>JAUIMM010000150.1:7525000-8192645 GCA_031769625.1 Taudactylus pleione | reverse complement strand
ATCTTGTATCGGTATGCCTTCTGTGCCTTGCACTGTGGGTAAAAAAAAATGTCATTTTGCCTAAAAACAATGTGGAAAAATTTAAAAAATTCAGCCTGACAGTACTATTACTACTGTATTATTACACTTTACTGACAGTATAAACTTACTGTAGAGTGTGGGACATGGACATTACACCAGGTATTCAGTATATGAGGTGATATTGTTCATCACAGTGCCGTCATCGTCAAGTGTACTCTATGCACACTTGCTGATGCTGGCAGCGAAGTCTGTGAAGCTGGCATTGGGCCCAACATAAAACAGTATGGTACTGTACTGTAATGTATATGAAAAAATATACACTACAGTAAAGTACTGTATGACCAAGTGGTGCAACGTCACACAGAGGCTCTGTGAGTGGCCCTGTCACCACCGCATGAGCTGTACAAGATGGCACAAAAGATGGAAAGAGCGATGTGGGCCCCATTGCCGGCAATGGAGACCTGGCAGTGCCTTTCCAGCTTCAACGAAGCATTCGAGGCACTGCCGGTTCTCCCTGTCATGCACATGCGCATGACACTGGAGCCCATTGCTGGCAGCATTAGTCTGCCAGCAACCCAGTGGAGGACCTCGCTGAGGACTTTGCGGGACCTTGCCAGAGGGGTAGGGGTAAGTACGGTATTACTAAATACCAGTGGAATTTTTGTTTGTATCACAGTGATACTAAATGAAAATTCCCGCTGGTATTTCCCTTCGTTTGTAAATGGGGCACAAAGTGAGAAGTGATAAGATACCAGCCAATCAGCTCCCAAATTAAATTTTTCAAACACAGCCTGTGAGATGACAGTTGGGAGCTGATTGGAGACCCCTGAATCTGTCCGTGACATACAGTAATAATGTCAGACTTAAAGGGGGCAGGCCCAGCACAGATAAATAGTGTGTACAGTACTGTAGGTTAACATAGATTTGGTCGACAGGCATTAGAATGGTTGATCAATCAACTTGCCTTTTGTTACTGTAGGTTTATTATACAAACAAGCCATGTCGACCAATAGTATGTCACCTTTTAGTCCGTGTACAACACAGTACTGTAGATTTAATCACCCTGTCAATCAAATGTCTGCCAGTCATGTCAGTGTGTGGTAACAACTGTCAGTCATCGTCAGATACAGTAGTATCCAACACCCTACAGTGCAGTGTACAGTACTGTAGAGTACGGTACCGTATGTCAGAGTCATGCATTGTACTGTATTTGTTATTGTACAGTATACTGTAATTCATGTGATTATACAGCAATACTGTACTTACTGTGCCTTATATGCCTCCTTATTCGCTCTAGGCGAGGTCTGTCTCTCCTCAGCAGGTCCGACCACCAGCGCTGAAGGGACCTCACATTTCGGCGCAGGCCAAAATGCCTGAATATCTCTTGGCTCGCATTTCTGTAGGCGACCTCTTTGTCCAGATTCGTGGCAAACGCTTGGTCCCGCCACTTCACTAGAACAAAGATCTCGCCAGACAGGTACCTCCTCACCCTTATCGCAGCCATTTTCAATAGCCAGTGACGTACGAAGCACGATGCATAACGTTCGGCGTACAACGCACGACGCACGAGGCAGGCACTAATTCACTTGTTACGGCAGGCATCTGTGGTGCACTGTAGTGTAGTCATAACTGTAGTGGCAAAGTAGTGTGGGCATCATGGGATTGAAAAGTTTCTAAAGTCATGAAATCACTATCACTACATTGTCACAAGTTTGTGGTGTAACGCTATACACAGTCCATTCACTACCAGTTTCTGCAGTTATGAAATCACTATTGTGTGGTGCAAAATTCAACAGCACTGTCAGTTTTTAATATACAGTACAGACACATTCATAGCGGCACACTAGTTTTCCTAGCAGATGGGGGATGGTGTCCTTGGCAATGGTCACTATTTGTAGCATTTTTCAGGACACTAGGGCAGAGCTGACTGCTTTACACTAAATGGATTAACAAGCATCCTTTATTATGGTAATGAGAGGCTCTTGCTTGCTTTGGGGGAAGGGACCTGATGCACTGTGTATGACTCTCGGCCCACTGGGCATGCACCAGAAATCCCATCGCAACCCTCCTACTGGGCATGCGCCCGCCAGAGATGAAAATTCAACAGCATACTGACTGCAGTAATACAGTCAACTGCACATGCTCAGTGATGATCTTCCATACGCCATGGCATAGCGCTACATGGCGTATTGCTTGGCTCCACATATCCCAATGTACCCCCTCCTTTCTAATCCATCGCAGATGGCTCACAGCCACCATACCGCCAACCGTGTAATACAGAGAGCTCTCTCATACAGATCCCACTACAACCGTACTTACTGGACATAAGAAATCACTATAGGGTGCAAGGTTGGAACAGCATCACCATTGTCACAAGTTTGCGATGCAATGCTATTTTGCGCTTCAAATGCACAGTCAGCTTTGAACACAGAGAGCTCTCTCACAGACAGAAACCATTCTCAGATACAGTCCAGGAGACGTCGCTATAGTGTGTAAGGCTGAGACCGCATCTACGTTGTCGCATGTTTGCGTTTTGCGCTTTAGGCACACAGCTAGTTTATAATACAGAGCATAGTCAGTTTATAATTTAGAGGCTTCCATCTCAAAGAGAGCGCTCTTCTGTAGCGGTTTCTGAAGTCATGAAATGACTATTGTGTACAAGTCTTGGACAGCGCAGAGTGGCACAAGGGTGAAATTTCAACAGCATACCGTACAGTAATGTAGTAATACAGACAACTGCGCATGTACAGTGATGATCTTGCATACGCCATGGCATAGTGCTACATGGCGTATGGATTGGTGCCACAGATCCCATTGTAACCCCTCTACTGGGCATGCGCATGAAATCCCATTGCAACCCCTCGAAGCAGACAGTCACCACAGCGCAGACATTGATGAAAGTTTTGCACTATTTAAACACACAATCAGTTTGTAATGTCTTACTTTTAAGCAGCCTTTTAAACATCAACACTACAGTATTACAGTACAACACTACTACAGTAGCTTCACTATAGTGTCTAGAGCAGATAGTGCAAAAAAAAAAATACAGTATACGGTATATTCTTTTCCAGGGATCGAACCCGGGCCCATAATTCTTCCAAAGGGATCACCTAACTACTAGCCCACACGTCAGCTACAGTGAACCGCACAGAGCGGCCTCATCCTTGTGCACGCCTCCCGCTGCTGTTTTTAATAAAAAAAAATTGTCATACTGTAATTCATCCCATCTCAGTGAAAGCTGTGCATGCATCTCATTAATCTACAGTATTGTTATACCATGATAACAACTCGGGCAACTTCTCTACTGTTCAGTTACTGCACCGTACGGTACGATATATATGGTATATAGAAATGTATGTACCGGTATGTACAATACTGTATGTGCAGTGATTTGCATCCTGTTATAAGATCTTACTGTATGGTTCAGTACTGTACTGTATGTACATTATGTGACATTAAAAATATTGGTTGTGTGAACATGCAAATGCTATGAATGTGATATCCATCTAACTTACTGTAAGTTTAACAGTATGGCATTCAGTACAAGGCATTCAGTACAAATTACGACAGTGTAGCACTCGCCACCCAGCGGTTAAGTACTATATTACATGCCGTAGCGTATCCTTCATTGAAGAATAAAATGGTACACCACAAGTCCATGGCACAACTCAGAGGCCTGCATGCCATGCCAGAAGTCCATGGCGCGACTCAGAGGCCTGCACACCACGCCATGAGCAACACAATAGCTGGGCATATCGGTATATATATATATATGTGTGTGTATATGTATATGTATATATGTATATATATGTGTGTGTGTAGATATACATATACACACACATATATATATATATATATATATATATGGAATTGAGAGCAAGAAAGAAGGGGCGCCACATAGTGCATGAAACTGTAAAACAGATTTTATTTCAGACAGCGGACATAAAACTCGTTCAATGAATATGCGTACCACAATCAGCGGTCAGATACCATCGCAAGTAATAAAAATGAAGAAGCCTGAATATCACCCGAACGTCTCCGGGGACTCCGTCGGCTATTCGACCAGTAATGGAAAGCAACGCCAAACCACGCCCAACGCGTTTCGTCATCGACTTCGACAGGAGGCTGCAGCCTGTGAAGATTTACATGTCAGCCACAGCAGAGGGATTTATTCAGATAGGCCATATAGCCACTCCTCCAATGGACCTTTGCGAAGCAGAGCCATGAGTGAGAACTCACAGCTCTCCTCCATATATATTATAATGATGAGATTTATCTCATGATGAATATGGTCCATAATCAGGGCCGGTTCTCCCATTACGCATGGTACGCAGTTGCGTATTGTGCTATATAGTGGAAGGCACCTCAGCTGCATACCATGCGGGCTGTGGGCAGATTGTGCCTCTGTGACACAGCTGCACCGCGTGCATAGCGCTGACCAGATGGAGTTCGGTCAGCACTACACAGTGACAAACACACAGCCACCGGTGCTGGCAGCTGTGTGTGTGCTTTAGCAGCTAATGAGAGTCAGACAGACTCTCATCGGCTGCTGCTCCCACTGCCGGAGCAGGGCATCTTCCAGCTAACGCAGTGGGTAATGGGAGAGACATCATGACATCTCTCCAATAGTGCAAAGCTGCCCGGGAGGACAGACGGAGGAGCTGATAGTGGTGGCGAGAGCAAGAGAGGGGATTCCGGTAAGTGTTTTTTTTTATTTTTTATTATGTGTTTCTCTAATGTGGGGGGGAATACTTCTTGTGGCACTACAAGGGGGGGCTACTACTGGGGGCAATACAAGGGGGGATTACTACTGGGGGAACTACAAGGGGGGCTACTACTGGGGGCAATGCAAGGGGGGATTACTACTGGGGGCACTACAAGGGGGGTTACTACTGGAGGCACTGCATAGGGGGGAACCTCCACTGGGGGGACTACTACAAGAGGGACTACTACTAGGGGCACTACAAGAGGGGGGGACTACTACTAGGGGCACTATAAGGGGGACTACTACTTGGGGCACTACAAGGGGGACTATTACTGGGGGCAATACAAGGGGGGGTTACTACTGGTGGCACAACAAGGGGGGATACTACTGGGGGCACTGCAGAGGGGGGAAACTCCACTGGGTTGACTACTACAAGAAGCATTACTACTAGAGGCACTACAAGAGGGGGGACTACTACTAGGGGCACTACAAGGGGGGGACCACTACTGGGGGCACTATATAAAGAGCAATACTGGGGGTACTGCATAGGTGGGGAACTACAACTGGGGCCACTGTTTAAAGGGCACTGCATAAAGGGTACCACTTTTGGGGGCACTGCATGGGGGGACTACTACTGGGGGCACTATATAAGAAGGTTACTACTGGGGGCAAAAGGGGCACTGCACAGGGGGGACCATTAATGGGGGCACAATATAAAGGGCACTGCATAGGGGGTGTCACTACTGGGGGCACTGCATAGGGGGAATACTACTGGGGGCACTGCATAGGGGGAATACTACTGGGGGCACTATATAAGGGGCTTACTACTGGGGGCAAAAGGGGCACTTCACAGGGGGGACCACTACCAGGAGTACTGTAAAAGGGGCACTGCATAGGGGGGCACCAAAAAATATACTCGTTTACAAAAAAATTTGGGCTAGGGCCGGCCCTGCCCATAATGTGTGTGTATATATATATGTATATATAGACGGGCAAAATCAGCGGCACTTGGAGACTAAAATAAAGCTATTTAATGTTTACCCAACACATATCACCAATGTTTCGGGGCTACATGCCCCTTTGTCAAGGTAAGTGGAGATTTACCTTGACAAAGGGGCATGTAGCCCTGAAACATTGGTGATATGTGTTGGGTACACATTAAATAGCTTTATTTCGAGACTTCCGGTTCCGGGTTTATGGAGGAAGCGGCTCTGTGAGAGAGCTCCGTTTCACTCCCGGCAGCATTCCTTTTTTCAAGGCTATTTTAGCCTCCATTGCAGCACCTTCCTTCTCCGCCTGACTTGCGGATCCAGCAAGACATCGGCAGAGCTGTGTGGCCCACCGGGAAATATCAGCAGACGCGGCTGTTAGCTGCGGGACTGTAGCCACGTGGGCGACGCCGGAACGGTGGCGAAGTAAGAGCCGCTGATACAGGCTCCCCCCCGTTACCTTGCAGTATTCTTCGTAGCAGCCGCTACTTGTCGTGGAGTTGTGGCCACGAGGGTGATGCCAGTCGGGGAAAACAGCAAGTCAGGAAAAGATAAGTGCCACCATTTTAGGCCCTCCGCCCCCTTACCTGGAAGAGTCTTGCAAGCAGTAGTTACTAGCAACAGGGTACAATTAAGTGTGGGGTGCCAGACGAAAGTGGCAGCAGTGAAATAGCCACTATTGTAGGCTTCCCTATGACATTTTCCAGCTCCCATAGACTCCAGGACTTATTGATAGTTCGGCCTGGAAGGCTGATTGGCAGGAGTGTCTGGCAGCTTTATTAATAGCTGCACTATAGCAGGATATGATTGAGCCATTCAACACAGTTATATCAGGGACAAGCCCTTCACCTGGACAGCAGGTCGGCTGAACGCTGAATGCAGTAAGAGGATTATTTAGTGTACTACCCCTAACTTATCCGTTATTCTTGCCCAGAAGAGGTATGAAAACCCTGCTACCATACTTCTCTATAGGTGTGCAGTTACTGCTCTCACTTTATCTACCACCGCTGATTGACCGCAGTATTATTACAGTTGATGCATGCTGCATATTTTCCTCGGAGATGATGACATTCTGATATCCCCCATTCTCTAGCTCTTTGTTTGAGCTCCCTACAGGAATTAGGCGGGATTTCATACTCATATAAGTCTCCATAAGCATCTTAGACTTATTTTCTATTCATAACCACCATCACGAGCAGTCAGCAGAGCTGTTAACTTTTATATATATTTCAACACATTTCAATTGTGCTTGTATGAAGAAATACCTGCTGTCCCAGGCCTCAGCTATCCCTAAACCGCCACGTCAAGAAAAATGCCGTGTAAATAACGGCATGGCACCAGGTGACGAACAAGAGGTCACTCCACCAGCTCACAAAAAGGTTGCGGCTCATGTGGAAGATCTGGCTCGGGGTCCTGCAGACTCTATGACATATAGGGATGTAGTAGAAGCAATCAAAACCACGATGATGCCTCTTCTCTCTCAAGCTGTGTCTGACATCAAAGATCAAATTCAGCAATTATCAATAAGGGTCTCTGACACAGAGAAAAAAATAGGGGCTACATTCCAGGATGTATTTGATATAAAAGGGCATATGCAAGTTCTACAGAAAGATAATTACTACCTGCGAAACATGTTAGATGACATTGAGAATCGCTCTCAACGCAACAACATAAGATTGGTTGGTTTACCTGAATCGATAAAAGGCCCAGCACTTGCTCATTTCATTAGAAATACTCTCCCTTCTCTCCTAGAAATTGCTGAGGTCTGTACGGACTTAGTTATTGAACGAGTTCACAGAATAGGACCCAATTCTAAACCGACTGACTCACGTCCAAGAGTGGTGTTGTTCAAATGTCTCAACTACTTGCACAAAGTTGCCTTTTGGACAGCCTCGCGAGCAAACAAATCCATCATATGGGAAGAGAAACGGCTATATATCTTCCAAGACTTCTCCGTCGAATTATCTAGAGCCTGCAAGGCATTTTCACTGTTATGCTAACAACTAGTCAAGAATAAGCGCAAATTTGCACTCAGCTAGATTAAGGCTCTTCGAAGGAGATTCTTACAAGGATTTCACGAATCCAGATGATGCGGCCGGCTACCTTAATGAAGAATCCCAAGCTTCAGCTGAAGATATTTCCGACCAAACCCCTCCTTGATATCTTTGCTGGAAGCAATCTGATAAGATGTGTCATGGTGATTGTCTCTTTTCTATGCTTTATCTTCTCTCAGTTTCTCCTTTATTACAATCTGGACTCTAGTATTCCTTGTTAAGTACTATACTTAAGTTTATTTTGCTCTAGTAAGCTTCTTGCATGCTCACTGTGGTCTCACATATATTTAGTGTTTTTTTCTAGTTTTCTCTCTAAATATCCACAGCGTATATATATATATATATATATATATATATATATATATACTTTACTTGATAGATATTTAGGTGCCTTTACTATTACTATCATTATCATAGTTTTATTGCTGTATGATTATCGTCGCTAAATGAAACTGTTACATGTATTAGCCGGTATGTTGTGGAGCCCTCCTTCCCGACATTCTTTGCAGATAATGTTGCTTCGTTTAGCAATGTTTAATATTTCAATGATGATTTTCTTTAAAATATTCGGAAGTTCCAGAGATGGGAGGATCCCCCAGGCCTTATCTAAGAATGGGGTTCTGTGATACTCTCCTATCTCATCAATACTTCATAGATTGTTTTTTATAGATCTATGCATATATATGTTTGATGTCTTCCCTCCCAGCCCTTGTGTTCTAGCCCTCCCCCCTTCTTCTCCCTGCAGCTAATTGGATCTTTGCCCGTAATTACATGGGACAGTCATCTTATTCGCTTTACTGAGGAAGATGATAGAGCTTAGAGTGGGCTCCTGGAACATTGGAGGTATCAATTCCCCTGCAAAATGCCGTAAGATACTTCTTTATCTTTCTAAATTGTGCATTGACATCGCTTTCCTACAAGAAACCCATCTCACACCGCAAGAAACGACTAAGTTGCAAATGCTAGGGTGGGCGATTCTTGCAGCTGCCCCTTTCAATTCAAAAGCCAGAGGGGTTGTGATTCTCTACAAAAAAACTTGGAAGTTGGCTGTTTCCTCTACATACTCAGACCCAGAAGGTCATTACACGATTGCTTCTATTTTTCTCTCTAATAAGAAGTTCACATTATGTAATGTTTACGCTTCAAATCAATATTCTAGAGCCTTCATGCAAAAATTACTAGCCGCACTGACTCCTTATTCCCACACATCTTTAATCGTTTGCGGAGATTTTAATTTAGTCTCCTCCTCATTCCTTGATAAATCCTCCTCAAATGTCCGCTCCACGTCTCTTCCTAAAATACGAATACCCTTTCTCTCCAAAAAGCTCTTATTGGTAGATGCATGGAGAGCACTTCACCCTACAGAATGGGAATTTTCCTGTTTATCAGCAGCCCATCACACTTTTTCAAGGATTGATTACATATTAATTTCTTCCCCTCTGCTCCCCAGGGTTAGTATATCTGATATGGAACCTATAGTTCTGTCGGATCATGCTCTAGTATGGATCGTTTTGCATATACCTACTGATAGTAGCCCGACTTGCCAATGGAGATTCCCAACCAACCTTTCCAACTCTCTCACATTTTGTAATCATTTGGAGGCGGCTTGGGAGGACTACAAAATTCATAATGCCTCGTATGCCACTTCTGACCCTTCCCTTTTTTGGCAGGCTGCAGAAGCGGTACTGAGGGGATTTGTTATTTCATATGTTTCTTCCCTTCGTAAACAACAAGCAGAAAATTACATGAAATTACAAATAGAACTTTCAGCCTCTTTCCAAAAATATAAACAATCCTGTTCTCTTTCTAATAAACAGGAATACCTCACTGCAAAGACTCATTTTGAAGAACACCTAAGTATTATGGGTGATAGGTTGTTATTTTCAGTTAATTACCATTTCCATAAATTTGGTAACAAAACGGGTTGTTTTTTATCCAATATTTTAAACAGTAATAGATCCCCTATGGTAGTACATCCTCTCAGAAAATTGAATGATTCACTTACAATGTCCAACTCCCAGATAGCGGATATAATGCATTCTTTTTATGAATCCCTATACTCCTCCCCATTACCTGAACAAGCCTCCTCAGACTCAACCCCTCCTTCAGATTTGGTTAACTAGAGTTGACTTCCTTACCCACAAATCCCTTCAGACTTAATTTCATCATTAACGAACCCTATTACTACGGCAGAGGTTACTAATGCAATTAAACATCTCAAACCGGCAAAGGAGCCAGGACCAGATGGTCTCAGTGGGGATTTTTATAGGCTATTAGGTCCCAAAATATCTGATGCCCTGACTTCCTTCTTTAACCATATAATAACACAAAACTCTATTCCAGCCCATTTCAATTCCGCTACAATCAAAGACTTGCCAAAATCGGGAAGAGATTTAACAGCCCCAGGCTCTTATAGACCGATATCCTTGCTGAATCGGGATTATAAAATCCTAACAAAAATTTTAGCTGATCGTGCCAAATTACTTCTTCCGCATATAATACACCCAGATCAGATTTGTTTTATCCAAGGTCGTCATTCGGTCGTTAATGTTAGAAGAGTAATCTCGGCCCTTCACACATTATCTCACTCAAAAACGCGAACTCCTGGTGCTATAATTTCTTTAGACGCCGAAAAGGTTTTCGACCTTATCTCTTGGCCTCATTTATTTCACTCCCTTGCTAAATTTGGTTTCCCTTATTGCTTTATCCGTTGTCTTAATCTTTTATATAATAATTCACAATCTCGAATCTCATGCGATGGATTCTTATTCCCCCCTTTTGATATTCTTAGAGGAACCAGACAGGGTTGTCCCTTGTCCCCCTTACTATTTGCCATTGCCATTGAGCCCTTGGCAATTGCCCTGTGAATATCCCCTCTGTTTCATGGTATAGAGATTGGACCTGTGACCCTAAAGTTGTCCCTCTTTGCTGACGACATGATCCTTTTTATATCAAAACCGGATATATCAATCCCAGTTGTTTTAAATATCATGTCGTCTTTTGGCTCGTTTTCAGGATATAAAATTAACCTAGACAAATCGGAAGTCATGTATTTGCCTAATTCTTCTTCCCTCAATGTCAGAGATTCTATTTTGTCTACATTTAAACCTCCCACCAACGAAATTAAATATCTAGGAATTCGTATCCCATCTGATATCTCGCATCTGTCTAAAGTCAATTTCCAACCATTAATAAATAAAATAAACACCTTATTAGTTTCCTGGAGACTCCTGCCTTTGTTCTTACTGGGTCGTGCAGCAGTTCTCAAAAGTGTGGTGTTTCCTAAAATATTCTATATTATGCAAATGATGCCGGTTGCACTCTCTACATCGGATATTAAACACCTTCACTCCCTTATGTCTCGTTTTTTATGGCAAAATAAAAGGCCTAGAGTGGATACCAAAAAATTAATGACCCAGCGTGATAGCGGAGGTATGGGTATACCGGACCTCACATCTTACTCCTTAGCAATCTTCTTTCGGTACATTCTGGATTGGCTAATGGAATTCTCTCATTACTCGGAATATCAATTAGATTCTGCTTTGTTTGCCCCTTACTCCCCAGGAGCTTTGTTACACATTAAAACATCTGATATCCCATCTCACCTCTTTTCAAATATATGTTTTCTAGATACTTACCTTTCTTTTGTGGTAACTGCAAATTCATGTAGACTGGCAAGACGTTCACGCACCCAATCGATGGTATGATGTTTCATCTTAAGCACAGGATGAGTTGTGACACGCGGTATATTGTATATATAATTATGTGCCCGTGCAATAAGCTCTATGTCGGTAAGACTATCAGAATGCTCAAAGAGCGCATCGCTATGCATCGGTCGTCAATCAAAAAGGCTATCTTTTGTGTTGAAGCAAGTACACCGCCAGTTGCCAGACACTTCAAAATGCTAGGACACAACATTAATGACTTTGTCTTTATGCCCATTGACCACGTACCTCCGATTAGGAGAGGAGGGGACAGACACAATTTGCTTCTCAAACTGGAGTGTAGGTGGATTCACAAACTTAGAATCATGGTGCCCCGTGGACTGAATGAGGAGTTTATACTCACTCCATTTTTGTAAGACTTGAATGTAATGTATGATTCGGTTTTTGGCCGTTTTTTGCGACCATTATAATCCTAGTTACCTTAGTGTAATCCTAACTTTTCAGCTCGCATATGTTCTCTACTATTATCCATGGTATACATAACTGTTTGTTTGTTATTATTATATATATTTCTTCGTCCTTGTATATTTTGTGTTTTTATTTTGAGTGATTGTGGCTGGGTCATTGTGGTGCATCTGCCTTATGGGTGCCTTTATATGTTGTTACTTAGCAACTATTCTGTTTATCCATTTAAAAATGGTTGCCATGGCTACAAACCAGTAATTTATGATGATATGTTCTAGTAAGCCTGATATTCTTTAAATGTATACACGAGTGTTAGCGCTGGATAGAAGACCCAGCTTCACCATTTATTTTGTTTGTTAATAATGTATGTTTGATCTGTATGTTATTGATTTTTTTTGGAATAGTGGTGTCGCGTCACTTCCGGTTACTAGAAACCTTGTTGCCTTCCCCGGAACTTGGTCGTGGTCACATTGGTTCCGCCCGCCGGCGTTCAGCATGGCGATGAGCGGCTGATGTGTCCAGACTTTGTGTCTGTTGGGAGAGGGTTTCCTATGTGCCAGGTGACACGATTATTTGGTGAGTCTCAGTGCTCATGTGTTGTCTATTTTGGTAATGATTTTTTGGTATATTTGCTGTTGGTTTGTAAGGGCATTTTACAGCAGTCCCCTGATGAAGGAGGATCCGAAACAGCTGTTGGGGCTTCTGAATGTTGGGGTTCAGAGCATGGCTCCCCCTATGCATATCGATACCTGATGCTAAGTACCATTATACTTTTTGAGTGTTATGTGATGGCTTTTCAACCCGTTATGGGATATTAAAATAAATAATATTCTTTTTCAAATGGTATGCTGGCTGGATTCCACTTCCGTTTAGGTAGTGGTTATATATCTCTCTATATATATATATATATATATATATATAAAATCCAAAGTCTGCCGGCACTCACAACACCAACACAGCTGCCTCCGGTGCGCAATTAAATCAATCCACAGAAATCCAAAAGAAATTGGCACTCAGAGTAATTGAAAATGCAAATATAGAAATGTATTAAATTCGGTCTACAGCCGTTTCTGGGCCGAAGCCCCGTCTTCAGGACCACAATACAAACAAAACACATAAAATAACCACATAACCCCCCTTATGTACCTTACCATCAACCGGCGCGTGCCTCCAACCATCCGTCAGGAACCATCCGCCGGAAGCACGTGACTGTCACACTTCCGGAAACTACAGCCGACATCGTCATGGGGACCGCAGAGTGCGTTCCACAGACCAGAGAGCCTGCGTTCCACAGTCGTGAACCAGCCCCGCCCCCCAGCAGTGGCACCTAAAGACACAGCAAGACACCCACCGATTGGTGTATGTACATCACAAGCCCAACAACATTACATAAACATTAACAAAAAATGACAAACATCATAAAAACCGAGCAAATAAGCACATACCCCGTTAGGACCCCCACAATCCATAATCCCACACTCCAGAATCCCAATCGCAAACATAGCAATACAAAGTGAAAATAAAAGATCACCATCACAATACCAAATCAGTCATATGAGGCTATTCCAATTAATTTTTTCATTTAAGCCATGTGGGGCAATGGTATTAAGTCTTAAAATCCACTTGGATCCCTTGATAAGTAACTGCTTAGCCCTATCACCCCGTCTCAGAGTGACGGGCACATGGTCAATCATAAAGTATCTAAGTGATGCCAGCGTGTGCCCGACCTCTTTGAAGTGTCGAGCAACTGGCTGATCAATAAGCCTCCCTTGTAATGACAGCCTGATAGCGGACCTATGCGCTGCCATACGCTCTGAGAATTTATGTGTAGTCTGCCCCATGTAATATAGCTTGCATGGACAGATAACAATGTATACAACATGATCAGTAGAACAAGTCAACACATATCTTATGTCAAAAATTTTGTTCGTATGTGGGTGTTTGAAAGATTGACATGTATACAAAAAAGAACATGTTGTGCAATTACTGCACCTGTAACATCCTGGCTGTTTTCTCTGTGTATTCACTGTCACAGGGACAGCTTTACCCGTGATGTCTGTTTTAACAAGTCTATCTCTCAAATTTCTACCTCGTCGCAGTGCAGCTATGGGTCTACTATTTCTGAAGATAGGAAGATCCCTATCCGATGAGACCACTGGCCATAACGCCTGCGTGGCTCTCCTAATGATAGGACTGGCAGTAGAAAAATCACTAGTCCAAGGTATTATTTTAGATGAGTCCCTAGCCTTGGGACACAATAGATCATTGCGTGACATAAGCATTACTTTGATTTTTTGTTCTCTTAAAGTTTGGGGATTATAACCTCTATTAATGAACTTGTCAATAAGTACATCCAACTCCCCAGCAACCTTACTCGAATCACTCGTGATGCGAGCTATCCTCATCATCTGGGACAAAGGTAGACCCAGTTTCAGGGGTTCTGGGTGATGGCTAGAGGCTAATAGAAAAGTGTTTCTATCTGTTGGTTTATGTAAGACATCTGTTTGAAAACCCCCATTAATGAACTTAACCGTAACATCTAAAAAATGCACCTCACTTTCGTGATACAGAAACGTGAACTTAATAGGAGAATCAGACCTATCGATAGTCTCCATAAGATGAATAAATCTGTCGGTAACCCCAGTCCACAGAAGAAAAATGTCATCAATGTACTGGGTGTACCACAGAATATCATTCGACACCTCCTCATCCTGGAAAAACAACTGCTGTTCAAGGTCAAACATAAAAACATTAGCATACGAGGGTGCCACAGATGACCCCATGGCACACCCTCGTAGCTGTAGATAGAACCCACCATCATGGAGGAAATAATTACGACATAAGGTGAGCTCCAAGAGCTTCAAAAATAAACCATGGTCAAACAACGATTCATGCAGATTAATACCCAAAAACTTTTTCATGGCCAGCATGCCACCAACATGTGGAATGGAGGTATATAGACTGCATATGTCCAAACAACATAATAGGGTGTGTGATGGATTATTTTTCAAGTCCGCGAGTTTTTGTAAAAACATAGAGGTATCCTTGAGGAATGTAGATTGTCTGCCCACCAGTGGTTGCAGAATAGAATCCAGCAACTGAGACACCGGTTGCAGCAATGAGTCTCTCGCCGATATAATCGGCCATCCCGGGGGATTAATGCTGTCTTTGTGCACCTTAGGTAAGGTGTACAGTACAGGAACCCTAGGATACTGAACTAATAGGGCTTTGTACACTTTCAGAGGAATTAATGACTGGTCCTTAGCTGTCGTCAAGATCTCAGCCATTTCCATCTGATACTCAATGGTAGGGTCTCTTACCAAAAACTTTCAAGAGACCCTACCATTGAGTATCAGAGGGAATTGGCAGAGATCTTGACGACAGCTAAGGACCAGTCATTAATTCCTCTGAAAGTGTACAATGCCCTATTAGTTCAGTATCCTAGGGTTCCTGTACTGTACACCTTACCTAAGGTGCACAAAGACAGCATTAATCCCCCGGGACGGCCGATTATATCGGCGAGAGACTCTTTGCTGCAACCGGTGTCTCAGTTGCTGGATTCTATTCTGCAACCACTGGTGGGCAGACAATCTACATTCCTCAAGGATACCTCTATGTTTTTACAAAAACTCGCGGACTTGAAGAATATTCCATCACACACCCTATTATGTTGTTTGGACATATGCAGTCTATATACCTCCATTCCACATGTTGGTGGCATGCTGGCCATGAAAAAGTTTTTGGGTATTAATCTGCATGAATCGTTGTTTGACCATGGTTTATTTTTGAAGCTCTTGGAGCTCACCTTATGTCATAATTATTTCCTCCATGATGGTGGGTTCTATCTACAGCTACGAGGGTGTGCCATGGGGTCATCTGTGGCACCCTCGTATGCTAATGTTTTTATGTTTGACCTTGAACAGCAGTTGTTTTTCCAGGATGAGGAGGTGTCGAATGATATTCTGTGGTACACCCAGTACATTGATGACATTTTTCTTCTGTGGACTGGGGGTACCGACAGATTTATTCATCTTATGGAGACTATCGATAGGTCTGATTCTCCTATTAAGTTCACGTTTCTGTATCACGAAAGTGAGGTGCATTTTTTAGATGTTACGGTTAAGTTCATTAATGGGGGTTTTCAAACAGATGTCTTTCATAAACCAACAGATAGAAACACTATTCTATTAGCCTCTAGCCATCACCCAGAACCCCTGAAACAGGGTCTACCTTTGTCCCAGATGATGAGGATAGCTCGCATCACGAGTGATTCGAGTAAGGTTGCTGGGGAGTTGGATGTACTTATTGACAAGTTCATTAATAGAGGTTATAATCCCCAAACTTTAAGAGAACAAAAAATCAAAGTAATGCTTATGTCACGCAATGATCTATTGTGTCCCAAGGCTAGGGACTCATCTAAAATAATACCTTGGACTAGTGATTTTTCTACTGCCAGTCCTATCATTAGGAGAGCCACGCAGGCGTTATGGCCAGTGGTCTCATCGGATAGGGATCTTCCTATCTTCAGAAATAGTAGACCCATAGCTGCACTGCGACGAGGTAGAAATTTGAGAGATAGACTTGTTAAAACAGACATCACGGGTAAAGCTGTCCCTGTGACAGTGAATACACAGAGAAAACAGCCAGGATGTTACAGGTGCAGTAATTGCACAACATGTTCTTTTTTGTATACATGTCAATCTTTCAAACACCCACATATGAACAAAATTTTTGACATAAGATATGTGTTGACTTGTTCTACTGATCATGTTGTATACATTGTTATCTGTCCATGCAAGCTTAATTACGTGGGGCAGACTACACGTAAATTCTCAGAGCGTATGGCAGCGCATAGGTCAGCTATCAGGCTGTCATTACAAGGGAGGCTTATTGATCAGCCAGTTGCTCGACACTTCAAAGAGGTCGGGCACACGCTGGCATCACTTAAATACTTTATGATTGACCATGTGCCCGTCACTCTGAGACGGGGTGATAGGGCTAAGCAGTTACTTATCAAGGAATCCAAGTGGATTTTAAGACTTAATACCATTGCCCCACATGGCTTAAATGAAAAAATTAATTGGAATAGCCTCATATGACTGATTTGGTATTGTGATGGTGATCTTTTATTTTCACTTTGTATTGCTATGTTTGCGATTGGGATTCTGGAGTGTTGGATTATGGATTGTGGGGGTCCTAACGGGGTATGTGCTTATTTGCTCGGTTTTTATGATGTTTGTCATTTTTTGTTAATGTTTATGTAATGTTGTTGGGCTTGTGATGTACATACACCAATCGGTGGGTGTCTTGCTGTGTCTTTAGGTGCCACTGCTGGGGGGCGGGGCTGGTTCACGACTGTGGAACGCAGGCTCTCTGGTCTGTGGAACGCACTCTGCGGTCCCCATGACGATGTCGGCTGTAGTTTCCGGAAGTGTGACAGTCACGTGCTTCAGGCGGATGGTTCCTGACGGACGGCTGGAGGTGCGCGCCGGTTGATGGTAAGGTACATAAGGGGGGTTATGTGGTTATTTTATGTGTTTTGTTTGTATTGTGGTCCTGAAGACGGGGCTTCGGCCCAGAAACGGCTGTAGACCGAATTTAATACATTTCTATATTTGCATTTTCAATTACTCTGAGTGCCAATTTCTTTTGGATTTATATATATATATATATATATATATATATATATTATATCTTCTGGAGTCCATGTATAAACAAGAATATTGGTGGTGGGATTATATGCTAAGGGGCACCATCCAAAATCTTGCCTAGGGCACCAAAATGGCTAGGGCCAGCCCTGTGCATACCCAACACATAGGGGGGAAGAGGAATTCATTTGTAGAGGCTGCTCATTTTCCACAGACAACAAATCATGTTTTCATTAGAGATGTGTGCCGACCCCCTGTGTTTTGCTTTTGGATCTGGTTTTGGATCTTTTTCCTTGGTGCTTTGTTTTGCGGTGCTGGTTTTGGATCTGGATCTGGATTTTTTCTTAAAATATCATAAAAACAGCTAAAATCACATAAAATGGGCCTGTTTTTGTTCCTACAGTATTATTACCCTCAATAACATTTATTTCCAGTAATTTCCAATTAATTTTGACCACCTCACAATATTATTTTTTTCATCTAGTTAAGGCCAAAAGGTTGCATCCAACTAGCTGGCTGACTAAGCTAAATGACACAGTGGGTGGCACTAACATGTGGCAGTTCAGCTTCCAAGTTCCAACATGGATACAGTGTGTTATACAATGTTAATACACCAATAGTGCACTTATTGTGACAGCAGTGTCAGCAGTGCGGGGTGCTGGTGTGTTCCCGGTGGAATGGAATAAGGTTCTTGGATACGGAAGGTTAATTAAGCCACACAAACCAGTATCTTGAAAAAAGATATAATTTATTACAACAAATGACAAGATATAAAAGAATAATAGTTACTTAGCTTCAGAATATAAATTGTTACATGATCCAGGAGCCTCGTCTCTCAGAATGGAGAGCTGGAATAAACAATATCCTGGCCAATAGCTGCAGTCTCTGGTCCAGGCTTAGGGCAGGCCACTGGAATCTCCTTTGGTCTTTGTTTATATAGTATCCTACCTGCATACCCATCTAACTCTTACTAATATGGGCATAAACATACTTCAAACTACTTTATTGGTTAACTGCTGATAAGAACTTTCTAAAACTTAATGCAAGCGTACATTGCAGTAGACAATGCCTTGTGGATTTATGGCCTATCTGCTTTCCACATTCCTGTACCATTTCATGCCTGATACACCACTTCATGTCTGATACACACATAAGAACCATGAATAGAAATGGCTGTCAGTAGCCATTTTGCTATCCCAATACAGTCCACCCTTGGGTTTATGGTGTGGAAGACATGTATATCATGTTCTCATAGAAATCTTTCCTCCTAATCGGCATCAATTTATCAGAATCCAGCGTGTTACAACATTTCTCTGCACAAAGAAATTTTACCTTGACCCCAAGATACATACATATTATGATCATAATTCCATAAACAAGCATGTGCAGTAAACCAGTGAACCAACCCCCTATTCCTGAACAGGGTTGAACCACCGTAACCAGCTGTCCTCATGATGCTGTTTTAAAGGCTGCACTGCTCTCTTAGATTCTGCATCATTTGCTAACCATTTGGTATTAACTTGATTCCCATCTGTAAAGAATGTGGTGGGTATCAAACATCCCAATGTACAATTACAAAATCCCTCATAGGGCAACCATTTGTATGCCTTTCTCCCACAAAGAGAATACACATCATCTGGAAAAATATATGGAATGTTAGCCACCTCAGTGTATACATTGGCCAAAAGATCTCTGCTCTTATCAGGATCAGGTGTTAATTGCATCATGTTTGGGGTATCATTACAATTACGTGTAATGTTTAACAGAGCCCGCCATTCTCTAGCAATATTAATCAATTGAGCTCCTACTTCCCATATTTAAAATATCTTCCTACCCACCATGCACTAAAACATAAACAATCCCCTTTTATTATCTAATAAAACAGTGAAAAATACATATGATTATATCAAACATATCAGTATTAATATCAGTAAAATAAAACTCAGTTCAGTTCAGTTTAATGAAATCTTGAAAAAGTCTTGAGAATATAGGTGAGTGTGGATCCAACCAATATAAGGCACAAGTTCAGTTTTGCACAATGCACATAGATGTATGTAATGGTTGTGCTGTCAGATCTTATAACTCTGTTGTCCTCCTGGACTCTCTCTCCTGTATAAGAAATCACTCTCAGGCCATCGTCATCTCAGTCACGCCTCCAGCGGCGTTCTCTCATCTCCTGCTCCAACATTCAACCTGTTGGCTTAAACAAATAAACAATGTGAGAGAAACCATAACAACAAAACAAAATAAGCATTTACTTATCATGCTGCAAATGTCTCTTACACCTGTCTCTATTTCTCTTCCTACTAAACATTTCTTCACAACAATCTTATCATAAGTGTTTATGTCTGTGCACCAGATATCGTACTTTAAAAGTTCAACCTTTTACCACCCTCCGGTTATCAAAATATATATACTGTATACAGCCTGCTCTAAAACCCCAACATTGTACATATATAAAAACATTCCTATTTCCTAAACAACACATCCATTCATTCAATCATACTGATGTCAGTTTTGTGAATGGTAAGAAGGCATTCGGTATGGAATGCCGGCTGCCGCATGACCAGCAGTTTGAATCCCGGTTGTGGCAGCCTGACAAAACAACAGAGCCTGGCAGCGGAAGACCGACAACGCTGGAAATACCGATCGTCTAAAGGTAAGTATAAACTATTCTATTCTAACCCCCTAACCCTAACAAGGGGTGCCTAACCTTAACCTCCCCCCCAAGTGCCTAACCCTAACCTCCCCCCTCTAAGTGCCAAACCCTAACCCCCTCTTCCCCGCTGCCTAAACCTAAATCCCAGGGGGTTGCATAACCCTAAGACCCGGGGGGGTGCCTAAAACTAACCCTCCCTCCCTCTAGCCTAAATCTAACCCTCCTGGGGGGGTTTCCAAACCCTAAGTCCCCCCCAGGTGGCCTAAACCTAACCCTCTCCCCCCGTGGCTGTCCGCTTGCTGCGCCCGGCAACCCTTCGATCCGGATGCCCGGCACCGGAGTCGGGAAAATGATAGGCATCTGGATTATAGACGCCTGTCATTTAACCCTAGCTGGGATTAAGGATTCTAGATGCCGGCAGTTGGGATTGTGACCGCCGGCATCTTAAATGTATCCCGTATGAAGCATGGAAAACCCAATATACTCCAAGTTGTTTCTGTAAAATGGGTGTCTTTGTCTGCTTGTATCTTCTCGGACATCCCATAATATCAACAAATCAGTCTGTGTCACATGTTCAGGATAGTCTCTTATCTTGCATCACTCTGCTTGAGACAACTTCACTCCTGAATAACAGTGTTTTGCATCTGTTCAGTACAACACTCGTCCTCCATCTTCTTGGTGGCAAATGATGAATTCAAATTGCCAGACTTGTGCAGTTATTTCACAGTATATTAGGCCTTATTCAGTAGCAAGCAAGGTAGGCCACATTTCCAGCTGTTGGCAAACGTAACAGGTTTTTGCAATGTCTCTGACCATTGTTTGGATATAAGGAATCCCTTTGATTTGAGCTTGCTCAAATGCATTGTCAGCTCTGTCATGGCTTAACAGTTCTCCTATCATCATCAGTGCTGTCTTTGCAATGAATTGCACACCATGGGCCTGATTCAGACCCACTCGCGAGTGGCTGTCCGCTCGCAAGTGGGTCGATGGTGTGCACTGTGCATGCGCATGACGGAGGGAGCTCCGTCATGTGCATGCATGAGACGCGACGAGCGAAGGACTTTCCTTCGCTCATTGTGTCTGATCAAAGGGTGGGCGTGCCAGGGGCGTGCCTGCCAGATGGAGGCATTCCCAAGGGAACGACTACCGTCAGAAGCCGGCCCCACTGACATCACTAGTGATGTCAGTGGGAGTGATTTTGGCTCTGATAGAGCCAAAATCAATCCTGGCCTTGCGGTTGAGAAACTCAACCGCAGGCTTCTGCTCGTACTGGCGATGGTCGTGATGGTCAAGACCATCGCGACCATCCTCCTGCATGCTCGTATAGGCTGTGGGTGGTGACCCACAGCTATACGAGCGTCCAGTAGGACGCTCCATATTTATGGAGGTGGGCCCTGATTCAGAGCGAGCGCTCTGGTCAGAGCATCCGGCTCTGAATCACGGCCATGATCTGTGCTCAGTTCACTTGTGCACACACCATTGAAGCTGTAGGGGTGTGTATCAGCATGTCCCACATTGTTCTTACAGCTTTGGGCAGCAGCGCATATAGACTTTGTGTCAAATGTCCATTTCTCAGTGTGCAGACTTATAGGGCATCCAGTCTTGTCAGTGACTTGGAAAACAGTCATAGATGCAAAAAGTTTGCTAGCCCCTTCTTCTGGAGGTCGGCTGTCAGCTTGTAAAGAAAGGTGCTTTGCTTCAGCAAAAATCAACAACAATCCTGTGTGGGTGCAGGCAGTACCATTGTCCCTAAACCAATAATGCTCTCTGTCTTGGAAATCTTCCCACCACCGTGGAGCTGTGATCATAAAGAAATCCAGTATGGACAGTTCAATTGGTTTAAATTTCACTCAGTCAGCAAGTAGCACTTTGATATCATTAATCAGCATGAGAGTTTCTGCTGTTGTCATTAGGAACTGTGTGTCTTTTAGCTGCTTCAAAACCTTTGGCTGGTAAGGCTTTGTAAGCAAATACACTGGGATGTGAATTTCATTACCAAACACAAAATCTGCAACTTTGTCACAAAACAAACCCACAATCAGTGTGTCTGTACTGCATGTATGCCCCTTGTGGATGGTCAGTGTGTACTCACCAACCCCTCCTTCACAATGATCAAGTTAACCATGAACATCATTGGCAATGGATGTTTCATCAGAAAACACAACTTGTTTACTTTTTGCACATTTAAACTCAACAATGACACGTTGATCATGCCATGTAAAACTAATGTTCTCGTGGGGGTAGTCTTCAGTCTCAGGGGCATGGTCTTTATCAGCAATCCTGCCCATGTCACACCCTTTGGCTTTGGGCAATGCCCATGTCTCATTGGGAAAGGCAAAAGGCATCATCACCACCCCTTCACTTAGCAGCACCCCTTTGAATGGTCACAAAAACACTTCCTGTTTTGCTTTCATATCACAACGTTTGGCAAGCGGGACAGTCCTGAGCAAGTCAGACATATCATCATTCAACTCATGAGTACCAGAAATCAATGGCATGTTATCAGAAACCTCATTTACATTCAATTTTGACTCTGATTTCTGGACATATTCCCTGAAATCATAGGTTTCAACATTTTGTTCACATGTTGTGAAATCATCAGACATTTGCATTATACAATGACTTCTCTGATCAATCACATTTTCTGTTTCAAGTACTTTCTGACACACTTCTCTTTGTATTTCAAGCTCACTAATTTCTACACTTTCTGTGTGTAATAAATCAGCACTTATTTCTGCGCTAGTTGATATCTCAACTCTTACTTGTGAGGATTCACTCCTCCCTTTGGAATTCATGGGACAATGTGATTTCAGGCTTACTCTATCTTTCTGTGAGATAGGCTTTATCATTGGATTCTTCTCAACAGATTTTACACTTCTTTCAACATATATTGTTCTATGCAAAATTACACTATTTTTACTCTTATCAATAACAGGCAGTGAAAAACCAACATTATGCTTTTTCTGGAAATCAGCCAGCTGAAATCCTAATCCATCTTTCAACATATTTACATATTTCTTAAAAATCTTAACATGCATTGTTCTTGTTTGTTTTAACAACACAAACACAAAGACAGTTAACAGACAGCATACAGTATACACTCTGTGACTGATCAGGTCACACCTCCCTCATTCACTTATGAGACAGAGGATTTTTTACATGGGTTTGCACTACCCTGCATTTGCACAACACTACGTTTGCACAGCAATGCTAAAACAATCGACTACACATTCCAAGCATGTTTATGACTAATAACTCTCTGTATCTCACTTCTGACACCACTTTAATGTTCCCGGTGGAACGGAATAAGGTTCTTGGATACAGAAGGTTAATTAAGCCACACAAACCAGTATCTTGAAAAAATATATAATTTATTACAACAAATGACAAGATATAAAAGAATAATAGTTACTTAGCTTCAGAATAATAATGGTGACATGATCCAGGAGCCTTGTCTCTCAGAATGGAGATCTGGAATAAACAATATCCTGGCCACCAGCTGCAGTCTCTGGTCCAGGCTAAGGGTAGGCCACTGGAATCTCCTTTGTTCTTCGTATATATAGTATCCTACTTACATACCCATCTAACTCTTACTTCAAACTACTTTATTGGTTAACTACTGATAAGAACTTTCTAAAACTTAACGCAAGCATACATCACAGTAGACAACGCCTTGTGGATTTATAGCCTGTCTGCTTTTCACATTCCTGTACCACTTCATGTCTGATACACACATAAGAACATGAATAGAAATGGCTGTCAGTAGCCATTTTGCTATCCCAATACATGGTGGTGTCCTCAATGCGAGAATGGAAGGAGTTGCCAGCTGTGGTGCTGGCAGTGTCATCAGGGTACAGGTAGTTTCAGCAGAGTGGGGGTGCCAGCAGTATCTTCAGTGCAGGTTTGTTGTTTGTGTCGACAGTGCAGGGGTTGCTGATGGTGTCCTCAGTACATGGAATGGCAGTGCTGCGGTGCTGGCAGGGTCCTCAATGAAGGGTACCGGCAATGTCGGCAGAGCCAGTGGTGTCTTCAGTGCAGGTTTGCTGGCTGTGCAAGTAGTGTGGGGGTTGCTAACAGTGTCCTCATCATTTTATCTTCATCATCGATGTCCCAATCATTTTAAAATACTACACTATGGGCCTCATTTATTAACAAGTTTTATCACCAAAACAAGTGATAAATTTCACTGTGTATGTTAAATGGTGCTCCAGCCAATCAGCTCCCAACTGTCATCTGTCAGAAAAGTGACAGTTGGGAGTTGATTGGCTGGAGCAACATTTATCATACACAGTGACATTTATCACTCGGTTTGGTGATAAAACTCGTTAATAAATGGGTGCCTTTGATTGCTTCCTTTTGTTCTCATCATTTTGAGGTAAATATAAGTACACAAAGGGCCAGGATGGAATTGCAGAGCCGCACATAAGCGCACACAAGCGACTGTGCAATTCTGTCCATTTAAAATGCAAATACAGAAGGAGGTGTCTCACACCTTCTTGCTGCATTTGTGTGATCTCAGCTCTGCGACCGAGGTCACAGCCTGGTGTCACCATCAGAACAATAGCAACTGATGGTTGCCGATGTTCCTTAGGCCAGGTTGCGGGATCTAAAGCTTCCCACAGCCTGGCCGGGTCCTGGCAGCTTGCAAGGCCAGAAAATCTGTGTGCACCCATAAAGACTCTACACTCATCTCTCCTGGAAAATGGAGGCCACACGCCCCTGTTTCTGGGAATGCTGCCAGGGAACATCCCTGCTCCACCTCCAAAACACTGCAACCTGTCAATCAGGCTGTGGCCGGGAGGCACTGCAAGTGGACTCACAGTCAAAGGGCTCAGTAAACCTCCTGCGCATGTGCAGTCCTCCCACCATCGGAGATGTGCGCTAACCATCAAGTTAGCATACATCTTTGAATCAGGCCCAAAGAGCTCAATTCCAAGGGAGTGATATACAGTATGTGGGACTATACATACTGTAAGCCTCCATAAAATAAGTATGATTCCAAAAGTTTATGGTTTCCTTAAAAAAAAGAAACATTGGTTAACATCAGTTAACATCGATATTTCAGAAACAATGTTTAGGTCTAAACAAAGTTTTGTAATTAATGCTAAAAACATTGGTACAGTATTTTCAATGTTGTCTTTTTATGTCCTATTCTAAGTGCACACACTCCAAGCAGCTCTCCCCCTCCCTCCATCCCTGATAACAGCATCACTGGCTCTGTGTGCCCCCTCCCCCACCCATAGCAGTGTAACAGCAGCAGCTCACCTCCTCCTTTCCCCTCTATGAATACAGCAGTGGTGAGTCTGTGTGCAACTCTCACCTAGAGCCAAATTAAGGTCTGTGGGAGTTTCTGGGCAATAAATGTGGGGGGTCCCTGTCAATAAAAGTTATATATATATATATATATATAGCAACTGGCATACTGTGTATAATTTACTGTAATAACAAAGTTGAAAACAAAACTTTAAGATACATTACTGGTCAATGAATGTACAATATAACCATGGAAAATTAGCACTATTTTGGGAGGAAGGGAGGGATCGAAAGAACAAAAGTGTCTCAATACACAAAGGGCAACATTAATGAGTAGTAACAAAACAGAGGGAGAGGGCTAATGAAAACGTGATTTGTTGTCTTTGTAAAATGTGCAGCCTTTACAAATGAATTCCTCCTCCCTCCCCCTCTGTGTTGAGACAAACAATGGGCAAGGTTAATCTGAAAAAGAACATACTGTAAATTACTGATGAACAGTTTTTGAATTATAATGTATATCTAGAACCAGTACTATATATGAAATATGGAGCCGTTTTTACAAGCATTATTTTCTATGTTTATCTAAAATGTGATTTTATGGCTCAGTATATGAAATATGGAGCCATATATTCAGGGGGAAATTTCTACACTAAAGGTGCATACACACACAATGATTTTTTAAAAGATTATCGTTAACGATATCATTTATCATTCAACCATCGAAAAAAATCATTCACTTTCTGAGTTAAAACGATGAACAATTATCATTCATGCGCATTCATGTTTGCAGTTTGTAGTTCAGTCAGACTGACCAACTGAATGATTTTCATTAAGGGAATATGCAAAAATCATTTGTAGTTCATAAAAATCGTTCATTACACTTTAAAAAATCTGACAGATAATCTGACAGAAAATCGTTCATAAAATCTTTGGTAACAAAATCGTTGTGTGTGTAAGCAGCTTAAGAAATCACTACACACACATGCCGTCCTCACTGACTCAGGTTCCCACATAGTGTACACGGTGTTCACACCCTCTAAATGAAATATGATATTATTCTAAAAAGTTTTATTGTTATTACAATATATTATTGATATTATAATATTATTGAATTATATAAATTTATTTTTGGAGCAAAAAAAAAATGTTTACACTGAGATTCAAACCCTAACTGTCAAGTGTGATGTGCAGTGACTTTACCACTATGCCACAATACCAGTGGATGGGAAGAACATAATCTGTCTTTTCAGGAACTGATGACAGTTTCCTAGTGACAGTTTTTTTGGTGCTAGTACAGTGTTTCAGCGGCTAGTACAGTGACTTAGCCGCAAAAGCATATTGCACCTTAACATAAACACTCATCAACACTCCTCATTTGCCCTCTATTAAAATCCAAAAAAGACCAGTACTGTATCTTTGCTACATAGGTGGAACACTATTAAGTGCTACATTACATGATACACTGGACACCCAGTGCTGGAAGTATGAATTGCACCTTTGCTGCGCCGCTGACAGCACGGCACAACAACATATGAGAATTGATGTTATGCCAAATTGAGAGCCAAGGCACAATTTTCAGAAAGGTGTATATGGACACATCTGTACACCTGCATGGCAGCAGGTATCTCAGATCAGCTCTCTTACAGTAGTGTGGACTGCACTCACTGCGGTCCACACCACACTTATTGATTGGCAGGCAGGGGGGGTTTGTGTATTCAGAAACCCCCCCTGTGTGCACGTCTGCGGTGAAACAGATACAGAATAGGTGGAAAAATTGTTCAGAATATGCTGTTTGAAATTTTAATTATGTTTAATAAACATTTAATGGGATAACAGTGTAAGTGAGAAAAACTGTTGAAACTTTTATGTCAGAATTTTGAATTTCTGTCAGTGAGGAGCTGCTTTTCTCTGAGCAGTATCTCTATGAGTGATGCTATTAAAGTGACAGTTGGAAGTACAGTACTTCAGGCATACAGTTATGCTGGGAGGTGTGTGGTCATTGGGAAATAATGCACAGATGTGATTTAGGGCCTGATTCAGCAAGGAAAGCAAATGTGAATTTGCACGCACTTGGCCAATGTTTTTGCACTGCGCATGCACAAACTAGCCAGTGTGGTCGGGTAAGGGTACGCAGACTACACACAGTGAGTATGCAGACTCATCCAATATTTATGGACAGGAAGTGCCATTTGTGGGTGCTAACGGGGGGTGGATGGATGAACTCAGACATGCCAGTGCGTTTGAATGCCATTGCAGGGGCATGCAAAAATTAGCCACTGCAAGGTCCTGTGCAGCCTAAACTCTCACTGCGTGCAGGAAGTTGGTCAAATACTGACTGTTAATGTGTTAATGTGTTCGATGGTTCTGAATGTTACCGATGTTCATGTAATCTTGTGGACTACTCAGGCTTTGAGTAAAGGGAGGTGGGTGGCATTATATATTGCTGGGTGTCTGCATCTTGTGCTTTGGTTTCTGTGCAAATGCATTGATTAGGATATTTTCTAAGTGGCTGGGTGCGTGTGTTCTCTCACTGCAGTCCTTGCTGAATCAGGCCCTTAGTGTATCCAATCATGATAGTGGGTTTTCTGACATTTCACAACACCCATATATATATATGTGCAAAACAGAAATAACATAAAGAAATCATAAACGTAAATCCTAGCCCTGGCTGGGCTTCTAACTTCACTGGAAGTTCCCTCACTACAAGAACCTGGCAGGGCCTAATACCCTCACCAGCAACAAGGCACAGCACAGTACTCACAAATAGGTTTTCCAAGTGTCTCTGAGCAAACTCCCTGCCTGCTCTCCCAGGTGAGACAATCAGCCCTAAACACACTAGGCTTATATTGGCCACTCTCAGGTGGAAACCCTAACAAGCCTGTTACCAGGCTAAGAGAACCAAAACCTGGAGTGGCCGTGGGTGGAGCCCTTCCTCTCCTCTCACCCATAACCCCCAGGTCCCATACCGGCTTTTCAAAAAGCCGAAACTCAAGCCTGCTACACTGCAGACTTTCTCCAGGGGGTTTAAAACACAAAAGACAGGAATCTGGGACAAATGTTCCTGCCACAGACCACTTTACCAGTGATCCTATCACAATATATATATATTAGAGAAGAGCAGGTTCAGATCTCAGAGATCCGAACCCACCTGAATTTCGGGGATCCGGGGCGATCCGAGTGCAGCACAGATCTCCCTGCCTGCCCCGGATCCCTCACCCAAGGCAAAACCTCGCCACCCTGCTGTCAGGTCACAAGGTTTTGTTTTGAAAGGGCTTAGCACTGATTGGCTGAGAGAGACGTCTGTCATGGCTCTCAGACTATCAGCATTAAGCCTATTGAAAATGCACAGAGAGATCGAAACATAAGATGGCTCCCGCCATCCCCCGCCGTCTGACACCACCGGGATCTCTACTGCTGACACCACCGGCACCATCACTGTCAGCATCCCCTGCTGTCATGACCATAGCTGCCAGAACTCCTGCACTGCTGCCCCACATACTGAGGACACCACCAGCACCCCTGCACTGCCGACACTGTCAGCACACATGCACTGAGGAAACCGCTGGCACCTCCGCTCTGCCAAAACCGCTGGCACCCTGCATTGAGAACACGCCTGCACTGCCAACACAGTCAGAAAACCTGCACTGAGGACACCGCTGGCACCCCTGCTCTGCCGACATAGAAAGAAAAACTGCACTAAAGACACCGCTGGAACTCCCACACTGCCATTCCATGTACTGAGGACACCGCCAGCAACCCCCACACTGCCAACACAGAAAGTAAAACTGCACCAAAGACAGCGCTGGCACAGCCAGCAAACCTGTAGTAAAGACACTGCTGGCACCCCTGTTCTGCCGACATAGAAAGCAAACCTGCACTAAAGACACGGGTGGCACTCCCACACTGCCATTCTATGTACTGAGGACAGCCCCAGCAACGTCCACACTGCCAAAACAGAAAGTAAACCTGCACCAAAGACACCACTGGCACCCCCTCACTGCCAGCATCACCAGTAGCTGCCATTCAATGTACTGAGGACACCGTCAGCAACTTATATTTAAAGATTCTGGACCTCATTCAGAGTCGGTCGCACAGAGCGTGCGGTCGGTCTGAATGAGGGGAGGACCTCTTGAATTTTCAAGACGTCTTCCTTTGCAGTGGTAAGGCTGTGGGTTAACACCCACAGCCTTACGACTGCCTAAGGTGATGGTCGCGATGGTCACGACCATCGTGACCATCGGGGCTTAAGACGAGACCCTAGGGTAGGGTCTCCCTTGTCGTAAGCCCCGGAGAGCTTTCGGCTCTGTCTGAGCCGGAAGCTCTCCAGTGACATCACTAGTGATTTAAGTGGGGCCGCCCCCAAACGGTAGGTGTTCCCATGGGAACACCCCCGTTTGGGATGCCACCCCCGGGCCCGCCTTCCAAATGGGGTGAGCTGTCAATCAACATCTACAGCTCGCCCCCTTTGGGTCTCACGCATGTGCACGACGGCGCCGGCACCATCGTGCGCATGCTGTGTGGGGGGCCATCGACCCGGTCCGAGCGCATCGGCGTTAACGACAGGGTCTGAATGACCCCTCTATGCCTAGTTCATACAAAATATATGCACTCATTTTTTGGGGGAAAAAGAAGCAACAAAGAGCCAGCAGTCATGTTTAGTAGATTAATTGTGAAGGTCACATATGAAACATACAGTGTCCAATAGTCAGCAGCAGCAGGCCAGCTGATAACCGTTTCAAGCCAAACCTAAATAGTTTTCCTCAGGTGCTAGCATCGTATGCCTGACAGTGATAGGTGTTATGACACTTAGGCTGCGCTGTGCATCAGCACAACCAGGAGATAAAGTGGGCCGGAACAGGGCAGAACTGCATTCCATCACTTCTATTTGGAGGCAGAACCAATTCCGCCTCCTATGACCCACCTCAGCCCCAGAACCATAGGGAGACACCATTTGCCGAGTGCCCACTGAGATTTTGTTACCAGCAGGCACCCGGCTCCATCCTCCCAGTGGCACTATGTGAGAGATGTCATGACATCACTCCCATAGGAGCGGTGCTTTAGGTAAGTCATTTTGTATGGGTTTTTTTGTGCAAGTGGCTTCATATTTGGTACACTGCATAAAGGGCACCACTAAAATGGGCATTGTAAAAGGGGCATTCCAGCTGTGGGCATTATGTGTAAGGGGCACTACTGTTGTGGGCATTGTTTAAGGGGCACTACTACTGTGGTAATTATGTGTATTAGGGACACTACTACTTTGGGCATACATGAATAAGGTACACTGCTATATGGTACAGTGAGAATCAGTAGTAAATCAAGATTATGCTATAGTGTGGCATAATTTGAATTGGGAATACTTTCTTTGGAGGCTACACCCCTTGTTTTGGCATGCACCTATGCCACATGCTGTTCCTTTTTTTTAAAAGTGCTGAGGGGGGGTGAGTTGCACCATTTTTCTAGGACCACTTTAAGCACTGAGTGTGTCTTTCTACCCAACCGACACATATCTGAAGAGAAGCAAAGAGCTGTTGGTAAGCAAATCATCAGCTCAAGTGGCAAGCAATGGCTTCTCCTTTAGTTTTTCCAGCAAGTGCATCTGCTGAGATAACACTAATCTTTCCCAAAAGACCCACTTGTGATGCAATGTGACATCTAGTTGAGCCTAAAAGAATTGCTTACAATTAATGAGACCTCTACGATGACTCCATCTGACAGTCCGCCCCGTCCGCCCCAGTGTACCAAGAGATACCTATGGCTCCACTGGTTGCTGTCATGCCAGGCTGGGGGACTTCAGTGCAGCCACACGCTGATTGTCGGTGAGCTCCAGCACATTACAAGTGATGGTCGAACTGTGTCAGACTATTACCAAAGATACAGGTATATATTTGGGAGCGGTGCTGCACACTGACCCCAACGAGCTCCGGCGCACTACAAGTAACAGCTATACATTACTCACAAGAGTGCTGCCAGATATTTTCAGCGTATATGTGAGAGCGGTGGTGAGCATATGATTATCAATTCTATCAATTGATTATACTAAAGGATTCAAGAATACTAGTGGAGACACTATTTCACAAAATTATCTGAATGGTCTTAAGAGTTGTTGCAACAAAGACATTATTGCGATTTTATTTATATTAGAAGCTGCTTATAGATGTTATTATTATATGTTATTGTCTGTTATTAAATATTTATAAATCAGAGAGGCTCAAGTACTTCCTTAAATCAATCATGTATTCTTAACTAAATAGTCCACAGCAGCGCATTACCTCCTCTTTTTCTTTTTTATTCACTGGCAGGAAAAAAAGGCAATTCGGAGGCCCTTGCACAAACTGGCTTAGCTTTAGTTGAGCTGCCCACCCTCCAGTGTTTACTCAGATAGAGTTTTCAGCACAGCCAGGAAATTTGTCAGCGATCGGCATAAGAGGCTACTTCCTCAAAATGTGGAAAAGATGATGTCGATCAAAATGAACAAATTCTATGCCAATTACATCCAAAAATTACAGAGGCACCTGAAATACTTATGGATTCCAGCAGGGACAAATTAATATTGTTAGAAGATGATGTACACACTGATGAGGGTGAGGAATAAGACGATGATGGCGATAACATCTTGCCTCTGTAAAGCCAGTTTGTGCACATAGAGATAATTGTCAGCAATGTCAGCTGCCCATTGGTAGCTTGTTTTGTGGGGCCCAAACAAACTAATCATTTCATGATTGAGTATATTGTTAATGAAGATGGCACGTGCTTGAAACTAACAGAGAGAAGGGAGCTAGCTGATGCTGGACTTCTTGTTGGTACTTTTTTAGCCAAAGTTTCTTTATTTTGAAAATACTTTTTGGATGGATGCGCTGCAGATGATTTAACAGGGAGGAGGTTACTAGATGGTTATGGTTCCTAACTCTACTTACTCTGGCTTTACAAAGGGTATAGATAGCTTGACTATTGTCCGGAATGGGTAGAAATAATTCACACATGAGAAGAAATTTATTTTTTTGTCTTATGCCCAGACATGACAATGGGCTTTTTCTTACCATGGGCAACAACTTTTTATTCCACTGGTGCCCATATACAAACAACATCCTCAGCAACAACATCCTTATTAGCACAAGCTATACAAATATCCTCCTCATCTTGGTGCACTTCCACAAATAGCATCCTCAATATCTATGTCAGTATGTTCACTTGTGCTTAAATCATCATAAGAGGAAGAACCACTAGTCATAAATAAAGGGAAAGGCCTTAGCCTTTCCTTGCCACTTTGTGTGGTGAAAGGCAAATTGCTAATTTTATGTCTTTCTTCGGCTAACTGTCCCTTGGATGTTTTTTTGTTTACCACTGTAAAATACTGTTTTTTGATTTTAGATGCCCTGACTTAAGCCCTGTAAGCCCCTGGGCATCAACTTTAGTAGATGATGTAGATGGACTTGTATTGTCATGACTGTTGGCACTGGCAGAAACTCCAGCACTAGTATGTGGTTTCTGCTCTTCTCTTAACTGAACGTTCTCCTTAACAACAAACACAAATGAAGTGGGGTACAGCACACACATCAATTTGTACTAATTTTAAATATTACACTGCAGTATCAATGACTTTCAGTGTCACAATATTTTTTTTAATACACTGAGCTACCACTTAGTGTCACAATAACTTTTATTATTAATACACTGCATTTCCACTTATAGTGTCACAATATTTTTTTACAAATAATCTGCGCTACCACTTACAGTGTCACAATATATTTTATGAATAATACACTATGCTACAACTTACAGTGTCACAATATTTTTTAATAAATACACTGCGATTCCACTTAGTGTCTCAATATTTTATATGAATGAAACACTGTGCTCTTTCTTACAGTGTCACAATATTTTTCATGAATAATACACTACTCTTTCACTTACAGTGACACAATATTTTTCATGAATACACTGCTCTATCCCTTAAAGTGTCACAATTTTTTTATGAAGAATAAACTGTATTTCCACTTACAGTGTCACAATATTTTTTATGAATACACTGCGCTACCACTTACAGTGTCATAATAATTTTTATGAATATTACACTGCACTACCACTTACAGTGTCACTATACTTGTATGGTATTGCTGACCAACAGTGTCACAATATTTGGATAAATAATATTACATTGCAGTATTACTGAGCGATAGCATCACTCATAATACTTTACAAATTCTGCATTGCAGTATGATGACTCTACAGCATTACTAGCAATATGGTGAGCAGCATTACAGTGCTTTGGATACACTACCACTTACGGCATACAGCATCACAAACATGTTTTACTTTTTTAACTGTTTATTTAGAAAAAAACTTTGGTACTTTCTTTTTACAGCCTGAAGATGCACAGCTCACTGGATGAACAGCACAAACCTGGACAGCATGCCCCTTGATGGACAGTACAGCAGTAGGCATAAAATATACTTACTATGGAGTGTGTGTGTCTTGTGGTTTTTTTTAACTATTTTTGCAGCAAGGGTATGGGTGCAAGGGCATATAGTTCCACTGTAAAAAACAATAGTTCCATTCTATTTTCCACACTATTACACCAGCACCCAATGGCCAGAGGTGCTCGGGAGATGGAGGGACCCTTTATTGTGGGTTCTCCACCTCCCCTGAGATCCCCTGTTTGGGCTGACTGGCTTTGAGTGATAATGCTTTGGCAGGTGCGACCCAGTGAAAGAGTCCACTGGCTGTGGCATTACACCCTGGCTGGATTTAAGCCTAATGCTGGTTTGACAAATTTTTTAAACCAGGACTAACTCAGCAGCCCAGTGCTGGTTGCTAAAATATGGAGGAACCTGACAAGTTCCACCCCGCCCATATTTTTAGGAACCAGGACTGGCTGAGACACCTGGGGCTGGTTAGACTTTTTTTTAAAGGGACCCTAGATCATTTAAAAAAATAATAAATAACACTTTTGGTAGTTTACATGCAGAAACATACACAAATCACACTGATCTATGTATGTTTCTGCCATACTCGCTGCTTAGGAGGTGGTCTTTTTGAAACTTTCTTGGTAAATTCCCGAGTTGTATCTTTTTCACTGAAAGTACTTTTGAGTTTGGTTGATGGTGTATTCAATAGAGTTTGCATTCTCACCCAAGTTTTCAGCAGAAATAGAGACATCTCTCCCGAGTATGTCTTTAGTAAATTTGCGAGTTGAAAAAAATGCTTAAACACACCTGAGATTGCAGTCTCGACCAAACAAGAATCTTAGTAAATTTACACATTAAAGTATTTTTAGGAAGCTGTTCAGAGGAGTGTGTGCAGTGGGTAGGACCTGCAGCACTACCTCTGGTGCAGGCAAAAATGCCTTGGTTGCGCTGGAGGTAATAAGGTATTTAAGCTGGTGCTGCCACTAGTTTGTGGCTCTGCTAACTACTTCATTATTTCTCTACCTAATGATATTATGATAACATTCATAACCCTAATTATATTTCATTGAGTTTGGTAGATTCTTAAAAAGCACCTTTGAAATGTAATGTTTGCATTGGTTTGTGCCTCAAGCACACGGTGGTTGGATTCCATCAATCAGACATTTTGTAAGATTAGCATTAATATTAGAATTAATGTTTCCAACAGTGTGCCTGATTCAGACCTGCTCGCGAGCGCTGAGCGCTCGCAAGTGGGTCAATGTTGGCCCAGTGCGCATGCACACGAGGGAGCCGGCTCCATCATGCGCATGTGTGAGACCCAGATAGCGATTGGGAAGCCGTCACTCTGGGTCTCGCTACAAAGCAGGTGTGCTGTTGATGGTGAGTGACAGCATGCCCCCTTTGGTGGGCGTGCCAGGGGTGTGGCTGCCCAGACGGAGGTGTTCCCATGGGAACGCCTACCATCTGGGGCCGGCCCCACTGACATCACAAGTGATGTCAGTGGGAGTGCTTTCGCGTCTGATAGAGTCAAAAGCACTCCAGGGTTTGTGGCAATGAGACCCTACCCAAGGGTCTTGTCGCAAGCCCGATGGTCGTGATGGTCTTGACCATCGCAACCATTTTTTTGGCTGCTCGCTATAGCTGTGGGGGTCACCCACAGCTATGCGAGTGGCCAGGAGGCCGCTCAAACAAAACCAAAGGTACGGCCCTGATTCAGAGCGTCCGGCTCTGAATCAGGGCCAGTGTCCACTGCATTATGCTAACATAAATGGCTGTGAGACTGCTGTTCCATTTACGCAAATGACGAATCAATTGAAGTAACTGTCTCATTTGTGTGTCCATTCATTCCACATGACAACCTTTATATACATAAAAAAAAGTTTTTTGTACTGGTTGGTGCGCTTTGTTCTGCTCACCTGCATTTATAAACCCTGTGGCTCCAGTATATGCAGGAATAGAGCTGTGCCATTAAAAAAATAAATAATTGTATTGTTTGTACTGTTTCATGTGCTTTGTTTTGCTCCTATGCATTTATAAGCCCTGTATCTATTATCCACGCAGGAATAGAGCTGCCCCATCAAATAAAAATAATAATTGTTTTGTTTGCACTGTTTTGTGTGCTTTGTTTTGCTCACATGCATATATAAGCCCTGTGGCTCCAGTCCAAGCAGGAACACAGATGCGCCATATAAAAAAAAATTATATTGTTTATACTGTTTGGTGCACTTTGTTTCGCTCACATGCCCATATATAAGTCATGCAGTGATCTGCGGATTCAAGAAATGATTAATAATCTTTTTAGAGAAGAGCAACCAAATACTGTCACTGCAGCTGCTGCCACCAGTAATGGTGACAATGCTAGTCCTTCAACATCATAAAGCCAATGCTCAAGTGCATAGAGAGTCCAAGTCATGGCATCTAAAATAAGAAAAAAAATACAGTGCTAAAGAAAAATACATCTAATAAATGGAAAGTGTGGTGCAGAAAAACATAAAATTAGCAACATGACATTCACCACATGCAGTGGCAAGGAAAAATTGAGGCATTGGCGATTATTTATAAGTGAAGTTTCTATGAGTGTCAGTGAGGCATCTTCCTCTGCCTCTCATGACGATGCAAGACCTTATCACACAGAGTGTAAAAAGGTGTAAATAGAAATGAAAACCACTAAGGCAGTAGAACAAACTGTGTTCAGAAACAGAAATGTCACAATTCCCTGTGGAGAGTCTAAGTATGTCCACAAGTGTGATGTTTGAGCCTGGCCTATCTGATACTGTTGTACTCTCAGATAAGTTGCCTTTCACCATTTTTGCTACCTTTGCAAATGTGTGGATGAGCAACACAAATATAGCTGATGACATAGAAATTGAGGATGCCACCAAGGAAGTGCAAGAGGATGAAGGGGATATTTGCATAGCTAATGCTGGCGCTAATGAGCATGTTGTGGATGAGGATGTTGTTTGTGTAAGTCTGGCACCAGTGTAAGCAGCTTTTGGCTATGATAAGAGGAAGGTCGTTGTCATGCCTGGGCATAGGACCAATAAATGTACCTCTTATCTGTGGAATTATTTTTACCCAAATCCTGACAACAATTTTCAAGCCATCTATAGCATTTGTAAAACCATGTTAAGCAGAGATAGGGACATTAACCATCTTGGAACCTCCTCCCTGTTACGTCACTTGCAGTATTGATCAGAGGTAGTCCTGAATCCAATTTGTTAAATCTAGGTGACTCCTCCCCTATCCAGGATTCCTTAGAATAATTCTTCAGTGCAGGCTCTGTTGCTGCTGGGGATGGATTTTCATTGCAGAAGGGGACCAAGAAAACTCATTTTTTTTAAAAAAATACTGACTGTGAAACAATCATTTGCAAGGGGAAGCAAGTATGACAGATCTCACCCAGTCACACAGCTGATCACTAATGCCATCATGGCTATGCTAGTATAATATATGCATTCAATATTCACCATTAATGCAGTGGGTTTCACACAGTTGATTGAGGTCCTGTGGGCATTATTCAGAGCTGCTCACAAGGCTGCATTCACATGCAGCTGTTAGCTGCTAATATATGCATAGGCTGTGATTGCAAGGTAAGACATTAGTACACCCACTATGTCTTAGCGTGTGATGGCAATGCGATCGCAAGCCAGTCTAATGATGCCCCATTTCCCATTGCAGCACATGTCATCTCCAGGAAGTGTATGCAATATCAATAACATTGAACGCCATCGGAGCTGCTCATAGCACTTGAGGTTGACCATACCCCACTGCAATCACTGCAGTGTGAAATACAACCAGGTGACGTGTACAATGACACTACATGTTAATTATGCATGCCCATCAAACACTGTTAGAATGCACAGGCACACATGCATTCGCACAACCACACCCCCATTTTCATTGTCCTTCTCCTGTCACCACCCACAAATGGCTCGTCCTGTTACTCACTCTTGCAGGCCGTCTGAGCTTAATGTGCGATCGCTTCCTGTTTGCAGTGACTGGCTTGCGCACCAACACTGGTACTTATACGTATGTGCCGATAGTGAAAAATGGACAGCTGCAAGCGAATGCAGCCTTGCAAGCGGCTTTGAATTGGTCCCTGTTTTACCAGTACCAAATTCCATCCTGGTTCCATTTTACCCAAAAAGCCATTCCTCAGCAGTACAAGGATGTTAATAATTGGCCAACACAATGCCAAAGTACCCACTGTCCACCTCACCACAGAAACTGTATGTTGACAAGTGGTAGTGAGAAACTAAAGATTACATGACTTTGACAGCCCACTTTTAGGTGATTTGTCTGTAGCAGCAGCAGCAGCAGTATCAGTATCAGTAACTAACAAGCAATGTCAGCTCATTCAGAGTAAGGCTACTCTGTGTATTACCAACTTCACTAAGAGGCATTTTACTGACAACCTCTTAAAAAAAAACTAAGATGCTGTCTGTATCCCAAACAATTTTGGGACAATTTCACCATTCAGCCACTGCAAGAACAGTTGAATTTGCCCTGTCAACAACTGAAGTTATAGATAGTAATCAGATGGAATTCCACCCTTTTTATGCTTCAGCAGATGGCTGAACAGTAAAAAGCCATCTACAGCTATACAACAAGCCATGACATTGGGAGAGGAGGGGGGAGTATTCCCATAACTGACCCAAGCCTATTTGTACCCTAGGCAAGATTTTGGAGGGTGCCCCCAGCAGATAATAACAGGCTCTCCCCTCGCAGCACACTAGGACAAGTTTTAGGGGAAACTCTCTTATACCCCATCTCAGAAGGCATTTTATAGGGCACATTCTCCCCTCACAGCACTACTTTCCCATAATTTCACAGCACCCTTCACAATACCCCTCACCCAGCAACCCTCTACCAGTACAGCATCCCTCACTCAGAACTGTACCCCCACACTCAGCACCCCTCATACCATAGATTACACCACAGTACTCATCATTCCTCCCCCAGAACAACACCCCTCACCTAGCACAGCACATATCACATCACCCCTCTCCCTGCATTATAACCCTCACCCAATACAGATCACAGCACAGCATCCATCACCCCTTTCCAGCACAGCACCCCTCTCTGCTCAATAAGCACAGCATCCATCTCCCAGCACAGCACCACTGACAGCAAAGATTACAGCACAGCACCAATCACCACTCACCCGGTACAGTACCACTCACCCAGTACAGATCATAGAACAGCATCCATCACCCCTCACTTAACACCCCTTTCCTAGCACAGCAACTCTTACCCAGGACCCATCTCATCACCTGTCATACAGCAAATAACAGTACAAATTACAGAACTGCACCCATCAGCTCTCACTCAGCACACCTCACACAGATAACAGTACAGCATCCATCACCCCAGAACCAACACCCCTCTCCAAGCACAGCACATCACACAGTACAGCACATATTACAGCACAGCACCCCTCATCTTGCACAGATCACAGCACCCATCACTCACAATACAGGTGGACCCCCACCCCACCTGCTGCAAATAAGTTTACAGGGAACCCATGTAGGCTATTGCAGCACTACTCAGTAGAATTATAGCCAATGGTTGCATCTTGTTATTGCTCCCTACCTCCTTCCATCATGGAGACCATCATAATCACTAGTCCACATGCTTGCTCCATTCTTACCAATATGGATGATGGAGTCCACTCATGCCCATAGCAGTGTCATATGCAACTGGGCCCCTAATCCCAAATGACACTGCTAGCTTGATTCAGGTGATTCCAATAATTAGGCTTTTGGAAAATGAGCTTGAGAAATTTAAGGAGGAGATTCTGCTTAGTATGTCAGACTTGTAGATCAAGTTCTTTGTTTGTTTCACCAGGATCCACGGGTTGCCAATATCTTCAAATCGGATTACAAAATTTTGTAGATTGTGCTTGATAATAGTTTTAAGTCATATGTTGTGTATATCTTTCCAACTGACCCAGATCTTAAGAGATGCAAAGAGCTCCTGGTGAGCAAGGTGGCAGCTCAAGTGGTACATTACATTTTTTTCAGTTTCTCAGGCAGCTGCCATGAAACAACTTAGCTTTCCCAAAATACTATAGAACTTAATTATCCACACAGGAGCTCCATATATTTATTGTAAATATCTTCTCCTTTTAATTTACTTAAAATCACTTGATTTCTTATTTTCTATGGGGAGGTACAACTAAGAATAAATTATAAGTCATACACAAGGAAAAGGAAAAACAAATTCTTATATAGGGCACACACAGATTATATCTTTTACCCCTTTAACACCAGAGCTAAAACCCGGGTTTTTGAAGGGTTAACCCGGACAGCTCCCTGGTGTAAAAGGGCAGAGGGTTGGATCACCGGGTCGAGTGACCCGGCAATCCAACCCAGGTAACTAGCAGGGTTTAACACGGGCGTAGCCCGTGAAACCCTGCTATGAGAACAGCGCACTCCGGGTCATGAAGACCTGGAGTGCGCTGCTAGCCGGCCTATTGGTCGGGCTTCAGTGGCGCTTGGAGATGACGTCATCTCCAAGCATCCACTTTTACTCCGCAAAAGCCGGGTCTATGCAGACCCGACTGCGGTGTGAGCGGCGCTGACTCGGGAATATCCCGAGTCAGCATCGGCAAAATTCCGGGTCAGATCCGGATAGGAACTTTGTTCCAACTCCGGGTCAGACCCGGAATTTAGGTGGAAAAGGGGTATAAGTAATACTGACAAACTGTATCAGGATATAAATCTGCCTAAAGTATTAAAACGTAACTTTTATTAGATAAATTATAACGGCAAAATATAACAAACTAGTGTGTATAAAATTCTGTAAAATTAAAATTATGACTATATACCTCTGTTGAGTATTTGTTTGCTATTTATTCTTCAATAAATATAGTATTATTTGTTTATAATCTTATTGACCGCTATGTTGGATATAAATGATTCATTGTTGTACATATAAAGCCTAGTGGCATACAATTAGGCTTACTCAATTATCACTATTGAGCGTTATATCAATAATGAGTCCAGATATATAACTGACTGTAAGATTGTACATAACCTCTGGGGAGAAGTAAATATAAATATGAAGTATAATGCTTTGACTCTAAAATATTACCACCAACCTTTGAATTATATATTGATCTAATTTCCTTGAGGATATATCTGTGGGAGTCAATATTACAGTTCTCTCCTTAATAAAGTAAGAGAATATAATGATGTTTTATTAACTTCTACATTCCCAATGTGTCATATATTTTCTAAGGGAATCCTCAGATTATTCTAAGTTTTCTAGTGAATGAACTGGCTCTGATATCAATGGCAATATGTATGACTTTCCCAAAAGACCCAGTGGTGATACAGAGGAATCAGTTTGTGACATCTGGTCGGGACTAAAAGAAATGTAGAAAATTAGTTACACCGTTACCACAACTCCATCTGATTGGGTCACCATCCAAGGAATATTTTCATTACACCAGAAACATAGGCATAACACAGAGTCCAATTGACTAGCTGAAAGACATGCACGTGGATTTTGCACACTTTAAAAAAAAAAAAATAGTCCTATTTTGTACTTTGATGAGTTTGCAAAAAATGAATAAGGGTACAATACATATTATGGGTATGTGGATTCCTAAGTAACATTTCCATGTTTGCAAATTGCACAGGCCATTGTTTGTACAGTACTAAGCAGATTTGGAGAAAAGGTGTTTAAAATCAGTATAAAAATACATTATGTCATTTTACTAAATATTTATCCAACAATACAAGAGGTTATCATGATGACATTACTCACTCTTTTTGGGTGGAACATCAGAGTCATGTACAATGGTAAATTGCACAACTTCTGGTGGGATAATGCTATATTGTGGCTCCTTAAATTCCAGCCATTCTTGTGATAATGGGGAACCAACCCCCAGTCTGCCAAATGAGTGACTTTTTGCCTACACTTGTTCTGGAGGCATACCAGCCAAACATAACTTCATAGGTTTCCATAACTTCTCACAAGGACCACATACTCCTCAAAGGAGAATGGCATTTTGTGGCTACTCTTAGTAAATTTACCCCTAAGAATAGAGTTTGGTCTACTTTGGACAACATTAAAGTCGATCAGGTTTGTACAAACTCGCTAAAAATTTTTTTTTACACTTGCAAATTTACTAAGAAGTGTGTTTGTTTGAATTGAGTTTTTTGATGGTGTTTGACTTGGTGTTTTTTTGCGAGTTTGCGCCCAAACATGCAACCAAACTCATATGTATTTATTAAACTCCAACAAGTGTAAACTCGCGTGAGAATGGAAGTGAAAATGCACTCAGGAGGCTGGAAACCTGTGTTGATTGGTCGAATTTGTCACATGTTATGTCCTGAATCACCAAGCATATATAAACAGGCCAAACTGCTGGATCATTGTAGGGTTGTCAGTTTGGAGTTTGAAGAGGAAGAGTGTACAGTAGGAGCTTGTGAAAGTTTGTGGAAGAGGCATATAGTCCTTGGTGTGTGTAAGTTGACCTGTGTTTTTCCTTGTTGTTTGGGTGTTTTGTGAGTAGGCAGACTATGCCTAGGGGACGTGAAGGCCATGGAAAGAATGAGGTGGAAGAGGTGGCTGGGTCTCAGGCCCAATTGAGCTCAGATGACAGCATTAATGATGCATCCAGGCAGAGGGGGAAGACTAAGACTTTATTTACTTTTGAGGAGGTCATGGCCCTCGTGCAGACAGTGATGAAGTTGAACCATCTCCTTTTTGGGAGGAAGTCTGCCAACACAATGTAAGAGTGCCATCTGGAGTGCTGATGCTTGTGCTGTCAATGCGGACCGGACCATTAAACGCACCATGGATAAATTAAAAAATGTTTTTTTCTGATATAAAATGGAAAGTGAAAGACAAGATGGCAGAGAGGCAAAGGCAGCCCAACAAACTGGTGGTGGATCTCCATACCAGCCAAGACTATGAGGTACCAGTTCAGGCTTTGATCCCACCAGAGGTCATAACTCATATCAATGTGCATGAATACAGATGCCCCAAAGCTGCATGATTTTTTTTAATTTTTTTGGATTCAATATAAAGTATTTTTTTAATGTTAAAATTATCCATGTCAAACTAGGTTGATGTTGCAGGGGGGAGTGAGGGGGGCTTACATGTTTAGGGCAGCTGGTTAAGTGTTATTTTTTTAGTTATTTTCAGTTGAATAAGTATCTGGATAATCCTCACCTTTGCTTACCCAGATTACCTGCATCATCTTTGAGTCATTTGGGCGTACAATTTAGGATCTGGCTTGCCTTCCTCAAGGTCTGAAATTTTTATGTTATTTGTGCATTGTATGCTTAAACCACAAATGAAACATTTGGGTTATACTTTATGTAAACACATAGGGGCTGACTACTGTCAGTTTTAAGATGAAAAGATGTTGTTCCTCCAATACCATTTTTTTTCTTATTTAAATGTGGCATTTGTAGGTTTCATTGGTCAGTGTAATTGTTTGTTTGGGTCAAACTCTATACTTTTAAGGGATTTCAAGAATAGAAAAAAAAATTGAAATCCGAGCCCCCCCGATCAAAGGCTGATCCGAGTCAGGCTCGACTTTTCCCGCCTGACTCGGATCTGAAATCGAGGCAAAACATTATCATCCCGCCTTCCGGGTCTCGCGGGTTTTGGATCCTATATAAGGTACCCGCGTCGGCGCCATTTTCTCACTCAGCTGTGGTCAGTGAAGTGGGAGGGTGGGCGTTAGGGCTGGCTGGACTGTGTAGTGTAGTGCAGAGTAGTGCTGTGCTGTGCTGCTGTTGTCCATAGGGGCTGTGTCCACTCCAAAGTCCTGTGCAGTGTTCCAGTCCTAAAGGGGTGCTGTAGTGTTGTCCAGGGGGTGCTCCCCCCAAGTGCTAAAAAAAAATAATTTTTTTTCTGTGTTTGTGAATTGTGTGCACAGTAGCCGCACGTGCATCAACAAAGTAGTGCCAAGCGTGCGCCTGTGTCATAAGTAAAGGTCCGGCTGGTTGACCGTTAAAGGGTGCTGTAACCCCCAAAGTACACTCCAAACCAAATAAAAAAATATTTTCTGTGTTTGTGAATTGTGTGCACTGTGGCTGCACGTGCATCAACAAAGGAGCAGCGCCAAGCGTGCGCCTGTGTCCCATAAGTAAAGAGCCGGCTGGCTCATTTCTTAAAGGGTGGTGTAACCCACAAAGTGCACTACTCTCCAGCAAAAAATAAAAAAATATTTTCTGTGTTTGTGTGCACCTTAGCTGCATGTATATATCAATATAACATAAATGGAGGACCAAACTTTCTCCAATAAAAATAAAATAGGGAAAGATAAAGAACCACTTCCTCCTAGTGCTGTTGCTGCTGCTGGGAGTTGTTCATCATCCCAGAGAGTAAGTAGGAACACCACTACTTTTACTAAACAATTGACCCTCCAACAGTCCTTAGCAAGGAGGATGAAGTACAACAGCAGTCATCCTGAAGCAAAACATATAACTGAGGCCTTGACTGCTATGTTGGTGTTAGACGTGCATCTGGTATCCGCCATTAGCGCAGTGGGATTTAGACAATTGATGGAGGTAGTGTGTCCCCGGTTACAAATCCCGTCTATATTCCATCTGCATCCTCAAAGCAGCAGCAACAAGAGTGCGTCTGTCTGTTAAAGGATTACATCGGTGACAGCATCCAAGTAGGCATGTCAGACAGTCAGTACCTGTACTGGCAGGAAAAAGAAGCAGTTTGGAGGTCCCTATACAAACTGGCTCTATTTTACCTGAGTTTCCCCCCCCTCCAGTGTGTACTCCGAAAGAGTGTTTAGTGCAGCCGGGAACCTTGTCAGCGAAAGGCGTTGGAGGTTGCTTCCACAAAATGTGGAGAAGATGATGTTCATAAAATGAATTATCAACTCTTCCATGGAGACCAGCCTCCAGAACATACAGAGGGACCTGTGGTTGTGGATTCCAGCGGGGACGAATTAATACTCTGAGGATGAGGATGTACACAACACTGAAGAGAGTGAGGAATCGGTGGATGAGGATGACATCTTGCCTCTGTAGAGCCAGTTTGTGCAGGGACAGATTAATTGCCAGCTTGTTTTGTGGGGGCCCAAACGAACCAATAATTTCGAAATGAAATGGAAAAAAGTATGGAGAAATGGGCGATATCTCTTATAATACACAAGAAGTGCTCTTGACGTTTTGAAATAAATACTTATCTCAAAAGCGATGTTCTGCCTTTTCGGTCCCTTAGTTGTCCAGCAAACCCCAACGGTGCTGCAGACATGCTAGTTGTGCAGTGCGGGATACAATTTTATTATATGGATCCTCAATCTTTGCTCTTATTCTATCAATTGCACTTGCAGGGCTCCAATTCTAGATTGCATCATCATCAGAAGAACACCTTCTAAGGATTCCATCCCTGTTGCTTGTGCCAGGAGATCTTCATGTCGGGCGACTACCTGCAAGTGCAGCTCCTTATCCAGCTGACTGATTCCTTGAGCAAGCTTTGCCAGTTGTTCTGCTATAACAGCTTGATGAATGGATTGGGGATCCCCCTGGGTCTCACTTGGAACAGCCAGGGATATACTGCGGGATGAATGTTACACTGATTTTGTGTGTGATGATTTTGATGCTAAAACCTACACTTCCCAATCCATTCATCAAGCTGTTATAGCAGAACAACTGGCAAAGCTTGCTCAAGGAATCAGTCAGCTGGATAAGGAGCTGCACTTGCAGGTAGTCGCCCGACATGAATATCTCCTGGCACAAGCAACAGGGATGGAATCCTTAGAAGGTGTTCTTCTGATGATGCAAGCTAGAATTGGAGCCCTGCAAGTGCAATTGATAGATTAAGAGCAAAGATTGTGGATCCATATAATAAAATTGTATCCCGCACTGCACAACTAGCACGTCTGCAGTACGTTGGGGTTTGCTGGACAACTAAGGGACCGAAAAGGCAGAACATCGCTTTTGAGAAGTATTTATTTCAAAACTTCAAGAGCACTTCTTGTGTATTATAAGAGATATTGCCCATTTCTCCATACTTTTTTCCACTTCATTTCTATCTAACTCTAGACTTTCAGGGATAAGTCTAACCAGTGTGGAAAGGCTGAAATCTCTTAAAATACAGCACCATCTTGCCCACCCAGATCCTCTCGTCTTTGAACCAATAATTTCAGCAACAGTCGTGTGGCAGACCCTGGCGCTGAAATGTTTGGTTTGTTAAAGTGTGCATGTCCTGTTTATACAACATAAAGGTTGGGTGGGAGGGCCCAAGGACAATTCCATCTTGCATCTCTTTTTTTTCTTTGAATTATGTACTGTTAGGATGGCAGTTTGAAAAACTAGGCCCCAGTCTGCCACTGCAGTGTCACTCCTAGATGAACCACGTGTTTGTGCCGCCCACTCGTATCTCTTATGGAGCGTACACAGGGTCAGATTGGTCAGACTTGTCAGATTTGTAAGATGAACGATTTGAACGATTTTACCAAAGTTTTGAACGATTTTTGACTGCATTAAAATGAATGGAATCGTCCAAGTCTGACTGCAAACCCATCAGATATCGTTATCTGACAAACGGGAACGCGCATCGTTGATCGTCCAGGCATGTCAGATATGAACGATTTTCCTTCAGATATGAACGACTGAACAATTTTTAAATCGTTATCGTTCATATCTGAAGGAAAAATCTGATCATGTGTATGCACCATTAGCATAGTCATCCAGCTACCTCGGTGCAACCTTTTGGATATAAAAACACTAGTGTGAGGTGTTCAGAATAGACTGGAAATGAGTGGAAATTAAGGTTATTGAGGTTAATAGCATAGGAGCAGAAAAACCAACACATTCTGTAATTTTAGCTGTTTTTATGCTTTTTTTAAAAAAAAATACAGATCCAAAACACGGAAGGGTGGTTTTGGCAAAACCAATCCAGATCCAAAACACGAAGAAAGATCCAGAACCAAAACACGAAAAGTGGCCGGTGCACACCCCCATCTTAAACCTTGTAATTCTGTGTTCCTGGACATCCTAGCCTGGCCTTGTCAGAGTGGTGTCATTAATCCATGTTTTTTGGTTTGTCAGTATATGCTGGTGCAGTATGTGTTTTTCAGTCAAATCTATTTTTTGGCCAAAAATTACACTCAGCAGGACTGTCTTGTTGTATTTCCACGTTTTCTTGTTTAACATGCATTTCCCATTTGGAATCCAATGTAGACATAATATTTTTTTTAAAAATGTATGGAAATCAAACCGTTACATCATATTGAAAGTGTTTAATCTCTATATTTATTAGCAATCTAATTTTTACAGAATATGTATGGTTTTAGAGTCTGCATTTTTTGGGAACATATAATATAAAGCCTTTACTTTTACACAAGATTCATTTTAGTTTGCATTATCAATTATTCACAGCACAACGTACAGCAGGCCAGGTTGCAAGAGTCCCCTGATTCTGAAGATGCAGGTATTAAAATATAACAAACTTTGTCCTTCCTCCCAATGTGTCCCTACATTTGCTTTATTATAAATGTTTCAAAGGATCCTCTTGGACTCAGCCATCAACAGGCCACAGGAAGCATGCAAGGCTGCTTGAGGCCTCAGATTTAGAAGATGCAGGTAATTGAAAATTACATGACTTTGTCCTTCCTCCAAATCTGGACATACATTTTTTGTATTAAATAAGTTGTCTCCAAAGGTCCCTCTAGGACACAGCCATCCAAAAGCCACAGGAAAAAGACAAGGGTGCATGAGGCCTCTGAATATGTTGATGCAAGTATATAAATGCTCAATTTTTCACCTGCCTCCAAATGTGTCCCTTCACTTGTAACCACATCGATTACATTTTCAAAGGTACCTCCAAAACACAATCCACAGCAGCACATCAAAATTGGACAAGGGTACATGAAGGGTCTTTAACAAAGGAAGCAGGTACATGCATGTTCTTTGACTTTGTCCAGATTCAAAGATGTGTACTTTTAGTTCTTAGGTTTTTTTTAAGTTTCAAAAAAGGATCCTCCAGGACACAGGCCTCAGCAGGTTATCACAAACGGACATGGGGGCGTGATGGCGCCAATTCAGATGATACAGGTACATAAATGTTCCCAATCTTTGGGCTCCTTCCACATGTGTACCTACAATTGTAATTATTAAAATGTTGATTACCAAGGAGCCAGCAGGACACAGGCCACAGCAACACTGGCAAAGCATTCAATGGTCCATGATGTGTCTTATTCAAAGGATTCAGGTACATGCATCTTACAATACTTGGCCCAGCATACAAGATGTGTACTTACATTTGCTAGTGCTGTAATGTTTTTTCCAAGTAGCCTCCAGGACACAGGAACCAGCAGGTCATCACAAATGGACAAGGGGGCTTGAGGCCTCAGATAGTGAAGATGCATGTACATAAATGTGCTTAGTCTCTGTGCCACATCCACATGTATACCTACAATTGTAATGACAAAATTGTTGTTTAAGAAAGAGCCAGCAGGACACAGGCCATAGCAAACACTGCAAAAATGTTAAAGTGTCTGTGACGTGTCTTATTCTAAGGATGCAGGTACATGCATCTTTCAATACTTGGCCCTGTATACAAGATGTGTACTTACCTTTGTTATAGATGTTTTGTTTTTGGACAAATAGCCTCAAGGGCACAGGCACCAGCAGCACACCAAAAGCCATCAGGGGGGCATGAGGCCTCAGATATAGAAGCAGCAGGTACCTAAATGTGCAAAGCCTTGGGGCAGCCTCCAAATGTGTGCCTACAAATGTAATGATAAATATGTTATTTTGCAAGGATCCACAAGGACACATGCCACAGCAAAAGCATTACAGGGGCCATGAGGTGTCTGATTCCAAAGATGCAGGTACTTTCATGGTACAATACTTAGGTAAGCAGACATCTTATATGCATGCCAATTTTTGAGATCTACTGCTTTGCTCCAAGTAGCCTCCAGGACACAGTCACCAGCAGCACTGGGCAAGCCGACATGGGCGCATGAGGCCTCAGATTCTGATGATACAGGTAAATAAATTACCCAAGTTTTGTTTCAGTCTCTATATGTTTGCCTCAAATTTAAATCTGCAAAAACACAGGCCATAGCAGCACAGCAAAGGATTTCTAGGGGCTGTGAGGGGTCTGATTGCGAGGATGCAGGTACATACATGGTGTCTGTCTTTTTTTGACAAACAAATGTGTATCTATAGTATTAATTTGTTTGTTTCATTAACAAGGAACCTCCAGGACCTTGCCCATCACCAAATAATGAAGCAGATAAGGTTGCGTGAGCCATCAGAATCAGAGGATGAAGGTACATAATTTGGAATTGTTATGGTTGAGCATACAACATGGGTAGCTAAACTTGTTAGCAATGTTGTTTTGATTTTCTTTTAGCACCATCCTTGGCCCAAGATCCAAAAATTCAGCTAACAACCAAACAATCAGAATTGAATCACGAACAACACTATTTCCATCAGAGGGCCCCGAGTTGCATCTTTTTGCTGGTGAGGCTGTGTTTTAACTACTCAAAAATAAACATTTCGATGTTGATGCTGTTCCTTAACAACATCTAACTACATTTAATGTCAGATAGATCATCTTGTGAGGTGTGTGAATAAAGGCAACTATTTCACTATGCTAGGCATTATCCAAGTACATTTGGTGATTTCTGTATGTCAGTCAGTGTTGGGCAACTGCATCACATATTTGTTCTTCAAAGAGTATACACATACAAGTAATTTTTTAATTATTCATTCACAATGTGGTACCCAAACTCTGAGCTCAAGGTACAACCCCCCAAAGGCAAAAAAAAAAAAATAGAACTTTAAACAACCCAAACAATGTTTTTTACATTTGCCTCATTTTAATCTGGGTAATTTACATCAAAGTGTGTCCAAGGCTTGTGTGTTTCGTAAAGGGTTGGGGGCGGCTACTGTATTAAACTAAACAAGTTGTAAGGCAGTAAAACGGTGTGAAATAAGTTCCATAAAGGTCAATATAAACATGTTTACCATAGATTTGAAACCTCTATGGAAACACAATAGTTAGTTGCAGAGTTTAATTGACTTTTAAGTATGTCACACCCTCATTAATGTTATTTTACCCTTTTTATGACAATTTGAGGCTTTACATTGTGTCATACAAACTAAAGTATATTATTATTATTATTATTATTAGGGCAGAAGCAACAATTGCCTGGTAAATGCCTTTACAGTATTACCCGAGTTGTTGGAGATGTGTGTATGGATGTGGAAGGATTTTTTTTTACAACAATTGAATATCACTAAACTGTCTGCATTTCCTATAGTATTTACCACCCTAAAAATTTGAAGTTTAAAATTTCTATAAAAACCTAAAGCCTATAAATGAATTCTACACAATAAAACACTTACATCATAATACTTACCAGAAAACATTAAGGTAGCTTTAGAGATGAACCATAATGCATATAACAGCCGAACTGAACCATCTAGGGATAATCCAAGGCAAAAATTAAATAAACACAATACTCTTTCCAATTTACAGTTACGTTGGTGCCTTGTGTACGTGCCACACATTTATACTGGGATTTGTTAGGCTAAAATCCAAATTTACATCTAATCAACAAAAAAAGAGAAATCTGTTTGTATGACATGGCTAGACCCTTCCATGGTATAGCATAGTTGCCAAATTTAACATTTGTATGCATTTGGGCATGAACCAGGTGTACATTTAATATATTTTTACAATGTAAAATATGACCTAAAGAGTAATACCAACATCTTTGTCAATGTATTACCTAACTTACCAATGCTTTCCATGTAGGTTTGGACAAAACGTGGATGGCAGCTTTGATGAGAACCCTGTGGAGGCAGAAGATTTAAATTCACTTAACATAATACCTATCAGTCCAACCATGCCAGCTAACCAGTCAGGGGATACAACACCCCCACTACTCGGTCCTACCCCTCCTCCTCCTACACAGCCAGATCAGGATTTTTTAAATAGTATGGCAAGCTTTCAAGAGCAGCAAATAAACCTCCTGACAACACAAGTGCAGCAGTTAAATTTAATTAATACATTTTGTTACAGGCGGAATCGCTCCATGGCTGCACAAACATTACAACAGGATGGCAATCAGTCTGGAACAGATTTGGGTGGCAAATACTTCAAGCATCGTGATTAAGGTGTGAAAGCCAGAATAGTTTTCTTGAAGCAAATGGAAGCTTTCAAACTTTTTTGGGACACTCATTACAGCAAGCCTTCTGTGATCTTAATGGGACCCTATTAAATTTTGATACCCAGATTTTAGCTAGAATCCCTGTCACTAATGCTAGTACTTCTGGTGCCAGCATATCCCAGACCAATACTCCGGTCACTACTCCACCCCAAAGATCTATCCACACAAGAGGTGGTTCCGAACCTGGCCGTGGCGGAAAGGTTGGGCCTAGGGATAATTTATAAATAGCTACCAAGATTAAATTTTTATTTGTAATACAGGTTGAGTCTCCCATATCCCAAATGCTTGGTACCAGGGGTATTTTGGATATTGGAATATTCCGGATTTTGGAATATTTGCATACTATAATGAATTATCTTGGGAATGGGACCCAACTCTAAACACAGAATGCATTTATATTTTATATACACAGCCTGAAGGTAATTTTATATAATATTTTTAATAATTTTGTGCATCAAAAAAAGTTTGTGTACATACATGAATTCATTTAAGTTTCATATACACCTTATACACAAAGGAAACATGTGATAATAAAAAATGTGAAGACGTATGAAAACATTAAACATTTAACATACAAAATCATGAATGGGGGGATCCCAAAAGATTATGGGGTAGGTCCAAGATTTCATGGGTTTGGGAATGATGGGCAAATGCCCCGACAAAGTGAGTGGATCCAATCAGATTAACCAGCATGTGAATTGAAGCTGGATGGGTGAGTGGGATGGACAAGGGGAATGTCCAGAGTATTCATTGGGATTGGTGATAGCATAAAAAAGGTTCCACAGGATGTGTAAGTATATATTCAAATTTTCAGTAAAAAAATGAAACTTGATAACTTGAAGTATTTGAGTAAAGTTATACCGGAGGAGAGGTGGGGCGCCAGCGAGTGAGGATTGGAAGTAGGCTAAAGAACCATCCTATTTTCAAATGCTAACTAAAAGGACTAGTGGGTGAGTTTTATTAAAGTAATGTGTTTATGAACAATCAATTTACTTTGCAGTTTAGAGCAGTGATTGATTAAACTGATGTTTTTATGTTAGATTAGTTGCTATAGGCAACAAGGCATCTAGCACCATCATATCTTTAAACCAACCAAACAGATTGTTGGATAAGGACAACATCAATATCCAAACAGACTTCTGGAAATTGACAAGGTAGAATCCAAACATATTAGTATGTGTGAAATGTTTAGTAATAACACTTTGCAAATTAAACTACAACCATGGGAAGATGACAGTGAGCATGCACATAGTGTCACCTGATGAAACTGCAGTAGAGTTTTTTTTATAGTGCACTTTCCAGCTTATGTAGCCCACATAGACTTACAGCAGTTTTCAACATGTGTTTTTATTGTGGCAAACAAAAACACAAAAGGTGCCTATGTATCCTGCATTTACCTTAATTGTTGATTTTTAATTTATAAAAATTAAATATTAAATGTATTTGTTTAGATTAGAAATTGGCAATTGACTGCCTTTTAAATCTTAACATACTAGACCCAATGGTTCTAAATGGGTATAAAGTTAGGAATATCATGTAGAAACCTCAAAAAATATATATTGCCCTTATCCCCAAGAAGAAAACAACATCTTATGGTGGTAAAAACTACAGTTTGTGTATGTGGTGTCCAGGGCCCACAGTAATAGATTTGTTTATTTACCACTCAGGGCAAGGCCATGTCTGGAAGCAGGGGCGGATTGGCCGTTATCTTCAGCGGGATAAATCCCGGTGGGCCGATTGGTCTGTGGGGCCACTTGTGATCTGTGCCCCCCCCCCCCCCCCGAATCACATCACAGCTAGTAAAGCGCCCAGGCTTTCCTTTTAAGTCCCCACCCAGGGAAGATGCTGCTGTTCATAATACGCCAGACAACAAGCACCACAGAGGAGGAGCGGGTCCGTGGCCAGCGGTGGTAAGCAAGTCACAAAGGAGGAGGGGAAGGCCACCCTGCCTGCCAGCCCTGATTGTCTCCTCTCCACTATGTCCCCTTCCCAGCCTGTGAAGTTAAACTAACTTCACAGCCTGGGGAGGGGACAGGATGAAGAGGAAACAATCCGGGCTGTGTGCCTGGGAGACTGCGGGACCTGGTTAGTACTGTACAACTACTGTAGAGGGGAAGCCAGGAGAGGAGACAATCATGGCTGGTTGGGAAGGGGAGTTCTTTTACATAGTTGCAGCCCCAGCAGAGTCTTAGCACATTGGTTGGAAAGCTGCCAGGTGCTGTTCTGTCTTACAGCCCTCTTCTCCACTGCTCTGTGCTGTGTGTGACCAGGGAGGAGCCCTCAATGCTGACTGAAAGGTGAGAGCCATTGGTAAAGAAGAAGTGTGGGGTTTGGGGGGGGGGGTGTCTAAGTGGTTTAAGTACTGTATGTGTCAGTTAGTGGTGTCTGTAAGGGGTGTAAGAATTGTCTATGTCAGTAAGTGGTGTCTGTTCCGTAAGTGGAGAAAGAACTGTCTGAGTCAGTAAGTGGTGTCTGTGTCTTTAACCGTTGTAAGTACTGTCTGTGTCAGTAAGGGTGTCTGTCTGTAAGTGGTGTAAGTACTGTCTGTGGGCCTAATTCAGACCTGCTAGCATGCGAGTCAATGGCCAGGCAGTGCGCATGCACAGCGTGCGCACTGTGCGTGTGCGCAAGCCCCTGAGAGAGTGAGAAATCACTTGTTCCAGAGCTCGCATCCAAAAGGGGTGGCTGTCAATGTTGATCAACAGCTCACCCCATTTGGTAAGCGGGTTGGGAGGTGGGGGGTGGCTGGCCAAACGGAGGCATTCCCAAAGTAACGCCTGCCATTTTGGGGTGGCCCCACTGATATCATGAGTGATGCCAGTGGTGAGCTTTCAGCTCTATTAGAGCCAGAAGCTCACTGGAGCTTGCGGAAACAAGACCCTACCACAATGGCCTCGTCACAAGCCCGATGGTCGTGACCATCACCTGGCCCCTTGCAAAAGCTGTGGGTCGTTACCCACAGCTATGCGAGTGGCCAGGAGGCTGGTTGAAAAAAAAAAAAGAAGAAAAGTCCACCCTTTTTGCGAGTGGCTCTGAATCAGGCCCTGTGTCTGCAAGTGGTGCAAGTACCATCTGTCAGTAAGTGGTGCAAGTACTGTCTGTCAGTAAGGCAAGGCTATCAGTAATTGTGTCTGTCAGTAAGGTGTGGCTGTGAGTAATTGTGTCGGTCAGTAAGTGTCTATCTGTGTCAGAAAGTGGCATCTGTCAGTAAGGGCACTGTGTGTGTGTATGGGGGCCCTGTGTATGCGGCTATGAGGGCCCTGTGTTTGTGGCTATGAGGGCCGCGTGCGGCTATTGGGCCATGTGTGTGTGGCTATGAGGGCAGTTTGTGTGTATGCAGCTATTTGGGCTGTGTGGTTGAGGCTATGGGGGCAGCATGTGTGTGGTCAGTGTGTATATGGCAATGAGTGCAGTGTGTGCGGCTATGGGGGTCCTGTGTGTGAGCGGCTATGGAGGTCCTGTGTGTGTGTGAGCGGCTATGGAGGTCCTGTGTGTGTGTGTATATGCGGCTATGGAGGTCCTGTGTGTGTGTGTATGTGTGTGCGGCTATGGAGGTCCTGTGTGTGTGTGTGGCTATGGAGATCGTGTGTGTGTGTGTGTGTGTGGCTATGGAGGTCCTGTGTGTGTGTGTGTGTGGCTATGGAGGTCCTGTGTGTGTGTGTGTGGCTATGGGGGTCCTGTGTGTGTGTGCGGCTATGGGGGCAGTGTCTGTTTAAAATTGCATGCAGTTGAGGGAGTCGGGCCCCAAAGTGATATCTTGCTTAGGGCCTGATGAGGTGTAAATCTGCCTCTGGATAGGGGGCAGGGTGCTATTCTATACTAGTCTTGGTGGGTGGGAGAAAGAGGGTCTGTCTGTCTGAGAGGGGAGGGTTATTCTGTACTAAGGGGACACGTTCTGTCTGAGGGGGCAATTTTGGGGATGTAGTTAATGCCCTGACGATCGGGATGCTGGCTACCGAAATTATGGCACCGGAATCCCAATCACCAACAGAAGACCGGCGCCGGAATCCCAACATGACTGGGGATGCAGACGCTGGAATCCTGGCATCCCAATTGTAAGGACACCGGGACAAGGTAAGTATCTTCTACGTAAGGGGAGGGTTAGGTTTAGGCTACACGGGGGATTTAGGGTTAGGCTGCTGGAGGGGGGGGAAGGTTAGGCTTAGGCTCCAGGCAGGGGGGGTGTTAGGTTCAGGCACCACCAGGGGGAGGTTAGGATTAGGCACTAAGGGAGGAGGGTTAGGTTTAGGCACTTACCGGGAGGGTTAGGGTGTGAGGTAGGGAGAGTTTGTATTAGGGTACAAAAAACAAGGGTTAGGAAATAACTAGGATGGGGCAACAGTACTCACCATTCTCCTGTCTGGATTTGAACCGGAATGCCGCTGTCATAATGATTCCCTATTTTGTGCTTAAGGGAGATGATTATCTGGGGGAGGGGGGGATCTGCTATAATAGGGGGAGATGACCTGTCTGTGTGGGGGGGGATAGTCTGCTGTACTAGGGGGAGATGATCTGTCTGTGTGTAGTGGGATCTGTCTGTGGGGAGTGGGGATATTCTGTGCTAAGGGAACATGATATGCGAAAAAGGGGGGCTATTCTGCACTAGGGCAGTAGGAACACCACTAGGGAGACTCAGGATAATGGCGCTGGGGAGTTGCAGGATGATGGTGCTGGGGAGGCTCAGATTGTACCAAATGAGCAAATATTTTATTAGGATAAAATTGTTTGATATGGGAAACTCCCATTTTGTCTTGCCCCAAAACTGCTGTTACTATGTATTATCTGGTTGAACCTCTGTTGCATGTTGATGACATTGGCTTTATTCTAGGGGTGTGCACCGGCCACTTTTCGTGTTTTGGTTTTGGATCTGGATCTTTCTTCGTGTTTTGGATCTGGATTGGTTTTGCCAAAACCACCCTTCCGTGTTTTGGGTTCTGGGTTTTGTGTTTTTTGGATCTGTATTTTTTTTTTAAAAAAGCATAAAAACAGCTAAAATCACAGAATTTGTAGGTTTTTCTGCTCCTATGCTATTATTAACCTCAATAACCTTAATTTCCACTCATTTCCAGTCTATTCTGAACACCTCACAATATTGTTTTTATGTCCAAAAGGTTGCACTGAGGTAGCTGGATGACTATGCTAAGCGACACGAGTGGGCGGCACAAACACGTGACCCATCTAGGCGTGATACTGCAGTGGCAGACAGGATGGCAGTTTGAAAAACTAGGCCCCAAACTGTACATAATGCAAAGAAAAAAAAAGAGGAGCAAGATGGAATTGTCCTTGGGCCCTCCCACCCACCCTTATGTTGTATAAACAGGACATGCACACTTTAACAAACCAATCATTTCAGTACCAGAGTCTGCCACACAACTGTGGCTGAAATGATTGGTTCATTTGGGCCCCCACAAAACAAGCTGGCAATTAATCTGTCCCTACACAAACTGGCTCTACGGAGGCAAGATGTCGTCCTCATCCTCCTCATTCACTGATTCCTCACCCTCTTCAGTGTGTACATCCTCATCCTCACAAAGTATTAACTCGTCCCCGCTTGAATCCACCACCACAGGTCCCTCTGTACATTCTGGAGGCTGGTCTCCCTGGAAGAGCTGATAATTCATTTTGATGAATATCATCTTCTCCACATTCTGTGGAAGCAACCTCCTACGCCTTTCGCTGACAAGGTTCCCAGCTGCACTAAACACTCTTTCTGAGTACACACTGGAGGGGGGGCAACTCAGGTAAAATAGAGCCAGTTTGTACAGGGGCCTCCAAATTGCCTCTTTTTCTTGCCAGTACAGGTATGGACTGTCTGACATGCCTACTTGGATGCTGTCACCGATGTAATCCTCCACCATTCTGTCAATGGTGACAGTATCATATGCAGTGACAGTAGACATGTCAGAAATTGTTGCCAGGTCCTTCAGTCCGGACCAGATGTCCAAACTTGGTCCTGCCTGCCCTGCATCACCGCCAGCGGGTTGCTTAGGATACCTAAGTTTTTTCCTGGCAGCCCCAGTTACAGGAGAAAATGAAGAAGGAGCTGTTGACGTGTCACGTTCCGCTTCAGCTGACAGTGTGTTCACCAGCAGGTCTTTGCACCTCTGCAGGCTTGTGTCGGCCGGAAAGAGAGACACCACATAGGCTTTAAACCTAGGATCGAGCACGGTGGCCAAAATGTAGTGGTCTGATTTCAACAGATTGACCACCCTGGAATCCTGGCAAAGCGAATGAAGGGCTTCATCCACAAGTCCCACATGCCGAGCGGAATCGCTCCATCTTAGCTCCTCCTTCACTTTCTCCAGCTGCTTCTGCAAAAGCCTGATGAGGGGAATGACCTGACTCAAGCTGGCAGTGTCTGAACTGACTTCACGTGTGGCAAGTTCGAAGGGCTGGAGAACCTTGCACAACACGGAAATTATTCTCCACTGCGCTTGAGTCAGGTGCATACCCCCTCCTTTGCCTATGTCATAGGTGGATGTATAGGCTTGTATGGCCTTTTGCTGCTCCTCCATCCTCTGAAGCATATAGAGGGTTGAGTTCCACCGCGTCACAACCTCTTGCTTCAGGTGATGGCGGGGCAGGTTCAAGAGTGTTTGCTGGTGCTCCAGTCTTCGGCACGCAGTCGCTGAATGGCGAAAGTGGCCAGAAATTTTTCGGGCCACCCAAAGAGTCTCCTGCACGCCCCTGTCGCTTTTCAGAAAATTCTGCACCACCAAGTTTATTGTGTGAGCAAAACATGGGACGTGCTGGAATTTGCCCAGATGTAATGCCCGCACAATATTGGTGGCGTTGTCAGATATCACAAATCCGCAGGAGAGTCTAAGTGGGGTAAGCCACTGGGTGATGATTTCCCTCAGTTTCTCTAAGAGGTTGTCGGCGGTGTGCCTCTTACTGAAACCGGTGATACACAGCGTAGCCTGCCTTAGAACGAGCTGGCGTTTCTGAGATGCTGCTACTGGTGACGCTGCTGCTGTTGCTGCGTAAGGTGATACATCTACCCAGTGGGCTGTCACAGTCATATAGTCCTTAGTCTGCCCTGTTCCACTTGTCCACATGTCTGTGGTTAAGTGGACATTGTGTACAATGGCATTTTTCAGGACACTTTTTCTGATGTTTCTGTACAGTCTCGGTATCGCCTGCCTTGTGAAGAGGAATCTAAATGGGATTTGGAACCGGGGACACACTACCTCCATCAATGGTCTAAATCACACTGCACTAATGGCGGATACCGGACGCATGTCTAACACCAACATAGCAGTCAAGGCCTCAGTTATACGTTTTGCTTCAGGATGACTGCTGTCGTACTTCATCCTCCTCGCTAAGGACTGTTGGAGGGTCAATTGTTTAGTAAAAGTAGTGGTGTTCCTACTTCCTCTCTGGGATGATGAACGACTCCCAGCAGCAGCAGCAACAGCAACAGCGGCAGCAGGAGGCGTAGCAATGCAGGATCCTCCAGAGGAATCCCGGATAGGAGAGTCAGTCATGCCAGTGACATGGCCTGCAGGACTACTTCCGATCCTGACTAAGGAGGAAATTGACGAGGAGGGAGTTGACTGTGTGGTTTGCAGGCGCTTGGATACAACAGGACAATGGGATTTAGGTGTCCCTGGACTGCTTACAGTCTTAGCCAAAGTTTCTGAACTTGACAGTAACTTATTATGAACGCGCTGCAGGTGCCGTATAAGGGAGGATGTTCCTAGGTGGTTGATGTCCCTACCCCTACTTATTCCACCTTTACATAAGGTACATATGGCAAGACAGTTGTTGTCCGGATTTGGATAGAAATATTGCCAGACCAAAGAGGTGGAATGTTTGGTCTTCTGCCCAGGCATGACAGTGATGGCCTTTTTCATCCCACGGACAACTGTCATCCCTGGAGCCTGATTTAAACAAACCACATCACCATCAGAATCCTCCTCGCCAACTTCCTCCTCAGCGCCAGCTACACCAGTATCCTCATCCTGTTGTACTTCAACAGTGACATCTTCAATTTGCATATAAGCAAGTGGACTGTGGGTGCTCCTTTCAGCACTTGCAGGGGGCGTGCAAATGGTGGAAAGAGCCACCCCTTCCCGTCCAGTGCTGGGAAGGTCAGGCATCGCAACCACCACCACACTTGGACTCTCCTTGGGGATTTGTGATATCTTCTTAGAAAGCACAGTTCTTCGCTGTGCTTTTGCCAGCTTAACTCTTTAGATTTTTTAGTGGGAGGAGGGCTTCCATCATCATGTGAAGCTGAACCACTAGTCATGAACATACTAGGGATTGACCTTAGCCGTTCCTTGCCACTCCGTGTTGTAAATGGCATATTGGCAAGTTTACGTTTCTCTTCAGCTGATTTAAATCTTTTTTTCAAGGTAATTTTCCTGAACTTTGTCATTTGGGATTGTATGTGCCCTCTATTATGACTTTGGGCATCAGCCTTGGCAGACGACGTTGATGGCATGTTATTGTCTATGTCATGACTAGTGGCAGCAGCTTCAGCACTAGGAGGAAGTGGTTCTTGATCCCTCTCTATTTTATTTTTATCGGAGAAAGTTTGGTCCTCCATTTATGTTATATCGATTTGATATATACGTGTGGCTAAACACAGAAAATATTTTTTTATTTTTGCTGGAGAGTAGTGCACTTTGTGGGTTACACCAGCCTTTAAGAAATGAGCCAGCCGGCTCTTTACTTATGGGACACAGGCGCACGCTTGGCGCTGCTCCTTTGTTGATGCACGTGCGGCTACTGCGCACACAATTCACAAACACAGAAAATATATATTTTTTTGGTTTGGAGTGTACTTTGGGGGTTACAGCACCCTTTAATGGTCAAGCCAGCCGGCCCTTTACTTATGACACAGGCGCACGCTTGGCAGTACTTTGTTGATGCACGTGCGGCTACTGCGCACACAATTCACAAACACACAAAAAATATTATTTTTTTAGCACTTGGGGGGAGCACCCCTGATGGACAGAGCACCCCCTGGACAACACTACAGCACCCCTTTAGGACTGGGACACTACACAGGACTTTGGAGTAGGCACAGCCCCTATGGAGAACTGACTGCACAACACAGTCCAGCCAGCTCCTATGGACTTTGAAGTAGTGGACACAGCCCCTATTAACAGCAGCAGCACAGCACCATATGGACTTTGAAGTAGTGGACAACGGCAGCACAGCACAACACTACTCTGCACTACACTACACTACACTACACAGCCCAGCCAGCCCTAACTCCCACCCTCCCTCTTCACTGTCCACAGCCGAGTGAGAAAATGGCGCCGACGCGGGTACCTTATAAAGGATCCAAAACCCGCGAGACCCGGAAGGCGGGATGATGACGTTTTGCCTCGATTTCAGATCCGAGTCAGGCGGGAAAAGTCGAGCCTGACTCGGATCGGCCTCGGATCGGGGGGGCTCAGATTTCAGAAATCCGAACCCGCTCACCCCTACTTTATTCCTATGCAAACAGGTGGCTCCTGGACCATGTGATCTCCCGCATGAATAGTGACTACTGACTCAAGACACTGCCTGTCCTGGGAGGATCAATTTCTCCAGAGGTTCCCCGCTGCAGAGAAATCTTATAGGCAAGAAAATGCTCATTCACATGCTCGCTGTGCTTAGGACTGGGAGCATGGCCATCAGCTCCGGGAGTGTTGGGCATTTCCATAACATGAAAAAATGGTGGAGTGGCTTGTGGGCATGGCATTTTACATTAGGGCACACCCCTTGCAAATAGACCCCACCCACTTAGGGCATCTTCCAGAGTTTTTTCCAGGGCCACTTTCATTTCCCAATACACCCCTTTCTGGAAGCTTCCACTATGCACAGTGGACCTCATTCAGAGCCGCTCGCTATTTGCAGTCGTTCGTTTTTAAAAAAAGGGGTGGCTATTCAAATGAACCGTTCGCTCTTTGTGGTCTGTTCACACCTCTAAGTCTGAACGAGCGAGCAAAACTTGCGGTTGAAATTTTGAAAAATACGCAACCTGGCCGCTCGCATCATACGTCATGTCCGCTATTTAATAGATTAATCGAGTACATCGAAAAGCGTATGAACTGCTCGCTATTCTTGTGGTTGGTTTTTCCTACCACTATATTGTGAGCAGTTCTGACTATAAAACCACCAAGTGACGTGGTCAATGACGCTCCTGTTTTAATTATGCACACCCATAAAACATCTGCTTTGACCTTTAAGCACGCCTGCGTTCTGATCTCCACTTCCCGTTTTCAAGCACCTTCCCCTGTTACCACCCACATGCGCCTCATTCTGTCACTCAAAATTGCAGGCATTCACTATATAGTGAACAAACGATTTTCGGCCGCACTGACTGGTTCGCGCATGCGTATTATAAACCGTACGCATGCGCAGATGTGCAAACATCGCTCGTAACAAGCGTACAGCTGCTTACGAGTGGCTCTGAATCAGCTTCCTACGTCATAGGCTTCACATTTGCAAGGTGTCCACTCCTATATGGCAGGGATATAACTGTGAGGGACAGCAGTTACCACAGGTGCTGTGAATTGCCAGTAGGACACAGGCATGATTTTCAGAAAACAATTTCTTAGATAAACACACACTTGTACTGGCCCAAAAAGAAATATAAACCGAATTTAGGATACCTAGACCCCAAATACCATTTTTAAATAAAAGTGTAATTTGTGGACATCCAAATAGAAGATTCCTTAAACAATTTGTGCTAAGCACTAATAAAAGTCAGGACACAAAATAAGCCACAAATTAAAATAAAAATCAAATGTGTATGACTTAAGGTGCATACACACAATGATTTTTTGAACAATTATCGTTAAACTATATCGTTTAACGATAATCGTTTGAAAAAATCATTCACTTTCTGAGTCAAACGATGAACGATCATTGTTCATGCGCGTTCACATTTGTAGTTTAGTCAGACTGACCAACTGAACAATTTCCATTAAGGGAATATGCAAAAATCGTTTGTAGTTCAAAAAAATCGTTGTGTGTGTGTATGCAGCTTTAAAAGGTGAATAGTGTTGCCAAACTAAAAAAAATGGCAGGAGAGAAAAGTAGGACTTCCTCAGGTAAAATCCCTCAGTATGTACACTGCCAAAACTTTTTACGCCACAAATAAAAAAAAACAGTGGTAACAAAAATGTGCAAAACCAAATGCTGTGTAAATATACATCCTTACATACATAACTATGTACTGCACAATCAAAGGAATGACCTGCTAAGCTAGGAAGTAACACAGCAGGTGGAGGCCCACATGTGAGACATACCTGCACAGGAGTAAGTTGTGTATTTTGGAGTAAGTTAGTTAACCAAATGAAGAAGCACATAGTTACTTGTAAAGTACATTGTGTTTGCTTGCTAACACTTTCTTGAAGATAAATTAGAGAATCACAATGGTTGCTATGGGCAACATTCTACTTAAATGACACTTTATTTTAAAAAAGGGGACACAAATCAAAAACACAGGCAGTACTGTTGTGGTAAAGGACACCAACATCTAAAATGATGTCTGATGACCTGCAGCCTGATCTGCTTCCCACTATCTGTTGTCAAATTGTCACCAGATACAACAGAGTCCCCTGCCTGCTCACTGTCTAAAGCAAAATCAGCTGGGATTGGCTGCTGCAAACACAAACTACGCAATAGACAGCATCTGACCACAAAATCTGAAACTTTAGCAACAGAATATAACAAAAGACCACCAGATTTATCCAGACATCGGAAGCGAGATTTAAGCAGGCCAAATGTACACATGATCACAGATCTAATGGACTTATGTGCTCTATTATAATTATGCTCAGCAATGGAAACTGGAAGTGCCAATGGAGTCAGAAGCCAACTAAGACACCCATACCCAGCAGCATCTGTAAATAAATTAAAATTATATTTGATAAATATATCTAAGCATGCACAACAAAACTAAAGTGACAATGTCTAAGGTACTGACCCAGCAACCATCCCTTCGGCATTTGTCCGGCATCAAAATGATCATGAATGGATGATTGACTGAGGATGAAGGCATCATGACATAAGCCAGGGGAGCCGACTACAACACATGATTTTCATTTTTGCATCACACACACCACCTGCACGTTTATAGAATGGGCATGGTGCCTATTAAGGTATACATGTGCCCTAGATTTAGTTGGTCTCAGCTCAATGTGTGTGCAGTCAATAGCACCCAAGACTTTTGGGCATGCCTGCAATGCCATAAAAGCTACCCTGACTACATTCCACTTTGTCTCATGGCTAGGGAAGCAGATGCAGGAATCCATAAGTGGCTGAAATGATGCCAGTACCTGGGTGAGGTATCTGGAGAATGTGGACTGGGATATACTGAGAACTTTACCAGTTACAGATTGAATATTTCCAGTAACCAGATAGTGCAACACAGCCAAAAGATTATGTAGGCCTGAGAGAGTGAGAACATGCTGTGTCAGGGTCTAGGTCTAGTTTAACTTGGTCATACAGATGGAAGATTGGGCAGCACAGATGGTGTAATGGTTAGCATTACTGCCTCATAGCACTGAGGTTGTTGCCCTAACTGTGTGGAGTTTGTATATTCTCCCTGTGCTTGCGTGGGTTTCCTCCAGGTACTTCGGATTCCTCCCACACTCCACAAATATACTGGTAGGTTAATTAGCCCCCAACAAAAAAAGTTAACCCTAGTATGTGTGTGGACTGATGTGAATGGACAAACAGTCTCTGTAAAGTGCTGCAGAATATGTGTGCACTATATATATAACTGAATAATAATAATAATAATAATAATAATAATAATAATAAAGATGCTGTTACGGTTTAGCCTGAACATCTGTATGACCTTGCCATCGGCCAATGCATTCAGGTTCAAACACCTCCTAAAAAAACATGCCCTGCGCAGGCTTTGGGGAACTGACATTACCTCCTAAGCTTGCTCAGTTTTATGCTCCTGGTTGCTTTCTGCCTGCTGGTAGAGCCCCATAAATCCCAACCACATCATATTCACAGCAGTGCTGCAAAACACTGCCATTGTAACTCCAGACAATTGTATGCTGCAGCTTTAGCCACTTTTATAGGCATCATCATTGTGTTGCCAATAAGTGAAACTACAAACACCTGTGAACACTTGCAAACTCTGCCCAAACACTCATCTCAGGGGGTCGTCTATTTGAAAAGTGTATTTATTTGCGAGTTTTTTAATTTCTCACTGGAGTTTACAAACTTGATTCTTGGTAAATTTGCGAGTTGTATGCTTTCCTATGGGAAGTATTTGAGAGTTTTGGTGATGGTGTGGGCGAGTTTTGAAAACTCAAGCGAGTTTTGATGTCAGTTTAGTTAAAGCACACACCGGTTTGGTGTTAGTAAATTTGCAAGTTTGAAAAAAAGGCTAAACTCGCATGAGTTTGCAAATACAACCAAACTTTCAAACCAAAAATTCATTCTTAGTAAATAAACCCGTATCTTATCCCAATTCTAGCGTCCATGCACAATGTAATACTGATTGTTATGTCATTATACATAAGCTTACCATACTATCCTTTTAAACCAGGACAGGTTATTTGGCAGGCTGACTTCAAGCCTACATTTCACCTGGAATTAATCAGCCACAGAACCTGTGTGATTCATGAGTGTTCTGGTTTAAAAGGTAAAGCTGGTTCATACTTGCCTACTTTTGAAAAAGCATTTCAGGGAGATTGTGAAAGTAACCCAATGAGCCTGCGGTAAAGTGGGCTTTTATTGCTACATCTGAGAGGCTACTTCTTGATGCCACCCGGATGGCAGCAAGAAGTATACTGGGCCGTGATGCACGACCAATCACATGACATTGCATGTGTTAGTGCATATTAATGTAGGACGGAACAACACATCGCTCTGTCATTCAATAAATCTTCTAATGGGTACCATATCGGGTATCGGGTGGCTACACAAACTGCACGATCCAATGTACGACCGTGCAATAAACACTTCCAGCATTCATGTCATCCCATTTGATGTTGATTCATCAGAAGGGACGACGTTGCTGACAACGCATGTAAATGCACGATTAAGGGAACTGAGCAATATTGATGATATATCATTCCGATCCGTTTCGTAACAATATATCTCCTTATGTTTACCCAGCCTTAGGGGCTGATTGGTTGGTACTTTTTCTTTCACTGATTTATCTCTCTCCAAGGCTTAGTACATATACCCCAGAGTTTGGTGATTCTGTTAACTACTTAAGTGGCACGGTCGCATATGTGATGACGGCAGCCAGTAGTGCTTAGGCTGACCTGGTCGTCACACATACGACTGCGCCTCTTTGCTCCTTGCACCAGCTGTAAAATGGATCTCCTCTGTCTCCCGTGTGTGACAGCTGATGACATTGCCAGAATAGTGCTCCAGAATGCTGTGCGAATGGCACTCTGAAGAACATGTGCCCAGGGATCACAGTGTGAGGAGAATATAGGGGGTCATTCAGACCCGCTCGCGAGCAAATTTCGCTCTCTAGCGGGTCAATGTTTTGAGACTGTGCATGCGCATGACAGAGGGAGCTCCATCGTGCGCATGCGCGAGACCCGGCGAGCGACGAGAAATACGTCGCTCGGGGTCTCACACCAAAGGGGGCGTGCTATCGATGGTGACTGACAGCACGCCCCCTTTGGTGGGTGTGCCGGGGGCGTGGCGGCCAGATGGAGGCGTTCCCATGGGAACGCCAACCGTCTGAGTCCGGCCCCACTGACATCAGTAATGATGTCAGTGGGAGTGACTTTGGCTCTGATAGATCCAAAATCACTCCTGGGCTTGCGGCAGTGAGACCCGCAGGGTCTCGTCGCAAGCCCGATGGTCGCGATGGTCTTTGACCATTGTGACCATCATCATGGACGCTCGCTATAGCTGTGGGTGGTCACCCACAGCTATACGAGCATCCAGGAGGACGCTCCATTTTCATGGAGGAGGGCCCTGATTCAGAGCGAGCGTTCTGCTCAGAGCGTTCAGCTCTGAATCAGGGCCATAGTTCCACTCAATGCACTTTAGACTGATCTCCGCATGTGCAGAGATCAGTGGCAGTAGGTGGAACTAATGATCAGTCCCCACTGCACAACACACTGCATGTGGGGGAGGGAAGATGGTGGTGGGTTGCCCCTGGGGCAGGACAGTAACCACATGAGGGGGGGGGTCTGGCATAAGTGTGGGTGGAGGAGATATAAAAATAAAAGGTTATGATGCTGAGGGAGAGATAAAATAATAAAATATTAAACTGGTCAAAGGGTAGGAGGGGGTGCAAAAATGGGATTTTCTCAGGGGGCTGGTTTATGAAACAGGATGTGTTTTTTTTTTTACTATTTAGGGGTGTGAGGTGTACTGTCCCATACACACAGTCACTGCCCATTACACCTCATACATACAGACCTGGACACATATTATACAGCCTCATGTCCAGCACATGTCCCCACAGTCACTGCCCATCATTGCACTGCATACATACATACATCTTTTGCACATATTTTACAGCCTCATGCCTACTCTCCTCCTCTGTTCCACCTCCCCACAATCCATGCTGCACTTTGGCATCCCGCAGGGTTCTGCCCTTGGTCTCCTGGTCTCTTTTCTCTGTAAACCTCTTCTCTCCGGGTGAATTCATCAGTTCCTTCAGCCTCCAGAATCACTTCTTTGCCAATGACGCACAACTCTACCTCTCCTCTCCTGATCTCTCCCCCTCCCTCCTCACTCAGGTGTCCAGCTGACTCTCTGCCATCTGCTCCTGGGTGTCCTTGAACTTTCTCAAACTCATCATGGACAAAACTGAACTCATTGTCTTTGCTCCTTTTAGAGTCTCTTACCCCCCTTGATCTCTCCATCACTGTTGACAACACTATCTCCTCTGTTCCCCAACTCCACTGCCTGGGGTCATCCCCAACTTCTCACTCTCATCCGCCCATCACATTTAATCTTTTACTCAATCCTATTGTTTCCTGTTCCGTGACATCACTTGCATCAGACCCTTCCTCTCCCAAGATGCCACCAAAATTATTGACCATGCATCGATTATTTCCCATCCTGAATAATACAACCTTCCCCTTACTGCCCTCCCCCGCACCCATCTTACTCCTCTACAATCTGTAAATAACACTGCAAATGATGTGATGCAGGCTTCAATGAGGAGGATTTAATACAAGATGTAGATGCGGATACTAGCTCCCAGCATATGCAAATTCAGCTAAGTGACGTCAAGGCAGGCGATCGCATGGCAAGGCATAAGCACGCACACTATGCCTGTCTTTAGCTGCCCACTAGTGCACATCATCTCCAGGAAGTGTATGCAACCATCGGTAGTGACCGCAGCACTTACAGTTGACTGTACCCTACTACAAGCACTGCGAGCACTTCAGTGAATAATTCAACCAGGTGACGTGTACTATGACACTGCATGTTAATTATGCATGCCTCTGAAATGGCATTAAGATGCTCAGGCATGCCTGCGTTCGCATCTCCTCTCCCCTGTTTCCAGTGGCCTGCTCCAGTTACCACCCTCAAACAGCTTGACCTGTCACTCATTCAGCTGGGCTGTCTCTGCTGGGCGAGCGATTGCTTCCCGATTGCTAGGACTAGTTTGCAAACACGCACTGCGATGCATACATATGTGCACTTAGCAAAACATTGCTCGCTCCGAGCGATCACTTGCTAGCGAACGAGTCTGAATCAGGCCCATAGCACCTGGCTGGTACATTTACTTGGTACATAGCACTAATAAGCCTAATAGGCAAAACCCACCAGGATCATCTAATGTGAATAACCCCAGGAGCAGGGCCACACTGGGACTAAAAATAGGCCCTGGCATTTTAAAGCACACAGGCCCACCTCAGTGTCTGCATCTGGCTCCTGGCATAGACCCCTCCCCTTAATATTTCTGACACATCTTAGTCTATGCTCTTATAATTAATATTAGAACATAAAAGTGTACATCATTCTCTGTATTAAAATACACACAAAAGAGCACATCCTGAAGGGGATTCAAATATGTGCCATATTTAAACATTTGGTATTTGGTTGGCTGTTTGGTAAAGCTGGCACTAAATTGATGTAGGTCACGCACAAAGTAAAGGTAAGTCATTTTCAAAACTGACCAAGCTCTGGCTTAGCAGTTGTAGAGGATTAGATAGTGTTCACTGTAGGAATTTTTTAGGACAGGGGTGCTGAGCATAGAGAAGGACACATCTATGCACACCAAAGCAGAGCTGTTACTACACATATTGATGCCCTTGGGACATAAAGAGCATTAGTGTCCCCCTCCACAACAGAAGCAGGGAGGGTGCGCACCATAAAAATAGTTATGGGTTCGCTGGGAAGGGGTGTAACCACACAATAGTACCCCCAATTCAAATAATGCCACACAGTATGCCCCATTGTCACATTACACTGCAGAGCAGTGCCCTCATTCACGTTACATCACACAGTAATGCCCCTTACACCTTATGTCCCACACAGTAATGCCCCTTATACCATATTATGCCCCATGCAGTAATGTCCCTTACACCATGTTATGCCCCATGCAGTAATACCCCTTACACATTATTCCACACTAATGTCAAGGCAACACCAAGCTTTAAACTTTCCCAATGGTGGATGTATTCCTGCTCATTGTCAGGGGTTTTATGGACAGCATGCCCCCTTCCTGTTTCATGCCCGCTATCACTGCTGTTCACACATGTACTCTTTTACTTAATATTATGTATTAATGTATGTATAGACAATATGTAGCATGCCACAGGTTTGAATCCCAACGGTGGAACACAGGACTTAATCTAGGCATTGAAATACCAACGCCGTAATACAGACAAGACACCAGCCTAGGGAAGGACATCAATGGTCGATGTTTGTCAACCTTCAATGTTTTTCTTCTGATGTTAGTGGTTTTACCATTTGATGGCAGCATTCCGATGTTTGCTGCCATCGAATGGTAATCATTCAATGGTGTTCTGCCTCCCCTGGCTGTTGTGTGCTGTGTCTCTGCCTTTGTAAACCTGCCTGACTCATGCTGCTGGGATCGTTGGAGGCTGTCTCTCACTGCCTCAGACCTGTCCCTCCCTCCCCTCTCTGCTAGCTCTGATTGGCTCTCTGAGACTGTGAGAGCCAATCAGTGTGCAGCCCTGGCCCAGCAGCAGCAGTCACTCACAGACACACAGAGTGACAGTTTACACCAGCAGAGATGGGGAGTGATTTCTCTGCTGGTGCTGTAAGAGGTTCGTTTTATAAATATATTTTATACCTGTTTTTACACTCCAGTTTTTTATTGCTTTAAGGCCCTGATTCAGAGCTGAACACTCTGAACAGAACGCTCGATCAGAATCTGGGCCGTCCTATAAATGTGGAGCGGCCTTGTGGACGCTCGCATAGCTGTGGGTTACCACCCACAGCTTGTGCGAGCGTCCATGATGATGGTCGCGATGGTCAAGACCATCGCGACCATCGGGCTTGTGACGAGACGAGACCCTTGTGGTAGGGTCTTGCTGCCGCAAGCCCAGGAGTGATTTTGGCTCTATCAGAGCCAAAGTCACTCCCACTGACATCTTTACTGATGTCAGTGGGGCCGGACTCAGACGGTTGGTCTGTCACCATTGACAGCACGCCCCCTTTGGTGCGAGACCCCGAGCAATGTATTTCTCGTCGCTCGCCGGGTCTCGCTCATGCGCACGACGGAGCTCCCTCCGTCGTGCACATGCGCATTCTCACAACATTGACCCGCTTGCGAGCGAACTTTGCTCACGAGCAGGTCTGAATGACCCCCCAAGTGCCCACAGCAGCAGCAGCAGCAGCATGGCAGTGATAGTGTTTCCCATTCTCCTCCTCATCCTTAGTCAGCTCTGCCTGCCTTGCCTGTTTTGTTTTTTTTGCTTCGTATCTGAGCCCCTCCCCTAACCCTGCCTCTTTATTATTCATATGAATAGTTTTTACCATTGAATACTTTTGATGCGATGGTTAGTTACCATTGCATCGAAAGATTCAATGGTGGAAGCACTACCATCATATGATGGTGGGCTTCCGATGTCCATCCCTACGCCAGCCCAAACTACATAGGCTGGGTGCATCTTAGCTGTTAGGACTGGGGGGGGGGGGAGTGTTAGGTCGAGGAAACATAGCAGGATTAGTGTTAGGTTTTGGGGGGGTTAGGCTACAAGAAGGGAGGATTAGGGTTAGGGGGAGAAGGGGGAGGGTAAGTATCAGGATGCTGCTGTCTGTATTTTGACAGGAGGCATACCAACTCCTGTATACATAACGATGCCTGTATAGACTCCTGTGCTCATCCGTTACTTGCTAAATAAAGTCCTGCCTAAATGGACAAAAATATCAGGGGTCCCCTTTCCTAATGTACAATATAAATCAAAAAGTGTAATTGTATCATTGCACAGATTTGTATAGCCAACAGATTTGAACCGCCAGAGCGGCATCAGCGCATGTTATGTGCGCTGATACTGCTTCTCCCCATGTATGAATGGGGGGCTGGGCGGTAATAGACAGTGGCGCTAAGCACCCATCATTATCGGCGCTGCTATCTACAAGGCAGGGCTACATATGAACGGTCAGTTTGCCTGACCATTCCGGCCACTGCAGCTGTTGCTATCGACAGCTGCAGCCTGGCAATGCCCTATCCCCACAGCAGAGACAGCGCTCTCCCTGCTGTGGCTGCTGCAGTGGGATCTCACAATACTTGCGAGATCCCACGCATGCTCAGTGGAGCCGGCTGGGACTGAGACACAGCGCATCAGCACTAGGCTAATGCACTGTGGTCTCTAGCGGGAATCGCCGGAGGGGGGAGTTATCAGTATCAGTTGAGCAATAATTATATCATATCACAATAAAGAACAAATACTTTATTGCAACACATACTTAAAATTGCTATGCACAGTTGAGAAATGTTCTTAAAAGTCAAACTGGCTATTAACCATTGTATAAAACTTAATGTTTGTACAATGTTCCATAAATCAAGAACATATATATATATATATATATATATATATATATATATATATAGTTAGAGTCCTCAGTTTTTAACAAAAAAAAAATTGCTGAAGAATTTGAAAAAAATATGTGTATATATAGTTTACATTAGATGTAATGTGTCCAAGTCACACAGTAAACAACTCTTAGAGAGGGCTGTTGCTATGAAAATATAAATAAGCATAAGGAACATTACCTGAGCTTATCTTAAGTCCCATCAGCAGCTGGCACCTTCACAAGCATGGTCCTCTATCCTGCCCATGCCCAGCCACCAGCAGCTTGTATAATCCCAGTCACTGTAGAGGTAGGGGAGGCAGGTCTTCCTGGGCTTTTGCCAATCAGCTACTCCCTGTTACTAGAGGTACAGCTGGTCCTCTAGTGTCCGCCTGCATAACTTGGGAAATTAAAAACTCAGATTACTATGTGCCATGATTGTCTCCTCTGTGGCAGTGGCCATTTTGGGAGAGACAATTTCAACAGTATCCATGTATTGTAGATGGACAGACTGGCCCACGCAGTCATCAGCCCTTCTGGCATTTGCCAGTCCGGCCCTATATATGTCTTTTTTTATAATTTCTGGAAACATTATTTGCACACCAACATATACTAAGCAATTGCTTACTGTTTACTAGTGAATTACCAAAGTGTGATTCTGTGGCATGTACATTTGCTAGAGGAAAAGAAGAGTTACTACCTCCACAGCCAGGACAGTGTTCACTTGATGAATCCCTTGCTACAATACATAGATGCGTATATTGCATGTATGCCTGTCTGGCACTGTGAGGGAGCTTAGAGAAAGGGTACCAGTATGTTGTCTCCGCAGATATGGCAGGATTTTCAGATGCTGGCCGGGATGGTCACCGCTGTGACCCTAATTTCCCTCCAGCCAACTCCATCTCTCTGCATGTGCAAACTGTGGGTCTCATTCAGAGCCGCTCGTAAGCAGCCGCTCGTTCATTCTGAGCGATGTTCGCACATCTGCACATGCGTATGGGTATTAGTACGCATGCGTGAACCAGTCAGTGCGGCCAGAAATTGTTTGCTCGCAATATAGCGAATGCCTGCTATTTTGAGTGACAGGATGAGGCGTTTGTGGGTGGTAACAGGGGAAGGTGCTTGAAAACTGGGAGTGGAAATCAGAACGCAGGCGTGCTTAAAGGTCAAAACGGGCGTTTTAAGGGTGTGCATAATTAACAAAGCAGCGTTATTGACCATGTCAGTTGGGTGTCTTTTAGCCAGAACTGCTCGCAATATTGCGGTAGGAAAAACCAACCATAAGAATAGCGAGCAGTTCATACGCTGTTCGATGTACTCGATTAATCTAATAAATAGCGGACATGATGTATGATGCGAGCTGCCAGGGAGCGTTTTGTACTAAGAACCGTCCGCATGTTTTGTTCGCTCATTCAGACATGGAAGCGTCAACAGACCGCAAAGAGCGAACAGTTAATTTAAATAGCCACCCCCATGAGCGAGTGCAAATAGCGAGCGGCTCTGAATCAGACCCTGTGGCTCTTTCTCAGATGCAGCCATCTTGCTCCACCCAGGCAGAAGTCTGAGCATCCCACACAGCTGTGCAAAGCTGTACAACTATGCAAAGGGACTGTTTTGCGCTTTGTAAAAGGCGTGGCGTATACAGTTTGTTGTCTGCTCTGACAGGAAGACACTGACCCCTTATTCAGTTAGCGCCCCATGCACGTTTGCACACCTCCGAACATTTTTTAGCTGGAGACTTGCAGGTACAGTGTCAGGTTCCCACGGTTATCACTACCTCTGTCCCTGTGAGTTACACTTAGTACAAAGTGGGGATATTTACATTTACAATTAAAATATCTGTTGCGATATAGGCAGTAAATAAGTGTGACAGTGCCATGATTATTAATACATAGGCCCTGTTGTCATATAGAGTTAATGTTGCTCATTAGTGTGTTGGTAATGGGAAATAATTGGCAATAGCACTGCATTGTAGGATGTTGCAGGGAAGAGTGTTACCTTGTGTGGCATATACAGGTATACCAGCATCCTATCATACCTATTTAGTAACCAACATAGGCCCATATTCAATTAGGAGTGAAAAGTCAGTTTCAGCGAGAAAGTTTTGCTGATGACGTCTTTTTCGACAGTTTTCATTTTACCCCGTATTCAATTCCAGACATTTTTCGCAGATGCGGAAAGTCATTGTATAGAAGCCTCCAAAAATTTTCACCTATGAATACTGCATATTTGCCTACTTTTGAAAAAGCATTTCAGGGAGATTGTGAAAGCAGCACCTATGAGCGAGTGTGACAGTGGGTGTTTACTGATAAATCTGAGAGGTGTGTCCTAAACCTGACTTACATCCAAATGTAAACCCAGCCCAAAAGCAGTTAGTAAGATCTGTTTGTTGATGAAAACACACTAATACTATTCAGAAATTCATAAGGATCATTGTGCCTTATAATGACCAATGCAAGGAAATGACACTAATGATCCCATTTGAATGTACAGTCAGGTGCATAAATTTTGGGACATTGACAGAATTTTCATATTTTGGCCACTATTCACCACCACAATGGCTTTGAAATGCAACAAACAAGATGTGCTTTAACTGCAGACTTTCAGATTTAATTTGAGGGTAATTACATCAAAATCAGGTGAACGGTGTAGGAATTACAACGGTTTCTATATGTTCCTCCCACTTTTTAAGGGGCCAAAAGTAATGGGACAAACTAAACAATCCTAAATCTAACTTTCACTTTTTAATACTGTGTTGAAAATCCTTTGCAGGCAATTACAGCCTGAAGTCTGGAACACAAACATCACCAGACACTGGGTTTCATCACTGGTTATGCTCTGCCAGGCCTCTACTGCAAATGTCTTCAGTTCCTGCTTGTTCTTGGGGCATTTTCCCTTCAGTTTTGTCTTCATCAAGTGAAATGCATGCTCAAACGGATTCAGGTCAGGGGATTGACTTGGCCATTGCATAACATTCCACTTTTTAGCCTTAAAAAACTCTTTGGTTGCTTTTGCAGTAGTCTTCGGGTCATTGTCCATCTGCACTGTGAAGCGCCGTCCAATGAGTTCTGAAGCATTTGACTGAATATGAGCAAATAATATTGCCCGAAACACTTCAGAATTCATTCTGCTGCTTTAGTCAGCAGTCACATCATCAATAAATACAAGGGAACCAGTTCCATTGGAAGCCATACATGCCCACACCATGACACTACCACCACCATGCTTCACTGATGAGGTGGTATGTTTTGGATCATGAGCAGTTCCTTTCCTTCTCCATACTTTTCTCTTCCCATCACTCTGGTACAAGTTGATCTTTGTCTGATCTGTCCATAGGATGTTGTTCCAGAACTGTAATGGCTTTTTTAGATGTTGTTTGGCAAACTCTAATCTGGTCTTCCTGTTTTTGAGGCTCACCAATGGTTTACATCTTGTGGTGAACCCTCTATATTCACTCTTATGAAGTATTCTCTTGATTGTAGACTTTGACACATATACACCTACCTCCTGGAGAGTGTTCTTGATTTGGCCAACTGTTTTGAAGGAGTTTTTCTTCACCAGGGAAATAATTCTTTTGTCATCCACCACAGTTGTTTTCCTTGGTCTTCCGGGTCTTTTGGTGTTGCTGAGCTCTCCGGTGTGCTTTCTTTTTAAAAATGTTCCAAACAGTTGATTTGGCCACACCTAATGTTTTTGCTATCTCTCTGATGGGTTTGTTTTGATTTTTCAGCCTAATGATGGCTTGCTTCACTGATAGTGACAGCTCTTTGGATCTCATATTGAGAGTCGACAGCAACTAATTCCAAATGCAAATGTCACACATAGAATCAACTCCAGACCTTTTACCTGCTTAATTGATAATGAAATAACGAGAGAATAACCCACACCTGTCCATGAAATAGCTTTTGAGTTGATAGTCCCATTACTTTTGGCCCCTTAAAAAGTATGAGGCACATATAGAAACCATTGTAATTCCTACACCGTTCACCTGATTTGGATTTAATTACCCTCAAATTAAATCTGAAAGTCTGCAGTTAAAGCACATCTTGTTTGTTTCATTTCAAAGCCATTGTGGTGGTGAATAGAGGCCAAAATATGAGAATTCTGTCAATGTCCCAATATTTATGCACCTGACTGTATATATCTCTGTTTTTTAATATAACAGCTTCATAATGGGGGTAAGGATGAAATGAGTGAGATTGCTAGACTCTTCAGGGAGACAGGGAGATTGCTACTATTTCAGGGAGTCTCCCTGACAATGAGGGAGAGTTGGCAAGTATGAGCTGGGTACACACGTAAAGATTTTCTGTCCAACCATCCAACTAGTTGATTGGTTGGAATGAAAATCTGGTAAGGTATGAAGCAAATGACAATCAATTTGCTCCCAAACGCCAGAAAATAGACTGACACTGTTGAACAAATTGCTAAGATCAAACATTTAGCAAACTTGTTTGAATGACAATTCTCATCTGTTTTCTGGCATAACTAGCAAATTGCTAATCATCATTTACTCCCATACATTACCAGATTTTCATTCAAACCAATCAACTAGTTGGATGGTTGGACAGAAAATCTTTATGGGTATATGCAGCTTTAGTATGGTAAACCTAATTATACATCTATATTAATCCAAGCTTGATCCAAGCTTCAATTATCCCTATGTAAGGTTACGGTTACTCCATCTGACTATGGTTTTCTATGTGTATAAGAATGCAGCCACTTGATTTCACATGCCTATGACACTCTCATAACAAACCCACTGAATGGATCATTTTAGCGTGTATTTCTTGTCATCCCCTGTCACTACCCAGGAATGCCCACAACTTTTTCACAACACTGTCTGTCATGATCACAATAGCAACTGTGTGTATACACTGTGGCCACCCACTGCTATTGCGAGCAGCCAGGATAATGGTCGTGATAGTCAAAACCATCGCGACCATCAGGATTGCGATGAGACCCTTGTTGTAGGGTCTCATGGCCGCAAGCCCCAGAGAGCTTCTGGCTCTAACAGAGCCAGAAGCTCTCCCACTGACATCACATGTGATGTCAATGGGGCTGCCCACAAACGGCAGGCATTCACTTGGGAATGCCTCCATTTGTGAAGCCACCCCCTGGCCATGCCTACCAAATGGGGCGAGCTATCACTCACCATCGACAGTTCACCCCCTTTGGTGCAAGACCTGGAGCGATGGAGCACCTGTCGCTAGCTGGGTCTCGCACATGCACACGACGGAGCCGGCTCCATCTTGTGCATGCCCAGTGGGCAAACATTGACCCGGTTGTGAGTGCTCAGTGCTTGCGACCGGGTCTGAATCAGGCCCTCTATGTGATGCATGCACCATAGGAGCTTTAAGAAGTTTTAGTGCATTTGTAAATGCTAAATTTTGTTCAACTATGTGAACATTGGCTTTGTGTGCGACTCTGAATCAGGCCCAGAAGCAAGATATTAGTGATGTATAGTAACATTATACAATGAACAAGAAGGGAATATCACACATGTAATTTACACTGAACATACAAAAACAAGTGTTATAAGACCTAATGGTTTGGTTTTAGACAATATGGGCTCTTTTGAGATATGCAATTTGGAACTGAAGATGAAACATGCAGACTTCCATCTATAATTATCGTAACTTACATTTATAATTGAGTAGGGGTAGCCATCAGTGGGTTAACCATTGAGGATTACCGTTGATGATGCCAGCAATATTTCACATCTATGTCAAGGGGAAGCAGTCAAGAAGCCGACGGATGGAATCCCGACCGCTGGCTTCCTGACTGTCTAATCCTGGCAAGTGTCTAATGACAGGCATCGAAATCCCAATGCTTGTCATTAGACCTATGCTGGGAGCCCAACACCCGGCTTACCGATCAAATGTAAGCCTGGCACCGGGTGCGGACAGCCACGGAGGGGGGAAGATTAGGTTAAGGGCTCCCGGGGGGGGGGACTTAGGGTAAGGCACCACCCTGGGAGGTTAGGGTTAGGCTAGGGGAAGGTGGGCTAGGGTTAAGCATCTCCAGGGGAGGTTAGGGTTAGGCACCCCCGGGGGACTTAAATTTAGGTGACGGGGAAGGGAGGATTAGGTTTACGCACTTAGAGGGGGGATTATGGTTAGGCACTTGGGGGGAGGTTAAGGTTAGACACCCCTAAGGGAGGGTTAGGGGGGAATTAGGTTAGCATACTTACCTTTACAGACGATTGGGATTTCCACTTCTGTTGTGCTGTCACTGTTGGGATTTGAACCGCCGGCCATGTAAGTTAATAAAATCTCATTGGGGAATCCTTCATGGTTTTCACTTAGTAATAGACATGCCTGCTGTGGGAAACAATCATTTGAGAGAGTAGGGTTAGAGGTCACTGGGAGCAGGGCTATACTCCATGCCTCCTCTGCTAAGTAGAAAAATATAATAGCAGCCCAACATCCATCAATGGCAGAGAACTATTGGATCTCCAATGGCAAAACCATCAACCATCGGTGGAAAATCATTAATGGCTATTAACCACTGATGGTATTTTACCATCACTATAATAAAATAAATGTCAAATTAAAAACAAACAATACAATGTTGCCTGGTGCTCTGAAGGCCTCAGAGTGCAATTTTTCTGCACAGAAAAAAGTCCAGCACCTGAAAACTGGGTTACTTTACTTACAGAAAAACATATTAACAATTTAATGATAGGCACACCACTTACATTTTCCAGTACCAGGATGAGAAATTAATATTAAATGTGCTATGTCAAAATGACAGTTTATATTAAAAAGTAAACACATAAGAACAGTATGCTGAGATTCATCTGCCAGTCCATACACTTTATACATTTGGAGAAAGTACATAAATAATGTGATAAATGAAAAAGAGCGGAACAATAAATAAGAACAGTATACAATATCTTCCTAGAACAGTGTTGGCTAACCTTGACACTCCAGCTCTTATGGAACTACATAACCCAGCATGCACTGCTACAGTTTTGCTATTAGGGCATGCTAAAACTGTGGCAGGGCATGCTGGGATATATAGTTCCACAACAGCTGGAGTGTCAAGGTTAGCCAACACTGTCCTAGAACTTAAGCTCATTATTGATAAAAATGTTGGCAGTAGAGTCTGAGAAACCCAAGTCACTTGTTCACATGTGAGCAGTAGCACATTGTAATATAGGCAGAATGGGGAATCTCCAGGGTCCCAAGGAAATAGGCGGACCAAAGTTGCAGCCTAATTATCTCCAGAGCTTAACACAGAAATCTGCACCTTTGGATGTTTACTTGCATTAGTTTCTCATTAGACCTACGCTGGGACCCCAACACGAGGTGGAGAATCCAGAGCATAGGGCACAGACACTGACCTGCAGAGAATCTGGCATTGCTTTCCGTTATGGTGGCTGGCTGCTCACCATGGTTCTGCTGATGGTTATTCAGGCATATCTCCATGTCATTATATATATATATATATATATAAATATATCATACATACATATATATATATATATATATATATATATATACACACACACACAGATCTGGTGTGGCACTCGGCACAATGAACAGGCAGAGACACAGAGATGAATTAACATTTCAGCGTTAGATACACTATCATCAGGATAACGAAGAACAAGTACAGCTTACCATAAGTAGTTTCCACCCAAGTGCACACACCATGACAGGAGTGGGGCCACACATCCATCCAGAAGTGGCTCGATGACATCATCAAACATGGCCCGCAACAGCTGATGATACCACGTGTGCCATCACCATAGTAACAAGGCTAAACATAATAGAAAATAAACAATGAGTGAATCCATATACATTTACAGTCTCAGAATGAATATAAAGATCAGAACGAAGTCAAGCATAAAGATTAATTTAAACCCCTAGGAGAAATAACAGCTAAATGGTGTATCCACCGTGCCTCAAAGCAGAGCAACCGTCGATCTCTATCACCTCCCCTAAACAGCGGGGGAATATGATCGATCACACAGTATTTCAGGCATGCCAGATTGTGCTTAGCCTCTGCAAAGTGGTGAGCCACCGGCTGATCACTAGAACCGCTAACAAGAGCAGCTCTAATCGTGGAGCGATGGGTATCCATCCGCTCCTTAAACTTGCATTGTGTCTTGCCCACATATGAAAGGCCACAAGGGCAAATGATTTGATATACTTCATATGAGCTATTACAAGTAAGTCTATGATGGATCTGATATTTTTACCTGAATGTGGGTGAAAAAATGAGTCACCCTGTATCAGGTACCTGCATGTGACACAAGTACATTTAAAACAGCCTAATCTCTTTGTAGACAGGAAATGTATAGAAATAGCCTCACTTTTTTTGGTTATATCGGATTTCACAAGTAGATCCCTTAAGTTCCTGCCACGGGAATGACAGGGCATGAATCTGGTATCTGATAGTTTCAAGCTTGCATCAGATGTTATAATAGGCCAATGTTTTTTAGCTATCTGATTAATTTTAGGGGACCGAATGTTAGACCGATTCACCCAAGGTAAGTAAGCATTAGTAAGGCTCTTATTTGTTTTGCGAAGTAATGTATCACAGTCTATTTGTAAGACTTTATTTTTAATCTTGTTCAGACGCTCCCTGGAATAACTATGGGAGACAAATTTATCAATCAGATGGTTAATTTGTAATATAGCTGTCTCAACCTTACTATTGTTGCGTTTTATCCTAATCATCTGGGAAAATGGAAGCCCATACTTTAAAGAATATGGGTGACAACTCTGTACTTGCAAAAGGGTATTCATTTTTTTTAAGGGAGAGTTTTGTCAAGTGGGCAAAACAAAGAAAAAAAAACCTCCCTTTGGGGGCACTCTTGTATAATTGTAATTTTAAAAATAATTATTTATTAGGTATGCATTAAAAAGCTATTAGCATAGGCTCATAAAAATACACATAAGACAAAAGACAAAAAATACGAAAAAAAAACAAAGAAAAAAGACTTTATATATTGTCTTTTACAGATGGACTGAAATATCTATCTATATTGACAGTGGGAAAATATCCCAAGAGCTTAGTCCTTAATAATTGGGCAAACATTTTTTTTAGTATAGAAAACACCTCTGCTCAAAAATACAGGTGTTAGTACAATTTTAATAAAGGCACATATGATAAGGTAAATATACTGCATATAATTTAATTTCCACAGGTAACCAGAAAGAGTAAAATCATATATAGTCAAAGAGCAGGCCTGGTAACAAATTAAATGACCTCAATCCAGTGGTATTATGGTGTCAGATATTGTTCTGCCCATAAATACGCTATACATGACACCACATGCATTTATATTAAAGCAGTGGTCTCCACCATAAATTCTTCAGCTTAAGCAAATAATATATGTCTTTTGATAATACCACTTGTGATTCCACAGATATCAGAAACAAGATGCACTGAAATAATAAAGCATATGTTGACTTGAGCTCACACTTGGTTATTTTAAAACAGTACCAGGTTTTCCATTTTTTGTTATAATAATTGGTCACTGTTTCTTTAAATACAAGTTCTATGCAAGCTGTTAGGAACACAAATAGTTTTCAAAATATCTATCTATGGTGGCAGACTATACTCAGATACCACATGATAATAATATGATGTCACATTTGCATTTATAACAGTGCCATGTTTTCCAATTTCTTTGTGTTTTATGCAAATGGTCACCTTGCTTTTGTAAGTGTTAGTCTTCCTAAACACCTGCCTATATTGACATGTTATACCACAAGAGTTCAAAAGATCTGCAGTTGTAGCAGTACCAGGTTTTCTGGTTTAAACGCTATTATTAATTGTTGTCACTTGAAATAAACACATGTTATGCACATCTCTAATAGTTTCTCAAGATATCTTTGGAGAGAAGTTGGCTGGTCTGATGAAAAGTTTATTTTGTGTATAGAGCACTGTAGAAGCGTTGGTCTGTTATAGGAACATTGGTTTAGTGCATGACCAGCTTTAGCCTTGCCTATCCCCAAATTCTTCAGGTCTTTTGATGTACTAATCCAACCTACTTTGTTGATAGTTTTGCCTACAGTTGATTTGGCGCTGCTCACATAAGACCACTTCCAGATATTTTTCCAGGGCCACATGTAGTTCCCAATCCTCCAATGGTTATATATGATAAGAATGGATGGACTCAACATAATAAATGTATGAAATAAAGAATAAGTAACTACAACTTATCCATCAGGAAAATCTCAGTGCAAACTAATTTATCAGCAGTAAATTGGCTCTGAGTAAAAATATTTGTAAGAATATAATTTATAAATAAAAGGTTAAAAATAGATTTTAGGGCGTATATTTACTCCAGTGAGGGTTTTTAGATGTGAAGATGATGCCCATAGCAACCAATCAGATTATACTTAACATTCAATAAGCACATTCTAGAAGATAATAACTAGAATCTGATTGGTTGCTATGGGCAAAATCTTCACTTCTAAAAACTTTCACTTTAGTAAATATACCCCTAGTTGTTTTAAGTCTGGTTATTAAATTAGCAAAATTAATCAGGTATATTTTCTATTATAAATGTTAATTAATAAATGTCTAATACAAAAATGTAACATGATTTTATTTTAGTAGATAATATGATCCCTACAGCACCTTAGGAAAATTAATCTAATATTTTTTCATCTTTGTTTTGTATTCATCAGTATGTAAGCAATAGGACTGGGGGAGAGAGTGAAGAAACAGGTGAGTCCAAGGTTGTCATCTAGGCAGTGGACATGGAAAAAAGAGAAAAGCATGTTGATGTCCATGGTGAGAAAGCTGGATAGGAGGATACAGACTATAAAAGATGGTGAACTTAGATTTAGAAAGCATGAACTTTTAGTATCATTGGAATATTCATGAGGAGAATGCAGACATAGTTTTACATAAAAGAAATTAGTGTATGTTCTAAGGGTAGAGGGAAGGGGAACAACGTTAAGCACTGGCACAAGAACTAGTATAAATGGTAGGTATGTCCTGAAGTCTCTGAGCAATTGACAACCATATAGGTACAAGACAATAATGAGATAAAGGTGCTCCCATGAGAGTAACAATCAGGTAATTAAAGATAAAAGGGACAAAGTATTCTCTTTGTTGGGGCGCTCAACCAACATTAATTGATCAAAACTTCACTTTTAGAGGTATGCTCTAAAAAGTCCATAGACTGACACAAACATAAAAACAAACAATAGAATAAGTCTTTCAACTTTCTACTGAAACGATCACATACTGTAAAGTCCAGATTCTGAACAATTAATCCAGTGGAAGAGGACAAAACAATATAATTTAGGTTCAATTAATCAAGCAAGTAATGTCATTATGGGATAGCACAAAATAAATCTAATAATTTGTGATGTTCTGGTTTTGTTGTGGGCCCGGGGTGGTGATAGGAGCAAACACAGAAGCAGATTTAAAACAAAATGTGGAACTTTTAATAAGTGGTTTGGCAGACATGAACAATGGGAGAAAATAAAGTCCAGGGATGGCACTAAAGTGCAAATGGGAACTGATGTGAAGCAATGAGTAAAAGTCCAGGTAGTGGCAGATAGGAGCAGTTCAGTAGACCGGGTCTTGTGAGGCTGTAATGAATTGCAGGTTGAAGTGAATTTGCAGGCTGTAGTGAATTGCAGACTGAAGTGAATGGATAATGTCCAGGGGCTTAGCAAGTAGAGGCAGGGTGCAGGATAACAGCTGACACAGATACTCAGGCAAAGGAAGAGGCAATTGGAGGAGGCAGAGGATTCCAGCAGGGTATTGAGCAGGTCAGGTAAGCAGGCTAAGGCAAAGATCCAACAGGCAGTAAGTGAGCACAGGAACTCTCTCTCAGTGGCAGCTGAAAAACACGTTGCACTGGCAATGAAAGAGAGCTCTCAACTCCCTTAAATGCCCAGTGCTCCACTGTGACAGGCCAGAGAGAGCAGGTGACCTACCAGGATAGGGCGATTAGATCACATGGCTAGAGGCAAGATGGTGGCACCCATGCTGGAGCAGACGGAAACACTGCCAGACCAAACAAGCCCAGAGTGACAACATGCCCGCACAGGATCACGCACAACCAGTGCTCCCCGCCAGTCACCAGCACCACCGCCAGATGCCCCCTGCCATAGTGACCTCACAGGTAATACCCGCCGACCACTATGCCGAGAACCCCTGGTCGTGACAGTTCCCCCCCCCCTTATGGGTGGCCTCAGGACACTCACCAGGCTTCTTAGAGTGTGTAGAATGGAATCGTCTGATGAGTGCGGGAGCATGAATGTCATGTGCATCTGTCCAGAAGCCTTCTTCTGGGCTGTAACCCTTCCAATCTAGAAGGTACTGCAAACGGCCCCTGAGGACACTAGAATCCAGGATTTGGGAGACCTCAAACTTCACACCTCTTTCTGTCTGGATACGAGGGGAAACAGGGATGACTTTAAGGAACTTATTCAGAATCAAAGGTTTGAGAAGGGAGATGTGAAAAGAGTTTGGAACTCTTAAGTAAGAGGGGAGCTGAAGGTGATAAGCCACAGGATTGATGATCTCTGTGATGGAGAAGGGTCAGATGTAACGTGGGGCAAACTTCATGGATGGAACTCTGAGGCGTAGGTTCCGGGTGGACAACCAAACCTGGTCTCCAACTTTCATGCAAAGTACCTTCCTTCGCCTCCTGTCTGCTTGTAGTTTGTAGCAAGATGATGTCTTCTCCAAATCAGTGCGCACTTGAGCCCATATGGACGCAAACCTCTGTACTGTTTCCTCCATGGCTGGAACATCGAAAGCTGGCAGGCTCCAAAACTCAGGTATTCGAGGGTGAAGACCGTAAACCACCAGAAAAGGAGTTTGATTCATAGAGGTATGATATGAGGCATTGTGCGCAAAATCAGCCCAAGGCAATAACTCAGATTATTACATGAATAACCTCAGAAAAGTCTCAAAATCCTGATTGACTCTTTCTGTGGATCCATTACTCTGTGGGTGGTAGGCTGCAGAAAAATTGAGTTTCACTTGTAGGACAGAACATAAGGCTCTCCAAAACTTTGCCACAAATTAAGCAGCACGATCAGAGACTATTTCCATAGGGAGTCCACGAAGGTGGAATATGTGCTGGACAAACAAATGAGCCAATTCAGGGGCTGTGGGCAATTTTTTCAGGGGAACGTAACGGACCATCTTTGAAGATCGATCCACCATGACCCAGATGGTGGTGTAACCTTCAGAACTTGGTAAGTCTGTTACAAACTCCATGGAGAGATGCCTCCATGGACGTGATGGAATAGGTAGAGGGAACAGTTCACCAGCTGGAGCTTGACGTGAGGATTTGTGCTGGGCACAGGAGGTACATGATGAGATAAATTCTAATACGTCAGTTTTCATCAAGGGCCAAAAGTAGGACCTTTTTAGAAGTTCCAGAGTCTTGCAAGTACCAGAATGTCCTCTGAAGCATGAGAAGTGAGCCCACGTGAGCAGCTGCTTCCTTAACTCCGGGGCCACAAAGGTTCTCCCAGTAGGAGGCTGTAACTGTATGGTGGCAAACACCCTTGATCCAGCACGGGGTACTGCAAAAGATTTCGGTATTATTGTCACAGGAAAATGATCTAGAGAGAGCATCTGCTTTCTGGTTGAGGGCTCCAGAGTGAAAGGTCAGAGTAAAATGGAATCAAGCAAAGAATATTGCCCATTGGGCCAGACATGAACTTACACACTGAAAATTTTTGAGGAAGAGGTGGTTTCTATGATCGGTGAAGCCAGTGAAAGGGAATTTAGTCCCCTCCAACAGGTATTGCCACTCTTTAAGTGCCAGCTTAACTGCCAAAAGTTCTAGTTCTCCTATAGCATAGTTCATTTCAGCTGGAGAAAACTTCTTGGAGAAGAAGCCACAAGGGTGTACTTGGTCATCCTCATACCATTGAGATAGAACTGCTCCCACCGCCTCCGATGATGCATCTTCCTCCAACAAAAAAGGTCTATCCACATCTGGTTGTATTAACACTGGAGCCATGATAAAGCTTGTTTCAAAAGCTGGAAGGCGGTCTCAGCTTCAGGAGTCCATAGAGTAGGATTAGCGCCTTTGCGAGTCAATGCTGTGATGGGAGCCAACAGAGACAAAAATCCTTTGATAAAGCATTTATAGTAATTGGTGAATCCAAGCAGTCTTTGGATGGCTTTCAATGTCTGGAGCCAGGAACAATCTAGAATTGCCTGGACCTTTTTGGGATAAATCTCCAGGCTGGAGCCAGAGATGACATAACCAAGGAATGGCACACTGGGTACATTGAAGACACATTTCTCTAGTTTCTCTAGTAGAGATGGTTCCTTCTCAAATGAGACAAGACTTCCTTCACATGTTTATGGTGTTCTTCTAGAGAAGAGGAAAAAATCAGTATATCGTCCAGGTAAACAACTACAGAGACATACAACAAATCCTGGAAAATCTCATTGACGAAGCCTTGAAAGACAGCAGGAGCATTGCATAAGCCGAAGGGCATCACAAGATATTCAAAGTGACCATCTATGGTATAAAAAGTGGTTTTCCACTCATCTCCTGCACGGATACGAATAACGTTATAAGCCCCTCGTAGATCTAGTTTAGAGAAAATGATGGATCCCTTGACCCTGTCGAACAGCTCTGTAATTAACGGAAGAGGGTATCGATTCTTGACTGTTATGTCATTAAGGCCTCAATAATCTATACATGGCCTTAACCCACTATCCTTCTTCCCGATGAAAAAGAATCCAGGCACCAGCAGGGGACATAGAGGGATGATTGAACCTTTTCTCGAAATTTTCATGGAGGTACTCGGACATTGATTTGGTCTGTGGCAAGGATAGAGGATAGGTGCGACCTTGAGGAGGCATCTTATCAGGCAACTAATCAATGGGGCAATCCCATTCCCTGTGAGGAGGTAAGACATTAGCTTGTTGTTAAAAAAAACACATCAGCAAACAGTTGATACTCCTTGGGGATAGCTGGGGGTACTAACAAGACTGTTTTTCTCACAGGTCATATCTTGGGAAGGCAGGACTTTTGACACTCCATTCCCCACGAAAGAATTTGCATAGAGCCCCAGTTTATCCTGGGATTGTGCAGACACAATCAGGGTAACCCTAGAACTACTTCTTGGGAAACCCCAGGAATCACAAGAAATTTTAGATACTCAGAATGGAGTGCTCCAATGCGGACTAATACTAGTTGAGTCTCCTTGGTGACAACTCCGTTAGCCAGATGACATCCATCTAGAGGAATAGAATGATCCAGGGTAGAACAGGAAATTTGTAAATCATCAACAAGACTAGAGGTTATAAAGTTTCCAACTGCTACAGAATCCAGTAGAGCAGCGACACAGGCACGTTTAGGCTTAACATCTAAAGCCAAGGTCAGAACAAAATATTTAGAAGTTGGGGACGGACAGATTACTCCTAACTTGATGTCCCCAGGGTCAGTTAGGAATGGGCTTTTCCTGGTTTGCGGGTACAGGAGGCCACCAGGTGACCAGATTCTCCACAGTATAGGCAGAGGTTTTTTGATATTCTTCTCTAGTGTTCTACTTTGGAGAGATGGGTATGATTCACCTGCATTGGCTCTTCATCGGTAGGAGGAGACGGACGGGTAGGGGAAGGAAGAGTGACTAACCTAGTATGGTCAGTTCTTTGCTTCTCGGCCTGATGTTCTCTGAAGTGTATATCGATTTTGTTACAGAGAGAAATCATATCATTGAGATTAGTAGGGAGGTCATGGGTGACCAAGTCATCCTTCAGTCGGTTGGAAAGCCCATGCCAGAATGCAGAGGTGAGGGCTTCCTCATTCCACATCAGCTCTGATGCCAAAATCTGAAACTGTACGACATAATGGCTGACAGGATGAGTACCTTGTTTCAGTGACAAAATACTAGATGAGGCTGATACAGTTCGCCCAGGTTCATCAAAAATCCTCCTGAATGATGTTATGAATCTGTATAGTTGTCCGGCAGGGAATCTGAATGCTCCCAGACTGGGGAAGCCCAATCCAAGGCTGGACCAGACAACAGAGACACCAGGTAGGCCACTTTGGTTCTAGCAGTGGGGAAGTTGCCAGGCTGTAGGTTGAAATGTATATCACACTGATTCAGAAATCCGTGGCAGAGCTTGGGGTTGCCATCAAATTTGCTTGGCATAGGAAGGTGCAGCCGAGGAGATGCCCTGTAACTAGTATTGTCAGGCGGAGGAGCGGGGATAACTATAATTGCATTAGAGGTAGAAAAAGAAGTTTGCAGATTATCCTGTAATCTCTTGAAGAAACTGAGCCATTTCATACTGCATAGTTTCCAGGTTTTCCAAACGACCTGCAATACACCAAAATAAATCTGTTCCAGACTCCTGTCCCATGGCCGGGTCCATGGGGCCAGTGCAAACTGTGATGTTCTGGTTTTGTTGTGGGCCCGGGTTGGTGATAGGAGCAAACACAGAAGCAGATTTAAAACAAAATGAGGAACTTTTAATAAGTAGTTTGGCAGACATGAACAATGGGTAAAAATAAAGTCCAGGGATGGCACTAGAGTGCAAATGGGAACTGAGGTGAAGCAATGAGTAAAAGTCCAGGTAGTGGCAGATAGGAGCAGTTCAGTAGTCCGGGTCTTGTGAGGCTGTAATGAATTGCAGGTTGAAGTGAATTTACAGGCTGTAGTGAATTGCAGAATGAAGTGAATGGATAATGTCCAGGGGATTAGGAGGTGGAGGCAGGGTGCAGGGTAACAGCTGACATAGGTACTCAGGCAAGGGAAGAGGCAATAGGAGGAGTCTGAGGATTCTAGCAGGGTATTGAGCAGGTCTGGTAAGCAGGCTATGGCAAAGATACAACAGGCAGTAAGAGAGCACAGGAACTGTCTCTCAGTGGCGGCTGAGAAACACATTGCACTGGCAATGAAAGAGCTCTCAACTCCCTTAAATACCCAGTGCTCCACTGTGACAGGCCAGAGAGAGCATGTGACCCACCAGGATAGGGCGATTAGATCACATGGCTAGAGTCAAGATGGCGGCGCCCATGCTGGAGTGGACAGAAACACCGCCAGACCAAAACAAGCCCAGAGTGACAACATGCCCACACAGGATCACGCACAACCAATGCTCCCTGCCAGGCACCAGCACCAGACGCCCACACCATAGTGACCTCACAGGTAATTCCCGCCTACCGCTATGCCGAGAAACCCTGGTCATGACATAATTAAGCCATGAATTATGACACTAATGCTGGGTACACACTGGCCGATATATACAGATGTGCCCACCTAGTTTGTTGTTCAATTCACGCCATTCAAGGTTCTGTGTTGTGCCATGGAACATTATGTGATGGCTGGACTTGTGGCGTACCATGGTATTCTTCAACGAAGGATACGCTATGGCATGTGATACAGCACTTAACCACTGGGTGGCAACTTCTCCACTGTTGCAATTTGTACTGAATACCATACTGTTAAATTGGATGGATATCATATTCACGCACTGTACAGTATTTGCATGTTCGCACTACCAATATTTTTAATATCACATATAGTACATACAGTAAGCTCTTAGAATGGTATGCAAATCAGTACACATATTGTACATAACTCTATAGTAGCAGCTTTCAATGAGATGGGGTCAATTATTCGCTAATGGTGGGGTACTGTGTATATTCAGTATGTACTAGTACTTTATAATATCTGGAAATGTAGACACATTTTTTTATTATTAAAAACAGCAGCGGGTGAGTGGAGTGCACAAGGATGAGCCTGCTACAGTATGTGCAGTTCTTCATATACTGTAGTTGGCTTGTGGGCTAGTGCTTTGTTATCGCTTTGCAACAATAATTGTCCCGGGTTCGAGCCCTGCAATAGAATACTTTTTTTTGGCACTGTTGGCTCTGGACACTATAGTGAAACTATTGTAGAAGTGGGCTGTTTAAAAGTAAGGCATTACAAACTGATTTTGCATTTAAAAAGTGCAAACTTGCATCAATGTCTGCGCTGTGGTGGCTGTCAGCTATGAGGGGTTACAATGGGATCTGTGGCACATGCCCAGTGGAGCCAAGCCATACACCATGTAGCACAATGCCATGGCGTATGGAAGATCATTGCACTGCCCATGCCCAGCTGTCTGTATTACTATGCGGTTGGATTTTCACACTTGTGCCACTCTCTGCGCTGTCCCAGACGTGTACACTATAGTGATTTCATGACTTCAGAATTGGTAGTGGGCTCTGTTTGAGATAGAGGTCTCTGTATTACAAACTGATTGTGCATTTAAAAGTGAAAACTTGCTTCAATGTCTGCACTGTGGTGGCTGCAATGGGATCTCATGTAGCGCTATCCCATGGCATATGGAAGATCATTGCACTGCACATGTCCAGTTGTCTGTATTACATACTGACTGTGTGGTTGAATTTGCTCACTTGCACCACTCTCTGCATTGTCCCCGACTAGAACACTATAGTGATTTCCCATTACATCACTAACTGGTAGTGGGCTCTGTTTGAGAGAGAGCTCACTGTATTACAAACTGACTGTGCTTTTAAAGCACAAACTTGCGTCAATGTATAAATGTTTGGCACTGTGGTGGCTGTCAGCCAGCGCCGAGGGGTTACAAATGGGACCTCTGGTGCATGCCCAGTGGAGGGGTTGCAATGGTCTTCTGGCACATGCCCAGTGCAGCTGCTCCATAGCTGTGGTGTAAGGAGGCTCATATAGTAGTAATGTGCATGCCCAGTGTGTCGGGAGTCACACACAATGGAGCAACTCCATACACCAGTCGAGCTACAAGGAGGCTCACAGTACACATACTGTAATTCGCAGCTGTCACATCACATACATGACAGATGCAGGTTTTCCTAGGACAGGCTTGTGGGCAAGAGGTTAGGTGAACCACCTTGCTTACACTTCCTGTTCACCTGTTCGAGACTTTGATAATTGTCTTTTTTTATATTTTAAATCTTCACTACAGTAGTTCAGTATTATTATCCAACCCTTACTAATCTCAGTACATTATATATGTAGATGTGCCCAGCTACTGTAGTTTGTTGCTCCATATGCCATGTAGCGCATTGCTATTTGCATGCTACGCTGTGGCGTATTGAGTCTCATAGCACTGCACATGCCCATTTGTCTGTATTTGTGTACATACTGTACTGTCTGTGCGGTTGAAGTTGCACACTTATGGTAAAGTAAGTACAGCACTTTCGGCACTGTCCTGGACTTAGACATTGTAGTGATTCCATGACTTTAGGAACTACAGTATTATAGGGTTGAGGTGTGTGGGCTAGGGGGCTAATGCCTAGCCTCACTGCTTCTACTATATTCTTGTCCCATGGGTTCGAGACCTTTAAAATAAATATATATTTTTTTTTTCTTAAAATCTTCACTAATTCATTATCCAATACATTATCCATAAATTCTGGCATTTCTATGCTACTTTATACCACTGTGTACTCAAGAAATGGGTGTATGGTGCTACAATACAATACCCACGTACAGCACAAAGCTAGTTGCACTACAGTATGGCATTTCAAGCATATTTCTACTGTGCATGCCCAGTGTGTTGGGAGTCACACTGTATCCCAGACTACTGTATAGTGATTTCATGACTTTAGAAATTATTACTATATTAACCTGTTTAAAAGTGGGGTCTCTATATTACCAACAGATTGTGCATTTAAAGTGCAAACGTGGGATGTCTGTATTACAGTACATACTGACTGTATGATTTAAGCACAAAATTGCATAAATGTTAGTGCTGTCCCAGCCTTGGACACTATAGTGATTTCTTATTACCAGCAACTGGTAGTGGGATCTGTTTTAGAGACAGGTCTCTGCATTACAAACTGACTGTGCATTTAAAGTGCAAACTTGCATTAATGTCAGCACAGTTGGTGCTTTGTTGATATTAATACAAAAGGCGGTCAGCGCTCCTGATGGGGGAATTGGATGACACCACTAGCTGCTACCTCAGGGAATGTCCTATAATTCCCGAAATATAGATAATAGCATAAAAAGGGGGGGGAGGAGAAACAGCGCTCTGTGGTGAATAATATAAATAAATAATATATATGTCTGTCTGGAAATGTCAATGTGAATATTATATAAAATTCTGGTCGGCAAAAACTTGGGGCTGGGAATGCGTTGTAATTAATATATTGTCCCGAATTGACTTGGTGTATAATGATGTTTATGCTTGTCAGTCACGCTACAGCTTGGTGGGCAAAAACTTTTGGCTGGGTGTTCAGTACCAGTGAAGATGCTTGGTTGATAACAGTATTGCTCCTCCTTCCCTCAGCTCACGTCATCTCAGGGGATATGAACGCAGTGTCAGAGAGACAATGACACTATAAAGCAGTATGGTGTATGTACGAAATGTACTTACCAAGCGATGTGCCTCTGCTGGTCCGTCACTCTTCCCCACGTCCTCCGGTGTGCGCATGCATGTGAGTGAGGGGTATTGGGAGTATATGCGATAAGAATGATGAAACTAATCAATCATAAATGATGATTTATTGAGACTTCAATATGCAAAAAAATCCAATAATGTCCAAAGTACGGTATTGATGGAATGGGTTAAAAAAGTCTATGGGTATAGTCTCTATGCCCCAACGCATTTCGTCCCTATTAGGGACTTTTTCAAGGGCAAATGTCTCATGTTGTCCCATCTCCTCTTAAATAGGGATGCCAATTGAAGTTCAAAACCTCCGGTGTGCGATGTGAATGCCGCACTTCCGGGTTTTGTGTGCGCGCATGCTCAGTGCCGCACTGAATCTAGAAGTCAGTGGACACTGTCCCTGGTCTATCGTTACCTGCAGCCTAATGATTGCTTAATGTGAATCAGTCTCTGTATTCTGTGTGTCTGGGCTCCACATACAGCGGCGGCCATCTTTGGTGGGTCCGTTTGTTACTCTATGACGTGTAGCTTCAAGCGGCCATTTTTGTTGTGGTTTCTACCCCTCTGTGATCGCTAATACATTTATCTTTGCATAAACAATATATCCGTATATAGCGATCTTGTTACATAGCATATTCATTAAGTTACAATTGTGTCCAATATTTGAAGTATATTGGACACTTTAAATGCAATATTTCAGTGATTGAATTAGGCGTAGGTTGTCCTAATTTTTGCACCTAATATATTTATTAAGGGAAAACTGGAGGAACACACTCAATGTTCCTACAGTGAATTATAGTTTGATTAATTAAATATTTGAATAGAAAAGTATTATGATAAAATTGTAATGGTCTTGTTAAAGGGCCATTCTGTATGTGTGTATAATGATTTTGGTCTGCTTGTACCTAACCATAAGAATAGGAATTATAAATGCAAGATAAACATTAAGGGAATTATTGTCCTAAATAAGGAAATAATCATGATATGTGGCGTCTTGGGGGCATCAGTTTGTGTATATCTAATTTTATTATTTTTGTTTTATTTTAACTCCTAAGTGTTGGGGTTTGGGCAGATGTGTTATCCTTCTATCTTGGCAAAATGTTCTACCTGGAGTAAATTTTAATGTTATGACATGGGAGTGATAATCCCTAAATGTTGTCCTTCATGGCTGCTCCTAACATTTGAAACTATCTTCATATAGAGCACTGGTTTTTGATGATGGATTGTCCTGATGAATATCCACAATTGTTATACCTTCTGGGCCTTGTGGGATACACATCGAACACTCAGCCAAAAGTTATTGCCCACCAGTTTTCCGCATATTGTTATTTTCTCTCAATTCGGGACAATATATTAATTACCACGAATTCCCAGCCCCAAGTTTTTGCCGACCAGAATTTTATAAAATATTCATATTGACATTTCCAGACAGACATATATATTATTTATTTATATTATTCACCACAGAGCGCTGTTTCTCCTCCCCCCCACCCTTTTTATGCTATTATCTACAGTTGGTGCTTTGGTGACTGTCAGCCAGCTCCGAGGGTGTCAGGTTTGCAGGGGTAGAATCCCCTACTAAAGGGTTGTGATCTAGTTTGGGAAGGATTCAGGGTGAGAGGCCTGTATACAAGGACTCCTCGGCCACAGATCTTGGACATTGAAAAGACCTGGTTAAAGGTGCAGAATCTAACCTGCAGGGAGGTGTTCGCCAGTGACCCCTCCAAATGGGATATGGACTTAGTTGCACCCTGCAGGCAGGTCGCAGTCCTTTGACCAGGTATCCAAGATCCATGGGAATGGAGGCTCAAGATATCAATGGCCCAAGGGAAGTGCCTAACCAACGCACTTTTACACTAGGAGTATACTGAGAGATAATACTTGAAAGTATTCCAGGAATAAAGTACTGACACACTTAGCACAACTGGATGGCACTTGAGAAGACACAGGGAGTGATGTGTGGATGCCCTCTTGTCACAGGGAATGGTACTAGAAGGATACAACAGAAATGCCGTGCAGGCGCACTTAGCACCACAGGTAAACTCACAAGGGATACACAAGGAAATGGCATGTGAATGCACTTTAGCACCACAGGTAGGACACAAGGGATATACAGGGAGATGGCGCGTATATGCACTTTTGCAACACAGGGTGGCACAGGTAATATATACACAGGTTGAAAAGTATAGCACTGTAGCTCAAAGGAGACACTGGAAACTTAATGCACAGACAGGGATGTTGGTTGCACAGCTGCTCACTGGAAAACACTGGCAGTAATACACAGGCAGAGATGTTATAGCACTGTCACTGAAAGTGAAGCTCTTAGGCTGAGATGTACAGTAATTAACACTGCTGCTCACAGAGAACACTTGTAGCTGGTAATCACAGAGAAGGGATAAAGCTGTGAGATACTCAGGATAAGCTTGTGGCTTGAAATCACAGAAACTGCATGCATAGGCAGAGAAGTTAATCTCACTGGTGCTGAAAGGAGACACTGGAACTCCTACATAGGCAGAGATGTATTAGCACTGCTGCTCACTGGAAAACACTGGTATTTAGGCACACAGGAATAGATGTAGTTTACACTGCTGCTTGCTGGAAAACACTGGAACAAAAGCTTGGAATCCAAGGGAACTTGGAACAGAACTCAAATCGAAGACTAGGAGTGACAATTGTTGATCAGGCAACTTCCTCGACTTCTGGAGATTGATTTATACCCAGGGGTAGCAGATTATTGGAGCACAGTGTCAGCTGATGAGATCATGCTACCACTGTTTAGGAGGACTGTCACATGAGAAGAACTGTCATGGCAGTGCCCATGATGGGAAATCCAATCCACAGCACACACAGCCAACCATGGAAGTCCACAGAAAGCACCTAAGGCAGAATACTCAGCATCTCGCCCATCACTGCACAAGACGTCTGACCACAAGAAAGTCAGGGGAAGCCAGCACAGAAGTAAGATAGCCAATCCTAGGCTGAACCCTGACAGAGGGGTTACAAATTGGATGTCTGGTGCATGCCCAGTGGAGGGGTTGCAATGGGTTTTCTGGTGCATGCCCAGTGGGTTGGGAGTCACACACAGTGCATCAGGTTCCTTCCCCCAAAGCAAACAAGAGACTTTCATTACCATAACAAATGATGCTCTGTTAGCCATTTACTATAAGCATTCAGCTGTGCCCTTGTGTCCTGATAAGGCTACGAATGGTGACCATTGCCATGGACACCATCCCCCATCTACTAGGACAACTATATGCCTCTATAAATGTGTCTGTACTGTAAAATAAAAACTGATTGTGTGGTTGAATTTGCACATTATTGCCACTCTGTGCTGTCCCAGACTTGGACACTATAGTGATTTCATGACTTTAGAAACTGGTAGTGAGTGGGCTCTGTTTGAGAGAGAGGTCTCTGTATTACAAACTGACTGAGCATTAAAAGTGCAAACTTGCATCAATGTCAGCGCTGTCCCAGACTAGAACACTATAGTGATTTCTCACGACTTCAGCAACTGGTAGTGGGCTCTGTTTGAGAGAGAGCTCTCTGTATTATAAACTGGCTGTGCATTTAAAGCTCAAACTTGCATCAATGTCAGCACGGTTGGCGCTGTGGTGGCTGTCAATCAGCTCTGAGGGATTACAATTTGGATCATGCCCAGTAGAGCCGTTCCATAGCTGTGGCATAAGGAGGCTCATGCAGTAGTAATGCACATGCCCAGTGGGTCAGGAGTCACACACAGTGCATCAGTTCCATTCCCCCAAAGCAAGCAAGAGCCTCTCATTACCATAATAAAGGACACTCTGTTAATCCATTTACTGTAAGCAATCAGCTCAAGGTCTGCCCTTACCTGTATGTCACTGCATTTTGTAACATACAAGCAAAACAATGTCTAGTGCATTGTGATTTCATGTAAAATACAGCTGGGTGACAGAGTAGCATACAGTAGAAATGGCAGGAGGTGGGAAGTTGAGGAGAGTCTACTATACTGGAGTAAACTTACTTAATAATATTGAACTTCAATTGCTCTATATTTATTCAATGCTGTTTGTGTGTTGATGCCTGTATGTGTTGGTATAAATGACAGAATTCAAACACCACCAAGTGATTTCAGTGTAACCCACAGACACCTGTCTGTAGCCTTCCTGGCTTCGATCCCGTGATGCCCACACTGCTTTGCGTTCTAACCACTACACCACAGACGCCTGCCATAACAAGTGATGTACCTGTGTGTAATGAAGGAGCATCATGCCTCATACTGTATGTGTTTGTTTAGCTGGTGATGAGAAGAGAGAGGTAGTTTTCTCCAGGTGAGCTCTTTCTCTTGGTGAATTGGAGAGACCAAGCATTCTCCACAAACCAAGAGAAAGTGCTCACTTATAGGCGAGCAAGAAGGGCCATTTAAGAAAAATATGGGTGCTGCCGGACTATCACGGCCCTCCAAAGGCGGTGGTCCGACTTGCTGCGCAGGGATGCGCCTCGGCTCCATATCATCAGGAGGTGCCTCCTGCATAGTAAGTACAGCATTGCTGTACAATTATAGGAATTACAGTATACAGTACATTAACAAATACAATGCACTACTGTGACATACAGTACACTGCACTGTAGGGTGTTGGATATCTGACAATGACTGACAGTTGTTACCACACACTCACATGACTGGCAGAGATTTGATTGACAGGGTCATTAAATCTACATGGACTAAAGGGCAACACAATATTGGTTGACATGGCTTGTTTGTATAGTAAACCTATAGTAACAAAAGGCAAGTTGATCCACCATACTATATTTGGTTGTCAAAAATATTTTGGCAACATTTCATCCATTATTATCTATTGCCATGTTGGCAAATACTGTGTGTGATCATGAGTCACAGTCAACCATATTTCCTGGTTGACCTAATGCCTGTCAACCAAATCTATGTCGACCTATAGACATTTTATCTGTTCTGGCCCTGCCCCCTTTAAGTCTGACATTATTATGTCGCAGACAGATTTAGGGGTCTATTTACTAAGCAGTGTTAGGAGATAAAGTGAAAAGTGATAAGGTGCCAGCCAGTCAGCTCCCAACTGCCATCTCACAGGCTGTGTTTGAAAAATGACAGTTGGGAGCTGATTGGCTGGCACCTTATTACTTTCTTATCACTTGTCACTCTGTCTCCGAACACTGCTTAGTAAATAGACCCCTAAAAAATTTTAAATTGCAAGGGTGTGCCTTTAGCATCCAAAGTATGCAAAGGGAAGCAATTCTGGCAGCAGGGTGCCAATCCTGGCACCCTGCAAGGCAAAAGTACAGCTCATGGGGTGGCGACAGTGCTGCCCACAGAGCCTTTGTGAGGTGGCACCACTTGGTCATACAGTACAGTACCTTCTATAGTTATGTAGTACTGTATATACATTAATATATATTTTTTTACCATGCTATACCATGTTGGGCCCAATGCCAGCTTCACAGACTACAGTAGTTTTTGTACTACAGTATACTGTATTGGTTTGTGTTGTTATTCCGGTAGAGACTTGTCATACAGTAGGATTTTTGGTACAGTATACTGTGGTCCAATTGATTACAAGGCAAAATTATGTTGTTGTTTTTTTTAAAGGTGTCAGCTCTCCCATCCCAGGCCATGTAAGTACAGTAGTGTACACTACAGTACATTGTCTTCTACTGTATCTCACATCTCCAGTACATACAGTAGGAATTCTGTAGTTTTTTGCAGTGCTGTAATATGAAACATTTATATTTCCACTATTTTGCTTAATACTGTATTTAATGGTTTTATACTTTTGTATTTCAGAGTGCACTGGATGGTGAAAATGGTGAAGAGTCAAGGTTATGACTTTGGTGACTCATCTTGCCCACTTCCCCTCAGCAAGTGGCTGAATTCAGTAGTGCCATAACGATCTACAACCAAACCTTCCAAGAAGAAAGTAGGGAAGGAAAATGTCCCTGTACCTGTCAAGGTGAGGAAAAATGCAAAGCCCAAGCATGAGTCTTTGGATATGCACATAGGAGAAAATGGCCAAGGGAAAGCGGATCAACCAATGAACGCGGAGAACCAGGAGGACACACCAGTGATTGATGCACCAAATACACTGAATGAAGAACTGGACACCTTGGAGCCTCAGGTTTGTACAACTGTGAAAGATGCATCCCACTCACCAATCCGTAAAAAACTTACCTTTCAAGAAGAGAATGCATGCACATGTAGCTGTGATAAGATCTTGAGAGACCTCGTGGGAAAAGTCTCATCTCGGGGTGAAAATTGACAAATTAAAAGAAGGGCTAAAAGGACTCCATTGCAGAAGCAAAGAAAGAAGCAATCCGGCAAACTAAAGAAGAATGGCAAGAGGACGCTGGCCAGCATACCAGGAACAGACATGACCAGGCAGTACAGTATGAAATGGTCACACCTGATGAATTTAAACCTAAGGATATCAACGACCATGTAGATAGACTGACCCATCATTCCACTTGCTAGACATGGACACTACAGTGGCATCAGAGCACTTGTACATGACACCTGATACAGCATGCCTCATTCAGAAAGTACACCAGTGGCATCGTATCGTCTGCCTGAACTGTCAGCTGAAGAATAAAGAATCAACAATGAAAGTTTACCTGTACTTTCACCAGGAACACCTGTCATGTCAAGCACCCCAGCACCACAGACTGTATTTAGAACACCCTTGCCAGATATACCACTGGCTGTAATCACCACTGAGAAGGACAATGAACTTTACAGAGCTGGCAATGGTGAGATGCATCGATATGCATAAGCAATATTTCAAGAACATGTGCCCTACAACCTTTATTGCAATTGGACCAAGCATGTAAACTTTGATGGCAGTCGGAAGAAAGTACCAATCCCCAACAATTTTAAATAAGATATCCTCTCCAGATGTTGGACAAGATTCAGGATTGGAAAAGAGGAACTGAACTGGATAAAGGACACATTGAATGGGTTGCTGTGCATGACAAGGAAACAAGCATGTAGGACAGTCACACAGCCACCAAGTACAGTTCTTCAATCAACAAACATGACTTGAAGGGACTTGTCTGAATAGAGGAAGACCTAGCGCCGCTGGCCAGGATGTGCCAGCAGCAGAAGAAAGAAGCTGAGGAGAGGGCTTCGGGGGGTGGAAAGCAAAAGAGCCAATGAAGTTCCCCCCCAAAGCTTCTTCCACCATAACAGGTAGGCCCTCTGTGAGGACAACTGTACATTAACCCCTACCAAGACCACTTGGTCTGAAGAGAGGAAGACCCGGCGCCACTGGCCAGGACGTGTAAGTACAGAAGAAAGAAGCTGAGGATAGGAGAGAACTTTGGGGGTGGAAAGAAAAAGAGCTAAGAAGTTCCCCCCCAAAGCCTCTTCCACCATAGCAGGTAGGCGCTCTGTTGCTCTGTGAGGCCAACTGTACAATAATACTACAGTTTGTTAGGCCGGTGAGTTATAGTAGAGCTGATATTAATGAAGATTAGTGTGATATACTGTTAGAGCAGGAAAGGGCCTTGCACGGCATATTCTCTCTCCTACAGGGACCTGTGTGTGGGATCGAGAGGGACGAAGAACAAGAGTATCTCTGGTGAGAACCTGTGTGTCTGTCTTTTACTCTCTGTTTGTCTCTGCCTATCCTCCTTTCCTCAGGGCGTACAGTGGACCTTGCACTCCGGTGTGAGGTTGAGTCTGCACCTGGTGCGCAAGCGCCTAGAGTATATGTGAATCTCTGGATCTGAGGCCAAAAGTTATTCACATATAAAAAATGTAGAACATCACACAAATTCTATTCAACAACCACCCTATAAACATACAATCATTATTTAGTATCCAGAAATGTATATATGGGTGGTGTGCTACCAACTACCATTATACATAGATACAACAAGGAAAAAGAAAATGAGGTAGTATATCGGTGCACAAGTCGATTGGTTACAAATTACTTAAAACATAACTTTTATTAGATATGTATTATAATATATATCACCCCTCTAGGGAAATAAAACAGTGAAGTATTACAATATATAGAGAAAGAAGAAATTAGAATTAAAATTAAACTGAGGGTCTTCTCTTTAATGGGTTTATTAATCAATATCTTCTAGTGAGGAGATCAACTATCTCATCTGTGATCGGATATAGTTTAAATTATACGTCTGTTATATTGATCCATATCTTGCATCTCCTATGTGAACTCCCACAGTATATAATTTGTATAATCTATAAAATTTGTAGATTATACTCCAAATGTTGCAGATTCAGCTGCTTCTATAATATTGGCACCTTCATATCAATTAACATTTACAAATTGTATTCAAAACATCGATGTTATGCCGATTAAATCATTGGTCCAATTTTCGCTATACTAATGTTTGGGTTGCCTCTATAAATAGGCAAATAGATCCCTGATGTTGCGCAACGCTTGTACGTCGATTAATACCTACAGATTATATTACTGCAGTAAAAAAAAAACAAAAAAAAAACACTACAGCCACTTTATCATAAATCTCGATGAATAGCAGTATTCACTTTGAATCTCAATATTACAGATTCAGTTGTTGAAATATCAGCAGCTTAGTATCTTATATAGTATCAGTCGTTTACTATCAATTATCGTTTGAGAGTTGTATCGCTGGAATTAAAATATCGATGTTATACCCATTAAATCATTGGTCAAATCATCACTTTATTGGAATTTAAGATTACCTTTATGTATAGGCGAATACGTCCCTGATATTTAAATATCTTTAAAGAGCTGCTTCTGTACTATCTGCAACTTTAACATTTACAGGTTATATTGCCAGATTCAAAACATCGATGTTATACCGAATATATCAATGAACCACTCATCACAATACTGATATAGGCAAATAGATCCCTAAAAATGAGCAACATTGATACATCGCTTCATCTCTGCAGATTATGTTGCTGCAGTTAAAACAAAAACAAAAGGGGGCACTACAGCTACTTTGTCATAAATCACTACAAATGGCAGTGTTTGGTTTGAATCCAATTGTAGCAGATTCAGTTGCTTTTAAGTATCAGCAACTTTGTATCTTCTATAATATCCGCAACTGAAAAATCGATGTGCCCATTAAATCATTAATCCAAATGTTGCTTTGTTGGTATTTAAGTTGTCTTTGTATATAGATGAATGTGTCTCTGATATTTATATATCTTTTTAAATAAAGTTTTTACATCGATCAATCCCTGCAAATTATCTTACTGTGGTCAAAAACATCGATGTCACACACCAGGTACTGATAGCAGTCTAATAAGCTATCATGTTAGATTACATGCATATTAAAGCAGAAATCCATCAATATGTTACTTCTATGTAGCAATATTGAATTGCCTTTGTGTGTCAATGGAATCAATTATCTTACTGTGGTCAAAAACATTGATGTCACACCAGGTATTGATAGCAGTCCAATAAGCTATCCTTTTAGATTACCTGCACGTTTAAGCAGAAATCCATCCGTATGTTATTTCTATGTAGCGATATTGAGTTGCCTTTATGTCTCAGTGTATATTCATTATTATCTTTATCATATATTAACACAAACAGACAATACAAGTATTAATGTCCCTTAATGTCTCATATACATAGGAAATCTCCGATCACAGATGGAGTTAATTGCATTCACATTCGCTGCTTTAATGCATTTGTTGTACTAACAATGAATGCTATATTGATTGCAATACATAAGAAGTCTATGATCACAGATAGGCTTAATTGCAGTCACATTCGCTGCTATGCATCTGTTGTACTGACAATGAATGCTATATTGATTGCAATACATAGAAAGTCTATGATCACAGATGGAGTTAGTTGCAGTCACATTCACTGCTATAATGCATCTGTTGTACTGACAATGAATGTTATATTGATGGCAATTATTTGGTTGGTCATTTGTTGAACATATTAAAATATAACCCAGCGTGCATCTAATAGTGAAGCCATAATAGGCATAATATCTTTGCACCCTCAGAGAGGTCCGATGCGCATTTTGCTAGTGGCTTTTTCACAGGATCAACCTGATGGGCATGTCTCAGGGGTTTAAATACCCTTACCTATTCCATTCCGGCCAATCGGCGCTCCGCAAAAACGGAGATTGTGAGCCAGGAATAAACACTGCTTGCCGATTCATTCATCAGGCCAAAGCAATAGAGTGTGGAAGTGATGATTCTATTAAGATGAGCCTATGGATTTAAAACCGCTCATCCATCCATTGTATGAAATAAGGAATTTATATGATGTTATTATAGAATTAGCAATCCATTATGCCAGACAATATAGTATTAGTGAAGATATTGTTCCCAATATGAACTAATCATATTACACTCAAAAGTGCCAGTGATGATTCTCACTTAAAACCCTAATTTTTTTTTGTAGTCCTTGGTCTGGTAGGGCATATCGGTCGGCATTGAGGAAGGACTGTTCTCACATCATATCCTTCCTCCTAGGAACTGTACAGTAGTCATGTCCATGTCCAGGTTGAAATTCCAGGACCATCTGAGCAACATACGGGCTGAAGATGAGACAGTGCGATGCAATCTAAGGAAGTACACCTGCATGGCAGCAGCACCACACCGCACCCCTCTTAGAAATGCATGCTAATGTCATAGTATAGTACAGTTGTTGAGTAAAGACTTAAAGATGCCCATCCACTAGACGATTTATGTGAGCGATTGAACAATATCATTTAATCGTTTATAAATCATTTGTAGATTATTTACAAAAATGTCTAAAATGACCAGCGATGCACGTGGCCACTGGTCATTCAGACATCTATCATCGTGCAAACAAGTTGGTCAACCTGACGATAACATCAGGTTGAGCAATGTTTGCAGATGATTGATGAGTTTGCACTGAATGACTGCTTGTTCACTGCAGGCTCATCACAGACTGACAAATGACTGCATGATTACAATGTTGTAATCGTCCACTTTTCAGTGTGTCTAGTGGATGGTCAGCATATAGTAACTGTAAGAAAACTGCTGTAATCTATATACAGTGCAGTACTGTAGTAGATTCATACTGTATACTGTTAAACTATTGTGTAACAGAATATATTTTTAATTTACTGTACACTACTGTTTGACCGTGCAGTACTTAAAGGTACAATATTTTTTTTTTACTTTTTCTAGCTGGCATCATCCAGTTACCATTGGCAAATCAATTTTGTTTTCATCTTATCTAAAAGCATGTACAGTATTAAAAAGTTGTGATTAACTGCATACAGTACAGTATATTACAGTATTTTAGGTTAATTAAAAATTGTAATTAATTTATAAAATTGGTGTTTCTGTGTAATTCAGTCTGTAAGTGTGTCTGAGATATCATCCAATCGTTCATAAATCATTTGCAAATAGTTTGCAAAAATTTCTAAAACTACCAACAATGCATGTGGCCACTAGTTGTTTAGACATCTATCATCGTGCTAACAAGCTGGTCAACCTGACGATAACATCACATTGTGCAATGTTTGCAGATGATTGATGAGTCTGCACTGAATGACTGATTGTACAGTGAAGACTCATCACAGACTGACAAATGACTACATGATTGCAATGTCATAATTGTGCACTTTTCAGTGTGTCTAGTGGATGGTCTGCATACAGCAACTGTAAGAAAACTACAGTAATGTATATACAGTACAGTACTGTAGTAGATTCATTCTGTATACTGTTAAACTACTGTAATTGCAAGGTACAGTTGAGGTTGTTGTGAATAATGTAGTGAGTTTGACACAGTACCCCAACAGTACTGAACAGGAATTAATCTTACTGTAAATCAGTACGTGATGTACAGTAAGAACTATCGTGCACGGTTTAACTATTTTTATATTAGATCATACGCAATAGCAGAAGATGCTTGCAGCACAGATCACGGAGATCCATGCTCCAAGTATTGGTGAAAAATGCAGATTATAGATGCATGCACGGGTCAGTGCGTTACGTGTTGTAAGTGGCTACAGTATGATAAAAAAGGTCAATAACACACAGATGCAGGGGCGTATCTTCCTATTGGCCAGGATTGCCCTCACCATGGGCGCTGGCCGATGGGGTTGCCGCCCGCAGTCAGTTATATCCCTGTTGCCTGTCCCAGTGATTTCCCAGCTGCCCGACACTTACAGTAGTATACAGTACACATACTGTACACACTGAGGCCCATTTTCAATTTGGAGCAAAAAGTCGAGATTGGCTAAAAAAGTTTTGCCAATGACGTCATTTCACCAGGCGGAAAAATATCACCGTATTCAATTTGAAAGACTTTCTGCCTAGGCGGAAAGTCAATGCAATGTAATAGGCAAAAAAGTTTTGCCTATGAATACCAGGTGGAAAAAAGTGCACAATTGGGGTTTTGGGGTGCAACATTGCGGGAACCCCCATGCAGCTTTCAGTCAGCCAAAGGTAAACTGCATCAAAACATTTTGAAAAAAACTTAAGAACACCCCAAAAAATCACTTTCATTTTGGGGGCAAAAAAAAAAAGTTGGGGGACAAAGTTGAAAACTAGCGAACTAGACTCCAGGGGCGTCCCCAAGTATGGCCCTGGTGTTTTTTTCATTACGGCAGGTGGATTTTACATGATTTTTTAAACTTAACTTTACCAACTTTTAAATATACTGGCCCCAATTTTCAAGTACCCCAAATTTGCTGGGATAAGTTATTTTCTGCAAATAAAACTCCTGAATACTATTCTTTAGCACTTATGCAAAAATGCTATTTAGCAGCTATTAATCCCGTTTAAAAACACCAAATACCTTCAGCAAGCCAAATCGGGGGGTATCATAGGGAACCCCCATGTCAGAGCATCTTTTGGGGGGTGTTAGGCTGATTTCCCCAAATCTGACATGGCTTTCCGCTTGTTTCAGTTTTGCTGGGTCCCGTTTTCGCGCATTTTCAAATTGAATACGTAGGCGGAAAGTCAGGAAGGTGAAAAAGTATCGCCAGTGTGAATCAAATTGCGAGACGAAAATGACATCATCAGCGATAAATAATCGCCGATTCCGACTTTTCGCAGCCTTATTGAATACCCCCCCAGAGTGAGGATCTGGTAGTGCTGGGCAACCGCATGACCCCTTAGTGAAGTGTGACATCACACACCATGTGTGCTTTGATAGAGAAGACACATGCCTAATGGCAGCATCTACTGTAGATGCCCTTCTCAGTAGGGGCAGGGTCAGGGCACATGCTGCACTGCTGACTCCATTGACAGGGACTTGCACACTACAAGTAGCTAGACACATCTAGTATATATAATGTATTGAGTTTAGTAAGGGATGGATAACAATACTGAACTAGTGAAGAATTAAACAAAAAAAATATTAGGGTTTAGAACAGGTGGGACAGGCAGGTAGAAAGACGGAATACCTAACCGCTTTCCACAAGTCTTTCATACTGTAGCAAGACTTGCACATATTGTGTACTGTACGTGATGTGGCATCCACAAATTACATGTACTGTGAGCCTCCTTGTACAGTAGCTTGCTCGACTGGCTCCATTGTGTTTGCCTCCCAACTCACTGGGCATGTGCCAGAAATCCCATTGCAATCCCTCCACTGGGCATGTGCCAGAGATTCAATTTGCAACCCCTCAGAGCTGGCTGAAAACCACCACAGCTCCAACCATACAGACATTGACACAAGTTTGTGCTTTAAATACACAGTCAGTTTGTAATGCAGAAACCTCTCTCTCAAACACAGCCCGCTACCAGTTGCTGGTCATGAGAAATCACTATAGTGACCAAGTCTGAGACAGCGCTAACATTGACAAGAGCTTGTGCTCTAAAATATGTACTGTAATACAGACATCCCACTTTCACTGTGTTTGACTCCCGACTCACTGGGCATGCGCAGTGCTGTGATCTTCCATATGCCATGGCATACTGTAGCATTACATGGCATACTATATGGCTTGGCTCCACTGGTCATGCACCAGAAATCCCATTGCAACCCCTCCACTGGGCATGTACCAGAAATCCAATTTGTAACACCTCAGAGCTGGCTGACAGCCACCACAGCACCAAATGTGCAGACATTGACGCAAGTTTGCACTTTAAATGCACAGTCAGTTTGTAATGCAGATACCTTTCTGTCAAACAAAGGCCCTGATTCAGAGCCAGATGCTCTGACAGAGTGCTCGCTCTGAATCAGGGCTGGCCCACTGGTTTTTTAGAGCGGCCTCCTGGCCGCTCGCATAGCTGTGGGTGACTAACCACAGCTATAGCGAGCAGCCAGGAAGATGGTCACAATGGTCAAGACCATCGCGACCATCGGGCTTGGGCCGAGAACCTTGTGGTAGGATCTCATTGCCACAAGCCCCAGAGTGCTTTAGGCTCTAACAGAGCCGAAAGCACTCCCACTGACCTCACTTGTGAAGTCAGTGGGGCCGGCCCCAGACGGTAGGTGTTCCCATGGGAACGCCTCCATCTGGGCAGCCAAGCCCCCGGCCCGCCCACCAAAGGGGGCATGCTGTCACTTAACATCGACAGCATGCCCTCTTTGGTACGAGACATGGAGCAACGGATTGCCTGTCGCTATCCGGGTCTCGCGCATGCGCACGATAGAGCCGGCTCCATCGTGCGCATGCGCACTGGGCCACCATCAACCCGCTTGCAAGTGCACAGTGTTCGTGAGTGGGTCTGAATCAGGCACAGAGCCCACTACCTGTTACTGGTCATGAGAAATCACTTTAGTGTCCAAGTCTGGGACAGCGCTGACATTGATGCAATTTTGCTCTTTAAACGCACAGTCAGTATGTACTGTAATACAGACATCCCACTTTCACTGCTTTTGACTCCCAACACACTGGGCACCTGCAGTAGAAATAGACTCGAAACACCATACTGTAGCGCAACTAGCTTTGTGCTATGTGGGTACTGTATTGGAGTGCCATAGACCCCTTTCTTGAGCACACAGTGGCATAAAGTAGCATAGAAATGCCAGGTGGTGGGAAGTAGAGGATAATGTATTGAATATTGAATAGTAGTTCCTAAAGTAATGATATCACTACAATGTCTAAGTATGGGACAATGCCGACAGTGCTTACAAATGTGCAATTTCAACTGCACAGCCAGTGTGTAACACAGAGGTTAATGATTGCAAACTTTATTAGACATTCTTCTATAGCTTTATTAATCCTTCCTGATCCATTTGGAAAATGCTGTACTACTGTATAGTGTACCAAATCACCGCTTCTGTAAGCCAATCGGGCGGTGATACAGAACATGCAATGGAAATCAGATGCATGTGCTGTGTAGTTTAGGAAAAGTGACACCTGGTGGACAAAAAGTTGTATTACACATTGTGACTTTTTTCCAGTGCTACGCTACGCTACACTATGAAACCTTCTGTGTGGCGCGACTCATGGTGTGGTGTGTGGCACGCATTGTGTGCTGCGGTAAATAGCATATGGAGCAACAAACTAGCTGGGCACATCTGTATTGGCCAAATCAAATTGATCGGCCAATATATCATGCCCCTGTCGGCCAGTGTGTACAGACAATAGGTCTGTGAACAATGTTATTCACAGACATATCGCATTGGCTGTGCTGCACAGCCAATGAACAGATATGTCTGCAGACATATCTGTCCATTGGCAAGTGTGTACGGGCAATCAGCTGATCGCCTATATACAGGGGTGCAGAGAAAAAGGATCCTCTAGGACACAGGCCTTAGCAGGTTATCGCAAATGGACATGGGGGTGTGATGGCACGGATTCAGATGATGCAGGTACATAAATGTTCCCAATCTTTGGGCTCCCTCCACATCTGTACCTACAATTGTAATGATTAAATTGTTGATTACCAAGGAGCCAGCAGGACACAGGCCACAGCAACACTGGCAAAGCATTCAAGGGTCTGTGATGTGTCTTAATCAAAGGATTCAGGCACATGCATCTTACAATACATGGCCCAGCATACAAGATGTGTACTTACATTTGTAAATGATGTATTGTTTTTTGATAAGTAGCCTCCAGGACACAGGCACCAGCAGGTCATCACAAATGAACAAAGGGGTGTGAGGCCTCGGATACTGTAGATGCAGGTACAGAAATGTGCTTAGTCTTTGTGCTGTATCCACATGTGTACCTACAATTGTAATGACAAAATTGTTGTTTAACAAGGAGCCAACAGGACACAGGTCACAGCAATACTACAAAAATATTTAAGGGTCAGTAATGTGTCTTATTCTAAGGATGCAAGTACATGCTTCTTACAATACTTGGCCCTGCATACATGATGTGTACTTACCTTTGTTATAGATGTTTTGTTTTTGTACAAATAGCCTCTAGGACACAAGCACCAGCAGCACACCAAAAGCCATCAGGGGGGCGTGAGGCCTCAGATACAGAAGACGCAGGTACCTAAATGTGCAAAGTCTTGGGGCAGCCTCCAAATGTGTGCCTACAATTGTAATGTTAAATATGTTATTTTGCAAGGATCCACAAGGACACAGGCCATAACGGCACAGCAAAAGCATTCCAGGGTCCGTGAGGGGTCTGATTCCGAAGATACAGGTACTTACATGGTACAATACTTTGGCATGAATACAAGATGTCTACTTACTTATTTTTGAGATCTTATAATTTGCCCCCAGTAGCCTCCAGGACACAGACACCAGCAGCACTGGGCAAGCTGACATGCTGTGAGGCCTCATTCTTATGATGCAGGTAAAGAACTGACCCAAGTTTTGTTTCAGTCTCCATATGTTTGCCTCAAATTCAAATTAAGAAAAACTTGTTTACTAAGGATCCGCAAGAAAACAGGCCACATCAGCAAAAGATAGGCATTCTTTCTGGGCCTGTGAGGGGTCTGATTGCGAGGATGCAGGTACATACATGGTGTCTGACTTTTTTGACAAACAAATGTGTATTTACAGTATTAATTTGTTTCATTAACAAAGAACCGCCAGGACCTTGCCCATCACCGACCTAAGGAAGCAGATAAGGCTGCGTGAGCCATCAGAATCGGAGGATGAAGCTACATAATTTGGAATTGTTATGGTTGAGCATACAATATGGGTAGCTACACTAGTTGTTAGCAATGTTATTTTTATTTTATTTTAGGACCATGCTTGGCCCAAGCTCCAAAAATTCATCTAACAAACACCCACACATTCAGAATTGAATCATGAACAACATTGTCTCCATCTTACGCCCCTGAGTTGCCTGCTTTTGCAGGTGAGGTTATGTTTTAACTACTCAAAAATACATGTTTTGATGTTGATGCTGCTCCATAACAACATCTAACTACAATTAACGCCACATAGATCTTGATCTTGTGAGGTGTGTGAATAAAGGCAACTCCATTTCACTATGCTAGACATTACCTAAGTACATTTGGTGATTTCTGTATGTCAGTCAGCAATGGGCAACTGCGTCACATATTTTTTATTTAAAAATTACTTGCATGTGTATATACTTTGATTATTCATTTTAAAATTGAAATGGCCAGAGTGCATGCACAATGTGGTACCCCAACTCTGAGCTCAAGGTACATCCCCCCAAAGGCAAAAAAAATTGAACTATAAACAACCCAAACAATGTTTTTTACATTTGCCTCATTTTAATCTGGGTAATTTACATCAAAGTGTGTGTCCAAGGCTTTTGTGTTTTGTAAAGGGTGGGGGCTACTGTATTAAAGAAAACAAGTTGTAAGGCAGTAAAACGGTGTGAAATAAGTTCCATAAGGTCAAGATAAGCATGTTTACCATATATCTTACATTTGAAACCTCTTTGGAAACACAATAGTTAGTTGCAGAGTTAATCATTAATGTTATTTAATCATTTTAATGACAATTTAAGGCTTTACATTGTGTTATACAAACTAATGTGTATTATTAATATTAGAGCAGCAGCCACAATTGCCTGGTAAATGCCTTTACAGTATTACCAGAGTTGTTGGAGATGTGTGTATGGATGTGGAAGGATTTTGTTAAGAACATTTGAATATCACTAAACTGTCTACATTTCCTTTAGTTTTTAACACCCTAAAAATTGGAAGTTTCAAATTTCTATAAAAAACCTAAAGCCTATAAACTAATTCTACACAATAAAACACTCACATCACAATACTTACCAGAAAACATTAAGGCAGCTTTAGAGATGAACAACCATAATGCATATAACAGCCGGACTAAACCATCTAGGGACAATCCAAGGCAAAAATTAAATACAAACACAATACTCTTTCAATTTTACAGTTACGTTGGTACCTTCTGTATGTGCCACACATTTAAACCAGGATTTGTTAGGGTAAAATCCAAATTTAGATCTAATCAACAAAAAAGAGAAATCTGTTTGTATGACATGGCTAGACCCTTCCATGGTATAGCATAGTTGCCAAATTTAACATTTGTATGCATTCTGGCATGAACCAGGTGTACATTTAATATATTTGTACAATGTAAAATATGGCCTAAAGATTAATACCAACATCTTTGTCAATGTATTACCTAACTTACTGATGCTTTCCATGTAGGTTTGGACGAAACACCTTTTCAAAATGTGGATGCCAGCTTTGATGAGAACCCTGTGGAGGCAGAAGATTTAAATTCACTTAACATAATACCTATCAGTCCAACCATGCCAGCTCACCACTCAGGGGATACAACACCACCACTACTCAGTCCTACCCCTCCTCTTCCTACATAGCCAGATCAGTATTTTTTAAATAGTATGGCTGGCTTTCAAGAGCAGCAAATAAACCTCCTAACAACACAAATGCAGCAGATAAATTCAATTAATACATTTTTTAACAGGCGGAATCACTCCATGGCTGCACAAACATTACAATAGACCAGGATGGCAAACGGTCTGGAACAGATTCGGGTGGCAAATACTTCAAACCATCACAACTTAATCACAATGCTTGAAGGCCAGAATTGTTTTCATGAAGCAAATGGAAGTTTTCAAACTTTTTTGGACACTTATTACAGCAACAGAATCAAGCATTTTGTGATCTTAATGGGACCTTATCAAATTTTGGCACCCAGATTTTAGCTAGAATCCCTGACACTAATGCCAGTACTTCTGGTGCCTGCACTTCCAAAACCAATACTCCGGTCGCTACTCCACCCCAGAGATCTATCCGTACAAGAGGTGGTTCCGAACCTGTCCGTGGTGGTAAGGTTGGGCCAATGAATAATTTATAAATAACTACCAAGATGACATTTTATATTTGTAATAATGTGTTCATTTACCATTGTATTTTCCTTCCTTAAATTGCAAAATAAAACATATTTTAACTATTGTAATTACCATATTTGCCTTGCAAATACTATATGGTTTTTGGAATGTTAATTTGTACATTGCCAAATTTTCCAGGGTAAACTGTATTTGTATATTATAAACAAACCAACTGTTTGCACTAACAAATAAAAACAAATATATGTGTTTGAGCATGGATTAAGTTTAATTTATTTGACAATAAGGCATAGCACCCTCCATAACATTTAAGCTGGTATTTTGACCTTAACAGCACACCTGGGCTAGTATTGGAAGTAGGCTAAAGAACCATCCTATCTTCAAATCCTAACTAAAAGGACTAGTGGGTGAGTTTTATTAAAGTAATGTGTTTAATTATGAACAACCAATTTACTTTGCAGTTTAGAGCAGTGATTGATTAAACTGATGTTGCCCATAGCAACCAATCTAACGTAAAAATAGGGAATCTAGCAACATCGTATCTTTAAAACCAACCAAACAGATTGTTGTATAAGGACAACATCAATATACAAAACATACTTCTGTAAATTGACGAGGTAGTATCCAAAACCATTAGTGTGTGTGAAATGATTAGTAATAACACTTTGCAAATTAAACTACAACCATGGGAAGATGACAGTGAGCATGCACATAGTGTCACCTGATTATGCTGGGTGGGGGACTGCAGTAGAGTTTTTTATAGTGCACTTTCCAGCTTATGTAGCCCACATAGACTTACAGTAGTTTTGAACATGTGTTTTTATGGTGGTAAACACAAAAACAAAAGGTGCCTATGTATCCTGCATTTACCTTAATTGTTGATTTTTAATTTATAAAAATTAAATATTAAATGTATTTGTTTAGATTAGAAATTGGCAATTGACTGCCTTTTAAATCTTAACATACTAGACCCAATGGTTCTAAATGGGTATAAAGTTAGGAATATCATGATCTTTTACATTTGAAACAGATGTTAATCAAACAGAGGAAGACAGTATGGAACAAAGCTACCTTTGAGAATTATATAAAACAAAAGGTCACACCTAGAGGTTTAAGACCACATGTCTTTCCATCATTCAAATTGGCAAATGATGGATTTAGAGAAGAATGGGAGAAAGTTCTAACTACGTGTTCTTTTAATTTAATTAATATATTAATCAAACAAGACGAGATCCTACTTATAGAAACTCACAAGAAATTGCCCATTTGGGAGATAAACTCAAACCTTTTGAAGGTATAGAGAGATTTCAAAAAACTTATGATAAGTATAGAAATGAGGTGGATAATATTGAAAAGGAGATCATTAGCAGAAAAATAAATAAATTATAGAGACATCAAAGATTTTGCAACAAATAATGTATATAGATGGTCACATACAAGGAGAAGAACAACAGATAATCATTTGAATATTTCCACCTCGGAGGCGGATTCCTCAGAAAATGAGATTACTCATGATCAAATCTCCCAGCGAATGAAACCAAGGGCTTTTTTAGGACTTACTCCTAGGGAGAACAGGTATGGACTGAGACCATACATCACAAGATCAGAAGGGGGAAGAGAAAGAAGAGGAAAAAGAGGTCTCTGGGAATGGAGGGAGGAGCCCAGGGACTTTTGCCAGTACAGGAAGTAGAGAAAGATGAACGATTTAGGATTATTAATCTAACAAAATGGAAACTAACATTATCACAGATGGAGGTCCTAAATAAGGGACTATCATTTTCATCGACACAGACGTGTGATAGGTTTGAACTAGAGAAAGACTTGAATTTATTTGCTAGAAAGTTGCTCCTCAAAAAATTATTTTGAAATAAACAATGAAGGGGAGAGACTCTAGCATCAACTAACTATGACAGGTCTCTCCAGAGAAGATCTTGAGGCAAAATTATATTTTTGAGGAGTTGAGGGATGCGTTGGCATGAGAAGCCCAGGAATCCCCTGAAATTATTCTTTCTGAACAATCATCAGAGACTCCTCATATGCAATTAAAAAAGAAATCCACATTCTGTCTGGATTTTACAATATGTCCACAAATTAAGGTTTATATGGATCTGGTGAGTAAGGATTTGTATTGCTTGGAAAATATGAAAAAGATGAAAGAATCTGAATTAAATCTGACAAGAGATGAGAGAGAAGCTCTGTGAGTAATGAAACAATGGGCTGATACAATAACTAAGCCCTCGGACAAGGGTGGCAACATTGTACTCTGGCCACGTGGCAAATACATAGAGGAACTCAATAAGCAATTAGGTGATAAATCATGTTATAAGAGACTAACATTTAATCCAACTCAGAATTTTCTTGATTTATATAATGAGATGATAGAGATAGCCAGATAGAATGGTGTAATCTCTAAGAAGGATTATGAATATCTAAAGAAGGAAAATTCAAAGATGAAACACTCTACTTGCTTCCCAAGATTCACAAAAATGAGACCAACACCCCTGGGAGGCCCATCATCTCAGGGATGGGGGGCTTCACAGAAAATGCCAGCAGATTTCTGGACTCACATTTAAGAGAACATGTTCTCACATTACCATCAAACATCAGGGATACACCTGATGTATTGATTAAAATACAAGATGTAATACTGAATAAACATATGGGGCTGATTACTTGTGACAGAGAGTCTCTACACAAGTATCAGCCATGAACATGGCCTAAAATCAGTTGAATATTTCCTGAGTATGGGTCAAGAAATGGATTTCAGTAAATTCCTGTAATCACTTTTGAGATTTGTCCTCACCAGAAACTATTTTGTGTGTAACAATGACTTGCACCTCCAGGTATGAGGGACTGTGATGGGGACCACATGTGCCCCCTTGTACGCGAACCTCTACCTCGGGTGGTGGGAGAAAGAGATAGTTTTTGGTGAGGAAAATGATCCCTATACTAGTCAGATTATACTCTGGCTGAGTAACATTGATGATCTCTTGATATTATGGGAAGGAGACATACAGGTATTTCATGAATTTCTAATGAAACTAAATAACAACAATCTGAATCTAAAACTAACATATGAAGCAACTAAAGAGAGAATAAACTTTCTGGGTATCACCCTAAAAATAGAGGAAGTTGGTCATCTTTCTTCAGATCTATAGAGCAAAGAAACATCCACGAATAGTATATTGCATAAAGAAAGCTCACACTTTCCATCAGTTCTAAAAGGTTTACCCAAAGGAGAGTTTCTTTGTATGAAGAGGAATTGTTCTGAAAAACACACATTTTTGGAGAGATCGGAGGAACTTAGCAAAATGTTAAGGTGTTGTGGATACAGTAATAGAATGATCAAATGGGGGTACAAAGAAACCTACCAATATGCAAGAGATCAACTGCTGACACCTAAAAGAGATGAAGGACAAAATGAGACAGTAAGATTCATAGGTACCTTTTGTAGAGAATGGAGATATATTCAGAATAACTTACAAAAACACTTAAATGTATTGGATATAGATAATGATTTGGCTAAGATCATTGGAGGCAGAATACCAATAAGCTGGAGAAGATTGAAAAATGTAAAAGACATACAAGAAGCCATTTAGAACCTCCAGCCAGACAATTATATTTCAAAAAGGGCTCCCAAAAATGTGAAACATGTAAGGCATGTCCAATTATGATTCCAATGGAATCATATTGTGACAGATTTAACAAAAAGTGGCATATTAAAAAATATATTACCTGCAATACGACAGCGGTAGTATATAATCTACAATGCCCCTGTCACAAGAGTTATATTGGGAAGACCAAGCAACCCTTTAAAAAGAGGATATTTGAACATCTAAGTAGCACAATAAATACAGAAAGGGATCATAAGATGTTCAAACCTCTTACTCCAATAGCGAGACACTTTTTCAAGTACCATGGAGGAAATCCGACTGGAATATAAACTTATGGGATGAAGAAAATCAATGTCAATATCAGAGGAGGGAACGTAGATATGGAACTTTTGAGACAAACTCAATTAATTTTTCTTATGAATACCTTAACACCAATGGGTCTGAATGAAGAAAACAGTTATGTACCTTTCCTAGGGGAATGATAGAACACATGATATTTGAGTCCCACTTGGTATGAGATTACATCTTACATAACGTTGGGAGTGATGAAAGGATTAATCGAATACTATGAGGACTGTTTCACAGAATGTGAGCCCTTTGTGTATTTATATCATTAATAGGACCAGTCTCTGGGATTTAATGATATAACCACTTTGTCTTATCACTAATTACATGAGGAACTGAGGATTTATGATTTTCCTCTCTTAATCACTTATTCACCATATGCACAGTTTTACACGAGTTTGTTATTACTTATGTGTGGCACATACAATTTTTTTCTTCATTTTTTTCTTATATTTATTAATTTTTTAGGGCATGTATACCCTTGGATCTTAAAGATAACACTTTTTCCTTTACTTATGTGTGATTTGTGGACACATAGATCACTATTAATGATATAGGATTATGATTATATACTATTTATTATTATCGTTAGATATTCTAATTTTTGCTTATTAGTTTGGGAACACCATTATGTTAATTTAGCAACTAATTCACTAAGTCATTTTGTGTTTTATGAAATTATTAAGATATCAAGATAGAGATCCTCATATTTCATAACAGCACATTCAGTGATATAGATTAATATTATGAATCTGAACAATAATCCGAATGGACCAACTTGGATAATCCAAGTACACATAATTATTAATACAGAAGAAAAAATTACACACCTCTAAATTCCTAGATCTAATTCTATCCTTACAATCCTCATTATAATAGAACATGTTAAATTCCTAGTAAATCTTCCCCTAAGGTTAAGTGGAATCTTGTTATCCACAATCCTCACCATAAACCTGAATAGACCCTATACCTCAGGAGATCTAATATTTGATATAACACTGACCTTCCTTTTATTTCCCCCTTTTTTTTGCTCATTAGAAGCTCATATTCTTGACACAATAAAGGGACTTTAAAATATATTTTATTAGGAGTTATGTCAAGATAATAACATGAATCCGATTAAGAACAGCCATTGTTTACATATGGATCCATTAATCGGGGTTGGATTACTCCGGACTGGATGATGTGGAACCATCATCATTCACTAAGGCAGAAGGAATATGTCAATCAGATAGAGGAGGGGGAAGTACTGTGATACATAGAGCCAATTAATTGGAGAAACTTACCTTCAGGAGCACCGGATTGGTTATTGAGAATATGTGAGGGTACTTAAGGAACTTCCGGTAAGCGACTCGGCTTACCTTGATAAAGTTACCTAGCGAAATGCTGCGTCGGTTAGTGGCACTCCACACCACTACCATATCCTTTATATAACAGTCTTGTATCTCAGCGCTATGATATCTGAGACATATAACTTTTTAAGACAGAGATGTGTGCTATGCAGCGCAGAGAATTTGAGACTGTTAGCATATTCTAAACTATGACAAAAACAAAACTATGATTATGTGTATCAGTATTGTCAATTAATCTGATTGTTGCTGAGATAATAATGAAGTGCAGTGCTCAATTAAGGAGGGGACCCCCCCGGATATGCACTGGAGCACATAGGGATTTGTGTATAAAGTAGAACAGTGGGAACAGAGATACCCTTCATCTACATAATTTATTTCCCAGCAATACTCACATCTATTACAGTAGGAGATATATGGTCTAAGATGCATGTAATTCAGTTATAATTTACTGTGGGGGAATCATAGCCAGATGATAAGCTGTGTTAATTGAATTTAATGGAGTGTCAAAAGACATAAGTATAAAATAATACAAAATAAAAATAAAACTTGTCGCTGTGAGAGCAACAGCAGCAGAGAAGAATCACCCAGTGAATGGATTGTGACATTCCTTGGTTTAATAATAGAATTAAGGAACCTCATATATGCACTAATAGAAATCCACTTGTCATATGGTAGAAACATATAAGAAAGAGTGAACTGTTCACTAATACAATTGATCAATATAAGATCACAACTAGGTGAATCGTTCTCCTTTTTCCCCTCCCAGTGTTTTCTCTGAATAGTGGCATGGCATTCTTTATATGCTGTAATATATGATACAGCTTATGTGTTGATGTCTACAGGAGTATTAAAAAAAGGAACCATTTCCTTTGAAATGGTAAAATATCATTAAGCACTTGCATAGACTATCCACATGACAGTGATTTAAATAATAATCATAGAACTATAAGAGGGTGGTGACCCTTAAAATTAGGATATAACTATATAGAACCTAATGAAATAGAACCTGTCACATTCTGACTCTAGAATTTAGACCTCACATCACCCATATATGAGATGACATAATTTCTATATATATTTATGTATACAGATACATGCTAACCCATACCTAATACCAATTGCAGGAGTTTTAGTGGATTAGGAGCGCACACGATTTTTAAACACAGTCATTTACATTACACACACAATCCCCTTTTAAAATATTTCACTTTTTAGTCCTTGATATTTTGTGTAAAAATAAAAGTTATGTTTTATGTATCATTATTTGTTTAGTGCACCACTTTGGACATTTCTTTTCTTTTACCCTACCAGTATTTGATGTGCTTATGTATCCTGCATTTACCTTAATTGTTGCTTTTAAATTTATAAAAAAAACTATTAAATGTATTTGTTTAGATTAGAAATGGGCAATTCACTGACATTTAAATCCTAACAAATGTCTTAACATAACAGACCCTATGGATTTAAATGGGTATAAAGTTAGGAATACCATGTAGAAACCTAAAAAAAATAAAAACATATTGCCCTTTTCCTCAAGAAGAATACATTATCTTGTGATGCTGAAAACTCTAGTTTGTGTATGTGGTATCCAAAGCCCATAGTAATAGGTTTGTTGTATGTACCATTCAGTGCATGGCCATGTATGGAAGCTTCCACTATGCACATGCACAGTGCCAGCTGCCTATGTCATAGGCTTCACATTTGCAAGGTGTCTTCTCCTAAATATGAGGGATATAACTGTGAGGGACAGCAGTTACCACTGTCGCTGTGAATTGCCAGTAGGACATAGGCATGATTTTTAGAATACAATTTCGTACATAAACACACACTTGTACTGGCCCAAAAATAAATATAAACCCAATTTAGGATACTTAGACCCACAAATACCATTTTTAAATAAAAATGTGATTTGTGGACATCCAAATACAAGATTCTTTAAAAAATTTGTGCTAACCACTAATAAAAGTCATGCCACAAAATAAGCCACAAATTAAAATAAAAATCAATGTGTATGACTTAAAAGTTGAAAATAGTGTTGCCAAAATAAAAAATGGCAGGAGAGAAAAGTATGACTTCCTTAGGTAAAAACTCACAGTATATACACTGCTTAAACCTTTTACACCAAAAATAAAAAAACAGTGATAACAAACATGTGCAAAACCAAATGCTGAGTAAATACACATCCTTACGTACATAACTATGTACTGCACAATCAAAGGAAGGACCTGCTAGGCTAGTAAGTAACACAGCAGGTGGAGGCCCACATGTTAGACATACCTACACAGGAGTAAATGTTTGATGTGGACGATGGTCAAATATATATAGAAGAATGGAATTAGAAACTACAGAAAGCTCACAATTATATTCCAAGAAATAATTTAAGCATTAATAGGAGCTAATGGAGTGTACCCCTACTCATTCTTCAGAGTTGGGAAAAGTTCCCATAAAGATATCTTTGCAATATGTTCTAATACCAATGACATACTATAAACTGATATAAAGAAAATTTTAAGTACGTTCCTGAACCCTCCAGTAGGATATGGAAAAAATACCTTTACTTCATACAATAAATAATCTTAAAAACTTTTTTTTAGTCCATGTGAATGTCCATTGAAATTCTTCCAGACTGAGGCCTGTACAGTCCCATAAATCCCTCTCTCACCACCGCAGAGTACTTTTGCTTCTAGAAGCTCTGTCAGGTCATATAAAAGAGAAAGAAATGCTCCAATAGTGTAATATTGTTAAAAATGTAGACAAATTTATTATTTCATTAATTCAATTTCCAAATAAAGTAAAATTCAGTCACCAAAAACATATATGTATGGCCTCGTACCGTGTGGTTGGGGTGCAGTAAAACCATCAGAGTTTCCCGGGATAGACATAAAGGGTCTGCTGGTGTTTCTAGAAAGCTGTCAACCAAACTCCTTCCACTCTTTGGTATTGAGGCCCTTCACATTAATCGCCAATGCATTTCGACTCTAAAGTAGTGAGTCTTCCTCAGGGTGTGTCTTAAGTGTTGACCCTCACAAGCTTATATCCCCCCAGATGATCCCTCATTGGTACAAGGATCTCCAGACAATAATTACACAGAAATGCACAAAATCACAATTTCCACTGTTTAAAATTACCTTTAACAGGTGTTGTTCCATAATAAGTAATATTCTCCAAACCAGTATACTTAAGAATTTGTAATTTTATTAATTAATTAAATAATTAGGTCAAGCCCTTAACTGGGACATATTCTCCCAGGGTTATAATGCAGGAATAACAATGATTGACATTGTCACACAGTACTTATACATTATTACAATATTCAGATTATACGCCCCTTATACGCCCACTACCATTATCAGATAATAGACAAAGCTTATTTTTGTTAACTCCTCCTTGACAATCAGAATCGAAACTGAATTCCTTTTGAGTGATACTCATGGAGTATTGCATCCCATATTTAGTCTGAATAGTTTCCCCAGCACAAGGACACATATATGGGCATGATCTCTTCACTGTGTTAGATAAACAGTTTCCCTCGGGTGCGGCCTTAAAGACATCACACTCATTGCCATTTAAAACTAAGTTTGGACAGAGAAACAAAATGGAAGTACCAATGCCCTATTATATCTCATGTACTGCTTCATTATACAGCATAAAGCATATGTAAATTAGTCTTCGACAGCTCCACCCTTAGATAAGCACATTAATTACATGTGCTATATCTCATCTCCATTTCTTGTATGTTTTCATTTTTTAAAGTAGCCATCTGAATACAGCATAGGCCAACTTCTAAGAAAATCAGGATTAAGATTTCAAGAATAAACTTTGTCTGTACATAAAATATGTTAAAAAACATTTGTAAACCTGAAAATCAAAAGTTAGTATCTAATCATGATCATCATAAATCACTTTAGAGTCTTTATCATAATGCATTCATAGAAATTCTTCTTTTATAGTATAAGCCTCATTTATGTAATTGATAATAATGGTTTCTTCATCTGTAGTATTATTGGTCAAATAACTTCAACAGTGAATTTCAAGATTTGTATAAAAAGTTCAAAAATATCCTCCAGTATGTATAATTAAGCAATCAATTATGACGGTGTTGTAGTAATAGTTCATTCCGGAATATTTTAATAAATGTCCAACATATATGAATGTCTTATCATATAAAGTCCAGTATCATTGTCAATAAATTAGTCCAGTTCAATAATTTCATGTTGATTATACAAATATCCCCAATCATACGTAAGGATGTTAGCAAAGGTATTTCCAACATGATGTCTCACTGAAGTATCAATCAGAGAAATTAATTTTTATTCACTGGATCAATATCTCTTGTAAAACGTCTGGCATCCTGCAAAAGAACTTATCACAAATTATTATGAGTTATAACATAATATTGTAGTATCAGTTTGCCTAAAAAGGAAATATCTTCAGAATTAATTGGCAATAATTTGTAAGCATACTTTCCTCATAGGTAATAAAGATTATCTGGTAACAAGAAAATAACATCAAACCCAAATATGGTAGTAATTAGCATTACTAACATGTCTGAACTATATGATCTGTATCACTATTTGGAACACTCAATATTGGAACTAATCCCTAGCAGTGTATAATCAAATGTCTCATTGTAAAAATACATTGTACATAATAAGCATTTAGTCCTTTTAAAATCTTCCTTACATTGTTCATTATAGCAAGGAATTTAAGGTTTGTACACAGTAAATATTTTATTACAATATTCTGATTCAACATTTTCTACTTGTGTTGGACTAGTAAACATTCCTGTAGTTATTCAGATCTGAAGTGTAGTCTGCTTCATATTTCCTTATTAAAACAAAATGGAATACTTTCACTTACATATGAGAATAACATAATTATTAGTGGTTTTGTCAAGTTATAGTTATCAGTAACCCTTTTTCTTGTTTACACCCTTTTTTCACAATTCTCACATGTTTTTATGTTAATTATCTTAGTATTTTCAGTATATTTCAACTCAAGATTGGTTCTGGCACACATTCAACAATTAGTAGCATTTAATACTTTACCCATCAATGAATATTTTTGTAGAATTGGATACTCTTTTGAATAATATCCATACACCATAGTATACATCTTTCTTCTGGTTTAGTACAGTAAATGCAAATGCACTTTTCAATAGATGATAAATCAGACTTCTGATACCAATCATTTTCCCTGCTTAGAAAAGAGGAAGGAAAGGACTTATTACAATAACCCCATCATCCACACTACTGGATGTGTAGTCATACCAGACCATGAACCCTTGCTCGCCCTCTCTCCAAAATAAAAATAAGTCTCAATGTTGCAATAAACACGATTGTTTCCATCACGCAGCTAAGAAAAATTATGGTTCCGTTGTCATCAGTCTATATCTTAGTCTATTGTAAGCACTAATCTCCATCTTGATTGAAGAGTTCTCATAGTCTTATATCACAGTCTTTATAGCTCAGTCTCTATATCAGCACTTGAGTCTGAGAATAAGTCCCCTTAAGCTCTGATCTCTCTCTGACCTTTGTTAATGTGAGCCATGGATCCAGGTGTCCTTCTCAGCAACCTTTATAGCTGTATCTGTTGTCAGCATCACTTTGCCATGCCAAGGACCATCCCATTGATCTGTAAGGGAACCAGAATGTAACAAACTTCTCATCATAACATCATAGTCTCTAGACTGTATTTCATCTTCTGCATCAAATGCTGGTGTTAGTTGAATATCCTGTTGAGCTTCCCCAAAAATCTTCTTGTTGTAGCTGCTTAGACAATTGTATAAAATATTGAACAGTCAAATCATGTTGTAATCTCAAATCAGTTTTTGGTTTAGTAACACATCTTGATTGTAGTTAAAAAAAATTAATAATGAGAGATTGAGATAAGGCTCAGGTGTGATTCTATTACTATGAAGCACCAAATGTGGGCCTTCAAACAATGCCATTCCTGTCTCTTTTGTAAGTTTAACTCATTTGTTTTTTTTATAACTCCATTGTGTGTAACTTTCATTTTATTCCCATCTTTTCACTTATTTGAAAAACTTTCCTTGTAACTTTCAATAACACTTACAGTAAGCAAACTATACCTTACATAAAAATTCCTCCAAAATCTCTTCTCTTAGCATTATGGAGCTATAAATTCAGAAAACTCCAAGAACATGCTAACACTATATTTTACAACATCCCGAAACCTTAATAATAACATACTTTAATCCTCTAAAACGACAAGCCCCACTATTTTCTAATCGACATACTCCAAATCCTTCTCATCGACATACTTTAAATCATTTTTTTTCTTCATTGGTAACTGAATAAAATCAATTATCAATAGTACTTTGAAAATGTTTTAGTAGGTATAATTTTTTTCTTCATTATATATCATCTGAATTACATAAACATTCACATTTTCACTTTATCTCTGGCTCGAGAATACCAGTAAGATTGTACAGTGTGATTCATATTATCTGCTCTTACATGTACTAACCCATGAACAACCTCTATAAGGCTTGTATTCATTTCAATTCTACTCAAATACCCATTATCATCTTCTCTTGTAACAATGCTCTAATTTCCAGACATTGACCTCATTGTGAGAAGTATTTTTCTGATATTGTCTTAATTGGTCAAATGTGATATCCTTAAACAACATCATTAACTGAGTTTCTATAACTGATTCATCATATGTACTTAAAATGACCTTTCATACTAACCTGTCAGCTAATATGTTACCCATGAGAATGTACCCAACACTTAATTACTGCTACTTATTTTTTAGTAAACATATTGCTTCTTTCAGTTCCTTAACTGTTTGTACATGTAAAATTGTAGTTCCCAGAAGCTATGCAGTAACACCTATGCTTCCAATTGCTATAATCAATACTGTACATTACATTCAGCTAACTACGTTGAATGTGGTAGTCACTGTAATGCATATCCTGTAACCAAAAAAAACTTTATGTATCCGTCTTTAACAGTTATCATCAGTAAAGAGAACTAAGTCAAGATTATCTAATGAAACCTCCCATTACTGAAAAATATTTTTATATTTCATTATTGCAAACATGTTCATTGTCTTCCTTTTTCCTCACCATTAACCATAATCAACCATATTCCCCCCTGTTGAGGATAAAGAAGATCAATGTAGCACAATTGAAAATATGACATATGTAAGATTGATATGAGTCTAACATATTATCTCCCATTGAGAAAATCTGGCTGTAGGAACATGTTTAAGTTGAGTATTATTAAATATCTGAATAACAGTATGTAAAACCAATAGATGCAATTCAACTTAACAATTAATGCCACCCTTTCAGGATATAAATGTCTTCGAGCTGATGGTAAACAACGTCCTGTATATTCAAAATTATCAGTATACAGTTGGATTTTGTCCCAATAAACTTTTAACTTGTTTCTGCAAAAGAAACACAATTGTTTGTTAGCAGCTCTTATTGAAGTTTAAAATAACTTTGGAATATAACCACAGATCACTGTTAGATAAGGGCTGCGTCATCTGTAAGATCATAAAAAATTGCAGATTATTTCGAAAATATTGTGAACTGTTTGTAAACTTTTTCAGAATATATCCTTTTGCTACATAAAACATTATGTAGATACTACGTATATACTAAAAAGTATGTCTCATAACCATCTTTTATTAGTACCCTAGCTGAGGTACAAAAGAAACCTATGATGTAAGAATCCAGACACAGTTTCATGCTCTGAGATAGTTAAAGTATTTGTCTCTTTTTTTTCTTCTCCTCCGTGCAGCTTTTTCTCAATTTGGGAGGGGTATAGAGAGAGAGTTAAACTCACACTGACGCACAAAGTTACACAGACGGACAGTTTCTCACCCTGAAAACATTGAAAGTACAAGTTAAACAGTTTGTCATTACAAAAGTTTACAATCCTGCTCTGAACATAGGAAGTATATAGGATCATGTTTATTAGACCCTTCTAATATAGATGAAGTATCTACACTCTTCTCATCTCATTCCTAATACTCCACAGAAACAGCATTCTCTTCCTTTGCAAACAATATAATCCCTAGGTTTTCAAGAGACATCCCTTCTTGATTGACATCCTACTTATGTTATCATTCTTATACTGTGCACTTTTCTTGATTTTACCTCCATACTTAGCTAACTAATCTGGTCCTTTGATTTTCAATATCATCTGTATGCAGACAATTCTCAAATTTTCCTATTCTCCCCAGATTTGTCACTAACTGTGCTTATCTGTGTCACTGTATATCTCTCCACCATTACATCTTGGAATGTCATCTTGCCACCTCAAAATTAATGTATCCACAGCAGAATTAATTTATATATCTACCAGTCGATAATAGTTACCATCCTGATATTTCTATAACTATTGACAACTAGACAACTCGACAATCAACCCCACTTCACAAGCTCGCTGCCTTAGGTGTCATCCTCGACTATAAACTGTCTAATGTTTCTCACATTCAACTGTCTCTAAATCCTGTTACATACATCTTAAAAACATAGCCAAAATTCGACCATATCTTACACAAGACAATGCAACAAATCTAGCACATGGAGTCATTATTTCCTCATAGACAATTGTAATAGTCTCATTATTGGTTTTCCCCACTATATGGCATTTTGAATATAGCTGCGAAGTTGAACTTTCTCACCCAATGTTCAGTGTCTGGTAATCTACTCTGTCTGACTCTATTGGCTGCCGGTCTTCTACCATATTCAACTTAAAATACTTACACTCACGAATGACGCCATTAACCAAACCAACATACATCTCTTCACTTATATCCAAATATCTTCCAACCCAACATCTCTGTTCTGCACAAGATCTGCGTCTGTCCTCTCCTTGTTAAGTTGGCAATTATGTTAAAGTATTGTTCTTACCACTCTAGATATTAAAATGCTGCCCTATTACGTTATGCATCATTCAGCCTAGCCTTAAAAAGTCCCTTAAGCATGTAATCATGTAGAATCCTTCATGATTAGCCGCAACTGTCTTATTCTTATTTAGTCTGGTTTAACATAGCATTAAACATTTGGCTTATGGTCATTAATAACATCAACACTATTTATCTAAAAAATCACATTTCTCTAAAAATTAGCTGTTTCCAAACTTTCTCTATTGGTTTATGTAACAATGATAATGTAATAAATATATAAGCCTTTATAGTTCTCTTGCTTTTGTAAACTCTGTCTTTTGTCTGGGACATTCTGAACTTATAAGAACTTTCTTGGCAAACAATAATGTAAACTCTGCCTGTACTTTTCAGATTCAATGACAGCGCTTTGTTTCCCAGATACTAAACACTATTTTAAAGATTTTTTTTTTTAAGAATATTTTTAAACATTACTGAAATAGAAATAGCAATAGCAGCTGCAGCCTGCCATTGTGTTCCCTACAACATACATTTGTTTTTTTTTTATAGAGTTTTAACATGACATACTTTACGCAAGCGCGCAGACTGATCTCTGCATTTAATTTAGAATTACTTAAACTAATTATGTAAACATTACAAATTAACACTTTACACTGCACTTTTTTTATTTCCATCCACTGGAATACACATTTTATCATCTTTTGTCATTTTTTTTAACACTCATTATAGAAATGCACATAGTCAGAACAAGCTTTCTATGGTCACCTGTTTTTCTCCAAGCAAATACAAACACATTTGTATTACCTCTTGCGACACGTCTGTCTGTCAAAAAACAGGTACATCTCCACATTTCATACATTCATAATTCATACATTCTTCACTACACAAATATTAAATAAACCTTTGACTGTGAGTGATCAGTTCACAGTATAAATTATTAAAGCATCTTAATACAGTTAACTCTATTTTTTAGCAATATTACTTAAATGCAACAACACACAATATAAAATCATCTCTGAGTTCAACTTTAGCTACACCCCTCTCATCACGTGGTCACCCATTTCCTCTTATTCTTACATAATATCCCGGAGCACAGAAACATACATATATATACACATAATGTATATATATATAATTAATTCTGATACTCACGAAGATTTTAGAGATTGGATGTCCCAGCTGCTGGCCAGACAGCAGGTACAGCCACTCCTCTCCCATTGTTGAGGTAGTGAGGAAATCTGGCAGGTGCACAGGTAGATGATGGATGTCGTAAAGTCGTAAGCAAGTGCCTCCAAAACTGTTTAAAATTACCTTTAACAGGTGTTGTTCCATAATAAGTAATATTCTCCAAACCAGTATACTTAAGAATTTGTAATTTTATTAATTAATTTAATAATTAGATCAAGCCCTTAACTGAGACATATTCTCCCAGGGTTATAATGCAGGAATAACAATGATTGACATTGTCACACAGTACTTATACATTATTACAATATTCAGATTATATGCCCCTTATACGCCCACTACCATTATCAGATAATAGACAAAGCTTATTTTTGTTAACTCCTCCTTGACAATCAGAATCGAAACTGAATTCCTTTTGAGTGATACTCATAGAGTATTGCATCCCATATTTAGTCTGAATAGTTTCCCCAGCACAAGGACACATATATGGGCATGATCTCTTCACTGTGTTAGATAAACAGTTTCCCTCGGGCGCGGCCTTAAAGACATCACACTCATTTCCATTTAAAACTAAGTTTGGACAGAGAAACAAAATGGAAGTACCAATGCCCTATTATATCTCATGTACTGCTTCATTATACAGCATAAAGCATATGTAAATTAGTCTTCGACACCACCTATATAAATATACATGATTTTCTTCCCTATATGCCAATACATTCAAAATAACATAATCCTTTGTAGATTTTTATAAAATATATATAATACCAAAACATTGACCTTGTATTACTTCCATTTCCAGTGTGGTTTATTTACATCCTGTCCATTCGGTATACATCGTGTCCCTTAATAATAAGTTCCCTCCAGAACATTATACCTAGCAACCATGTTTTCATAAGTATTCCCCTACCTCTGGCGTACACTTCCATTCACATGTCTGAAAAAATAGAGTTTCAGCTTCTGCATTCCACACACGTGGAGCGCATACTTAGGGGTGGATGTTTCCACCCTTCTGCATACCACACACATGGAGTGCGTACCCTAGGGTGGATGTTGCTACCCTTTCCTCCGTAATTAGTAAACGAACCTCAAGCTTCTGCATTCCAATTACATGGAGCGCATACTTAGTCACAAGACCTGGCTTTTACATTCTTAATTCTGTATAGCCCGTTTAGTGGGGAGCACCAATTTCTGTTTTTTGTGTTCCACCCTCATGGAACGCATATCTAAATATGGGTATCAAGTATATTAAAATCCAACTTCATATTATAAAACCATCCTCAAACATCTTCATAAAAAAACATAAAAATGACAAACTTAATAAAATAGAATGAAAGCTCTTAAAATGTAGGTTATTTCACAACTCTCCATATATACATGTACAAAAATCTTCAGAGAGTATAAAAAATGTTTTTGTGTTTTTGCTTCTTTTTTAGGTTCAAAGCCACATATAAATGTTAAGAGTATAAAATAATAAAAAATGTATATATTATGAAAACCATTTAAATTCAAAATCACTGTTAAGCCCGTTAGGGACTAATGTCCCCATTTCATAAATCCATTTAATTTCTATACATGCTAAATTTTCATCTCCATTTCTTTTTCGCCAATGGTTATTCAATTGTTTAATACCTATGACAGATTTAATATTTTTTGTAGCACACAATTGTGACACTCTTTGAAATGGTTTGATAATGAGTGGTTAATGAATTCCTTTTTAATATTTCGAAGGTGTTCAGCCCACCATTCACTCAATGACCTGGACGTCTGTCCTACATATTGCAAGCCACAGTCACATTTTATTACATAGATACAGTTTTTACTATTGCCTGTAATACATTCCTTAATCTCATACAGTACTTTGGATTTATTTGAGACAAATGTATCTGTTTTACTTTGCTAATTTCTGTGACTTTTACACATCATGCATAAACCGCACCTATGGAGCCGGTAGTTTTAACTCTACCTGACTTCTTAGGCGGTATTGCACTTTTTACTATTACTGTATACTCTTAATATTATGGGCTTACTTATATATAATTTTAGGGTGTTTGGACATAATTGGTTTTAAAACTGGATCTCATTCAAATAAATGCCAATTTATTTATTTATTTTATTTATTTATTAACAGTTTCTTTAATAGCGCAGCATATTCCATTGCGCTTTACAATTGTAATGCTTTTTAACAATTTTTTCAACCTCTTTATATTGGCTATTGAACATGCTAATAAATGGTAGAGTAATAGTTTTTTCCTCATTTCTTTCTCTTGATTTTAAAAGATTTTCTCTATTGATCCCTATCATTTCTTTTATAGCCCCATCAATATCTCATTGTTTATATCCCTTTGAGATTAATTTTTGTTTTAAAACCACTGATTGATCTTTAAAAACATCCACATCTGTGCAGTTCCGCCTGACTCTTCTTATCTGCCCTTTGGGTATATTGGTTAACCACAATGGGTGATGGCTACTGCCCCATTCGATGTAGGCATTACTGTCTGTAGGTTTGTTAAAAGTCTTTGTCTTTAAAATTCCATTTTCCACATATAAAACTAGATCTAAAAAACTCACCTCTACTTTATTCATGTTAAAAGTCAAATTTATATTATATATGTTCTCATTCAATGCTCCACAAAAATATTTTTAAATCTTCACTTCCTTTCCATATAAACAAGATGTCATCTATGAAATGATACCATTTAATAATATTCATAAAAAATCTATTGTTTGACCATATAGTTTGTTCCTCCCAAAACGCCATAAAGAGGTTGGCATACGACAGAGCAAAACATGTGCACATAGCTGTTCCTTTTATTTGTTGGTAAAATTTTTCACTATGCCAAAATAATTTTTTTTCTAAAATAAAACATATACTATCATAAAATCCACCTTTCTTTTGTCCATCTCATTCTTATCGAAAAAATATTTAGCCACATTAAGTCCTTGTAAATGTTCAATGATGGAGTATAAACTGCTTACATCTGTGGTCACTAGGATATAATCATTTTGCCATGTTAGGTCTTTTAATTTAATTAAAATATCAATTGTGTCTTTAATATAGGATTTGGTTTTTAGCACCTCAGGCTGTAAATGATAATCCACAAAGTGAGATAGATTTGATGTTATACTTTTGGTTCCAACTACTATAGGACGTCCTGGGGATTTTCCATACTCTTATGAGCTTTCGGCAAAATGTAAAAAACTGGTAAACTCGGGTTGTCAATAATCACAGTATAACTTACTATTCAGATCTAGAGAGCTGGGCTCGATTGAGCTGGGCATCCCATGCATGAAGTATCCTATACATAAAGTATCAAAATGAACAGTTAATAACCAAAGTACATTTATCTGGACCTAACCATGTTCTTTTCTCATCTCTCAGGTATGTGATCTCCACCCTCCTGCAATCATACTCTGAACTTTATTCATTCAACTTATTTAAATGTATGTGATCTCCACCCTCCCGCAATCATACTCTGAACTTTATTCAATCAACTTATTTAAATGTATATGATCTCCACCCTCCTGCAATCATACTCTAAACTTTATTCATTCAACTTATTTAAATGTATGTGATATCTTAAATTGTTGCAATAGTCATTTCCTATTTTTGTGATGTTGTTGTTAGTGAAGCATACTTTATGATAGCAAACTGGGCTGTTGTTCACATAGTCAAACACAAGGCAATTTAACACCTTAGGTCAGCTGGACATGTCTCAGATGTAGCCTATGTTAATCAGTCACAGTATATCATACTAGTCAGATCTAGAGAGCTGGGCTCGATTCAGCTGGACATCCCATCCATGAAGTATCCTATGCATAAAGTATCAAAATGAACAGTTAAAAAAACAGTTGAACAAACTGAACAACATCAAAAAGCAGGTAATTTCTAAATGCAAACTATAAGTATTTGTATTCTACGAATTTTCTCTTTTTATTCTAAACCATCATGTACCAAATATTATTCATTCTTATTTCACTCCATGGCATGTTCTCTAAGGCTATTGCATCCTTTACTCTCCCTGCAGCACACCCCTCTGTACACATTGCAGCCTCAATAATCTACTCCCCTCTTGTGAACACACATGAGCTATTTACTTATCTTTCTAAATTGACCATAACATCCACAACCTGTCACCATAAAAAACTTTCATACAAAACCCAGAACTATATTTATATCTCTCTCCTTCTACTTCTCTTAGCTGGTGACATATCACCAAATCCAGGCCCTACCCACATGCCCTACTCACAAAGGAATATAAATCCAGCAAACCTCAGACACATCACATGCCTCCCTTTACCCTCCAAAACACTGAAATGTGCCTTATGGAATTCACGCTCTGTCTGCAACAAACAAACATCCAATGACCTCTTTATTTCAAATAACCTCAATCTTCTAGTAATAACAGAAACATGGCTCACACAATCAGACACTTCCTCCGCTGCAGCGCTCTCATATGGTGGTCTACACTTCACACACACCTCCAGGCCTGGTAATAGTAAAGGAGGTGGAGCTGGAATATTACTTTCCCAATCTTTACATACACAGTTATTCCACAGGTACCATCCCTTACATTTACATCATTTGAAGTACATTCTATTAGGACTTTCACCCCTTTCTCTCTGTGCATTGCTGCTATCTATCGTCCACCTGGACCTCCCAATCAATTTCTGGAACATTTTTATGCCTGGCTCCCTCACTTCCTATCCTCTGACATCTCCACCCTTATTATGGGTGATTTCAATATCCCCATTGACAGTCCACATTCCCTCATGCCTCCAAACTTCTCTCCATAACATCCTCTCTTGGCCTCTCCCAATGGACTGACTCCTCTACTCATCAAGATGGCCACTGCCTTGATCTTGTATTTACCAGTCTATGCTCAGTCTCTGATTTCACTAATTCTCCTTTCCCTCTCTCAGATCATAACCTTATCACCTGCAAACTCTCCTCCATTACTTCTACTTCAATGCCAAGCAGATCAAGCAAACCTCCTCAAACATGCAGAGATATTAATGCTATTAATTTTGAACAACTATCCACCTCTCTGCAACAATCACTCTTGTCTATTTCTAATTTCACTTCTCCAGAGACTGCTGTATCACACCTGAACCAGACCCTAGAACTAGCCCTTGATGTAGTAGCTCCAGCTAACCATCACATTCCGTGTAGACTTAGACATCAACCATGGCATTCCAAATTCACTAGACACCTACAAAAACTTTCACGTAAAGTAGAACGTCAGTGGCGAAAGTCTCATACTCCAAGTGACTTCCTCACATATAAGACGATCTACCACTCTTATCGTAATGCACTGGACAATGCCAAACAGACATATTTTCAATCTGTTATATCTGCCCAAGCCTCTAACCCCAAGTGACTTTTTAATACATTTAAATCACTTCTTACCCCTCCGTCACCCTACCCACCTGCTACTATCTGTGCACAAGATCTCTCTTCCTATTTCAAGAACAAGATTGATAATATCCGAAATGAAATGGTATGCACTTCCTCAGCCAGGGTCTTTTTCAATTCCCTACCTGAACCCAGTGGCACGTTCTCATCATTTGACCCCACTAATGAAGATGAAGTAGCTACACTCTTCTCATCCTCCTACTCTACTACCTCTCCTCTTGATCCTATACCCTCACAAATCAGTAAAGCTCTGTCTCCTGTGCTCATTCCACACTTAACTAAAATCTGTAATCTCTCTTTCTCTACTGGTATCTTTCCATCACTGTTCAAGCATGCAGTGATCACTCCCATTTTGAAAAAACAAAATTCTAACTCTCTCTCAAATTACCGTCCTATCTCCCAGCTACCTTGCCCTTCCAAGCTACTTGAGAGACTTTGCCTACACTCACCTCACACACTTTAACACCCATAACTTATTGGATCCACTTCAGTCAGTCTTTCGTTCCAAACATTCCACTGAGACAGAAATGACTAAGTTAGTAAATGATCTGGTCACTGCTAAGGCTAAAGGCCACTATTCACTTCTAATTCTTCTAGATCTCTCTGCTGCCATTGACACTGTTGACCACTCTCTTCTCATACAAACACTACAATCCCTAGGTCTTCAAGACACAGCCCATTCTAGGTTCTCATCCTACCTATCTAATCACTATTTCACTGTTCACTTTTCTGATTCTACATCCACTTCATTACCTCTATCAGTTGGAGTACCACAAGGCTCAGTATTAGGTCTTCTGCTTTTCTCAATGTATACCACCTCTCTTGGCAAACTAATCAGTGCTATTGGTTTTCAATATCATCTGTATGCGGATGATACTTAAATCTACCTATCCTCCCCAGATTTGTCACCATCTGGGCTGGTCTGTGTCACTGAATGTCTCTCTGCCATTTCATCTTGGATGTCATCTCGCCACCTCAAACTTAATATTTCTAAAACAGAATTAATTATATTTCCATTGGCCAATAGTAGTTACCAACCTGATATTTCTATTACTGTTGACAACTCGACAATCAACCCTACCTGTACCTCACAAGCTCGCTGCCTAGTTGTCATCCTTGACTTTGACCTGTCTTTTGTTCCCCACATTCAATCTGTCCCTAAATCCTGTTACATACATCTAAAAAACATAGCAAAAATTCGACCATATCTTATGCAAGACACTGCAAAACCTCTAATACACGCACTCATAATTTCCCGCATTGACTATTGCAATAGTCTCCTTATTGGTATTCCCAAAAACAGGCTCTCCCCACTACAATCCATTTTGAATGCAGCTGCAAGGTTGATCTTTCTCACCAAACGTTCAGTGTCTGCTGATCCACTCTGTCAGTCTCTCCATTGGCTGCCGGTCTTCTACCGTATTCAATTTAAAATACTTACACTCACACATAAAGCTTTTAACCAAACCACACCAACATACATCTCTTCACTTATCTCAAAATATCTTCCAACCTGACATCTCCGCTCTGCACAAGATCTGCGTCTCTCGTCCCTGCGCAATACTTGTTCCCATGCATGGTTACAGGACTTTTTTCAGGCTGCACCCACCCTGTGGAATGCCCTCCCATGCACAGTAAGACTTTCCACTAGTTTCCAAACATTCAAGCGTTCTCTGAAAACTCACCTCTTCAGACAAGCTTATCAGATTCCAGGACCGCCCACCTAACCTTTTATAGCTCCCTATCTAACTCTCTTCTTATAGTAAACACCTATCACATCTACTCTGTCTTCAATTTAACATCCTCCTAACCCTAGGCCAACTTTCCAGTGTGATTGGATTATACAGCCCACCAAGAACATCTGCAATTGGGCTGGACCAATTTGCAATATGTAGCATTTATCCTTTTGTATCAACACCTATTTCCCTATAGATTGTAAGCTTGCGAGCAGGGCACTCTTAACCTTATTTATGTTTTTTATGTATGTATGTCTTTTACAACCCAGTATACTGTTAATTCAAATTGTAAAGTGCAATGGAATTTGTTGCGCTATCTTAGAAACTGTTAATAAATAAATAATAATCACATATTTTTCTTCTTTCTCTGTAATGACTCCTTCATTCCTGTACTCTGCCAATAATTCCAAATGATTTTTAATAATACGTTCACTAGGATTATTTGTTAGTAATGAGTATGTTTCTCTGTCATTCAATTGTCTCATTATCTCTTTTTCATAAAGGACAGTATCCATAATAACAATACTTCCACCTTTATCAGCAGGCTTGATTGTTATATTTTCATTTTTGCTAAGATTATCAAGAGCTTTTCATTCTTTTATTGAAATATTTGAATTCTTTCCCCACTTGGGTGTTATTTCTTCCAGTTGCATAGTTACAGCCTTATTAAAGCTGTCTTTGAAACACCCCCATTAAATGTAGGGTTAAAGGTGGATTTTGGTTTAAATATTTCAAAATTATTCGTATTTTCCCCTTTCTGACTTAATATATATTATATATAATAATATAATATATATAAATATTTCTTTAAAGACACCTTCCTCACAAATTTCTGTATATCTAAATAGGTTTCAAATTTATTGAGTTTGTTGTTCGGTGCAAATTTCAACCCCTTTTTTAAAACTGAATAATCTTCATCAGTTAAGACATGCTTCCTAAGATTGAAAATGTTTGTGGTTAAAATTGCTTCAGTATTGGTTTCTTTATTACAGTATCTTTACTAGATTTTTCCTTCATATTTTTACCTTATCCCCGTTTGCCCTGTTGTTTCTTTCTATTTTTCTTTGCTGCTAATACCTCCTCTTCTGTTTCCTGCTCCTTCCTAAAAAATCATCATCCTCAAAAATTTCGATGCAAATTCTGGTAGGAGCGTCACATATATTGTTTACTATTTAAAATGCTGTATGCTGCTTAACCCTCCATGCCTTTAAAAAGAGAACACTGGTTGTCAAAATGCATTGGCTGGAGGGGGTGCTGTCTGAAGGACTTCTAGCTGCTACTACTATTCTAAAGCAAAACCAAGACAGGACCCATTTTATTTACAAGATCCATTGTTTGGGGACCAGGTCCCATCCACGTAGATATTGTTAGTGTCCTGCTTGGTCCCTTACTTGTAAGTCAGCTCCTCCATACACCACCTTTTAATTCATTTTATGTACTTTGTGTAATTTTTGTCATATGTTTGGCTAATAAAAACCCTTTTTTTAAGGAGTACCACCACTCTTGCTTAAGCAAGAGACCTATTTGTCACAAAGATACCTTGATAGGATTATCCACCTATTGATTGACGCGAGTACTGGTATACTGGTATGCACCTATCTGAAACCCTAAAAGAAACCTTTATATGTGTCCTATACACATTTCTGATGTGAGTGAGGTATGCCTTTTCCTCTTTGAAAATATAACTCAAGCTTTAAGTCTGTCATTGGAATGATAGTGCATTAAAAAGACACCTTTATATGTGTTTTATTCCTTTTCCTGATGTAAGCGAGGTATGCCATTACCTCTGTGAGAACAACGTTTCAGTTTATAGTATGTTGTTGGAATTAGAACATATTGCACAGATATCTTTATAGTAACTTTTCCCCACTCTGAAGAGTGAGTAGGGGTACACTCCATTAGCTCCTATTAATGCTTATATTATTTCTTGGAATATAATTGTGAGCTTTCTGTAGTTTCTAATACCATTCTTCTATATATATTTGACCATCGTCCACATCAAACATTGACACATGGAAAACTTCAACAAAAACCCACTTATTAAATTCAAGTTAAGTATATTCTTTTTGTACTGCTTTCAACACACTATATTCTATCTATGATAGTAGCGCCACATTTTTGACACTACCCTCTCTCTTAGTTTATGTATTTATTGGATATGTACTGTGACAGATCCTAAGTGTCAAAAAAAGGCTGCTTCTACCCCACTGGAGCACCCAAATATCCTCACTACCCCTAGACCCTGCACAGGAGTAAGTTGTGTTAAAACAATTGGAGTAAGTTAGTTAACCAAATGAAGAAGCACATAGCAAACAAACACAATATACTTTACAATTAACTAACACCTTTTTGAAGATAAATTAGAGAATCACAATGGTTGCTATGGGCAACATCCTTTTTAAATTAAATTTAGTTTAGAAAAAGGTGACACAAGTCAAAAACACAGACAATACTGTTTTAGTAAAGGATATTTACATCTAAAATGATGTCTGATGACCTGCAGCCTGATCTGCCTCCCACTATCTGTTGTCAAATTGTCACCAGATACAACAGAGTGCCCTGCCTGCTCACTGTCTAAAGCAAAATCAGATAGGATGGGCTGCTGCAAACACAAATTATGCAATAGCCAGCAGCTGAGCACAATATCTAAAACTTTAGCAACAGAATATAACAAAAGACCACCAGATTTATCCAGACGGAAACAAGATTTAAGCAGGCCAAATGTATGCTGTATCACATATCTTATGTGCTCTATTATAATTATGCTCAGCATGAGAAACTGGAAGTGCCAATGGAGTTAGAAGCCAACTAAGATGGAATCGGTATGATATCCCGGCAGCCGCATGGTCGGGAGTTCGAATCCCAGCAGCGGCAGCCTGACAAACCAGCAGAGCCCGGCAGCGGAAGCCCGACAGCGCTGGAAATCCTGATCGTCCTAAGCTCAGTATCTACTAACCTAACCCCCCTAACCCTAACCCTCCTTAGGGGTGCCTAACCCTAACCTCACCCCTGTGCCTAACCCTAATCCCCCCTCTAAGTGCCTAACCCTAACCCCCCCTTCCCCGCTGCCTAAACCCCAGGGGGGTGCCTAACCCTAAATCTCCCCTGGGGGTGCCTAACCCTCCCTCCCCCTAGCCTAACCCTAGACCTCCCGGGTGGGTGCCTAACCCTAGGTCCTCCCTGGGTGCCCTAAACCTAACCCTCCCCCCCGTTGCTGTCCGCTCGCGGCGCCCGGCATCCCTTCAATCGGGATGCCGGGCACCTGTCTCCCAGTGTTGGGAAAATGACAGGCGACTAGATATAGACGCCTGGCATTTCACCCTTGCCGGGATATGACCATCAGGAAGCCGGCTGCCAGTATTAAGGCAGCCGGCTTCCCGATTGTATACCACTAAGACACCCATACCCAGCATCATAAGTAAATAAATTAAAAATATATTTAAAAAACATACATAACAAAATTAAAGGGGCAATGTCTAAGGTACTGACCCAGCAACCATCCCTCCGGCATTTGTCCGGCATCAAAATGATCATGAAGCGATGATTTACTAAGGATAAAGGCATCATGACATGAGCCAGGGTAACCGACTATAACACTCATTATTTTCATTTTTGAATCACACACCACCTTCACGTTTGTAGAATGGGCATGGTGCCTATTAAGGTATACATGTGCCCTGGTTCTAGGTGGTCTCAGCTCAATGTGAGTGCAGTCAATAGCACACAAGATGTTTGGCATATCTGCAATGCTATAAAAGCTACCGTGACTGCATGCCACTTTGTCTCATGGCTAGGGAAGCAGATGCAGGAATCCATAAGTGGCTGAAATTATGCCAGTACCTGTGTGAGGTATCTGGAGAATGTGGACTGTGATATACTGAGAACTCTACCAGTAACAGACTGAAAATTCCCAATAGCCAGTAAGTGCAACACAGCCAGAAGCTTATGCAGGCCTAAGACAGAGTGGAAATGTGCTATGGCAGGATCTAGGTCCAGTTTGACTTGGTCATACAGAGGTTGTTATGGTTCTTCCAGAACCTCTGTATGACCTCGCCATCAACCAATGCAATCAGGTTTAAATCCCTCCTAAAAAATGTGCCTTGCGCAGGTTTTGGGGAACCGGCATTACCTCCTAAGCTTGCTCAGTTTCTTGCTCCTGGTTGCTTTCAACCTGCTGGTAGAGCCCCATAAATCCCAGCCACATCATATTCACAGCAGTGCTGCAGAACTCTGACATTTTAACTCCAGACAAATGTATGCTGCAGCTTTAGCCACTCTTATAGGCATCATCATTGTGTTGCCAATAAGTGAAACTACAAACACCTGTGAATACTTGCAAACACACGAAAACTCTGCCCAAACACACATCTAAGGAGGTCGTCTATATGAAAAGTGTATTTATTTGCGAGTTTTTTAATTTCTCGCGGGAGTTTACAAACTCAATTCTTGGTAAATTTGCGAGTTGTATGCTTTCCTATGGGAACTATTTGAGAGTTTTGATGATGGTGTATTTGGGCGAGTTTCGAAAACTCATGCGAGTTTTGATGTCAGTTTTGTTAAAACACATACAGGTTTGGTGTTAGTAAATTTGCAAGTTTGAAAAAAAGGCTAAACTCACATGAGTTTGCAAACACAACCAAACTCGTCCAAAATTCATTCTTAGTAAATTTACTCCTGAGTCTTATCTCACTTCTAGCATCCATGCGCAATGTAATACTGATTGTTATGTCATTAAACATAGGCTTACAAAACTATCCTTTTTTAACCAGGACTAGTTCCTTAGCAAGCTGACTTCAAGCCTGGTTTTAATCAGCCACAGAACCTGTGTGATTCATGAGTGTCCTGGTTTAAAGGGTTAGTATGGTAAACCTACTTATACATCTAAATTAATCCAAGCTTGAACCAAGCTTGCATTATCCCTTTGTAAGGTTATGGTTACTCAATCTGACTATGATTTTCTATGCCTGCAGCTATGAGTATAAGAATGCAGCTGCTAGCCTTCACATGCCTGTGACACTCCCATAACACATCCACTGAATTTACCATTTTAGCGTGTATTTCTTGTCATCCCCTGTCACTACCCAGGAATGCCCACAACTTTTTCACAGCACTGTCTGTCATGATCACAATAGCAACTGTGTGTATACACTCTGGAATTCATTCAGAGGTGCTCGCATAATGCGAGTGCTCACTCTGAATCAGGGCGGCCACTTTTTTTATAACCCGGCCTCCTGGCCACTCGCTAAGCTGTGGGTGACTACCCATAGCATTTGAGAGTGGCCAGGTAATGGTCATGATTATCATGACCATCCGGCTTGTGATGAGACCCTTTTGGTAGGGTCTCTTCTGCCACAAGCCCCAAATAGAGCAGGAAGCTCACTACTGACATCATGTCAGTAGGGTCACCCGCAAATGGCAGGCGTTCCATCAGGAATGCCTCAATTTGATTAGCCACCCCCCTTCCCCACCTACAAAACGGGGCAAGCTATCAATCAACATCGGCAGCCACCCCATTTGTAGTGAGCCCTGAAGCGAGTGAATTTCTCACTCACTACGGGCTTGCACACGCATGCGGAATGCACAGCGCATGCATAGTGCCCCACCATTGACCTGCTTGCGAGTGCATAGAGCTGGTGAGCAGGTCTGAATTAAGTCCTCTGTGTGATGCATTCACCACAGAAGCTTTAAGAAGTTTTAGTGCATTTGCAAATGCAACATTTTGTTCAACTATGTGAACATTTGGCTTTATGTGCCAAGGTATTAGTGATGCCATAGGAAAATTATACAATGAACCAGAAGGTATTAGCATGCATGCATTACTGTAAGTTACACTGAACATGCAATAACAATGGTTTGGTTTTGGACAATCTGTGGTCTTTTGAAATATGCAATTTTGAACTGAAGATGAAACATTCAGACTTCCATCTATAATTATCGTAACTTACATTTATAATAGAGTAGGGGTATTCATCAATGGGTTAACCATCGAGGATCACCATTGATAATGCCAGCAATATTTAACATCTATATCAAGTGTAAGTAGTCGACGAACGGAATACTGACCCCCGGCTTCCCAACTGTCTAATCAAAGCAAGTGTCTAAAGACAGGCATCAAAATCCCAATGCATATTATTAGACTTACTCTGGGAGCCCATCTCCCGGCTTACTGATTTAAGGTAAGCCAGGCAGGAGGTTAGGGTTAGACTAGGGGAAAGGGGGGTTAGGGTTAAGCACCCCCGAGGGAGGTTAGGGTCAGGCACCCCCCCGGGGGACTTAAGTTTAGGTGGCAGTGAAGGGAGGGTTAGGTTTAGGCACTAGGGGGGAGGTTAGGGTTAAGCACCCCTAAGGGAGGGTAAAGTTAGGGGGGAATTAGGTTAGCATACTTACCATAAGGGAAAATCGGGATTTCCACCTCAGTTGGGCTGTCCCTGATGGGATTTGAACCGCCGGCCATGCAAGTTAATAAAATCTCATTGGGCAATCATCGATGGTTTTCACTTACTAATGGACATGCCAGCTATGGGAAGCAATCAGGGGACAGAGCAGGGTTAAAAAGTCACTGGGAGCAGGGATATACTCCATGCTTACTGTGCTAAGTAGAAAAAATATAATAACAGCCCGACATCCATCAATGGCAGAGAACAATTGGATCTCCAATGGTAAAACCATCAACCATCAGTGGAAAATCATTAATGGCTGTTAGCCACTGATGGTATTTTGCCAAAACAAACAATACAATGTTGCCTGGTGCTCTGAGGGCCGTAGACTGCAATTTTTCTGCACAGAAAAAAGTCCAGTACCTGACAACTGTGTTATTTTACTTACAGCAAAACAGATAAACAATTTAATGATGGGCACACCACTTAGTTTTACCAATACCAGGATGAGAAATTAATATTAAATGTACTATGTCAAAATGACAGTTTATATTACAAAGTAAACACGTAAGAACAGAAAGCTGAGATTCATCTGCCAGTCCATACACTTTATACATTTGGAGAAAGTACATAAATAATATGATTAATGAAAAAGAGTGGAACAGTAAATAAGAACAGTATACAATATCTTACTAGAAATTAAGCTCATTATTGCTCAATGTTGGCAGAAATGAGAGTCTGAGAAACCCAAGTCACTTGTTCATGTGTGAGCAGTACCACATTGTAATACTGCAGAATGGGCAATCTCCAGGGTCCCAAGGAAATAGGGGGAACACAGTTGCAGCCTAATTATCTCCAGGGCTTAACATAGAAATTAGCATCTTTGGATGTTTACATGCGCTAGTTTTATTATCTGGCATGAGGTGGAGGATGCAGAGCAGGGGGCACAGACACTGACCTGCAGAGAATCAGAATCTGGCATTGCTGTTCTTTATGGTGGCTGGCTTCTCACCAGGGTCCTGCTGCTGGTTATTTATCCCTTGCCCTGACAGGCATATCTCCATGTCATTGTAATATATATATATATATATATATATATATATATACAAAGTATATATTTTTTATATATTTTTATGGTTACAAAAATATGTGAAATAGTCCTTTTATTATATTACTGACATAATATATGGCACCCTTGGAAAAACAAAATTGTATTTATTTTATAAAACACTTACACTTAGTCATCTCAATAAATCCAATTTACAATACATGAATGATATATAAAATAATCCCACATTTGAGCTTGTACAATTAACCTTTTTGTTGGAATCAATATCCACAAATTCATAGTCTTATAGTGGGTCTTGTAAACAGTAACCCTACGCATTTTGTCTCCAAGAGACTTCTTCAGGGGTTAATCTTATTTTGGTAAAATATAACAGACAATTGTTGTCAATTAAAGTGAATCTTGTGCAGTAATATTTGGGAATGAGCTGGGTAGTGCATAAAGTTGACAATAATATTTTAAGAGATTTAAGCCTTAAATAATCTGTATTTATGAAAAACTGCCGATGTGTCTTTAACCAGGCATCTTTACACCATGTAGTGACTATATACAGTATGGATGTCCTGTAATACAGTAAGTACAATATAATGTCTATAGTGGTTTACTGTAGTCTTGACACAATGTGATAATTTCAAGCATGAGGAGTGATAGTTTACACTGCCTGAAAGTGATTGGCCAGCCTCTCACGGATTACCGCACACTGCTACAGTATTATATTCAGTACTATAGTTTTCATCCATGGAGCATACATCACCCAGAAGTTATACTGTGTACTGCATGACATGTAGTCTTTCATGGCATACAGTATGTCTCACCACAACATAATGCACATTATCTGCCATAATACATACTGACATGCCGCAGCAGGGAAACCAAAATACTGCACTATGAGCAAACATGTAGCAGGACACATCTGTATGTTATAAATAAACTGTATACCTGTCACTCAGTGCCCCAACAAAAATATGCAGAAGGAAGTAGACACTGTCCGTCTTCTTCTGTGACCTCAGTTGGAGAGAAGTTGGCTGGTCTGATAGTTTATTTTATTTATTTTATTTAATAGTTTATTTTGTATATCGAGTACTGTAGAAGAGTTGGTCTGTTATAGTAATATTGGTTTGGTGCATGGCCAGCTTTAGCCTTGCCTATCACCAATTTCTTCAGGTCTTTTGATGTACTAATCCAACCTACTTTCTTGATAGTTTTGCCTACAGTTGATTTGGTGCAGCTCACATAGGACCACTTCCATATATTTTTTCCAGGGTTCACTTGTAGTTCCCAATCCTCCAATATTTATATATGATAAGATTGGATGGACTCAACATAATAAATGTATGAAATAAATAATAAGTAACTACAACTTATCCATCAGGAAAATCTCAGTGCAATCTAATTATCAGTAGTAAATTGGCTCTGAGAAAAAATATTTGTAAGAATATCATTTAAAAATAAAAGGATAAAAACAGATTCTAGGGCAAATATTTACTCCAGGGAGGGTTTTTGGAAGTGGAGATGATGCCCATAGCAACCAATCAGATTCTACTTAACATTCAATTAGCACCTTCTAGAAGATAATAGCTAGAATCTGATTGGTTGCTATGGGCAAAATCTCCACTTCTAAATACGCTCACTTTAGTAAATATACCCCCTCATTTTTTTAAGTCTGGTCATTAATTGAGCAAAATTAATCAAATATATTTTCTAATATAAATGTTAACTAATAAATTTCTAGCACAAAAATGTAACATGATTTTATTGTAATAAATAATATGATACCTAGAGCACCATAGGAAAATGAATCTTATCTTTTTTCATCTTTGTTTTGTATTCATCATTATGTAAGCAATAGGACTGAGGGAGAGAGTGAAGAAAAAGGTGAGGCCAAGGTTGTCATCTAGGCAGTGGACATGGAAAAGAGAGAAGAGCATGCTGATGTCCATGGTGAGAAAGCTGGATAGGAGAATACAGACTATAAAAGATAGTGAACTTAGATTTAGAAAGGATGAGCTTTTATTATAATTGGAACCAACAGCTTAGCTAGCGACCAGGAGGCCGCACTAAAAAAGAGAAACGGCCGCCCTCATTCAGAGAGAGTGATCACTTCTTGCGACCACCTCTGAATGAGGACCTAAGTCCATCTACTTTCTACTGAAACAATAATAAAGTCCAGATTCTCCATAGGTAATCCAGTGGAAGAGGACAAAACAATATAATTTAGGTTCAATTAATCAAGCATGTAATGTAATTATGGGATAGCTCAAAATCAATATAATATTAAGCCATGAATTACGACACTTATGCTGGGTACTCACTGGCCAATATAAACAGACGTGCCAGCTAGTTTGTTGTTCAATTCGCACCATGCAGGGCTCTGTGTTGCACCATGGAATGTTATTTGATGGCTGGACTTGTGGCGTACCACGGTATTCTTCAATGAAGGATATGCTATGGCATGTAATACAGTGCTTAACCAATGGGTGGTAAGTGCTCCACTGTTATAATTTGTACTGAATACCATACTGTTAAGTTGGATGGATATCACATTCACGCACTGTACAGTATTTGCATGTTCGCACAACCAATATTTTTAATATCACATACAGTAAGCTCTTAGAACAGGATGCAAATCAATACACATATTGTACATAACTCTATAGTAGTGTAGTTGCCCGAGTTCTTATCATGGTACAATTAATACTGTAGATGAGATGCATGTACGGCTTTCAATGAGATGGGGTGAATTATTCTCTAATTGTGGGGTACTGTGTATATACAGTATGTACTAGTACTGTATAATATCTGGAAAGGAAGACAATTTTTTTTTATTAAAAACAGAAGCAGGTGAGTGGAGTGCACAAGGATGAGCCCGCTACAGTATGTGCGGTTCTTCATGTACTGTAGCAGGCTTGTGGGCTAGTGGTTAGGTGATCACTTTGCAACAATGACTGTCTCGGGTTTGAGCCCTGCAAAATAATAATTTTTTATTTGGCACTGTCGGCTCTGGACACTATAGAGAAACTACTGTAGAAGTGGGCTGTTTAAAAGTAAGGCATTACAAACTGTATTTAAAAAGTGCAAACTTGCATCAATATCTACACTATGGTGGCTGTCAGCTTCAAGGGGTTACAATAGGATCTCTGGTGCATGCCCAGTGGAAGGGTTACAATGGGATCTGTGGTGCATGCCTGGTGGAGCCAAGCCATACGCCATGTAGCACTATGCCATGGTGTATGGAAGATTATTGGACTGAACCATGCCCAGTTGCCTGTATCTCTCTGCGCTGTTCCAGACTTGGACACTATAGTCATTTCATTACTTCAGTAACTGTAGTGGGCTCTGTTTCAGAGAGAGGTCTCTGTATTACAAACTGCTTGTGCATTTAAAAGTGCAAACTTGCGTTAATGTCTGCATTGTGGTGGCTGCAATGGGATCTCTTGTAGTGCTATACCATGGCATATGGAAGATTATTGCACTGTGCATGCCCAGTTGTCTGTATTACATATGGAATGTTTGGTTGAATTTGCACACTAACGCCATTCTCTGTGCTGTCCCACACTAGAACACTATAATGATTTCTTATGACTTCAGCAACTGGTAGTTGTCTCTATTTGAGAGAGAGCTCTCTGTAATACAAACAGACTGGGCATTTAAAGTACAAACTTGCATCAATGTCTGCACGGTTGGTACTGTGGTGGCTGACAGCAAGCTCCGAGGGGTTACAAATGGGGTCTTTGGCACATGCCCAGTGGAGAGGTTGCAATTGGATTTCTGGCACATGCCCAGTGGAGCTGCTTTGTAGCTGTGGAGTAAGGAGGCTCATATAGTAGTAATGCGCATGTCCAGTGTATCAGGAGTCACACATAATGTAGCCACTCCATACTCCAGTTGAGCTACAAGGAGGCACACAGTACATGTACTGTAATTCACAGCCGTCACTTCACATATATGACAGATGCAGTTCTTGCTAGGACAGGCTTGTGGGCAAGGGGTTAGGTGAACTGCCTTGCTTACTCTTCCTGTCTGCCTATTGAAGACCTTGATAATTTTTTTCATTTTTATTTTTTAAAGCTTCTCTACAGTAGTTTGGTATTATTATCCAACTCTTACTAAACTCAATACATTCTATATGTAGATGTGCCTAGCTACTGTATGTTTTTGCACCATATGCCATGTAATGCATTGCTAGTCGCATGCTACGCTGTGGTGTATTGAGTCCCATAGCACTGCACATGCCCAGTTGTCTGCATTACTGTACATACTGTACTGACTGTATGTTGCACACTTGTGGAACTGTAAGTACAGTACTGTCGGCACTGTCCCAGACTTAGACATTGTAGTGATTCCATGACTTTAGGAACTACTGTAGTATATGGTTGAGGCATGTGGGCTAGGGGGGCAATGACTACCCTCACTGCTTCTACTGTCTTCTTGTCCCATGGGTTTGAAAACTTTAAAATATATATATATATATATATATATATATATATATATATTTTTTTTTTTAATCTTCACTAATTCATTATTCAATACATTATCCATGAATTCTGGCATTTCTATGCTACTTTATGCTACTGTGTGCTCAAGAAAGGGGTGTATGGTGCTCCAATACAGTACCCACGTACAGCACAAAGCTAGTCGCGCTACAGTATGGCATTTCAAGTCTATTTCTATTTCGCATGCCAAGTGTGTTGGGAGTCACACACTGTATCCCATACTACTGTATAGTGATTTCATGACTATAAAAATTAGTGCTGTATTAGGCTTTTTAAAAGTGGGGTCTCTATATTACAAACTGATTGTGCATTTAAAGTGCAAACTTGGGATGTCTGTATTACAGTACATACTTACTGTGCATTTAAAGTGCCAAATTGTGTCAATGTCGGCACTTTCCCAGCCTTGGACACTATAGTGATTTTTCATGACCAGTTTCTGGTGGTGGGCTCTGTTTGAGAGATGTATCTGCATTACAAACTGATTGTGCTTTTAAAGCACAAACTTGCATCAATGTCTGCATGGTCGGCACTGCGGTGGCTGTCAGCCAGCTCATAGGAGTTACAAATGGGATCTCTGGTGCATGCCCAGTGGAGCTAAGCCATACAGTATGCCATGTAGCACTATAGTATGCCATGGCATATGAAAGATCACAACACTGTGCATGCCCAGTGGGTTGGGAGTCACACAAAGTGCATCAGGTCCCTTCCCCCAAAGCAAACAAAAGACTTTCATTACCATAATAAAGGATGCTGTGTTAGCCATTTACTATAAGCAGTCAGCTCTGCTCTTGTGTCCTCAAAAGGCTACAAATGGTGAACATTGCCAAGGACACCATCCCCCATCTACTGGGATAACTAGTGTGCCGCTGTGAATGTGTCTGTACTGTATAATAAAAACTGGCTGTGTGGTTGAATTTGCACATTTGCTGTACTCTCTGTGCTGTCCCAGACTTGTACACAATAGTGATTTCATGACTTCTGAAACTGGTAGTAAGTGGGCTCTGTTTGAGAGAGAGCTCTCTGTATTACAAGCTGAATGTGCATTTAAAGCGCAAACTTGTATCAATGTCAGCACAGCTGGCGCTGTGGTGGCTGTCAGCCAGCTCCGAGGGGTTAATAATTGGATGTCTGGCACATGCCCAGTGAAGGGGTTGCAATTTGATTTCTGGTGCATGCCCAGTCGGTTGGTAGTCACACACAGTGCATCGGGTCTTTTCCCCAAAGCAAACAAGAGACTTTCATTACCATAATAAAGTACACTCTGTTTGGCATTTACGGTATGCAGTAAGCTCTGCCCTTGTGTCCTGAAAAGGCTATGAATGGTGACCATTGCCAAGGACACCATCCCCCATCTGATAGGACAACTAGTGTGCCTCTATGAATGTTTCTGTACTGTATATTAAAAACTGACTGTGTGTTTGAATTTGCACATTTGCACCACTCTCTACTCTGTCCCAGACTTGGACACTATAGTGATTTCATGACTTCAGAAACTGGTAGTGAGTGGGCTCTGTTTGAGAGAGAGCTCTCTGTATTACAAGCTGACTGTGCATTTAAAGCGCAATCTTGCATCAATGTCGGCACTGTCCCAGACTAGAACACTATAGTGATTTCTCATGACTTCAGCAACTGGTAGTGGGCTCTGTTTGAGAGAGAGCTCTCTGCATTGCGAACTGACTGTGCATTTAAAGCTCAAACTTGCATCAATGTCAGCACGATTGGTGCTGTGGTGGCTGTCAGTCAGCTCCGAGGGGTTACAAATTGGATCATGCCCAGTGGAGGGCGCCATAGCTGTTGCGTAAGGAGGCTCATACAGTAGTAATGTGCATGCCCAGTGGGTCAGAAGTCACACACAGTGCATCAAGTCCATTCCCCCAAAGCAAGCAATAGCATCTCATTACCATAATAAAGGATGCTCTGATAATCCATTTACTTTAAGCAGTCAGCTCAAGATCTGCCCTTACATATACATCGCTGCATTTTGTACAAAACAAACAATACAATGTCTAGTGCATTGTGGTTTCATGTAAAATACAGCTGGGTGGCATAGAGTAGCATACAGTAGAAAGGGCAGGTGGTGGGAAGTTGATGAGAGTCTACTGTACTGGAGTAAACTTACTTAATAATATTGAACTTCAATTGCTCTATATTTATTCAATGCTGTTTGTGTGTTGATAGCTGTTTGAGTTGGTATAACTGTGATAATTCACACACCACCAAGTGATTTCTTTCACGATTGGTGTCTGTGAGTTACCGGTCTCAGATGATGAGCGGGATTCAACGGAGACCGGCATGACTGGAACCACAGATGATGTAGATAGCTCTATTGCAAGATTTATGTGGCAGTGAGAACTGCCTGATGATAAATGACAGGAACTTGGAACTTAACTCTGGACTGGAATGGCGTGGATTGAACTGATGAACTTGGAACTTGACTCTGGACTGGAATAATGTGGATTGAACTGAAGAACTTGGAACTTGACTCTTGACTGGAATAACGTGACAATGGCTGACTAAGGTCAGGAGCACAGGAACTCACTTATAGCTAATGCTGAAAACACAGGAGATGCACTGGCCTGGGAACTAGCAGAATTACTGGATTGCCAGGTATAGCTGTAGCAGGTTTTCTGGATTGCCAAGTATTGCTGTAGCAGGGTTTCTGGATTGCCAGGTATTGCAGTAGCAGGTTTTCTGGATTGCCAGGTATTGCTGTAGCAGGGTTTCTGGATGCACCAGGGGTTGCTGTCAGCAGGAGCCTGGCGTTGTGGAAGGCACAACATGCAGAGGGAGTACTCCATCTCTGCAGCACTGAGAATCAGAACCACAGCTGCAATTCCAATCAAGACTAGCAATGCTCACAGACAGAGGAGAGCCAAGGTGAACAATCAGTGTGGAAGGGAATGCATACAGAGAAGTGCTGCAGCCAGCATGATCAGAGCAGGTCCTCAAGGCAAACTACACATATAGATCCATGGAGACAGCTGGCAGTGGTAAGTCAACAGGGTCGTGACAATTTCTGTGTAATCCTGTTGTGAAGATTTAAACAAAAATAAAAAAAAAAAAAAAAATGACAAACTGTAGCCTTCGAGATACAAATACAATGCACTATTGTGACATACAGTACACTGCACTGTAAGGTGTTGGATATCTGACGATGACTGACAGTTGTTACCACACACTCACATGACTGGCAGAGATTTGATTGATAGGGTCATTAAATCTACATGGACTAAAGGGCAATACACTACTGGTCAACATGGCTTGTTTGTATATTAAACCTATAGTAATAAAATGCAAGTTGATTTACCATACTATGTTTGGTCTTCAAAAATATTTTGCCAACATTTCATCCATTACTATCTATTGCCATTTTTCCTGGTCGACCTAATGCCTGTCGACCTATACACTGTTTATCTGCTCTGGCCCTGCCCCATTTTAGTCTGACATTATTATGTCACGGACAGATTCAGGGGTCTATTTACTAAGCAATGTTAGGAGAGAGAGTGAAAATTTAAAAGAAAGTGATAATTTGCCAGCCAATCAGCTCCCAACTGCCATCTCACAGGTTGTGTATTCAAAAATGACAGTTGGGGGCTGATTGTCTGGCACCATAATACTTTCTTATCACTCTGTCTCCTAACACTGCTTAGTAAATAGACCCCTAATAAAATTTAAATGCCAGGGTGTACTTTTAGCGTCCAAAGTATGCAAAGGGCAGCAATTCTGGCAGCAGGGTGCCAATCCTGGCACCCTGCAAGTCAAAAGTAAAGCTCATGGGGTGATGACAGTGCCGCCCACAGAGCCTCTATGTGAGGTGCCACCACTTGGTCATACAGTACACTACCTTCTGTAGCTATTTAGTACTGTATATACTGTACTGTACCATGTTGGGCCCAATGCCAGCTTCACAGACTACAGTATACTGTATTGGTTTGTGTGGTTATTCCGGTAGAGACTTGTCTTACAGTAGGATTTTTGGTAAAGTATACAGTAGTGCAATTGTTTACAATGCAAAATTACAGCACTTTTTTTGTAAGGGCATCAGCTCTCCCAGGCTGGGCCCAGTGACCATGCCATGTCACGTAAGTACAGTAGTGTAAACTACAGCACATTGTCTTCTACTGTATCTCGCATCTCCAGTATAGACACTAGGAATACTGTAATTGTTTACAGTGCTGTAATCTGAAACATTTATATTTCCACTATTTTGCTTAATATTGTATTAGTGTCTTTATACTTGTGTATTTCAGAGTGCACTGAATGGTGAAAATGGTGAAGAGTAACGGTTTTTACTCCGGTGACTCATCTTGCCCACGTCCACTGTGCAAGTGGCTGAATTCAGTAGTGCCACTAGATCTACAACCAAACCTTCCAAGAAGAAAACAGGGAAGGAAATTGTACCTGTACCTGTCAAGGCGAGGAAAAATGCAAAGCCCAAGTGCGTGTCTGTGGATCTGCACATAGGAGAAAATGGCCTAGGGAAAGTGGAGCAACAAATGAATGTGGAGAACAAGGAGGAAACACCAGTGATTGATGCACCAAATGCACTGAAAGAAGAACTGGACACCTTGGAGCCTCTGTTGAGAGTTACCTGACTCAGGTGATGAACTGTATTTAGTAGACACCGGCTTGACTGGAACCATATATGAGGTAAATAGCTCTATTTGCATTAGAATTGTGTAGCAGTGAGAGCTGCATTTGATGATAAATGAGTGGAACTAGAAATGTGAAACTTTGGAGTGGGACCAGTAGGAAACTTGGAGGAACTGGACTGGAACCAGAAGGGAGGCTTACTAAGCTGGATGGGGTACCAGTAGATGGGCTTGCAGATGGCTGGTAGCATGGTAGCTACTTAGTGTGGCTGGGAAGCCATATGGAGAATGGTAGATAACTGGACTCCAGGTATAATGGAGGATGGCTGTAACTCCGGATAGGACTGGAGGGCAACTGGTAGCAGGATTGCTGAATGTATTGGTCTGGGAATGCAGAAGGATTTCTGGATGCACCAAGTATAGCTACCAGCAGGATTACTGGATGAACTTGTCTAGGAACTAGCAGGAGCAGGAGCACTTGTACTCAGAAGTAGCACAAACTATACCCTACAGGAAGTTATTAGATGTTCAGGCCCTGAATGCTGTCAGAGGAGGATGTATATACCCTGGGTCCTGCAGGAATTGGTGGACACAGTCAGGTGGTCTGGCAGTAGCACTCTGAGTGGTGGAGGGTACAACATGCAGAGGGAGCAAAACATATCTGCAATACTGAGAGTCACACCTGTGGTTCCAATCAAGACTAGCAGTGTTCACAGACAGGAAAGGACCAAGGTGAATAATCACTGTGGAAAGGAGTGCATAGTCCAAATGGATAAAGAGAAGTGCTGTAGCTAGCATGATCAGATCTCCCAGGCAAATTACACATACAGATCCATGAGACAGTTGGCAGGGGTAAGTCTAAAGGCAAAAAGATGAAAAACTAGTCAGGGTTGTGACACTCTGGTTTGTACACCTGTGAAAGATGCATCCCACTGACCAGCCCATTGAAAACTGTCCTTTCAAGAAGAGAATGCATTAACATGTAGCTGTGTAAGATGGTAAGAGACCTCGAGAGAAAAGTGTGTCATCTGGAGGCGAAAATTGACAACTTGAAAGAAGGGCTAAAGGACACCATTGCAGAAGCAATGAAAGAAGCAATCCATCAAACTAAAGCAGAGTTGCAAGAGGCCGCTGCCCAGCATACCAGGAACAGACATGACCAGGCATTACAGCATGAAATGGTTGCACCTGATGAATTTAAGCCTAAGGATAACAACGACCTTGAGGATTACAACTTGGAGACTGAAACATCATTCCACTTGCTAGACATGGACACTGCAGTGGCATCAGAGCACTTGGACATGACACCTCATACAACCTGCCTCATTCGGAGAGTACACCAGTGGCATTGTATCACCTGCCTGAACTGTCAGCTGAATAATCGAGAATCAACAATGTAAGTTTACCTGTACTTTCACCTGGAACACCTGTCATGTCAAGCACCCCAGCACCACAGACTGTATTTAGAACACCCTTACCAGATATACCACTGGCTGTAATCACCACTGAGAAGGACAATGAATTTTACAGAGCTGGCAATGGTGAGATGCATCGATATGCACCAGCAATATTTCAAGAACATGTGCCCTACGGCCTTTATTGCAATTGGACCAAGCGTGTTAACTTTGATGGCAGTCAGAAGAAAGTACCAATCCCCAACAATTTAAAATAAGATATCATCTCAAAATGTCGGACAAGATTCAGGATTGGAAAAGAGTAACTGAACCAGATAAAGGACACATTGAATGGGGTGCTGCACATGACAAGGAAACAAGCATTGAGTACAGACACAAAGCCACCAAGTAAAGATCTTCAATCAACAGACACGACTTGAAGGGACTTGTCTGAAAAGAGGAAGACCCAGCGCTGCTGGCCAGGACATGCCAGCGGCAGAAGAAAGAAGCTAAGGATAGCAGAGGACTACAGGGTTTGAAAGCAAAAGAGCTAAAGAAGTTCCCCCCAAAGTCTCTTCCACCATAACATGTAGGTCCTCTGTGAGGCCAACTGTACATTAACGCCTACCTAGACCACCAGGTCTGAAGAGAGGAAGACCCGGCGCAGCTGTCCAGGATGTGCCAGCGGCAGAAGAAAGAAGCTGAGGACAGGAGAGGACTTTGGGGGTGGAAAGCAAAAGAGCTAAGAATCCCCCCCCAAAGCCTCTTCCATCTTAACAGGTAGGTCCTCTATGAGGCCAACTGTACATTAATACTGCAGTTTGTTAGGCCGCTGAGTTACAGTAGGGCTGATATCAATGTAGATTAGTGTGACACACTGTTAGAGCAGGAAAGGGCCTTGCATGGCATATTCTTTCTCCTACAGGGACCTGTGTGTGGGATCAAGTGGGACGATGAACAAGAGAATCTCCAGTTAGAACCTGTGTGTCTGTGTTTTACTGTCTGTTCATCTCTGCCTATTCTCCTTTCTTCAGGGAGTACAGTGGACCTTGCACTCCGTTGTGAGGTTTAGTCTGCACCTGGTGCGCGAGCATCTACTGTATAGGTGAAAGTCTGGATCTGAGACCAAAAGTGCCAGTGATGATTCTCACTTAAAACCCAAATTTTTTTTTTATAGTCCTCGGTCCGGTAGGGCATATCGGTCGGCATTGAGGAAGGACTGTTCTCATGTCATCTCCTTCCTCCTAGGTACTATTCAGTAGTCATGTCCAGCTTGGAATTCCAGGACCATCTGAGCAACATACGGGCTGAAGGTGAGAGAGTGTGACTCAAGATATGGAAGTACACCTGCACGGCAGCAGGCACCACACCACACCCCTCTTAGAAATGCATGCTAATGTCATAGTATAATACAGTTGTTGAGAGACGATTTATGTGAGCGACTGAATGATATCATCCAATCGTTCATAAATCATTTGCAAATAGTTTGCAAAAATTTCTAAAACTACCAACAATGCGTGTGGCCACTAATTGTTTAGACATCTATCATCGTGCTAACAAGCTGGTCAACCTGACGATAACATCACGTTGTGCAATGTTTGCAGATAATTGATGAGTCTGCACTGAATGACTGATTGTACAGTGCAGACTCATCACAGACTGACAAATGACTGCATGATTGCAATGTCATAACTGTGCACTTTTCAGCGTGTCTAGTGGATGGTCTGCATACAGCAACTGTAAGAAAACTGCAGTAATGTATATACAGTACAGTACTGTAGTACATTAATTCTGTATACTGTTAAACTACTGTCATTGCAAGGTACAGTTGGGGTTTTTGGGAATAATGTAGTGAGTTTGACACAGTACCCCAACAGTATTGAACAGGAATTAATCTTACTGTAAATCAGTACGTTATGTACAGTAAGAACTATCGTGAACGGTTTAACTATTTTTATATTAGATCATACGCAATAGCAGAAGATGCTTGCAGCATGGATCAGGGAGATCCATGCTCCAAGTATTGGTGAAAAAACAGATTACAGATGCATGCACGGATCAGTGCGTTACGTGTTGCAAGCGGCTACAGTATGATAACAAAAGGTCAATAACACACAGATGCAGGTACATTTCTTCCTATTGGCAAGGATTGCCCCCACCAGGGCGCCGGCCGATGGGGGTTGCCACCCACAGTCAGTTATATCCCTGTTGCCCATCCCAGTAATTTCCCAGCTGCCCGGTACTTACAGTAGTATACTGTACACATACTGTACACACTGAGGCCCCTATTCAATTTGGAGTGAAAAGCCGAGATCGGCTAAAAAAGTTTAGCCGATGACAACATTTTGCCAGGCAGAAAAGTATCGCTGTATTCAATTTCAAAGACTTCACACCTAATCGAAAAGTCAATGCAATGTAATAGGCAAAAATGTTTTGCCTATGAATAGCAGGTGGAAAAAAGTGCAGAATTGGGGTTTTGGGGGGCAGCGTTGCAGGAACCCACGTGCAGCCTTCAGACAGTCCCCCAAAGGTAAAATGCATCAAATTTTTTTTTTTTAAATACTTAAGAACACCCCAAAAAAATCACTTTAATTTTGGGGCAAAAAAAAAAAAGTTGGGGGACAAAGTTAAAAACTAGCAAACTAGACTCCAGGGGGGTCTCCAAGTATGGCCCAGGTGTTTTTTCATTGCAGGTGCTTGCGACAGGTGGATTTTACATGATTTTTTAAACTTAACTTTACCAACTTTTAAATATATGTCAAAAACAATAAAAGGTAAATAGCAGACATATACAGAAAAATTGGACACAAAAATACACGGCATGTAGAGTGAAGCCGTATATAGTGAATACGCTATTAGTACAAAATTCTTGAGGTTACTGTATATTCACCTTAGATTAAGTCAGACAAAAGTACTTATTAAACATCACTCACAATAACAACATAAAACATGTAAAATCACCTTCCGTGAACAAGCAAGCCAGGCGAAACGCACGTCGGATTCCCTGGGTGCCCCGCGATTGCGCATAGCGGTACACCCCAACACCAGGTTCCGTGACTTAGTTAATTACCAGTGCCGTCTGTATGGAGGCACATGCCTAGGACACTATTTACCGGTTAGCCGCTCTGCACTAAGGCGCGGTCGTACTAGATCCTGACATCTGGTATAATGATGTGCAGTCACGTATTACCTGTTTCATAGGTGCTTTTTACAGGACACTATAGTCCCATTTATGTTTGATCTAATATACTACTAACGTTGCATTTATCCCTGATCTGGAGACTGTTTTGTAACCATGTTTTTTTCTTTCCTGCAGTTTGCTACTTTTAGTTATTACATATTCATTACATGTGAACTAGGTGCTGCTCACAGGACACAATAGTCCTATATACTTTCGTTAGGTGAACCTTATGATATTTGCATCTGTCTCTGATCTTAGAGATTGTGTCACGATTTTGTTTTTTCCTTGGACTATGGCCCTCATTCAGAGCCACTCGCTATTTGCGGTTGTTCGTTCTAAAACAAGGGGTGGCTATTCAAATGAACCTTTCACTGTTTGTGGTCTGTTCACGCCTCTATGTCTGAACGAGAGAGCAAAACTTGCGTTCGTTTTTTGGAAAAATACGCCCCCTGGCCGCTCGCATCCTACGTCATGTCCGCTATTTATTAGATTAATCGAGTACATCGACAAGGGTATGAACTGCTCGCTATTCTTGGGGTTGGTGTTTGCTACCACAATTTTGCGAGCAGTTCTGACTTTAAAATAACCCAGTGACGTGGTCAATGACGCTGCTGTTTTAAATATGCACACCCATAAAACGCCCGTTTTGACCTTTAAGCACGCCTGCGTTCTGATCTCCACTCCCCATTTTCAAGCACCTTCCCCTGTTACCACCCACATACGCCTCTTTCTGTCACTCAAAATAGCAGGCATTCGCTATTTTGCGAGTACATGAATTTCGGCCGCACTGACTTGTTCGCGCATGCGTATAACGATGCGCAGTTGGGCAAACATTGCTCGGAACGAACGAGCAGCCACTTACGAGCGGCTCTGAATCAGGCCCTATGTCACTACATATACACCCATTTTTTGTCTGTACACTTTAGATAACATTTGCCTGTGTGGCTGTTCATTTTCTACTAGGTTGTCGTTATTATTGTGAATTCAATAATCCATCTAGGTTATTTTTCTTTTATTTACTTGATCTATACTCTCCATGTGGTTTTCATACCAGCCTATTAATTTTCTCTTCATTTTGTCCGATGCTATTAGGCAAGACAAAAGGCAGTAGAGGTTAGGGCTTATTAAGGGAACCACATTTGTCTGTTGTTTCAAGGGATGAGTGCTTGGTCAGATCTCTAACTTTTTCTCCTCTACAACTAGTAAGAGAATAAGAAGCAGAGTCTGCCAGCAACTATTACCACCTCCGACTTTCACTGTACATCTAAATTTTCTGAAGCTACATTCTAGCTTTAGTACTACTGTTTTCTCTATTGTTCTATACTCTCCCTGAGGTTTTCATACCAGCCTATTTATCCTCTCATTATTTTGTCCTATACCATGGAGCAAGACAAATAACAGTAGAGATTAGGGCTTATGAAGGGAACCCCAGTTGACTGTTGTTTCTAGGGATGCATGCTATGTCAGATCTCTCACTTTCACTCCTCTACAATTAGTAAGAGAGTAAGAAGCAGAGTCTGTCAGCAACTTTTCACCACTCCCGACATTCACTTATTTCTCTTGGATAAGAAAAAATCTTTTTGCAACGTTATATGCTTTATTATATTATAGCACCTATATTACCTGGTATATTTTACATGTTTTAAGTTGTTATTGTGAGTGATGTTTAATAAGTACTTTTGTCTGACTTAATCTAAGGTGAATATAACCTCAAGAATTTTGTACTAATAGCGTATTCACTATATACGGCTTCACACTACATGCCGTGTATTTTTGTGTCCAATTTTTCTGTATATGTCTGCTATTTACCTTTTATTGTTTTTGACATATTAAAAGTTAAGTTTTATTATCTTCCCCAGATTATACATATGAGTGCACCATTATAGAGTACTTTTGTTTGGTTTCTTTACAACCAAACGCTTCTTTTTCTACAGTATTATTTACTCTAGGTAGCACCACCAAGGTCTGATGTTCAGACATACTATCTATGTACTTCTTTATTGTGATTTTGACATCTAATATTGATTTTACGAGTCCATTTGATCAGTGCAGTGTTTTCTTTCCCTTTCCCCCCCCGCTCCCCTCTTCCCCTCTATTACAACTTTTAAATATGTTGGCCCCCATTGTCAAATACCCCAAATTTGCTGGGATGATAAATTTTCTGCAAATAAAACTGAATACTATTCTTCAGCACTTATGCAAAAATGCTATTAAGCAGCTATTGATCCCGTTTAAAAACACCAAATACCTTCATCAAGCCAAATCGTGGGGGTATCATAGGGAACCCCCATTTCAAAGCATCTTTTGGTCGGTGTTAGGCTGATTTCCCCAAAATGTACATGTCTTTTTACTTGTTTCAGTTTTGCCGGGTCCCATTTTCACGTACTATCAAATTGAATACTTAGGCAGAATGTCTGGGAGGCGAAAAATATCGTGGGTGTCAATCAAATTGTGAGGCGAAAATTACATCGGTGATCAATTCTGTCTTTTCGTAGCCTATTTAAATACTCCCCAGAATGAGGAACGGGTAGTGTTGGTGACCGCGTGACTCCTTAGTGAAGTGTGACATCACACACCATGTGTGCTTTGATAGAGGACACATGCCTAATGGCAGCATCCAGTGTAGATGCCCTTCACAGCAGGGGCAGGGAACGGTCAGGACACATGCTGCACTGCTGACTCCGTCGGCTGGAACTTGCACACTACAAGTAGCTGGGCACATCTAGTATATATAATGTATTGAGTTTAGTAAGGGTTGGATAACAATACTGAACTAGTGAAGAATTAAAAAAAAATATTAGGGTCTAGAACAGGCTGGACAGGTAGGTAGAAAGACAGAACATCTAACCGATTTTTCACATGCCTGTCATACTGTAGCAAGACCAGCACCTGTCATGTACTGTACGCAGGGGCGGATTGGCCATTAAAGTAAGCGGGATGTTTCCCGGTGGGCCAACCAGACAATGGGGCTGCCTGTCTCCACTCCCCAGTAGCGCATCACTCGCGCTGGGCCTTGTATGATTGACAGCCCCAACCTGCGAGCGGCTCCGCCCCCTGTAGCGTGTCTTTTGCACTTCATACAGCCCGCCACGTCACTAATCAGGGCCTTCTTGGATAATTGACAGCCTGCCGGCTGCCCGGTGCTTGTCAGCAAACCTGCTGCCCTGTAGTGCATCCATCAGTCTGTGCCTTCACATCCACTAGCAGCCCGTCGGCCTCTGGAGGGGCCGTTGATAATGTCTCCTAAAATATCTTCCTATCACATAGAATTGACGGCAGCAGCGGGTCTTATTAGCCGCTGCTGTCCGCTATTCCCATCCCCACTGTGCTGTGCCTCATCTTCACACACTGCTCAGTATAAGCTGCCTGTCACTGAGGCTCAGAGACATGCATCCTAGGCAGCCTATACCAAGCAGTGTGTGAGAGCTCCGCTGTGCCTGTGTCTCTGAGTGCAGGTGCCTGTTCCCAGCCAGCAGTCCTCCCCTGCTCTTTCCTTCCCTCCTCTAGGAGCCGGATGCTGGACTTGTATTGTGAGGCAGTCAGTGTGGTATGTACTCTTATGCAAATTTGTAACTGTACATGAATGGATATGTGTATATATGTAGCTATGTATATGTCTAGTTGCTGTCTGTATATTTGTGTATGTATCTATATATATGTACCTACATTATGTTTGTGTATCTTGTTTTTGTTTATATATATATGTGTACCAAAATATGAGTGCAGGTGTGTACCTATGTATATGTGTATCTGGATATGTATTTGTGACTGTATGTATGTATATACCTGTGTATTTGTATATTTATGAGTGTCTGTATGTATCTGGTAACTGTATATGGATATATGAGCGTTAATGTGTGTATGTATATACCTGTGTATTTGTATATGTATATGAGTGTATGTACCTAAATATATGTCTGTCTGATAACTGTATATGGATATATGAGCATCTATGTGTGCATGTTTGTACCTCTGTAAATGGGTATATGAGTGTCAACTATATGAGTGCATGTATGTACCTATGTATATGTGTATCTGTATGGATATTTGAATGTCTGTGTGTGCATGTATGTGCCTATGTATATGTGTATATGGATATGGATATTTGGGTGTCTGTGTGTGCATGTATGTACCTATGTATATGTGTGTCTGTATATGGATATTTGAGTGTCTGTGTGTGCATGTATGTACCTATGTATATGTGTATCTGTATATGGATATTTGAGTGTCTGTGTGTGCATGTATGTACCTATGTATATGTGTATCTGTATATGGATATTTGAGTGTCTGTGTGTGCATATATGTACCTATGTATATGTGTGTCTGTATATGGATATTTGAGTGTCTGTGTGTGCATGTATGTGTCTATGTATATGTGTATATGGATATGGATATTTGGTGTCTGTGTGTGCATGTATGTACATGGTTGTCTTAACAGCAGTGTGGGCCCTGGGCAAAGCAATGCACGGGGGCCCCTACCCACCCATTCACAGGAAAAAAATGTAAATGGTCAATAAATTTAAACCCTTCTGCATGCCCATCAGACCTCCCATACATGCAGAGAGACTCTGTCTGACTGCTCTGAAACCGGCAGATGAAGTGAAACTGGGACTGAGGTGAGTACTCATCACTGGAAGGATGGGGTGGGGGAGGTTACATCAGAATACAGTGCACCGGTGGCCGGCTTATCAAAATATATCACAAATTTACCAATTGGCCGCGGCTGCAGGGGGGTGGGTGGGCAGGCCCCTACAAGCTTCGGGCCCTTGAGCAACTGCCCAACAAGCCCAATGGAAGAGATGGCCCTGTATGTATATGTGTATCTGTATATGGATATTTGAGTGTCTGTGTGTGAATGTATGTGCTTATGTATATGTGTATATGGATATTTGGGTGTCTGTGTGTGCATGTATGTACCTATGTATATGTGTATCTGTATATGGATATTTGAGTGTCCGTGTGTGCATGTATGTACCTATGTATATGTGTATCTGTATATGGATAGTTGAGTGTCTGTGTGTGCATGTATGTGCCTATGTATATGTGTATCACAATATCTTAGGGTTATGCACATTAACTCTTTGCCTGAAATCAGAGAACTCCAGTTGGAAGAAATGACGAAGAGATTTCGTGAAAGGGGTTATCAACGAGCCATCTTACATAGAAGTCTGCAGAAAGCCAAAAAAAATTTTTTTACACCAATTGAGAACGCAATAGCATCTAAGAAAGATGATACACATCTAATTTATACGACTACTTATGATGGTCACGCGAAATTTATTGAGAAATCGATTAAGCATTATTGGCCGATTTTGCAAAGTGATAAAGCACTACCATTTCAACATATACAACCCCCCATGATGGCCTACAGAAGAGGACCAAATTTACGGCAAATGTTAATGAGGCTAACTATGTGCCCAAACAAAAAAAGTGAGGTCTCTGAAATTTTGCAGTCACGACCAGGCAGCTATTCATGTGGAAGTTGCATTACTTGTTCTCCCATGATTATTGGACCCAATTTTCCGCATCCACACACAGGGAGAAAAATAGCTATTAAATACAGGTTACATTGTGCATTGGACCATTTAATATACATACTTACTTGCCCTTGTGGCTTGTATTATGTAGGCCTTACAGCCCGACGCTTCAGGGATATGATGGTGAATCACCGAGCCTCGATTAGAGCGGCACTGCAGACCGGTAAAAGTGACAAACCTGTCGCTAGGCATTTTTATGAGAAGAAACATCAAGCAGCATCTTTACGATGCAAACTCATTGATTGGATTCCCCCACAGCAAGGATATGACAGACTTTTATGTCTGAAGCGTAGGGAATGTTATTGGATTCACAGCCTTGATACTGTAACGCCGAAAGGCTTAAATGATCATAATCCCCTTAATGTATTTTTGTAAGATCAACCTTTGTGTTTGAATTAATCATTAGTATATCACAACTTATCTTGTGCATGTTTATATGCATTCTATATATTAATGTTCGGTGATTCACGGACATTTATTTTGTCATTGCATTTAATCATTATTTTTATTTGCGCTTTTGTTAGTCATATCAGGTTCCCTTTTTGATACTATACATTAGTTTTGATATAATTTAAATAGAGCTGAGACAAGTTCTCCGCAAGTTTGGACCGTTGCCTAGTTACCATGGTTTGCTTGCGTTTCAGAGAACACTAGGAAACGGAAGCCGGGACATCACGTGCTTCTGGTTCAGCGGCATATAGCCGCGAACAACAGTGTTCTCATAACAGCACCCGGTGACAGTGTGCACACACATGCGCATGCCAGACGCCGCGACTTCAGCTCCAGCTCCAACCACCACCGCGCACCAGGTAAACTACATTGATGCCCATTTAACTCAGTGTGAATTAAGGGCTTATCAGCCATATATCAAATCTTGATATTTTGCATGTTTGTAGGTCCGATTGTTTTGACTACACCCAGTCTCCAGCGCTGCTATTCAATCTCTATACTTATACAGGTATCTATGAACTGTTCATGGTGTTGTGCTTACACGTCTTTTGGCACACACCTGTGGCTATATAACTTATTGTATCTATGTTGATATTTGTAAATATACTATAAATGCTTGGCAGCGGTTACACTAGTGCGGTGTTTTGTCTATGGCTAGTTTACACGGTGTGTGTTGGTTTATTGGAGGTACTATATACACTTGTCCTATAGTATTAATAGTCACTCAGGTGTTACAATATATCATAAGGGGGACACATTGATCTATTGTGTTCATTTGTTTATTGTCAAAAGGGAGCCTGATAGACAGATCACTGTTTATTTCTTGTATGTTTCACATATATTGTTATATCTATTGAACATGATATTTCATATATGACTCATTGAACTGAGGTCTTGAGAAAGGTACAGCTATGTACCGAAACGTCGACCATGAATATTGAATTCTTCTGTACTACTTGGATGTCTTGAAGATGAATAAATTGTGCAAATAATTTTACACAAAGAGTGCATCCTTCCTTTGGAAATTATATTCTGTATCTATATACAGATATATGAGTGTGTGTATGTTGTAAGTATGTACAAATGTGTATCTATATGGCTGTCTGTTATTCATATACATCTATCCATATACAGTTACCAGATAAACATATACATAGGTACATACAGACACTCAGATACATATACAAATACACAGGTACAAACATGTACACATAGAAATTTCGGGGTTCCCCCTTCATCAGGGACAGCAGTTTTAAATGGAATTAATCAGTCTATGGAGTGCCGTAATTTTTTCCTATATATATATATATATATATATATATATATATATATAGGCACAGTCTGTAGCGCAAATAATCCTTGTAGTTTCCTTTTTCAATTGAATTGTCCAGCCAATGATTATTACCAAACAGGTAATCTGGATCAGTGCAGCTCACCTCCTTTAGCTCACCTCCTGAGCCGTATGTCTAAATAGAAACAGAAAACAGGGAGCGCACCATGGTGAACCACATTAAAACTTATAATTTATTGAAAGTCACTGAGAACACTCACAAAGTATTCAATTTTCATGAGCATAACAGATAAAGCTCTCACAGATCCCCAGAGCTGTGCAACACCGGCTCAGACCAAGCGTCGCGGCTAACAGATGGGAACTGTTCCTTCACACCAGCTGGATAAGCGGACAATCACAGGTATTGCTTCTCCAAATCCCCAAATGCGTTTCGTCATGTAATTTGACTTCGTCAGTGGGTGTGTCTGGACCACACGGTCCAGTGGATTTTATAGCGCACACAATCAAGCTTATTAACCCTTTCCATACTTCACAACCTTATTAAATCAATATTATTTCAATAACTATCGTACATCGCGTGTATAGTGTGCTCTCCATATAAATTAACCATTTCATCAATAAATAAAACAATACAAATATTCTAATACATTAATTTTAACAAATATAAAATAAAATCGATACTCGATACTCATTAAAAAAACATCTGGACATTGCATTATAAATGCATTGTAGCAATGATCATAGACCATCGATATCATTAATTTAACATAATACCAATTAGCATTAAATACAAGTCTATAAAAAATACACATCTATAACAATACAAATTAATAAAAGTGATTCAGCAAGACCGAAAAGGAATCCTAAGATCCAACAACAGATCAGTCATACTTCACCACAATAACATTAAAATGAACATAACTGTTACTTATTACATATAAAAGCTGTAGATAGTAACAGTTATGTTCATTTTAATAGTTGTCATCTGCAAAAGTGGAAATCAAACATACCTTATTCCCAATTTGTACGTTTACATAGGAATTGTGCACGAGATGAAATGTTTGATAAACAATCAGCTATATATGGTGTGAGATTTAAAGAGAAAGGATATCCAGACAGTTTGATTTCTGAGAGCATGGAGAGAGCTAAATCACTGTCAAGACAACAGTTATTAATATATAAGGATAGGACTAATGCTCGAAAGAATAAAGAGTTTTTTGCCCCTTTTGTGATGACCTTTAATAGTAAAGAGAAAGATATTAAGAGGATATTGAAAAAGCATTGGAATGTGTTATCCCTCGATCCTATTTTGGGTGGTGTGTTACCTTTGAATCCCCAGGTGATTTTTAACAAGGCGAGATCTCTGAAGAATGCTCTAGCCCCTAGGGCTTTACCTATGACTACAGAGAGTGGAAATACTGATAGAGTCAAAGGTTTTTACCCCTGTAGTCATTGTAAAATATGTCAGTTTTGTAAGTAAAGAGAAGAAGTTTTTAGTGATTCTTGTGGTGGTGTGAGATACGAGATACAAAGTTTTATGAACTGTCAGACCACATATGTTATATACTTAATTGAGTGTAATGGTTGCCATAAGAAATATGTGGGGAAGACTAAACAGCAGATGAAAATATGAATGTTAGAACATATGAGAAATATTTTGAATAGAATAAAGAATCACAGTATCCCTAGACACTTTGCAGAGTGTCAAAATGCTACTGTAAAAAATTTATCCTTTAAGGCAATAGAACATATTATTCCTGATGAGAGGGGGGGCGATGTATTAAGGAAATTAGCTAAAAGAGAAACCTTTTGGATCCATAAGTTAAATACTCTAACTCCTTTTTGTCTAAATGAAGGTTGTGATTTAAACCCATTTCTTATTGATTAATTTTTTATGGTGTTATTGTGGTTAAGTATGACAGATCTGTTGTTGGATCTTAGGATTCCTTTTCGGTCATGCTGAATCACTTTTATTAATTTGTATTGTTATAGATGTGTATTTTTTATAGACTTGTATTTAATGCTAATTGGTATTATGTTAAATTAATGATATTGATGGTCTATGATCATTGCTACAATGCATTTATAATGCAATGTCCAGATGTATTTTTAATGAGTATTGATTTTATTTTATATTTGTTAAAATTAATGTATTAGAATATTTGTATTGTTTTATTTATTGATGAAATGGTTAATTTATATGGAGAGCACACTATATACGCGATGTATGCTAGTTATTGAAATAATATTGATTTTATAAGTTTGTGAAGTATGGAAAGGGTTAATAAGCTTGACTGTGTGCGCTATAAAATCCACTGGACCGTGTGGTCCAGACACGCCCACTGACGAAGTCCATTTACGTGACGAAACGCGTTTGGGGATTTGGAGAAGCAATACCTGTGTTTGTCCGCTTATCCAGCTGGTGTGAAGGAACAGTTCCCGTCTGTTAGCCGCAATGCTTGGTCTGAGCCGGTGTTGCACAGCTCTGGGGATCTGTGAGAGCTTTATCTGTTATGCTCGTGAAAATTGAATACATTGTGAGTGTTCTCAGTGACTTTCAATAAATTATATGTTTTAATGTGGTTCACGATGGTGCGCTCCCTGTTTTCTGTATGTGTATATATATATATATATATATATATATACTGTATATATATAGCTAGCTGTGCATGCTGCTTTGAGGATGTATTTCCTAGGATGTGCGGTTTTGATTGTATTCCATTTTTCTCCTGTCTCACAAATTTTGTGAACATGACTGTTGTTCTCTATTAGCCATTACAATTGGTCTTGAGAATGGTTCTGATTAAGAACCGAAACGTCAACCTAATCAAAGGCTTTATTTAACCAAAGTCAATGGATGTAACTTACATTAGATAGAGTGTGTCAGCATGAAAGGCTGACACTGCACGATCTGTTGGGTCTGTTAAGTCTGATTTATTATTCTGGCATCCAAGGAGGCAGCATCAGAACTGTGTGACCATCGGACATCTGAGTAATCCTCAGATTACTCACAGTGTTTAGCAAAATTAAGCTGCCAGGGCCAGTAAAGCTGTGTCCAAGGACCCAGGCATTTGGCTTTGGCATGCCCAGAAAACAGGGCCAACAACCCCCCAGCAGCATGTCAATCATGATATGACATTTGGAACACAGTGAGCAATCTTGCAGATGTAGACCTGCACATGCACAGATCTCTAATCCTGCCTACTTTGCTGTTGGCTCCGCCTACAGTTGATTTGGTGCCGCCTACATGAGGCCACTTCCACAGATTTTTCCAGGGCCACTTTTAATCTCCAATCCACCCCTGACTGTACGTGATGTGACGTCCACAAATTACAAATACTGTGAGCCTCCTTGTACAGTAACTCACTCAACTGGCTCCATTGTGTTTGACTCCCGACCCACTTGGCATGCGCCAGAAATCCCATTGCAAACCCTCCACTGGGCATGCACAAGAGATCCAATTTGTAACCTCTCGGAGCTGGCTGACAGCCACTGCAGCACTAACTGTGCAGATATTGACACAAGTTTGCGCTTTAAATGCATGGTCAGTTTGTAATGCAGAGAACTCTCTCTCAAACAGAGCCCACTATCAGTTACTGGTCATGAGAACTCACTGAAGTGTCCAAGTCTGGGACAGCACCGACATTGACGCAAGTTTGTGCTCTAAAGTATGTACTGTAATAGAGACATCCCACTTTCACTCTGTTTGACTCCCGACCCACTGGGCAAGTGCAGTGCTGTGATCTTCCATACACCATGGCATACTGTAGTGCTACATGGTGTACTGTATGACTTGGCTTCACTGGGCATGTGCCAGAAATTCCATTGCAACCCCTCCACTGGGCATGCACCAGAGATCCAATTTGTAACACCTCAGAGCTGGCAAACAGCCACCACAGCACCAGCCATGCAGACATTGACACTAGTTTGCACTCTAAATGCACAGTCAGTTTGTAATGCAGAGACCTCTCTCTCAAATAGAGCCCACTACCAGTTACTGGTCATGAGAAATCACTATAGTGTCCAAGTCTGGGACAACACCAACATTAATGCAATTTTGCACTTTAAATGCACAGTCAGTATGTACTGTTATACAGACATCCCATTTTCGCTGTGTTTGACTCCCGACACACTGGGCATGCACAGTAGAAATAGACTTGAAACACCATACTGTAGTGCGACTAGCTTTGTGCTACGTGGGTAATATATTGGAGCGCCATACACCCCTTTCTTGAGCACACAGTGGCATAAAGTAGCATAAAAATGCCAGGCGGTGGGAAGTTGTGGATAATGTATACAGTTCCTGCGTTGGAAATGAGACTCATGTGCTGTGTAGTTTTGGAAAAGTGACACCTGGTGGACAAAAAGTTATATCAATTTATGCCTTTTTTCCAGCGCTACACTATGCTACATTACAAAACTTTTTGTGCAGCGTGACTCATGGCGTGATGTGTGGCACGCTTGTATAGCACGCTACGTAGTGTATGGAGCAACAAACTAGCTGGGCACATCTGTATTGGCCAATCAATTGATCGGCTAATATATCATGCCCCTGTTGTCCAGTGTGTACAGATGATAACATTGTTCAAAGACATATTGCATTGGCTCCACAGCCAATGAACAGATATGTCTGCAGACATGCTCCTCCCCCACCCCCTTCTCCTTTTTGCTGTAGAACTATTGGTCTCAGCATGGTAGCACCTATTATCATGTTTAATATTAGGATGTGCAGCCAAGCCCCTCCCATTTCCTGTGTGTGTATTTAAGGTACATTCTGAAGGTGAGACTCCTTCTTTGGGCTAGCACTCTTCTTGCCTGCCCCAGGTGATTTTAACTGGTATGGGTCCTTGCATTGCAGTACACACATCTAATGGGTTCTATGATAGGTAAGTCCTAGATAAATTAATTAGTGTGTCAGTATTAGAGATGTTAGGGACCCACCTGTTTAAAGGTTCACTGTTAAATAGTTGGTGGGCAAGCATCTTTGGCCAAACATGTACTAAGAAACCTTACATTTAAAACCATGTTAATTATTGCAGTCTATTATAGATATTTTGATCATTTGTATTCTTAGTGCTTATAGTGTGCACCTGCTCCTCCCCCACCCCCCTCTCCTTTTTGCTGTAGAACTACTGGTCTCAGCATGGTAGCACCTATTATCATGTTTAATATTAGGATGTGCAGCCAAGCCCCTCCCATGTCTGCAGACATACCTGTCCATCGGCAAGTGTGTACGGGCAATCAGCTGATCACCCATACACAGGGGTGCAGAGAAAAAGGATCCTCCAATACACAGTCCTTAGCAGGTTATCACAAACGGACAAGGGAGCGTGATGGCACTGAATCTGATGATGCAGGTACATAAATGTTCCCATTCTTGGGTTCCCTCCACATGTGTACCTAAATTGTAATGATTAAAATGTTTATTTCCAGGGAGCCAGAAGGACACAGGCCACAGCAACACTGGCAAAGAAGTCAAGGGTCAATGACATGTCTTATTCAAAGGATTCAAGCACATGCATCTTACAATACATGGCCCAGCATACAAGATGTGTACTTACCTTTGTTAGTGATGTATTGTTTTTTTGCCAAGTAGCCTAAAGGACACAGGCACCAGCAGGTCATCATAAACGGACATGGGGGCATGAAGCCTCAGATACTGAAGATGCAGGTACAAAAAAGTGCTTAGTCTTTGTGCCACTGCATGTACAAAAAAAGTGCTTAGTCTTTGTGCCACATCCACATGTGTACCTACAATTGTAATGACAAAATTGTTGTTTAATTAGGAGCCAACAGGACACAGGCCACAGCACCACTGCAAATACTTTTAAGGGTCAGTGACTTGTCTTATTCTAAGGATGCAGGTACATGCATTTTACAATACTTGGCCCTGCATACAAGATGTTTACTTACCTTTGTTATAGATGTTTTGTTTTTGTACAAATAGCCTCTAGGACACACGCACCAGCAGCACACCAAAAGCCATCAGGGGGGTGTGAGGCCTCAGAGACAGAAGAAGCAGGTACCTAAATGTGCTGTCTTGGGGCAGCCCCCAAATGTGTGCCTACAATTGTAATGTTAAATATGTTATTTTGCAAGGATCCACAAGGACACAGGGCACAGCAGTATATACTGTATGATTATCCAGTTTAACATTGAAATGGCCAGAGTGCATGCACAATGTGATACCCCAACTCTGAGCTCAAGGTAAAGCCCCCCAAAGGCTAAAAAAATACTTTAAACAACCCAAACAATATTTTTACATTTGCCTCATTTTAATCTGGGTAATTTACATCAAAGTGTGTGTCCAAGGCTTTTGTGTTTTGTAAAGGTTTGGGTGGGGGGGCTACTGTATTAAACTAAACTATCTGGAAGGAATTAAAACTGTATCAAATATGTTCCATAAGGTCAAGATAAACATGTTTACCATAGATCTTATATTTGAAACCTCTTTGGAAACACAATAGTTAGTTGCAGAGTTTAATTGACTTTTAAGTGTGTGACACCCTCATTCATGTTATTTTACCCTTTTTATGATAATTTGAGGCTTTACATTGTGTCATACAAACTAATGTGTATTATTATTATTAGAACAGCAGCCACAATTGCCTGGAAAATGCCTTTATAGTATTACCTGAATTGTTGGAGATGTGTGTATGGATGTGGAAGGATTTTTTTAGGAACATTTGAAAATCACTAAACTGTCTGCATTTCCTATAGTATTTACCACCCTAAAAAATTTGAACTTTAAAATTGCTATAAAAACCTAAAGCCTATAAATGAATTCTGCACAATAAACACTTGCATCACAATACTTATCAGAAAACATTTAGGTAGCTTTAGAGATGAACAACCATAACGCATATAACAGCCGGACTGTACCCTCTAGGGACAATCCAAGGCAAAAATTAAATACAAACACAATTCTCTTTCCAATTTACAGTTACAGTATGTTGGTGCCTTCTGTATGTGCCACACATTTAAACCAGGATTTGTTGGGCTAAAATCCAAATTTAGATCTAATCAACGAAAAAGGGAAATCTGTTTGTATGACATGGCTAGACCCTTCCATGGTATAGCATAGTTGCCAAATTTAACATTTGTATGCATTTGGCCATGAAACAGGTGTACATTTAATATACTTGTACAATGTAAAATATGGCCTAAAGATCAACATCTTTGTCAAAGTATTACCTAACTTACAAATGCTTCCCATGTAGGTTTGGATGAAACACCTTTTCAAAATGTGGATGCCAGCTTTGATGAGAACCCTGTGGAGGCAGAATATTTAAATTCAATTAACATAAAACCCATCAGTCCAACCATGCCAGCTCGCCACTCAGGAGATACAACACCACCACTACTCGGTCCTACACCTCCTCCTCCTACACAGCTAGATCTGGATTTTTTAAATATTATGGTTGGCTTTCAAGAGCAGCAAATAAACCTCCTAACAACACAAATGCAGCAGTTACATTTAATGAATACTTTTTTAACAGGCGGAATCGCTCCATGGCTGTACAAACATTACAACAGACCAGGATGGCAAACAGTCTGGAACAGATTCAGGCAGCAAATACTTCACACCATCACACCTTAATCACAATGCTTGAAGGCGAGAATTGTTTTCATGAAGCAAATGGAAGTTTTTACTCTTTTTTTGGGACACTTGTTACAGCAACAGAATAAAGCATTTTGTGATCTTAATGGGACCCTATTAAATTTTGGCACCCAGATTTTAGCTAGAATCCATGACACTAATGCCAATACTTCAGGTGCCAGAACATCCCAGACCAATACCTCGGTCATAACTCCACCCCAAAGATCTATCCGCATAAGAGGTGGTTCTGAACCTGGCCGTGGCAGAAAGGTTGGGCCAAAGGATGATTTATAAATAGCTACAAGGTGATATTCTATATTTGTAATAATGTGTTCATTTACCTTTGTATTTTCCTTCCTTAAATTGCAAAAAAAAAAAACATTTTAACTATTGTAATTACCATATTTGCCTTACAAATACTATATGGTTTTTGGAATGTTAATTTGTACATTGCCAAATTTTGAAGGGTACACTGTATTTATATATTATAAACAAACCAACTTTTTGAGCTAACAAATAAAAACAAAAATTTGTGTTTGAGCGCAGACTAAATTTTATTTATTTGACAATGAGGCATAGCGCCCTCCGTAACATTTAAGCTTGTATTTTGACCTTAACAGCACACCTGGGCTACTATTGGAAGTAGGCTAAAGAACCATCCTATCTTCAAATGCTAACTAAAGGACTAGTGGGTGAGTTTTATTAAAGTAATGTGTTTAATTATGAATAACAAATTTACTTTGCAGTTTAGAGCAGTGATTGATTAAACTGATGTTGCCCATAGCAACCATTCTAACATAAAAGCAAGGTATCTAGCACCATCGTATCTTTAAAACCAACCAAACAGATTGTTGGATAAGGACAACATCAATATACAAACAGACTCAGTAAATTGTCAAGGTAGTATCCAAAAACAGTATGTGTGAAATGTTTAGTAATAAACCTTTGCATATTAAACTACAACCATGGGAAGATGACAGTAATCCTGCACTTAGTGTCACCTGACGATGCTGGGTGGGGGACTGCAGTAGAGTTTTTTATAGTGCACTTTCCAGCTTATGTAGCCCACATAGACTTACAGTAGTTTTCAACATGTGTTTTTATTGTGGCAAACACAAAAACAAAAGGTGCCTATGTCTCCTGCATTTACCCTAATTGTTGCTTTTTAATTTATAAAAAAAACTATTAAATGTATTTGTTTAGATTAGAAATGGGTAATTTACTGACTTTTAAATCCTAACAAAAATAAAATATTAAAAATGTCTTAACATACCAGATCCAATGGATCTAAATGGGTATAATGTTAGGACTATGATGTAGAAACCTCAAAAAAAAACATATTGCCATTTTCCCCAAGAAGAATACATTATCATCTGATGCTAAAAACTCCAGTTTGTGTATGTGATGTGCAGGGCCCACAGTAATAGCTTTGTTTATTTACCATTCAGTGCACGGCCATGTCTGGAGACTTCCACTACACACATGCATAGTGCCAGCTTCCTACAACGTAAGCTTCACATTTGCAAGGTGTCTTCTCCTAATTGGCAGGGATATAACTATGAGGGACAGCAGTTACCACAGGCGCTGTGAATTGCCAGTAGGACATAGGGATGATTTTCAGAATACAATTTCTTAGATAAACACATACTTGTACTGGCCCAAAAAGAAATATAAACCCAATTTAGGATACCTAGACCCTCAAATACAATTTTTTTATAAAAATGTGATTTGTGGACAGCCAAATACAAGATTCCTTAAATATTTTATGCTTACCACTAATAAAAGACAGGCCACAAAATAAGCTACAAATTAAAATAAAAATCAATGTGTATGACTTTAAAGGTGAAAATAGTGTTGCCAAACTAAAAAATGTCAGGAAATAAAAGTATGACTTCCTCAGGTAAAAACGCACAGTATATACACTGCTTAAACTTTTTACGCCAAAAATAAAAAAACAGTGGTAACAAACATGTGCAAAACCAAATGCTGAGTAAATACACAACCTTACATACATAACTATGTACTGCACAATCAAAGGAAGGACCTGCTAGGCTACGAAGTAACACAGCAGGTGGAGGCCCACATGTTAGTCATACCTACACAGGAGAAAGTTGTATATTTTTCATTAAAATATTGGAGTAAGTTAGTTAATCAAATGAAGAGGCACATGGCAAACAAACACAATGTACTTTACAATTAACTAACAACTTCCTGAAGAAAAAATAGATAATCACAATGGTTGCTATGGGCAACACCCTATTTAAATGATACTTGATTTTAAAAAAGGGGATACAAATCAAAAACACAGACAGTACTGTGGTGGTAAAGGATACTTACATCTAAAATGATGTCTGATGACCTGCAGCCTGATCTGCCTCCCACTATCTGTTGTCAAATTGCCACCAGATATAACTCTGGGCCTGATTCAGAGCCGGACGCTATTTGAGCTCGCTCGTTCAGAAAAAGGGGCTGGCTATTTAAATTGACCGTTCGCTCTTTGCGGTCTGTTGACGCCTTTATGTCTGAGCGAGCGTCCGAAAGATGCGCTCGCTATTTTGTAAAGACGCCCCTTGGCCGCTCGCATCAAACGTCATCTCCGTTATTTATTAGATTAATCGAGTACATCGAAAGGCGTATGAGCTGCTCGCTATTCTTGTGGTAGCGTTTTCCTAACGCAATCTTGCGAGCAGTTCAGACTAAAAGACAATCAAGTGACGTGGTCAATGACGCTGCTTTGTTAATTATGCACACCCTTAAAATGCCCATTTTGACCTTTTTGCACGCCTGCGTTTGGATCTCCACTCCCCATTTTCAAGCACCTTCCACTGTTACCACCCACAAACGCCTCATCCTGTCACTCAAATTAGAAGGCATTCGCTATTTTGTGAGTCCCATGCATGCTCACTGTCTAAAGCAATATCAGCCGGGATTGGCTGCTGCAAACCCAAATTATGCAATAAACAGCAGCTGACCACAATATCTGAAACTTTAGCAACAGAATATAACAAAAGACCACCAGATTTATCCAGACATCGGAAATGAGATTTAAGCAGGCCAAATGTATGCGCTATCACAGATCTAAAGGACTTATGTGCTCTATTATAATTATGCTCAGCATGAGAAACTGGAAATGCCAGTGGAGTCAGAAGACAACAAAGACACCCATACCCAGCATCATCTGTAAATAAATTAAAAATATATTTGTTTAACATATCTAAGCATGCATAACAAAACTAAAGTGGCAATGTCAAAGGTACTGACCCAGCAATCATCCCTCCGGCATTTGTCCGGCATCATAATGATCATGAAGGGATGATTGACTAAGGATGAAGGCATCATGAAATGAGCCAGGGTAGAAGACTACAACACTCATGATTTTCATTTTTGCATCACACACCACCTTCATGTTTGTAGAATGGGCATGGTGCCTATTAAGTTATACATGTGCCCTTGTTCTAGTGGTCTCAGCTCAATGTGTGTGCAGTCAATAGCACCCAAGACATTTGGCATGCCTGCAATGCCATAAAAGCTACCCTGACTGCATGCCACTCTGTCTCATGGCTAGGGAAGCAGATGCAGAAATCCATAAGTGGCCGAAATGATGCCAGTACCTGGGTGAGGTATCTGGAGAATATGTACTGGGATATACCGAGAACTCTACCAGTAACAGACTGAAAATTACAATTAGCCAGAAAGTGCAACACAGCCAGAAGCTTATGCAGGCCTGAGACAGAGTGGGAACATGCTGTGTCAGGGTCTAGGACCAGTTTGGAAGATGTGGTCATACAGATGGAAGATGTGGTTAAAGTTTAGCCGGAACATCAGTATGACCGCGTCATCGGCCAATGTGTTCAGGTTCAAACACCTCCTAAAAAGCGTGCCCTGCACAGGCTTTGTGGAACCAACATTACCTCCTAAGCTTGCTAAGTTTCTTGCTCCTGGTTGCTTTCAGCCTAGTGGTAGAGCCCCATAAATCCCAGCCACATCATATTCACAGCAGTGCTGCAGAATGCCTGCAGCCTGTTGTTTAACAATGCAGCCGCTTGCTTTCACATGCCTTTGACACTCGCATAACACACCCACTGAATGGACCATTTTAGCGTGTATTTCTTGTCATCCCCAGTCACTACCCAGGAATGCCCACAGCTTCTCCACAACATTGTCCGTCACAATCAAAATAGCAACTGTGTGTATATACTCTGTGTGATATATGCACCATAGGAGTTTTTAGAAGTTTTAGTGCATTTGCAAATGCAAAATATTGTTCAATTATGTGAACATTGGCTTTGTTTGCGACTCTGAATCAGACCCAGAAGCAAGATATTAGTGATTCCATAGGAACATTATACAAGGAACCATAAGGGAATAGCAAACATGCATTACTATAATTTACACTGAACATGCAATAACAAGTATTATTAGACCTAATGGTTTGGTTTTGGACAATCTGGGGTCTTTTGAGATATGCAATTTTGAACTGAAGATGAAACATGCAGACTTCCATCTAGAATTATCGTAACTTTCATTTATAATAGAGTAATTGTAGCCATCAGTGGGTTAACCATCGAGGATCACCATTGATAATGCCAGCAATATTAAATCTATGTCAAGGGGAAGCAGTCGGGAAGCCGACGGATGGAATCCCGACCCCCGGCTTCCCAACTGTCTAATCCCAGCAAGTGTCAATAACAGGCATCGAAATCCCAAAGCTTGTCATTAGACTTACTCCGGGAGCCCAACACCCATTTTACCGATTGAAGGTTAGCCAGGCACCAGGCACAGACAGGGGAGAGGGTTAGGTTTAGGGCACCTGGAGGGGACTTAGGGTTAAGCACACCCCCAGGAGGTTAGGGTTAGGCAAGGGGAAGGGGGGGTTATGGTTAAGAACCCATAGGGGAAGAAAGGGTTAGGCACCCCCCTGGAGGACTTAGGTTTATGTGGTGGGGAAGGGAGGGTTAGGTTTACGCACTTAGAGGGGGAATTAGGGTTAGGAACTTGGGGGGGGAGGTTAGGGTTAGGCACCCCTAAAGGAGGGTTAGGGTGTTGAATTAGGTTAGCATACTTACCTTAATGGATGATTTGGATTTCCACCTCTGTTAGGCAATTATACCATTCCCATGGCAAGTTAATAAAAACTCATTGGGGAATCATCGATGGTTCTCACTTATTAATAGACATGCCTGCTGTGGGAAACAATCAGGGAACAGAGCAGGGTTAACAGGTCACTAGGAGCAGGGATAAACTCCATTCTTCCTGTGATAAGTAAAAAAAATATAATAGCAGCCCGACATCCATCAATGGCAGAGAAACATTGGATCTCCAATGGCAAAAGCATCAACCATCGGTGGAAACTCATTAATGGCTATTAGCCACTGATGGTATTTTGCCATCACTATAATAAAATAAATGTCAAATTATAAACAAACAATACAATGTTGCTTGGTGCTCTGAGGGCCTTAGACTGCAATTTTTCTCCACAGAAAAAAGTCCAGCACTTGACAACTGTGTTATTTTACTTACAGCAAAACATGATGTAATGATGGGCACACCACTTAGTTTTTCCAGTACCAGGATGAGAAAGTAATATTAAATGTGGTATGTCAAAATTGCAGTTTATATTAAAAAGTAAACACATAAGAACAGTAAGTTGACATTCATCTGCCAGTCCATACACTTTATACATTTGGAGAAAGAACATAAATAATGTGATAAATGAAAAAGAGTAGAACAACAAATAAGAACAGTATACAATATCTTCCTAAAACTTAAGCTCATTATTGCTCAATGTTGGCAGTAATGAGAGTCTGAGAAACCCAAGTCACTTGTTCACGTGTGAGCAGTACCACATTGTAATAGAGGCAGAATGGGGAATGTCTAGGGTCCCAAGGAAATAGGGGGACCACAGTTGCAGCCTAATTATCTCCAGGGCTTAACACAGAAATCTGCATCTTTGGATGTTTACTTGCGTTAGTTTTATTATCTGGCATGAGGTGGAGGATCTGGAGCAGAGAGCACAGACACTGACCTGCAGAGAATCTGACATTGCTGTCCTTTATGGTGGCTGGCTGCTCACCAGGTTACTGCTGCTGGTTACTTATCCCTTGCACTAACAGGCATATCTCCATGTCATTATATATGTATATTTTATATATATTTTTATGGTTACAATATGTGAAATAGTACTTTTATTATATTACTTACATAATATATGGCACCCTTATAAAGACAAAATGGTAGTTATTTTAGAAAACACTTACACTTAGTCATCTTAATAAATCCAATTTACAATACATGAATGATACATAAAATAATCCCACATCAGAGCATGTACAATTAACCTTTTTATTGGAGTCAATAACCACAATTTCATATTCTTAGAGTGTTCCAGTAAACAGCAACCCTATGGGTATCTCATTTTGGTTTAATATAATGGACAATTGTTTTCAATTAAAGTGAAACTTGTACAGTAATATCTGGGAAGGAGCAGGTCAGTGCACAAAGTTGACCATAGTACTTTAAGAGATTTAAACCTTAAATAATCTGTATTTATGAAAAACTGCTGATGCGTCTTTAACCAGGCATCTTTACACTATGTAGCTACAATATACAGTATGTATGTCCTGTAATACAGTAAGTACAATATAATGTCTATAGCGGTTTACTGTAGTCTTGATACAAAGTGATAATTTCAAGCACGAGGAGTGACTGTTTACACTGCCTAAAAGTGATTGGCTAGCCTCTAATGGATTACCGCACACTGCTATATTATTGTATTCAGTACTGTAGTTTTCATCCGTGGAGCATTCGCCACCCATCAGTTATAATGTGTACTGCATGGCATGTAGTCTTTCATGGCATACAGTATGCCTCGCTATGACATAACGCACAGTATCTGCCATTACGCGTATTGTCATGCCACAGCAGGGTAGCCAACATACTGCAAACAAGTAGCAGGACACATCTGTATATTATTAATAAAGTGTATGCCTGTCATTCTGTGCCCCACAAAAAATATGCAGAAGGAAGTAGACACTGTCCATCTTCTTCTGTGACCTCAGTTGTAGATAAGTTGGCTGGTCTGATGAAATAGTTTATTTTGTCTACAGAGCACTGTAGTAGAGTTTGTCAGTTATAGGAATGTTGGTTAGGTGCATGGCCAGCTTCATCCTTGCCTATCACCAATTTCTTTAGATCTTTTGATGTACTAATCCAACCTACTTTGCTGATAGTTTTGCATATAGTTGATTCGGTGCTGCCCACATAAGACCACTTCCAGATATTTTTCCAGGGTCACTTGTAGTTCCCAATCCTCCAATGGCTATATGTTATAAGATTGGATGGACTCAACATAATAAATGTATGAAATAAATAATAAGTAACTACAACTTATCCATTAGGAAAAACTCAGTACAAAGTAAATTGGATCTGAGTAAAAATATTTGTAAGAATTTAATTGATAAATCAAAGGATAAAAACAGATTCAAGGGCATATATTTTATCCAGTGAGAGTTTTCAAAAGTGCAGAAGTGGAGATGATGCCCATAGCAACCAATCAGATTCTACTTAACATTCTATTACTAGAATCTGATTGGTTGCTATGGGTAAACTCTCCACTTCTAAAAACTCTCACTCTAGTAAATATACCCCTAGTTGTTTTAAGTCTGGTCATTAATTGAGAAAAATTAATCAAATATATTTTCTATTATAAATGTTAATTAATACATTTCTAATACAAAAAATGTAACTTGGTTTTATTTTAATAGATAATATGATCCCTAGAGCACCACAGGAATATTAAACTTATCTTTTTTCATCTTTGTTTTGTATTCATCATTATGTAAGCAATAGGACTGGGGGAGAGAGTGAAGAAAAAGGTGAGTCCAAGCTTGTCATCTAGGCAGTGGACATGGAAAAGAGAGGAGAGCATGTTGATGTCCATGGTGAGAAAGCTGGATAGGAGGATATAGATTATAAAAGATGGTGAACTTAGATATAGAAAGTGTGAGCTTTTAGTATCATTGGAACATGCATGAGGAGAAGGCAGACATAGTATTACATAAAAGAAAGGAGTGTTTATTCTAGGGGTAGGGGAACAACCTTAAGCACTGGCACAAGAACTAGTAAAAATGGTTGGTATGTCCAGAAGTCTCTGAGAAATTGACAACCATATAGGTCCCACACAATAATGAGATGAAGGTGCTCCCGTGAGAGTAAAAATCAGGTAATTAAAGATAAAAGGGACAAAGTACTCTCTTTGTTGAGACACTCAACCAACCTTAATTGTTCAAAACAATTGAGGTATGCTCTAAAAGTCCATAGACTGAAACAAACATAAAAACAAACAAAATAATAAGTCCTTCAACTTTCTACGAAAACAATCATATACTGTAAAGTCCAGATGCTGAATAGGTAATCCAGTGGAAGAGGACAAAACAATATAATTTAGCTTCAATTAATCAAGCATGTGATGTAATTATGGGATAGCACAAAATCAATATAATAATTAAGCCATGAATTATGACATTTCTGCTGGGTACACACTGGCCGATATATACAGATTTTCCCAGCTAGTTTGTTGTTCATGACACGTCATTCAGGGCTCTGTGGCATGCCATGGAATATTACATGATGGCTGGACTTGTGGCGTACCATGGTATTCTTCAATGAAGGATACACTACGGTATGTAATACAGCGCTTAACTGCTGGATGGCGAGTGTTCCACTGTTGTAATTTGTACTGAATACCATACTGTTAAATTGGATGGATATCACATTCATGCACTGTATAGTATTTGCATGTTCACACAACCAATATTTTTTAATATCACATACAGTACATTCAGTAAGCTCTTAGAACGGGATTCAAATCAGTACACATATTGTACATAACTGTATAGCAGTGTAGTTGCCTGAGTTGTTATCAAAGTTTAACTGATACTGTATATTAATGAGATGCACGCACAGCTTTCAATGAGATGTGGTGAATCATTTTTCTAATGGTGGGATACTATGTATATAAAGTATGAACTAGTAATGTATATTATCTGGAAAGGAAGACCAATTTTTTATTATTAAAAATATTAGCGGGTAAGTAGAATGAACAAGGATGAGCCCGCTACAATATTTGCAGTTCTTCATATACTTTAGCTGGCTTGTGGGCTAGTGGTTAGGTGATTGCTTTGAAACAGTGATTATCCCAGGTTCGAGCCCTGCAGAAGAATAATTTTTTTGGCACTGTCGGCTCTTGACACTATAGAGAAACTTCTGTAGTAGTAGGCTGTTTAAAAGTAATACATTACAAACTGATTGTGTGTTTAAAAAGTGCAAACTTGCGTCAATGTCTGCGCTGCGGTGGCTGTCAGCTACTAGGGGTTACAATGGGACCTCTGGCACATGCCCAGTGGAGGGATCATAATGGGATCTGTGGCACATGCCCAGTGGAGCCAAGCCATATGCCGTGTAGTGCTATGCCATGGCATATGGCAGATCATTGCACTGCACATGCCCCTTTGTCTATATTACTGTGCTGTTGGATTTTCACACTTGCGCCACTCTCTGCACTGTCCCAGACTTGGACACTGTAGTAATTTCATGACTTCAGACACTGCTAGTAGGCTCTGTTCGAGAGAAAGTTCTCTGTATTGCAAACTGACTGTGCGGTTAAATCGCAAACTTGCTTCAGTGTCGATGCTGTCCCAGACTTGTACACTACAGTGATTTCATGACTTCAGTATCTGGTAATGGGCTCTTTTTGAGAGAGAGGTCTTTGTATTACAAACTGACTGCATTTAAAGTGCAAACTTGCATCAATGTCTGCGCTTTGGTGGATGCAATGGGATCTCATGTAGCACAATCCATGGCATATGGAAGATCATTGCACTGCACTTGCCCAGTTGTATGTATTACATATGGACTGTGCAGTCGAATTTGTACACTTGTGCCACTCTCTGCGCTGTCCCAGTTTAGAACACTATAGTGAATTCTCATGACTTCAGAAACTGGTAGTGGGATCTGTTTGAGAGAGAGCTCTCTGTATTACAAAATGACTGTGCATTTAAAGTGCACACTTGCATCAATGTCTACACGGTTGGCGCTGTGTTGGCTGTCAGCCATCTCCGAGAAGTTACAAATGGGATCTCTGGTGCACGGCCAGTGGAGGGGTTGCAATGGGATTTCTGTTGCATGCCCAGTGGAGCCGCTCCGTATCTGTGGTGTAAGGAGGCTCATATAGTAGTGATGTGCATGCCCAGTGTATCGGGAGTCACAAACAATGGAGCCACTCCATACGCCAGTTGAGCTACAAGGAGTCTCACAGTACTCATACTGTAATTTGCAGCCGTCATATCACATACATGATAGATGCAGGTGTTGCTAGGACAGGCTTATGGGCAAGGGGTTAGGTGAACCACCTTGCTTACACTTCCTGTCTACCTGTTCAAGACCTTGAAAAAAAAAATATTTTTATTTTTTAAATCTTCACTACAGAGGTTCAGTATTGTTATCCAACCCTTACTAAACTCAATAAATTATATATGTAGATGTGCGCAGCTACTGTAGTTTGTTGCTCCATATGCCATGTAGGGCATTGCTAGTCGCATACTATGCTGTGGCGTATTTAGTCTCAGCACTGCACATGCCCAGTTGTTTCTATTACTGTACATACTGTACTGACTGCATGGTTGAAGATGCACACTTGCGGTAATGTAAGCACAGTACTGTCGGCACTGTCCCGGACTTAGACATTGCAGTGATTCCATGACTTTAGGAACTACTGTAGTATAGGTTTGAGGTGTGTGGGCTAGGTTGTCGCTGTGGTAGCTGTTAGCCAGCTCTGAAGGGTTACAAATTGGATCATGCCTAATGGAACCACTCCATAGCAGTGGCGTAAGGAGGCTCATACAGAAGTAATGCGCATGCCCATTGGGTTGGAAGTTACACACAGTGCATCAGGTCCCTTCCCCCAAAGCAAGCATGAGCCTCTCATTATCATAATAAATGATGCTCTGTTAATTCATTTATTGTAAGAAGTCAGCTCAAGGTCTGCCCTTACCTGTGTGTCAATGCATTTTGTACAATACAAACAATGCAACGTCTAGTGCATTGCGGTTTCATGTAAAATACAGCTGGATGGCATAGAGTAGCATACAGTAAAAATGGCAGGTGGTGGATAGTATAGGAGAGTCTACTGTACTGGAGTAAACTCACTTAATATTGAACTTCAATTTGCTCTATATTTATTCAATGCTGTTTGTGTGTCAATACCTGTATGTGTATAAATGACAGAATTCACACACCACCAAGTGATTTCTGTGTAATCCTGTTGTCAAGATTTAAACAAAAATAAAAATAATACAAAAATGACAAATTGTAGCGTTCCGGGCTTCAATCCCGTGATGCCTACACTGCTTTGCATTCTAACCACTACACAACAGATGCCTGCCATAACAAGTGACACACCTGTGTGTAATGAATGAGCATCGTGCTTCATACTGTACATATTTGTTTAACATGGCGACGAGAAGAGAGACAATGTTTTCTCCAGGCGATCTTTTTCTCTTGGAGAAGTGGAGAGACCAAGAATTCTCCACAAACAAAGAGAAAGAGCTCACTATAGGAGAAGTGCCATTTATGATAAATATCGGCACCGCCGAACCATCAGGGCCCTCCAAAGGTGGTGGTCCTACTTGCTGTGCAGGCATTCACCTCAGCTCCATTGCATCAGGAGGCGCCTCCTGCTTAGTAAGCACAGTATTGCAATACAATTACATGAATTACAGTATACAGTACAATAACAAATACAATGCACTACTGTGAGATACAGTACACTGCACTGTAGGGTGTTGGATAGCTCTCGATGACTGACAGTTGTTACCACACACTCACATGACTGGCAGAGATTTAATTGACAGGGTCATTAAATCTACATGGACTAAAGGGTGTTACACTATTGGTTGACATGGCTTGTTTGTATAGTAAACCTACAGTAACAACAAGCAAGTTGATCCACCATACTATATTTCGTCGTCAAAAATATTTTGGCAACATTTCATCCATTTTTGTCTATTGCCATATTGGCAAATACTGTGTGTGATCATGAGTCACAGTCAACCATTTTTTCTGATCAACCTAATGCCTGTCGACCAAATCTATATTGATCTATACACTGTTTATCTGTGCTGGCCCTGCCCCCTTTAAGTCTGACATTATTACATCATGGACAGATTCAGGGGTCTATTTACTAAGCAGTGGTGTAAGGAAACAGAGTGAAAAGTGATAAGAAAGTGATAAGGTGCCAGCCAATCAGCTCCCAACAGCCATCTCACATGCTGTGTTTGAAAAATGACATTTGCGAGCTGATTGGCTTGCACCTTATTACTTTCTTATCACTATTCACGCGGTCTCCTAATACTGCTTAGTAAATAGACACCCTAAATATGTTAAATGCCAGGGTGTCCCTTTAGCATCCAAAGTATGCAAAGGGCAGCAATTCTGGCAGCAGGGTGCCGATCCTACCACCCTGCAAGGCCAGGACAAGGAAAAGTGGTGCAACCAATGAATGTGGAAAACCAGGAGGACACACCAGTGATTGATGCACCAAATACACTGAATGAAGAACTGGACACCTTGGAGCCTCTGGTTTGTACACCTGTGAAAGATGCATCCCACTCACCAACCTGTTGTAAACTGTCCTTTCAAGAATAGAATGCATGCACATGTAGCTGTGCTAAGATGGTGAGAGACCACATGGGAAAAGTGTGTCATCTGTAGATAAAAATTGGCAACTTGAAAGAAGTGCTAAGGGACAATCCGGCAAACTAAGAAGAATGGCAAAAGGTGGCTGCCCAGCATACCAGGAACAGACATGACCAGGCAGTACAGTATGAAATGGTCACACCTGATGAATTTGAGCCTGAGGAAAGCAACAACCATGAGGATTACAACTTGAAGACTGACCCATCATTCCACTTACTAGACATGGACACTACAGTGGCATCAGAGCAATTGGACATGACACCTCATACAGCCTGCCTCATTCAGAGAGTACTCCAGTGGCATCGTATCGGCTGCCTAAATGGTCAGCTGAAGAATCGAGAATCAACAATGCAAGTTAACCTGTACTTTCACCAGGAACGCCTGTCATGTCAAGCACCCCAGCACCACAGACTATGGGATGCTGCTCATGACAAGGAAATGAGCATGGAGGACAGCCACCAAGTACAGATCTTCAATCAACAAACACGACTTGAAGGGACTTGTCTGAAGAGAGGAAGACCCAGCACTTCTGGCCAGGATGTGCCAGCGACAGAAGAAAGAAGCTGAGGACAGGAGAGGACTACAAGGGTGGAGAGCAATAGATCTAAAGAAGTCCCCCCCCAAAAGCCTCTTCAACCATAACAGGTAGCCCCTCTGTGAGGCCAACTGTACATTAACCCCTACGTAGACCACCTGGTCTGAAGAGAGGAAGACCTGCTGCCACTTGCCAGGACGTGCCAGCGGCAGAAGAAGCTGAGGATAGGAGAGGACTTTGGGAGTGGAAAGCAAAAGAGCTAAAGAAGTTCCTCCCCCAAAGCCTCTTCCACCATAACAGGAAGGCCCTCTGTGAGGCCAACTGTACATTAATACTGTAGTTTGTTAGGCCGGTGAGTTACAGTATGGCTGATATTAATGTAGATTAGTGTTACACACTGTTAGAGCAGGAAAGGGCCTTGAATGACATATTCTCTCTCCTACAGGGACCTTTGAGTGGGATCGAGTGGGACGAAGAACAAGAGTATCTCCGTTGAGAACCTGTGTCTCTGTCTTTTACTGTCTGTTTATCTCAGCCTATCCTCCTTTCTTCAGGGTGTACAGTGGACCTTGCACTCCAATGTGAGATTGAGTCTGCACCTTGTGTGCGAGCACCTACCATATAGGTGAAACTCTGGATCTAAGGCCCAAAGTGCCAGTGATGATTCTCACTTAAAACCATAATTTTTTTGTGTAGTCCTCGGTCCGGTAGGGCGTATCGGTTGGCATTGAGGAAGGACTGTTCTCATTTCATCTCCTACCTCCTAGGTACTGTACAGTTGTCATGTCCGTGTCCAGCTTGGAATCCAGGACCATCTGAGCAACATACAGGCAGAAGGTGAGAGAGTGCGATGCAAGCTATGGAAGTACACCTGCACGGCAGCAAGCACTGCACCGCACCCCTCTTAGAAATGCATGCTAATGTAATAGTGTAATACAGTTATTGAGTAAAGACTTAAAGGTGCCCATCCACTAGACGATTTATGTGATTGATTGAACGATATTGTTCAATCATTCATAAATCGTTTGCAAATCATTTGCAAAAATGACTAAAATGTCCAGGAATGCGCATGGCCACTGGTCGTTTAGACATCTATCATCGTGCAAACAAGTTGGTCAACCTGATGATAACATCAGGTTGAGCAATGTTTGCAGATAATTGATGAGTCTGCACTGAATGACTGCTTGTTCAGTGCAGGCTCATCACAGACTGACAACCAACTGCATGATTCCAATGTCATAATCGTGCACCTTTCAGCATGTCTTGTGGATGGGCAGCATACAGAAACTTAGAAAACTGCAGTAATGTATATACAATACAGTACTGTAGTAGATTCATACTGTATACTGTTAAACTACTGTGTAATAGTATATATTTGTAATTTACTGTACACTACTTGTTTGACCATACAGTAGTTACAAGTATAATCATTTTTGTTTGCTTTCTCTAGTTGGCATCATGCAGTGACCATTGACAAATCAATTTTGTTTTCATCAAATCTAAAAGCATGTACAGTATTATAAAGGTGTGATTAACTGCATACAGTACAGTATATTACAGTATGGTAGGTTGAGTAAAATTTGTCATTAATTTATAAAATTGGTGTTTGTGTGTAATTCAGTCTTTAAGTGTGTCTGAGACCCAACACGTGCATCTGTCATTGCAAGGTACAGTTGGAGTTGTTGTGAATAATGTAGTGAGTTTGACACAGTACCCCAACAGTACTGAACAGGAATTAATCTTACTGTCAATCAGTACGTGACATACAGTAAGAACTGTTGTACACGGTTTAACTATTTTTATATTAGATTGTGCGCAATAGCAGAAGATGCTTGCAGCATTGATCAGGGAGATCCAAGCTACAAGTATTCATGAAAACAAAATTACAGATGCATGCATGGATCAGTGCGTTATGTGTAACTTACAAGTGGCTACAGTATGATAACAAAAAGTTAATAACACACAGATGCAGGGGCGTATCTTCCTATTGGCCTGGATTGCCCTCACCAGAAGTGCTGGCTGGTGGGGGTTGCTGCCTGCACTCAGTTACATCCCTGTTGCCCATCCCAGTGATTTCCCAGCTGCCCAGCACTTACAGTAGTATAGAGTACACATACCGTACACACTGATGCCCTTATTCAATTTGGAGCGAAAAGTCGAGATCGGCTAAAAAAGTTTCGCCGATGACGTCATTTCGCCAAGTGGAAATGTTTTGCCGTATTCAATTTGAAAAACTTTCCTCAATGCAATGTAATATGCAAAAAAGTTTTGCATATGAATGGCAGTCGGAAAAAAGTGCAGAATTGGGTTTTTGGGGTGCAACATTTCGGGAACCCCATGCAGCCTTCAGACAGTCCCCCAAAAGGTAAACTGCATAAAAATTTTGAAAAACTATTAAGAACACCCCAAAATCACTTACATTTTGGGGAAAAAAAAAAAGTTGGGGGACAAAGTTAAAAATTAGCGAACTAGACTCCAGGGGGTTCCCCAAATATGGACTAGGTGTTTTTTTTATTGTAGGTGCTTGCAGCAGGTGGATTTTACTTGATTTTTTTTAACTTAACTTTGGCAACTTTTAAATATGGTGGCCCCCATTTTCAAGTGCCCAAATTTGCTGGGATAAGTTATTTTCTACAAATAGAACTCCTGAATACTATTCTTTAGCAAAAACACTATTTAGCAGCTATTGATCCCATTTAAAAATATCAAATACCTTTAGTGAGCCAAATCAGGGGGTATCATAGGGAACCCCCATATCAGACCATCTTTTGGGGGGTGTTAGCCTGATTTCCCCAAATCTGACATGGCTTTGTTTCAGTTGCGCTGGGTCCCATTTTCACATACTTTCAAATTGAATACGTAGGGTGTGAATCAAATTGTGAGGCGGAAATTATGTAATCGGTGAAAAATTATCGCCGATTCCAATTTTTCGCAGCCTAATTGAATACCCCCCAGAGTGAGGATCTGGTAGTACTGGGCAACTGCATAACCCCTTGACATCACACACCATGTGTGCTTTGAGATGACACATGCATAATGGCAGCATCTACTGTAGATACACTTCACATCAGGGGCAGGGAATGGTCAGGGTACATGCTGCACTGCTGACTCCAGCAGCTGGGACTTGCACACTACAAGAAGCTGGGCACATCTCTTTTATATAATGTATTGAGTTTAGTAAGGGTTGGATAACAATACTGAACTAGTGAAAAAAATAAAAGAATAGTGAAAAAAATAAAAGAATAATGTCTAGAACAGGCGTGACAGGGAGGTAGAAAGACAGAACACCTAACCACTTGTCCACAAGCCTGTCATACTGTAGATAGACCTGCACCTGTCATGTTCTGTACATGATGTGGTGTCTGCAAATGACATGTACTGTGAGCCTTCTTATACAGTAGCTTACTCAACTGGCTCCATTGTGTTTGACTACTGACCCTCTGTACATGTGCCAGAAATCCCATTGCAACCCCTCCACTGGGTATGCACCAAAGATCCAATTTGTAATCCCTTTGAGCTGGTTGACAGTCACCACAGCGCCAACCATGCAGACATTGACACAAGTTTGCACTTTAAACACACAGTCAGTTTGAAAGACAGAGACCTCTCTCTCAAACAGATCCCACTATAAGTTTCTGGTAAGTTTGCACTCTAAAGTATGTACTATAATACAGACATTCCACTTTCGCTGCGTTAGACTCCCGAACCCACTGGGCATGCACAGTGCTATGATCTTCCTTATGCCATGGCATAATGTAGTGCTACAGTGCATACTGTATGGCTTGGCTCCAATGGGCATGCGCCAGACATCCCATTGCAACCCCTCCACTGAGCATGCACCAGAGATCCAATTTGTAATCCCACGGAGCTGGTTGACAGCCACCACAGCACCAACCAAGCAGACATTGATGCAAGATTGCACTTTAAACACACAGTCAGTATGTAATACAGAGATCTCTCTCTCAAACAGAGCCCACTACCAGTTACTGGTCATGAGAAATCACTATAGTGTCCAAGTCTGGGACAGTGCCAACATTGATGCAATTTTGCGCTTTAAATGCACAGTCAGCATTTACTATAATACAGACAACCCACTTCCACTGTGTTTGACTCCTCACACTCTGGGAATGCGCAGTAGAAAAAGACTCAAAACACCATACTATAGCGCGACTAGCTTTGTGCTATGTGGATACTGTGTTGGAGCGCCATACACCCCTTTCTTGAGCATATAGTGGCATAAAGTAGCATAGAAATGCCAGGTGGTGGGAAGTTGTGGATAATGTATTGAATACTGAATAAGTGAAGATTGAAAAAAAAAAATCTATATTTTCAAGGTCTCGAACCCACAGTACAAGAAGGTGGGAGAAGCAGTGAGACAGTAGTCTGGGATATAGTGTGTGACTCCCAACACACTGGGCATGTGCACTTGAAATAGATTTGAAATGCCATACTGTAGCATGACTAGCTTTGTCCTGTACATGGGAACTGTATTGGAGCACCATACACCCCTTTCTTGAGCACATTGTGGCATAAAGTAGCATAGAAACGCCAGAATTTGTGGATAATGTATTTGTGAAGATTTAAAAAAAAATATTTAAAAACATATTTTAAAGGTCTCGTGCCCCCGGGACAGGAAGACGGTAGAAGCAGTGAGGCTAGGCATTAGCCGCCTAGGCCACACACCTCATCCCATTACTACAGTAGTTCCTAAAGTAATGAAATCACTACAATGTCTAAGTCTGGGAAAGTGCTTACATTGGCACAAGTGTGCAATTTCAACCACACAGCCAGTGTGTAATACAGTGGTTAATGATTTCAAACTTTATTAGACATTCTTCTACAGCTTTATTAGACATTCCTGATTCCATTTGAAAAATGCTGTACTACTGTATAGTGTACCGAATCGCGACTTCTGTCAGCCAATCATCAGCCAGTGATACAGAACATGCATTGGAAATCAGATGCATGTGCTATGTAGTTTAGGAAAAGTGACACCTGGTGGACAAAAAGTTGTATTAAATGTTATATTTTTTCCAGCGCTACACTACATTATGAAACTGTCTGTGTGGCGCGACTCCTGGTGTGGTGTATGGCATGCTACATAGCATATGGAGCAACAAACTAGCTGGGCACATCTGTATTGGCTGATTAATTGAATGGCCAATATATCGTGCCCCTGTCGGCAAGTGAGTACAGATGATATTTCTGTGAATGTTCACAGACATATCACATTGGCTGTGCTACACAGCCAATAAACAGATATGTCTGCAGACATCTGTCCATCGGCAAGTGTGTACAGGTGATCAGCTGATTGCCTATACACAGGGGTGCAGAGAAAAGGATCCTCCAGGACACAGGCCGTATCAGGTTATAGCAAACAGACATGGGGGCATGATGGCACTGATTCAGATGATGCAGGTACATAAATGTTCCCAATCTTTGGGATCCCTCCACATGTGTACCTACAATTGTAATGATTAAAATGTTGATACCGAGGAGCCAGCAGGACATACAGAAGTGCCCAGCTATTTTGTTACACCATAGGCTTATCTCTCACGCCACGCATTGCTCGCCACACACCACGCCATGAGTCGCGCCATACAGAAAGTTTAGTAATGTAGCGTAGCATAATGCTGGAAAAAAGTCATTACATGTAATACAACTTTTTGCCCACCAGGTGTCACTTTTCCTAAACTACATAGCGCATGCATCTGATTTCCAATGTATGTTCTGTATCACCGCCTGATGATTGGTTGACAGAAGCGGTGATTCGGTACACTATACAGTATTACAGCGTTTTCAACAAGGAATCAGGAATGTATAATAAAGCGGTAGAAGAATGTCTAATAAAGTTTGAAATCATTAAGCTCTGTATTACACACTAACTGTGCATTTGAAATCACACTTGCGCCAATGTCAATACTGTCGGCACTGTCCCAGACTTAGACATTGTAGTGGTTTCATTACTTTACAAACTACAGAACTGTAGTAATGGGTGAAGCGTGTAGCGTAGTGGTCTAATGCTTATTCTCACCACTTCTCCCTTCATCTTGTCCCGTGGGTTAGAGACCTTGAAAATATATGTTTTTTTTATTATTTTTAAAATCTTCACTTAAAAAATTCAGTATTCAATATAGTACATGTGGAGTGCATGCCCAGTGCTTCGGGAGTCAAATAGCGAAAGTTGGATTTTTTATAACTGTACATACTGTACTGTACCTTGGAACGCAAACTTGCGTCAATGCCGGCGCTGTCCCAGACTTGGACACTATAGTGATTTTTTATGACCAGCAACTGGTAGTGGGCCTTATTTAAGAAAGAGTGCTCTGCATTACAAACTGGCTGTGCGTTTAAACTGCAAAATTGTGTCAATGTCAGCACGGTTGGCACATGCCTACTGGAGGGGTGACAATGACAATGGAATGTGTGCCGTATGCCCAGTGGAGCCAAGCCATTAACCAAGTAGCTCTATGCCATGGTGCATGCCCAGTTGTCTGCATTCCTACAGTACAGTACTGTACAGTATGCTATTGAATTTTTACACTTGTGCAATTCTGCACTGTCCCAGACTTACAGTAATTATGCTCAATAGTCATTTCATGACTTCAGAAAGTGCTACATTAGTGGGCTTTGTTTGGGAGGGAAGTCTCTGTATTACAAACTGACTGTGCAGTAGAGCGCAAACTTGTGTCAATGTCAATGCTGTCCCAGACTTGGACACTTTAGTGTTCAGTAACTGGTAGTTGGCTCTGTTTGAGAAAGAGGTCTCTGCATTACAAACTGACTGCGTTTAAAACGCAAAATTGCGTCAATGTCAGCACAGTTGGCGCTGTGGTGGCTGTTAGCCAGCTCCGAGGGGTTACGGTACAAATGGGATCTCTGGAGCATGCCCAGTGGAGGGCTGGCAATGCATTGCCAGTGGTGCTGAGCCATAGCCATACCCTTGTAGTGCTATGCCATGGCGTACAGTATGGAAGATCATACAGTAGCGGGTCATGATTCACACACAGTGAAAGTGGGATCTCCGCATTACACACTGACTGTAATAATAATATTAAAAAATAAAAAGTGTAACCTTGACTGTCTAATAATAATAATAATAATAATAATTAAAAAAAAAGTTTAACCTTCCAGGTTTCGAACCCGGAACTGGGTTGTACAGACGTCTGCAATGTAGAAGTTCGATTTCTTACCTCTACACTACAGCCACCTGATTACTTCATCATACTGTAGATGTCACATAAAGTACTGTACTGTAGAGGACAGATGCAATTCTTACTAGGAGAGACTTGTGGGCAAGGGGTTATGTGGTCCGCCTTGCTTACACTTCTCTCCTTCTGTTCAAGACCTTTATAATTTATTTATTTATTTATCTTAAATGTTCACTATAGTACTGTAGTTCAGTATTGTTATCCAACCCTTACAAAACTCAATACATTATACTGTATGTACTGTAGTTGTGCCCTGCTACAGTACTGTAGTTTGTTGCTCCATATGCCATATAGCGCATTGCTAGTCGCACGCTACACTGTGGCGTATTAAGTCTCATAGCACTGCACATGCCCAGTTGTCTGTATTATTTTACAGTTAGTTCAGTACAATACTGTCGGCACTGTCCCGGACTTAGACATTGTAGTGCTTCCATGACTCTAGGAACTACAGTAGATGCAGTAGTCTAGGGGGCTAATGCCTAGCCCTACTGCATCTACCATTTTCTTGCCCCCTGGTTCGAGACCTTTAAAATATATACTGTAAACTTTTATTTTGTTTTAAATCCTCACAAATACATTATCCAGAAATTCTGGCATTTCTATGCCACAGTACTTTATGACAAAAAAGTATAACCTTGACTGTGTAATAATAATAAAAAATAAAAAGTGTAACCTTCCAAGTTTCAAACCCGCAAAAGGATTGTACAAGCGCCAGTAATGTATTGGTTTGATTATTTACCATTACACTACAGCCGCTTGCAATACCAAGGTTGCACCTGGCTTGAGTGTGTCCTACAATACTGTACGTCATCGTATCTCAGGTGCATGCCCAGATCCATACCCATGTAGCGCTATGCCATGGCATATGGAAGATCACAGCACTGTCCATGCCCAGTGGGTCGCGAGTAGGGGTGTGCACCGGCCACTTTTCGTGTTTTGTGTTTTGGTTTTGGATCTGGATCTTTCTTTGTGTTTTGGATCTGGAATGGTTTTGCCAAAACCACCCTTCCGTGTTTTGGGTTCTGGGTTTTGGGTTTTGGATCTGTATTTTTAAAAAAAAAAAAACAGAAAAACAGCTAAAATCACAGAATGTGTTGGTTTTTCTGCTCCTATGCTATTAATAACCTCAATAACCTTAATGTCCACTCATTTCCAGTCTATTCTGAACACCTCACACCTCACAATAGTGTTTTTATGTCCAAAAAGTTGCACTGATTTAGCTGGATAACTATGCTAAGCGACACAAGTGGGCAGCACAAACACGTGGCCCATCTAGGAGTGACACTGCAGTGGCAGACAGGATGGCAGTTTGAAAAACTAGGCCCCAAACAGTACATAATGCAAAGAAAAAAAAGAAGTGCAAGATGGAATTGTCCTTGGGCAGTCCCACCAATCCTTATGGTGTATAAACAGGACATGCACACTTTAACAAACCAATAATTTCAGAACCAGGGTCTGCCACATGACTGTGGCTGAAATGATTGGTTCGTTTGGGCACCACAAAACAAGCTGGCAATTAATCTGTCCCTGCACAAACTGGCTCTACGGAGTCAAATTGTCATCCTCATCCTCCTCATTCACCGATTCCTCACCCTCTTCAGTGTTGTATATATCCTCATCCTCACAGAGTATAAATTTGTCCCCACTGGAATCCACCACCACAGATCCCTCTGTACGTTCTGGAGGCTGGTCTCCCTGGAAGAGTTGATAATTAATTTTTATGAACATCATCTTCTCCACATTTTGTGAAAGCAATCTCCTACGCCTTTCGCTGACAAGGTTCCCGGCTGCACTAACCTCTCTTTCGGAGTACACACTGGAGGGGGGGCAACTCAGGTAAAATAGAGCCAGTTTGTACAGGAGCCTCCAAATAGCCTCTTTTTCTTGCCAGTACATGTACGGACTGTCTGACATGCCTAAGTGGATGCTGTCACCGATGTAACCCTTTAACAGACAGATGCACGCTTGTCGCTGCTGCATTGAAGAGGCAGGTGTGGCTACAGCGCATACATTTCACACACAAACAGAAAAAAAGAAGATTATTTTATTTTGGTTGGATCGCACTTTAGGGGTTACACCACCCTTTAACAGACAGATGCACTCTTGATGCTGCTGCTTTGAGGATGCAGGTGTGGCTACAGCCCACACAATTCACAAAGACAGAGAAAAAAAGAAGAATTTTTTATTTTTTGTGGAGCGCACTTTGGGGGTTACACCACCCTTTAACAGACAGATGCACGCTTGTCGCTGCTGCTTTGAGGATGCATGTGCAGCCACAGTGCACACAATTCACAAACACAGAAAATATTTTTTTATTTTGTTTGGAGTGCACTTTGGGGGTTACAGCACCCTTTAACGGTCAAGCCAGCCGGCCCTTTACTTATGACACAGGTGCACGCTTGGCACTACTTTGTTGATGCACGTGCAGCTACTGCGCACACAATTCACAAACACAGAAGAAATATTTTTTTTTTTTGCACTTGGGGGGAGCACTCTTGATGGACAGAGCACCCCCTGGACAACACTACAGCACCCCTTTAGGACTGGGACACTGCACAGGACTTTGGAGTGGACACAGCCCCTATGGACAACTGACTGCTCAACACAGTCCAGCCAGCCCCTATGGACTTTGGAGGAGTGGACACAGCCCCTATGGACAACAGCAGCACAGCACAACACAGCCAGCCCCTATGGACTTTGGAGGAGTGGACACAGCCCCTATGGACAACAGCAGCACAGTACAACACAGCTAGCCCCTATGGACTTTGGAGGAGTGGACACAGCCCCTATGGAAAACAGCAGCACAGCGCAGCACAGCATATCAGTACACTACACTGCACTACACTACACAGCCCAGCCAGCCCTAACTCCCACCCTCCCTCTTCACTGTCCACAGCCGAGTGAGAAAATGGTGCCGACATGGGTACCTTATATAGAATCCAAAACCCGCGAGACCCGGAAGGCGGGATGATGACTTTTTGCCTCGATTTCATATCGAAGTCAGGTGGGAAAAGTCGAGCCTGACTCGGATCGGCATCGGATCGGGGGGGCTCGGGGTGTTCGGATTTCAGAAATCCAAACCCGCTCTCCCCTAGTCGCGAGTCAAATGCAGCTAAAGTGGGATGTCTTGCTATGACATGCTTGTGGATGAGCAGTTACGTGTTCCATCTCTCTACAGTACCTGCCTGTCCTGCCTGTTCTAGTTTTTATTTTAATTCTTAGCTACTTTTGTTCAGTAATGTTATCCAACCCTTACTAAACTCAGTACATTTACTAAGATGGTAGTTCTATTAAGAAGTGATGTTGCCCATAGCAACCAATCAGATTCCAGGTATTATCTTTTAGAAGCTGCTACCGTAGATAAATGAGAAGTAGAATCTGATTGGTTGCTATGGGCAACATACAGTACAGTAACTTCTTAAATAGAACTCCCATCTTAGTAAATTTACCCCTACATGTTTAACTTTGTCCCCCAAATTTTTTTTCTTCCGCCCCCAAAATGAAAGTGAATTTTTGGGGTGTTCTGACTGTCAGTGTTTTTTTAATAAAAAAATTTACGCAGTTTACAGTACTTTTAGAGGACTTTCTGAAGGTTACACGTTGAAGGCTTCCCGCAACGTTGCACCCCAATTCACCACTTTTTTCAGCCTGCTATTCATACAGTAGGCAAAACTTTTTTGCATACTGTCTTACTGTACATTGCATGGACTTCATGCCTAGGCGGAAAGTCTTTTAAATTGAATACGGCGATAATTTTCCGCCTTGCGATATGACGTAGTCGGCGAATCTTTTTTAGCCGATCACGTCTTTTCGCTCCAATGGGTCTATTTACTGTACTAAGCAGTGTTAGGAGACAGAGTGAAAAGTGATAAGAAAGTGAAAAGGTGCCAACCAATCTGCTCCCATCTGTCATCTCACAGGCTGTGTTTGAAAAATTACAGTTGGGAGCTGATTGGCTGGCACCTTATCACTTTTTTATCACTTTTAACTCTGTCTCCTAACACTGCTTAGTACAGTAAATAGACCCCTTGGAGTGAAAAGACAAGATCGGCTAAAAAAAGTAAAGAGACCCCTAAATTGAATACGGCCCTCAGTGTGTACAGTACTGTATGTCTACTGTACTGTATACTACTGTTAGTGCCGGGCATCCGTGAAATCACTTGGATGGGCAACAGGGGTACTGTACAGTATATGACTGTGGGCGGCAACCCCCATCGGCTGGTGCGCCCCTGGTGAGTTAAATCCTGGCCAACAGAAAGATACACCCCTAACATACTAACATACTGTACAGTACTGTACTGTAATATATTTAGTACTGTACTTTATGCAGTTAACCACACCTTTTTAATACTGTACATGCTTTTAGATAAGATGAATACAAAATTGATTTGCCAATGGTCACTGCATGATGCCAACTAGAAAAAGTAAACAAAAATGATACTGTACGGTCAAACACAGTAGTGTACAGTAAATGAAAAATATATTCTGTTACACAGTACTATACATTAGATTAACACTTTACAGTACGAATCTACAGTACTGCATTTTATATACATTACTGCAGTTTTCTTACAGTTACTGTATGCTGCCCATCCACTAGATGTGCTGAAAAGTGCCCAATTATGACATTGCAACCATGCAGTCATTTATCAGTCTGTGATGAGCCTGCACTGAACAAGCAGTCATTCAGTGCAGACTCAATCATCGGCTAACATTGCTCAACATTGCTCAGTCCTTCCTCAATGCCGACCGATATGCCCTACCGGACCGAGGACTACACAAAAAGATTAGGCTTTTAAGTTAAAATCATCACTGGCACTTTTGGCCTCAGATCCAGAGTTTCACCTATACCAGATGCATACTCTAACTTGCATTGGAGGGCAAGGTCCACCGTACGCCCTGAAGAAAGGAGGATAGGCAGAGATGAACACACACACAGGTACAGTACTCACCGGAGATACTCTTGTTCCTTGTCCCGCTCAATCCCACACAGAGGTCCCTATAGGAGAGAGAATATGCCATGCAAGGCCCTTTCCTGGTCTAATAGTGTGACAAACTAATCTACTGTAACTTTAATATCAGCCCTACTGTAACTCACCAGCCTAACAATCTACAGTATTATTGTATGGTAAAGTACATTTGGCCTCACAGAGGGACTTACTGTTATGGTGGAAGAGGTTTTGAGGGGGGAACTTCTTTAGCTCTTTTGCTTTCCACCCCCATAGTCCTCTACTGTCCCCCGCTTCTTTCTTCTGTCGCTGGAACGTCCTGGAGTTCCAAGCTGGACATGGACATGTCTACTCTACAGTACCTAGGAGGAAGGAGATGACATGAGAACAGTCCTTCCATAATGCCGAACGATACGCCCTACTGGACCGAGGACTACACAAAAAGATTAGGCTTTTAAGTTAAAATCATCACTTGCACTTTTGGCCTCAGATCCAGAGTTTCACTTATACCAGGTGCATACTCTACCTTGCATCGGAGTGCAAGGTCCACTGTACACCCTGAAGAAAGGAGGATAGGCAGAGATGAACAGACAGTAAAAGACAGACACACAGGTACAGTACTCACCAGAGATACTCTTGTTCTTGGTCCGGCTCAATCCCACACAGAGGTACCTGTAGGAGAGAGAATATGCCATGCAAGGCCCTTTCCTGCTCTAATAGTGTGTCACACTAATCTACTGTAACATTAATATCAGTCCTACTGTATCTCACCCGCCTAAAAAACTACAGTATTAATGTACAGTACAGTTGGCCTCACAGAGGGCCTACCTGTTATATTGGAAGAGGCTTTGAGGGGGGGAACTTCTTTAGCTCTTTTGCTTTCTACCCCTTTAGTCCTCTCCTATACTCAGCTTCTTTCTTCACATGGATCTTCCTCTCTTCAGACCTGTTGGTCTACTGTAGGTTGGGTTTAATGTTCCGTTGGCCTCACAGAGGGCCTATCTGTTATGGTGGAAGAGGCTTTTGGGGGGAACTTCTTTAGCTCTTTTGGTTTCCACCCCTTTAGTCCTCTCCTGTCCTCAGTTTCTTTCTTCTGCCGATGCCACGTCCTGGCCAGCGGCGGCGCTGGGTCTTCCTGTCTTCTGACAAGTCCCTTCAAGTCGTGTTTGTTGATTGAAGATCTGTACTTGTTTGTGTGACTGACCTCCATGTATGTTTCCTTGGAATGTGCAGCACCCCACTCAACATGTCCTTTATCCGGGTAAGTTCTTCTTTTCCAATCCTGAATCTTGTCCGACATCTTGAGAGGATATCTTCTCTTAAATTGTTGGGGATTGGTACTTTCTTCCGACTGCCATCAAAGTTCACCCGCTTGGTCCAATTGCAATAGAGGTCATAGGGCACGAGTTCTTGAAATATTGCTTGTGCATATCGATGCATCTCACAATTGGCAGCTCTGTAAATGTCATTGTTCTTGTCAGCGTTGATTACAGCCAGTGGTATATCCGTTAAGGGTGTTCCAAATTCAGTCAGTGGTGCTGGGGTGCTTGACATGACAGGCGTTCCTGGTGAAAGTACAGGCATGCTTGCATTGTTGATCCATGATTCTTCAACTGACAGTTCAGGCAGGCGATATGATGCCACTGGTATACTATCCCACTGAGGCAGGCTGCATGATGGCACTGGTGTCATGTCCAAGTGCTCTGATGCCACTGTAGTGACCATATCTAGCAAGTGGAATGATGGGTCAGTCTCCAAGTTGAAATAGTCGTCGTTATCCTCAGGCTCAATTTCAAGTGGTGTGACCATTTCATACTGGATTGAATGGTCATGTCTCTTCCTGGTACTCTGGGCAGCAGCCTCTTGCCATTCTTCTTTACTTTGCCGGATTGCTTCTTTTATTGCTTCTGCAATAGTGTCCTTCAGCCCTTCCTTTAGCTCTTCTTTCAAGTTGTCAATTTTCACCTCCAGATGACCAACTTTTCCCACGAGGTCTCTCACCATCCTAGCACAGCTACATGAGCATGCATTATCTTCTTGGAAGGACAGTTTTCAATGAGTTGGCGAGTGGGATACATCTTCCACAGGTGTACAAACCAGAGGCTCCAAGGTGTCCAGTTATTCGGGTCCATAAATCACTGGTGTTTCCTCCCGGTTCTGGATGTTCATGGATTGCTCCACTTTCCCTGGTCCATTTTCTCCTATGTCCAGTTGCAAAGCATTGTACGTGGGCTTTGCATTCTTCCTTGCCTTGACAAGAACAGGTACATTTTCCTTCCCTGCTTTCTTCTTGGAAGGTTTGCTTGTAGACAGTTGTGGGACTAGTGCACTCAGCTGGTCATTGGAAGTGGGCAAGATGAGTTTCCGTTGTTGTAAAAACCTTTGCTCTTCACCATTTTCACAGTTCGGTGCACTCTGAAATTCACAAGTATAAAGACACTAAATACAATGTTAAGTAAAATAGTGGAAATACATGTACTGTATGCAGTAAATGTTTCACATTACAACACTGTAAACAATTACAGTACTCATACTGCAGTTTCAAGAATGTTTGCTACTGTACTCTATACAACTCCAGTAATAACCCTAACACACAGAAAAGCAAATTACAGTACTGTAGCATTTACAGTAAAGCACTTTACTGTACTTGGTGCAGTAATTTGCTGATGAATAGATTTTTACTGTGTGAAAGGGTCACTTTGACCTTACATTTAACCTGGGCAGGAGACCTGGTAATTTCGATGTACAGTACTGTACAGTATGTTGACCCTTTCACACAGAATAAATGCTTGTGTCCATCTGCAAATCAATGGCTAAAAGTGCTACTGTACTGTAGGTTTGTTTGTCTGTGCCAAAAGGGGTACAAAGAGGGACCATCAAAGAAACCTGTGCTTCAAATGCCAGATAAATACAGTACTGTACTGTACTTTCAGTTTTAGTTTAAAAGTTGTCTTGAGTGTTTTTTTTCAACAGTAAATATAGATTCAATCAAATACAGTACATATAGTACTGTACTGTACACAGTACTAAGCAGTGTTAGGAGAAAGTGAAAAGAGTAACTGTAAGGTACAGTACTGCACCAACCAATCAGTTCCCAACTGTAATTTTTCAACTTTGCATTTGAAAAATTACATTTGGGAGCTGATTGGTTGGTAAAGTACCTTACAGTATCTCTTTTCACTGTCTCCTAACACTGTGTGTGTGTGTTATACAGTATATAAATATAGGAGATTACAACGCCAACTGTTGTTAAAGCCCTAACCAATATTGTGAGATTGTATAGAGGCACAAGATAATAAATATGATAAATAATACAGGTGTCTAAAAAGCACTACCTAATGATATACTGTACTTTACAGTACTCTACTGTAGGTGTCAGCTCATCAGTAATAAAATGACAATGGTGATTTGTCAGTAATAAAATGTGTGAATATCTGAACTGATATACAGTACAGTACTGTAAAGTAGAGCGCCAAATGTGCTATTTTTATAACATAAATCAAAACTTAGGACCTCATTCAGAGTCGGTCGTAGCGGCCGCACGGTCGTAAGGGAAAAGGGGCCGGATGTGCAAATGATGCACTCACAAGTTGTGTCCTTAAGATCGGATTGTTAGCTGGCCGACCAAGGGGAGGATACGCCCCCTTCTCGTACGCATTACATGTCATGTCCGGGCATATAAGGATTAATCGAGACCATCGGGAACCATTGGACCTGGTCATAGAGCTTAAGGTTGACCATAACCTCTCTTAAGCACTACGATCAGGTCAGTGTACAAACCACCCATGTCATGTGTGCCATGACACTACTTTGTTAATTATGCACTCCCATAAAATGCCGTTCGCATAAATAGGCATGCCTGCGTTCTTATCTCCACTCCCCTGTTTTCAAGCACCTTCCCCTGTTACCACCCACAAATGCCTCAATCTGTCACTCAAACTACCGACCTGGCTGTGTTCAAGGAGAGAGAAATTTCTGATCATAGCAGCTAGTTTGCGCACGCGCATTGCAAACTTTATGCATGCGCAGTTTAGCAAACATCGGTGACGTACGACCGTACGACCGCTACGACTGACTCTGAATGAGGTCCATAGTGTGTACAGTACCATTAGAACCATTAGTGTAAAAGTTAAATGTGCAAAGTGGTGCAATAATGCAATGATACAATACTGTAGGTATAATATGTGCATACAATTACATACGTACAGTAAATACAATTTAAGGTGCGGAATATTACAGTACTGTGTACAGTATATCAGCCTAAAAATGCCACAATATATGAATATAAAAAAAAATTATTTAATTCAGAATATACAGTACAGTACAGTAGACCTGACCCTCACACATACTGTACTGTGTAGGGCAGTACATAAAAGACAAATAAAAAAATATATATTATTTAATATTCCACACCTTACATTGTATTTACTGTATGTACTGTATACAGTATAATTGTATGCACATACAGTACAGTATTATACTCTACTGAACCTATCATTGCATTATTGCACATTTACTTTAACTTTTACACTAATACTTCTAATGGTATAGTACACACTAAGTTTAAATTTATGTTATACAAATAGCACATTTGGCGCTCTATCAGTTCCAAATATATACAGTATACAGTACTGTACTGTATATCAGGCATACTATAATGTCATGACCAGGGTTAAACATACAGTACTGTACAGTAATGGCTAAAAAGTATTACACATTAAATTTCCTCACATTTACACTAGCAGATACAGTACTGTAATATGAAATGCGGCCTGCTGATGGAAACTAAGGGGCATATTTTGCAGGCTGTGTTTAGTAAATGATAATTTTGAGCTTATTGGTGATGTATTGGGATATTTTATTTCACAACAAGCTTTGATACATACAGTACAGTATGTCCCTTAATACGCATAGATGCGTCTATGAAGGAGACAAACAGGACATTACACACAGCAGTATTGCAATTGAAACTAAGATGACTGCTGAGGAAACACAAGATGGCCTCGAGGACAAGGACTAAAAGGGGCAGTGGGAGACTAGGAAACGATCAGCGGTAAATGGAGTGTGATAGAAACTCGATACGCAAATCAGCATCTACGGGGACGGGGCATACTGAGGCAGCGGGATATTAAACACAGCAATATTGCGACTGAAACTAAGATGTCCGCTGAGCAAAACAAGATGGCGGCGGGGACAGAACGGTCACTCACGGGAAACTAAAAGGGGCAGCGGGTGGCTAGGAATCGATCAGCGGCATACGGTGTGTCATAGAAACTCACTACACAAATCAACGTCTACGGGGGACGGGCAAAAGACGGGGCATACTGAGGCAGCGGGATATTAAACAGCAATTTTGCGACTGAAACTAAGAAGGTAACTCACAGGAGACTAAAAGGGGCAGCGGGCAAATAGAAATCGATCAGCGGTATACGGTGTGTGATAGAAACTCGATACGCAAATGACCGTGAACCATACATAGCAAGCTACTTACAGTACCAGCGGGTTGATACTGTAGGAAACAGCTGTAGAAGCACAGGGTACAGCAACAAAGGCAGAGTTGCAGAGGTAGATCACGGTAATGAGCAGCAACAACAGCGACTTAGAAGTCAGGCAGCGTTGCAGATAGTAGTATCTCAAGGGTTCGTACTGTTGACACATGCCGATAAGACAATCTGAGCAGCAAGTCCATACAGTTAAGTAGCAGATTCATAGTGTGGATAGCTAGGCCGGTCTTAGGCACTCTTTTATGCTACCAGAGACAAAGAAAACCTTGCCGCTGAAACTCTGCCATGCCATTGGACCACAAGGAAGTGCATTTTTCAAATACACCAATCAGCGGCCAGATTTTCAGCGGGAAGGAATTCTTTTGTCTCTGGTAGTATAATATAGCATCTCAGACCGGCCTACCAATCCACACTGTGAATCTGTTACTTTACCGTAGGGACTTGCTGCTCATCTCTTCGGCACGTATCATCAGTACGAACCTTTGAGATACTACTATCTGCAACGTGGCATGACTTCTAAGTCACTGTTGTTGCTGCTCATTACCATGATCTACTGTACCTCTGCAACTCTGCCTGACTTCCAAGTCACCTTCGTTGCTGCACCCTGAACTTCTACAGCTGTTTCCTACAGTATCAACTCACTGGTACTGTAAGTAGCTTGCTACAGTATGTATGGTTCACGGTCATTTTGCTGTGTTTAGTCTCCCGTGAGTGACCGTCCAGTCCCCACGGCCATCTTGTTTTGCTCAGTGGCCATCTTAGTTTCAGTCACAATATTGCTGTGTTTAATATCCCGCTGCCTCGGTATGCCCCATCCCCATAGTCGCTTATGTGCATATCGAGTTTCTATCAAACACACCGTATACCATTGATCGATTCCTAGCCACCCGCTGCCCCCTTTTAGTCTTCCATGAGTGACCGTCCTATCCCTGCGGTCTTCTTGTTTTGCTCAGCGGCCATCTTAGTTTCAGTCACAATATTGCTGCGTTTAATATCCTGCTGCCTCAGGATGCCCCATCCCCGTAGTCGCTTATTTGCGTATCGAGTTTCTATCAAACACACCGTATACCAATGATCAATTCCTAGCCGCCCGCTGCCCCCTTTTAGTCTCCAGTGAGTGACCGTCCTGGCCCCGCGGCCATCTCGTTTTGCTCAGCGGCCATCTTAGTTTCTGTCGCAATATTGATGTGTTTATTGTCCTGTTTGTCTCCTTCATAGATGCATCTTTGCGTATGAAGGGGCATACTGTATTTACTGTATCAAAGCTTGATGTGCGATTAAATTGGGAAATATATATCACTAATTAGCTCAAAACTATCATTTATTAAACACAGCCTGCAAAATGAAATTTACTTTCTGGTTATACTGTTTCTCACTATTTTATCTCACATCAAGCTTTGATACATACTGTACTGTATGCCCCTTAGTTTCCATTGAGCAGGCCACATTTCACATTATAGTATCTGCTGTTGTAAGTGTAAGGAAATTTATTGTGTAATACCTTTTAGCCTGGTCCATGCAGAATGCCTGGTTTATATACTGTACGTATATCTATAGTAGTGTGTGTGTATAATATATATATATATATATATATATATACACATACACACACTGTACACTAAGCAGTGTTCAGAGACAGTGAAAAGAGAAGGTACTGTACCAAATAATCACCTTCCAACTATAATTTTTCAAGGTTGTGTTTGAAAAATGACAGTTGGGAGCTGATTTGTTGGTACCTTATCACTTTTCAATGTCTCCTAACACTGCTTAGTAAACAGACCCCTGAGTTTCTATCTACAGTAGCAGGCCACATTTCACATACCCTGTATACCGATGGACAGTCCATAGCCCCCCACTGCCTCGCAACCATCTTGTGTATGGTTGGCGCCCATCTTGTGAGTCACAATATTGCTGTTTCATACTGACCCATTAACTCATTAACACAGTATGTGCTGCTACAATGTCCCCGCCCTAGACGCATATTTGTGAATCCAGTTTACTGTACACTGTACAGTACATTGTACTTGTCACACAGTACAGTACTAAACAGTACTACTGTATACAGTATATTTGTTTAAAAAAAGTACAGTACAGTATGTTACGGCTGATGTAAGAATGTAATACACCCCTATGTTCTATAATACTGTACAGTACCGTGTTATACAGTATAATATATTTTTTAAGAAACTGAACATTAAATTATGTACTGTATACTGTACTCAGTCTGTATACTCAGTAACAGTACTGTATTCCTCTTGTTCTCTCCACAGTTTTTGTCGTCAAACATGGCAAAAATCAGCAAGATAATTGCAAACATGAAAAAAGAACACAAAAGAACATGACAGATCCAGGCCTGGCTGAAAGAGTGGTGTTCTTGTAAGTTTACAGATTGTGCGCTATCATGCAATTGAGAGAATGCGGACCAGATATAGATTTCCTTCTAAATGCACATGGTAGGTACTTTACAGCAACCTTTTTTATATACTGTATGTTGCTAGATTGCTACTGTATTGTGTTCCAATTTCAACACTAACTGTCCAATAATTGCTATATGCTCTGTTTGTGTTCTACCGTAGGAGCGTCAAAAAGATTGTGCACAAATTAACTTGTGAGGATGATGAGTGTACAGCATTACAAATCAAATGTATTCTAAAAGCAGAATGTAACCTGGACATCTCCTGTTCCAGCATCAAACAGATGCATAAGGAACTGGGATGGACTTTTGGCCCTACAAGGTACTGTACATAAAATACTATAGTGTACAAAAATGCACAAATGCACTCTTCAGTGCACTATTTTATTCAGTACACTGTCCTTAATAATGCACTGATTTTACATGACTGTAAACTAAAACTTGTTTTTATTCCACAGGATAAATCCCATGATAAGGGATGTTAATAAAGAAAAGAGAGTTGAACAAGAACGATGGTGGATAGAGAGTGGAGAGAATTTTAATGACGGAATTTTCATAGATGAAACTTCCGTTTCTCTTAAGAGGTTCTCAAGACTGTCCTTCTGGAACTGTGCACATCTCTAACTTAAACCATGTCTGAAGCATCTATTAAAGGTCCATGTATGGGGAGGTATATCTCGTTGGGGTGCAGGACCAATCTTTATTTTTGAAGGTACAGTACAGTACAGTACTGTTTGTTGTTAAAATTATTTACAGTCCTGTACAGTGTATGCTTGTTACTGACAATAATTTCTCATCTCCTTAGGCATCATGGATAAGACCTTCTTCCAAGAAAAAAATAGTAGATTGTTGTATGGTGCCATTTGTGAGAAAATGATTTCCATCAGGACATCGATTATTCCAGGATAATGATCCAAAACATTTGGCTTCAGCGAAATTCATGGAAGACATAGGGATAAATTGGCAACGCACACCACCAGAGTGAGTATTGTCCTATAGTACTGTATTAACTGTTTATTGTACAATAAAGTATGTACAGTACCATGCAGTAATTATTCTAGTTCACTTTTTATTCAAGTACAGTACAGTACTGTGACTGAATATTTTTTTTTTTTTACTTTCCTGTAGGTCACCTGACATGAATCCCATTGAATTGGTCTGGGCCCAGTTGAAGAGGTTCATCAGGTCTGATGTGAGACCAACAACTAAACAGGAACTTTTGGATGGGATAATGAAGTTTTGGAGAACAGTATTGACACGTGCCCAGTGTAACAACTATATTGATCATCTCCATAGAGTCATACCAGTTGTCATAGAAAGAAACATTCAAGCAACTGCTATGTAGCTTATACTGTACTGTATATAATTAGCAATGTGGAGGAGGGGTTTAACTTCCTCTTTTCTGTTTGTGATTGGGACTGCAAAGTACTGTACACTGTGTCCATACTGTACTGTATTTACAGTATTGTGGTTGTGCTTTCTGTCCCTACAGTATAAACAGTATTATCCTAATTTCTTTTATAAGCACTTTATGTACAATACCTTTCCCTTACCTTATTTACTGTACTTCATACATTTCCTCTTTTCCTTTCATTCTTTAATTTCATTTATTTCTCTCTTCCCCTCCCCTGTCCATGCATTTCTGCTGCCACACACCTCTGTTCATACAGTATTTAACCCTATTTCCCAGCCAAGCCCCATCACCACCGCACTGCTCCCCCTCCTCGCCACCTGGTCAAAGCCGCAAGACCACTATTGGTCATTGCAACCACAATTAGTGGAGATTAATCAGCAGTTTTGCACCCCCTCCTTTCCTCATGGCCCAGTACAAATCTCACAGCATTATGTAATTGCCCCTACACTGTTTAACCATTATGCACAGCAGGTTCAATACTGTACAGTATGTGCCTAGTCAGTGTGCAAGCCCACAGCTAATGGTTCAACCACCCCTTCCACTGGCTCCTACAATACACCTACTTTACTGTACATTGCCCCCTGTTCCAAGGCATGCTTTGCCATCACAGCCATCTGCAATGGCATCGTCACAGATTGTGCTGCTGCTGCCAGTTTCTGCTACTGCACTTGATGTTGCTGTTTGTAATGAAGATGTTTCAAGTTTTCAGGTTCCTTTGGTTCATATACAGTACAGTAGTAGCGGCTGCATCAATATCCACAGTTGCAGACATACTGTACAGTAGTGGGTGCACCATGCATTGAGAGACAGGCTTCTACTGTACATTTATGGTTGGAGCGGCGGTCACTTCGACATCAGGATCAGGTGAGAAAAGCATTTTTGCTAGTGTTAGCGCTCTGTTATCGCATTCAGATGAATCTTCTGATACTGTACTTCTAGCTCCCTGCCAGTTTAAGCTGCTACAGTAGGGGGTTTTTGGAGTTATTTTCACTTTTGTCCTCAAAATGACAGGTGGTGTTCACCTCCATCTGGGGCACCCAAATCCCATCTTGTTTCATGTATTTTTTATTTAATCATTATATGGGCTGTGGGCCTAGGGGCACTGCTTTTTTCACCACCATGCTTAATTATAATACAAATTTGTTATTAATAAATTTGTTAGGCTGGTTAGTTAGGGCATGTATTAATGTGGAGAAGTGGATTAGTGTGACACTGTTAGAGCAGGAAAGGGCCCTGCATGGCATATTCTCTCTCCTACAGTACAGAGTGTGTGGGAACAAGCAGGATGAAGAAAAAGAGCATCTCCAGTGAGAACCTGTGTGTCTGTCTTTTACTGTCTGTTCATCTCTGCCTATCCTCCTTTCTTCAGGGTGTACAGTGGACCTTGCTCTCTGATGCGAGGTAGAGTCTGCACCTGGTATAGGTGAAACTCTGGATCTGAGACCAAAAGTGCCAGTGATGATTTTAACTTAAAAGCCTAATCTTTTTGTGTAGTCCTCAGTCCAGTAGGGCATATCGGTCAGCATTGAAGAAGGACTGTTCTCACGTCATCTCCTTCCTCCTAGTTACTGTACTGTACAGCAGTCATGTCCGTGTCCAGCTTGGAATTCCAGGGCCATATGAGCAACATATGGGCTGATGGTGAGATGCATGCTATGGAAGTACATCTGCATGGCAGCAGGCACCACACCCCTATTAGAGATGCACTAATAATTATCATAGTGTAATACAGTTGTTGAATAAATACTTTGTAAAAAAAAAAAAAGTAATGCAGGGCTGAAACTAGGATATCTATCACCCGATGCAGTGGATACAATAAAAATGTCAAATGAATCATAGATTAAAATGACTGAATAGTCCCTCCTACATAAAAATAAAGTCACTAGTTGGACCGTAGTGTTTATCCATAGAAAAAAGATATTTGTTATATGCTTATGGGCCACACTCTAAATGAAGCAGTAGTGGCTTTGCTAGGTGAATAATCAGGACAATTGATGGCTGTTGTTAGCTGATGAAATGTCCACATATATTGCACATACCCACAGCGTTTCCTCAGGTAGACAGATCTGTCACTGCCGCAATGGATATGTCCTCCGGCAGCACAGTGGGATCGCTGTTCCTACCAGCTGTATATTAGCCCTGTGGTCAGTGCTAGGACCCATCCTCTCCTGTGGATGTGTCCGTTCCACACCAGTGTGAGCCGTATCCTCACAGCTGAAGTCTGCTGCGTTGTAGAGAGGAAGTCCTACACCACACAGGGCGAGTGGGTCACATCAGGAGTGTCAGCTATCCGATAAAGCGGAGTAGCGGCGCTGGTGTAAGCGGCTCCACGGGACAGCAAGCAACAGCTCCAGAGATGTGGGAGTGCACAAATTGAACAGTCTTGTTCCCTTTAATGCGTTTCACTGCTAGCAGATGCTTTATCAAAAAGGCAGGATAATTTGTCCATGTCCACAATGGGGTTAAATAGCCTGTAGTTGGGCTCAAACACCTGTCGGTAGTTGATTAATTCCCAGGTTTAGAATGCTCTACCCCCCACCACCTTAAGGCCGTAAGGCTTACTGGAGTGATGTTCCAAAAAGTGTCTAGGTACACTATGGTTGACACATTTCTTAATAATATTCCGTCTGTGCTCAAGGAATCTTTGCTTAAGTGGCCTGATTGTACAACCGATGTAGTATAAATTACATGGGCATATTAGCAGATATATCACAAATTGCGAATTACAGTTGATGAATGACCTAATCTCAAATTTAGTAGGAGCCACCGAAGCCGACACATATTTAGTTTTATTTAAAATATGTGAACACGTGATACATTTGTTGTGATTACATTTAAAACACCCAAGTACTTTAGGGCCCATAATAGTTTTCTGCACTGAAGTAACATTTGGATCATGTTTGCTACGAAAAAAACTAGGAGCTAGGATGTTTCTTAAATTTGTGGCCTTTTTGAACACTAAAGATGGTTTGTGTTCAAGGGTGGTCTTCAGGATAGGATCTGTTAACAATTGTTTATAGTTGTTTCTCATGATACCACATATTTTATTTGCAGCTACATTGTATTTTGAGATAAATGTTGGTCTCAAGGTATTAAAGTTAGTATCTATATTTTCCTTATTTTTCCTATCTTTCTTGATATTCTTATTGGTGCCTTCCATATCATGACAAAAAAATATATGCTCTATCTAAAGAATGTGAAAAATCAAATGCTTCATCCAAAACTGCTTGTGGATATTCTTTCTGGCGAAATCTTTCATCATTTCATCCGCATGCTCACGGAATTTATTTACCGATGTACAATTTCTATGGATTCTGTAAAGCTGGCTTTTCGGGACGTTATTAAGCCATTTATTTTTATGATTACTGGTGTAGGGTATAAAACTAGACATCTACTGTTTTTCTAAATGTAGAAACCGAAATCTTATTCTCAATCACTTCCAATGTGATGTCCAAATAATTAATTAGTGAAGGATGGCAAACGTGTGTAAATGATAAACCAAAAGTGTTATTACTCAAATAACTAATAAAATTTGTGATAGAAGAAACATCCCCATCCCAAATAATAAACAAATCATCAATATATCAGCAGAAGAGGACCATGTTTGCAGCGAACTCCCACCCCACACGGGCTCATCCTCAAGGCGTCCCATCACATACTGACAAACGACTGCACAATTACAATGTCGTAATCGTGCAGTGGTTGTCATATCTTTAAGAGGATGGGCACCTTTAGAGTGTGTTTTTATTTTTTAGAAAGATCAAAGTGTGTAAGGAGAAGAGGTTGGAGATGCGTCTTTGTAGTACTGAAAAGAGAGAAAGACACTGTGAAAATGAAAAAAAAGTAGAGAGATACTGTACAGTAGAAGACAATGTAGAGTTGTGAAGGGTACAGTACTTAGATGGACTGTGAGGGCTGCTTGGCCTGGGTTCAGGCTCCTGGGCATTCGGGGTCCATGGCCTTTCATGTTCCCGCACTGTGGGAAAAAACAAAACAATATTCCAGTTACACAAGTACAGAAAGAATTAGTGTGTAAGGAGAAGAGGTTGGAGATGGGTCTTTGGAGTACATGAGGAAGAGAGAGACACTGTAAAAAGGAGAGCAATACAGTAGAACACAATGTACTGTGCAGTACAGTAGTGCACGTTACATACTCAGGGTGGCAAGATGCCTTTTAAACCCTTCAAAGGGCTGGGGCCCTTTAGTTGGTGATGGTGTTGAAAAAAAATTCTGTTACTTACTGTTACACAAGTATGCGGGAGACAAAGAAAGAGAAACAAAGAGGGAAAGAGAGAAAAAGAGAGAGAAAGAGAGAAAAAGAAAGAGAGAGAGAGACTAGGGAAAAAAAGCAGAGAGACACAGTACTGTACTTACATGGCCACTGGGGCCTGGAGGACACCTTTCGGTTGGTGCTGCTGTTGAAAGAAAAATTACAGTATGTTGCTCACTGTTACACAAGTACAGAAAAGGGAAAGAGAGAGAGAGATAGGGAAAGAGAGAGAGAGAGAGAGAGAGAGGGAAAGAGAGAGAGAGAGAGAGAGAGAGGGAAAGAGAGTGAGAGAGAGAAAGAGAGAGGGAGAGGGAGAGGGAGGAAGAGAGAGAGAGGAAGAGAGAGGGAAAGATAGAGAGGGAAAAAGAGAACAATGTACTGTAGTGTACAGTACTGTACTTATGCAGACTCTCGCTGGGGCCGGCTTGATCCCGATGGGCAGGTGGGGGTTTGGTCTCTCAAACTGTGGGGAAAAAAACATGTAATTTTCCCTGAAAATACACGAGAGAGTGAGAGAAAGTGTGTAAGGGAGAGAGAGGGAGAGGGAGAGAGAGGGAGAGAGAGGGAGAACAAAAATGACAGAGAGAGAGAACAATGTACAGTAGTGTGTACTTACTCAGGCTACTAAACCCACTGGGCCCGGCTGCTGGTGGTGATGCTGCAGGGGAAGGGGGGATTGGTGGTGGAGCTGCAAGGGTAAAGGGGGCTTCTCGAACTGTGGGGAAAAATACAGTACATGTCGTCATTAATGAGAATTTGAAAACAAGAGTTCAGACCTCTATTCCAAATTGGAGAGGGATTACGGTACGTACTGTACAGTAGATGGCCTTATACTACTGTAGCCTGTGAAGCTGGCATTGGGCCCAACATAAAAAAGTTTGCTGCCAGAATTGCTGACCTTTGCATACTGTACTTTGGATGCTATAGGCACACCCTGGCATTTAAAGTTTTTTAGGGGGTCTATTTAATGTACTAAGCAGTGATAGGAGACAGAGTGAAAAGTGATAAGGTACTGTACCAGCCAGTCAGCTCCCAACTGTAATTTTTCAAACACAGCCTGTAATATGGCAGTTGAGAGCTGATTGGCTGGCACCTTATCACTTTCTTATCACTTTTCACTCTGTCTCCTAACACTGCTTAGTCAATACTTAAAGGGGGCAGTGCCAGCACAGATAAACAGTGTGTACAGTAGGTCAACATAGATTTGGTAGACAGGCATTAGTATGGTGGATCAACTTGCCTTTTGTTACTGTAGGTTTATTATACAAACAAGCCATGTTGACCAATTGTGTGTCATGGTTATTGTGATTTAATGACCCTGTCAATCCAATCTCTGCCAGTCATGTGAATGTGTGGTAACAACTGTCAGTCATTGTCAGATAGTATCCAACACCCTACAGTGCAGTGTACTGTACAGTACTTTATGTCAGAGTCGTGCATTGTATTTGTTATTGTACTGTACAGTATACTGTAATTCATGTGATTATACAGCAATACTGTACTTACTGCATCTGAGATGCCTCCTTATCCTCTCTAGCCATGGCCTGTCCCTGCGTAGAAGGTCAGACCATCCTCTTTGCAGGGACCTAGTGTTGCACCGGCCACCATATTTGGCAAAGATCTACCTGCTCGCTCTCCTGTAGCCCTCTTTCTCCTGGTTAGTGGCTAAATTTTGGTCCCGCCAGAGAGAAGTGTGTGGATCTCGTGGCCATTTTCACTAGCCAGTGATGCACATTCATTACACAAATGTGCGTCACTCGTTACGGCAGGTGTCTGTGGCAAAGCAGTGTGGGCATCACGGGATCAGTCATCATCAGATATCCAACACCTTATAGTGCAGTGTACTGTACAGTATGTCACAATAGTGCATTGTATTTGTTATTGTACTGTATACTGTAATTTATGTAATTATACAGCAATATTGTACTTACTATGCTGGAGATGCCTCCTTGTTCAGCGCAGCCGAGGCGCATCCTGCCGCAACAGGTCAGACCACCGCCATTGCAGGGCCTGGATGGTCTGGCGGTGCCCATATTTAGCGTGTATCTCCCTGCTGGCTCTCCTGTAAGTGAGCTCTTTCTCTTGGTCGGTAGAGAATGGCTGGTCTCTACACTTGACCAAGAGAAAGAGCTCGCCTGGAGAAAACTTCCTCTGTCTTCTGGCTGCCATTTTACCTACACACGTACAGCACCACTCCCAACGCTAATTCATTACACACAGGTGCGTCACTCATTACGGCAGGCATCTTAGGTGTGGTGTTTGGGCAAAGCAGTGTGGGTATCCAGGGATCGAAGCCTTGAAGGTTACAATTTGTCATTTATACCAACACATACAGGTAGGAACAGCATCGACATTGTCGCAAGTTTGCAATGTAACGCTATTTTGTGCTTCAAACGCACAGGCAGGTTGTAATACAGGGAGCCCTCTCACAGACAGAGGCCACTCTCAGTTACTGCTCAAGAGATGTCGCTAAAGTGTGCTAAGCTGGAACAGCATATACATTGATGCAAATTTGCGGTGTAATGCTATTTTGCATTTTAAACGCACAGTCAGTTTGTTATACAGAAATCACTATTGTGTCCAAGTCTAGGACAGCGTAGAGAGTGGTGCAAAATTAATGTTTTAAACGCACAGTCAGTTTGTAATTTAGAGGTTTACCTCTCAAACAGAGTCCATCACTGTAGCAGTTTCTGAAGTCATGAAATTACTATTGTGTACAAGTCTTGGACAGCACAGAGTGGCGCAAGGGTGAAAATTCAACAGCATACCGTACAGTTCTGTAGTAATACAGACAACTGCGCATGCGCAGTGATGATCTTGCATTTGCCATGGCATAGCACTACATGGCGTATGGCTTGGTGCCACAGATCCCATTGTAACCCCTCTACTGGGCATACACAAGAAATCCCATTGCAACCCTCAGAGCTGACAGCCACCACAGCACAGACATTGACGAAAGTTTTGCACTATTTAATTGCACAATCAGTTTGTAATGTTTTACTTTTAAGTGCCTTTTAAACAAAAACACTACAGTATTACATTATAACACTACTATAGTAGTTTCACTATAGTGTCCAGAGCAGACAGTACCACAAAAAAAAAATATTACTTTCCAGGGATCAAACCCGGGACCATAATTCTTCCAAAGTGATCACCTAACCACTAGCCCACATGACAGCTACAGTGAACCGCACAGAGCGGCCTCATCCTTGTGCACTCCTTCCGCTGCTGTTTTTAATTATAAAAAAAATTGTCATACTGTAATTCATCCCATCTTAGTGAAAGCTGTACGTGCATCTTATTAATCTACAGTAACGGTTATACCATGATAACAACTCGGTCAACTTCTCTACTGTTCAGTTATGTACAATACTGTATGTGCACTGATTTGCATCCTGTTATAAGATCTTACTGTATGTACATTATGTGACATTAAAAATATTGGTTGTACGAATATGCAAATGCTGTGAATGTGATATCCATCCAATTTAAGTTTAACAGTATGGCATTCAGTACAAATTACAACAGTGGAGCACTTGCCACTCAGCTGTTAAGCACTGTATTACATGAAGTAGCGTATCCTTCATTGAATAATAGCACGGTATGCCAAATGTCCATGGCGTGACTCAGAGGCTGCACCCCACAAGTCCATGGCGTGATTAAGAGGCCTGCACGCCATGCCATGAGCAACAAAATAGCTGGGCAGATCTGTAGGCCAAAGAAACACTGGCAAAGCATTCAAGGGTAAGTGACGTGTCTTATTCAAATGATTCAGGCACATGCATCTTAAAATACTTGGCCCAGCATACGAGATGTGTATTTACAATTGTTAGTAATGTATTGTTTTTTTGCCAAGTAGCCTCCAGGACACAGGCACCAGCAGGTCATCACAAACGGACATGGGTGTGAGGCCTCGGATACTGAAGATGCAGGTACATAAATGTGCTTAGTCTTTGTGCTGCATCCACATGTGTACCTACAATTTTAATTATGTTGTTGTTGTTTAACAAGGAGCCTTACAGGAAAAAGGCCATAGCAATACTGCAAAAACATTTTAGGGTCAGTGATGTGTCTTATTCTAAGGATACCGGCACATGCATTTTACAATACTTAGCCCTGCATACAAGATGTGTACTTACCTTTGTTATAGATGTTTTTTTTTGTAGAAATAGCCTCTAGAACACAGGCATCAGCAGCACACCAACAGCCATCAGGGGGGCATGAGGCATCAGATGCAGAAGAAGCAGGTACCTAAATGTGCAAAGTCTTGGGGCAGGTTACAAATGTGTGCATACAAGTGTAATGTTAGATATGTTATTTTGCAAGGATACACAAGGACACAGCAGCACAGCAAAAGCATTCCAGGGGCCGTGAGGGGTCTTATTCTGAGGATGCAGGTACTTACATGGTACAATACTTTGGCATGCATACAAGATGTCTACTTACCTATTTTTGAGATCTAAAATTTTGCTCCAAGTAGCCTCCTCCAGGACACAGGCACCAGCAGCACTGGGCAAGCCGACATGGGAGCATGAGGCCTCAGATTCTGATGATGCAGGTAAAGAAATGTCCCAAGTTTTGTTTCAGTCTCCATATTTTTGACTCAAATTCAAATTAAGAAAAACTTGTTTACCAAGGATTCACAAGAACACAGGCCACAGCAGTACAGCAAAGGCATTCTAGGGGCTGTAAGGCGTCTGATTGCAAGGATGCAGGCACATACATTTTGTCTGACTTTTTTTGACAAACAAATGTGTATTTACAGTATTAATTTGTTTGTTTCATTAACAAGGAACCTCTAGGACCTTGCCCATCACTGAGCTAAGGAATCAGATAAGGCTGCGTGAGCCATCAGAATCAGAGGATGAAGGTACCTAATTTGGAATTGTTATGGTTGAGCATACAACATGGGTAGCTACACTTGTTAGCAATGTTGTTTTGATTTTATTTTAGGACCATCCTTGGCCAAAGCTCCAAAAATTCAGGTAACAAATACCCAAACATTCAGAATTGAATCACAAACAACATTGTCTCCATCAGACGCCCCTGAGTCACCAGTTTTTGCAGGTGAGGCTGTGTTTTAACTACTCTAAAATATACATTTCGATGTTGATTCTACTCCTTAACAAAATCTAACTACTTTTAACACCAGATAGATCTTCGTCTTGTGAGATGTGTGAATAAATGCAACTCCATTTCACTATGCTAGACGTTACCCAAGTACATTTTTCAGTGTTGTGCAACTGCGTCACATATTTGTTATTTAAAAAATTACTTGCATGTGTATGTACTCTTTAATTATCCATTTTCTAATTGAAATGGCCAGAGTGCATGCACAATGTGGTACCCCAACTCTGAGCTCAAGGTACAGCCCCCCAATTGCAAAAAAAGTAGATTTTCTAAACAACCCAAACAATGTTTTTAACATTTGTCTCATTTTAATCTGGGTAAATTGCACCAAAGTGTGTGTCCAAGGCTTTTGCATTTTGTAAGGGGTTGGGGGGGCTACTGTATTAAACTATACAAGCTGGAATGCATTAAAACTGTGTCTAATATGTTTCATAAGGTCAAGATAAGCATGTTTACCATAGATCTTACATTTGAAACCTCTTTGGAAACACAATAGTTAGTTGCAGAGTTATATTGACTTTTAACTATGTGACACCCTCATTAATGTTATTTTACCATTGTTATGACAATTTGAGGCTCAAAATTGTGTCATACAAACTAATGTGTATTATTATTATTAGAACAGCAGCCACAATTGCCTGGAAAATGCGTTTATAGTATTACCTGAATTGTTGGAGATGTGTGTATGGATGTGGAAGGATTTTTTTAGGAACATTTGAAAATCACTAAACTGTCTGCATTTCCTATAGTATTTACCACCCAAAAATTTGAAGTTTAAAATTTATTTAAAAACCTAAAGCTTATAAATGAATTCTACACAATAAAACACTCACATCACAATACATACCGGAAAACATTTAGGTAACTTTAGAGATGAACAACCATAAAGCATATAACAGCTGGACTGAACCATCTAGGGACAATCCAAGGCAAAAATTAAATACAAACACAATACTCTTTCCAATTTACAGTTACGTTGGTGCCAGGGGCATTCTAGAGAGGAGGGGGCCCGTGTGCAGTCTCCCCTCCTCTCCACCCGGCGGCTGGCAGTGCACTGAGCTGTGCATAGCCAGCGCTGGAGTTATAGACTGTGGGCACTAGAGTGTGCCCAGAGTCTATAGCGCATGTACAGGGCCCCGGGAAAATGGCCGCTGTGGCCATTTTCCAGTCGTTTTACAGTGCCGGACCTCCATGCTGATATGGGACTCCGTAGAGGTAAGTAATATTATGGGTGCAGGGTGTGCGGTGCAGGGCCCCCCTGGACCCAGGGGCCCGTGTTCCCTGCACACCCTGCACCCATTATAGATACGCCCCTGGTTGGTGCCTTCTGTACGTGCCACACATTTATACTGGGATTTGTTAGGCTAAAATACGAATTTAGATGTAATCAACAAAAAAGGGAAATATGTTTGTATGACATGGCTAGACCCTTCCATGGTATAGCATAATTGCCAAATTTAACATTTGTATGCATTTGGGCATGAACCAGGTGTACATTTCATATATTTGTACAATGTAAAATAAGGCCTAAAGTTTAATACCAACATCTTTGTCAATGTATTACCTAACTAACCGATGCTTTCCATGTAGGTTTGGATGAAACACCTTTTCAAAATGTGAATGCCAGCTTTGATGAAAACCCTGTGGAGGTAGCAGATTTTAATTCACTTAACATAATACCCATCAGTCCAACCATGCCAGCTCACCACTCAGGGGACACAACACCACCACTACTCAGTCCCACCTTTCCTCCTCCTACACAGCCAGATTTTTTAAATAGTATGGTAGGCTTTCAAGAGCAGCAAATAAACCTCCTGACAACACAAGTGCAGCAGTTAAATTTAATAAATACATTTTTTAACTGGCGGAATCGCTCCATGGCTGCACAAACATTACAACAGACCAGGATGGCAATCAGTCTGGAACAGATTCAGGTGGCAAATACATCACACCATCAGACCTTAATCACGATGCTTGAAGGCCAGAATTGTTTTCATGAAGCAAATGGAAGTTTTCAAACTTTTTTGGGACACTTATTACAGCAACAGAATCAAGAATTTTGTGATCTTAATGGTAACCAATTAAATTTTGGCACCCAGATTTTAGCTAGGATCCCTGACACTCCCAGTACTTCTGGTGCCAGCACTTCTGAGACCAATACTCCGGTCATTACTCCACCCCAAAGATCTATCCGTACAAGAGGTGGTTCTGAACCTGGCCATGGAGGAATGGTTGGGCCAAGGGATAGTTTATAAATAGCTACCAAGATTACATTTTATATTTATAATATGTTCATTTTCCTTTGTATTTTCCTTCCTTAAAATGCAAAAAAAATCAAATTTTATCTTTTGTAAATACCATATTTGCCTTACAAATATTATCTGTGGTTTTTATAATGTTAATTTGTACATTGCCAAATTTTCAAGGGTACACTGTATTTGTATATTATAAACAAACCAACTGTTTGCACTAACAAATAAAAACAAAGATATGTGTTTGAGCACAGACTAAATTTAATTTATATGACAATGAGACATAGCGCCCTCCATAACATTTGAGCTGGTATTTTGACCTAAAATAGAACACCTTGGCTATGATTGGAAGTAGGCTAAAGAACCATCCTAGCTTCAAATTCTAACTAAAAGGACTAGTGGGTGAGTTCTATTAAAGTAATGTGTTTAATTATGAACAACCAATTTACTTTGCAGTTTAGAGCAGTGATTGTTTAAATGGATTTGCCCATAACAACCAATATAACCTAAAAACAAGGCACCTATCACCATTGTATCTTTAAATCAAAATGAAAAAGAAGGGGATAATTTTTTGCATAGGACAAAAAATCCAGATTAAAGACAAATATGTCTATATGGGGCACTCTTAAAAAACAAATTAATTAGCAAGGAGTAAAAATTGAGTGAATAGTGAAATTTAAAACTTAGCGTTTAATTCAGAACTTAAAATGAATTCTCTCGTTTGAAGCATATAACAATGTGAGTATAGAATTTATGCTAAATAAGCAATATACAGATAAATATAAGAAATAGACATATAGTGACAAAAATAGTCAAAATTATGGCGAAAATACAATAAATACAACAGATCTCACACACTAATTAATCAGATGTCATGCTCTGGGAGATATCATGTTTCCCCGATAATAAGCCCTACCCTTAATTTTGTAACCCAGTCCAAATTAAGCCCTACCCCGAAAATAAGACCTACCTGAATCTCATATTGAGCTGGGAACGCTGCAGAGACCAGCTTTCCCAGTCATGCAGTGCGCGGGTGACGTCATGACATCACCCACGCGCAGAGGATCCTGTGCGGCCGCACCTGCTGGATCAAGTTAGATCCAGTCAGCGCGCAAGTGAGAGCGACACTTGCTAATTAATTTGTTTTTTAAGAGTGCCCCATATAGACATATTTGTCTTTAATCTGGATTTTTTGTCCTATGCAAAAAATTCTCCTTCTTTTTCATTGTATATTGCACAAATTCTATGGGTGCACCACCATCCCTGTGTCATTTTATTATTGAAAATATATATAATAAGACCTTTTATGTTGGTTTCTGTAATTGTAATTGAATCAGTTAAAAATCTATCTATTCACTTGTGAACCTGTGCGGACTCTACTCCCCCTCTTTCTTGTATCTTTAAAACAAACCAAGCAGTTTGTTGGATATGGACAACATCAATATACAAACAGACTTCTGTAAATTGACAAGGTAGTATCCAAAAACATTAGTATGTGTGAAATGTTTAGTAATAACACTTTATAAATTAAAATACAACCATGGGAAGATGACAGTAATCATGCACATAGTGTCACCTGATGATGCTGGGTGGGGGACTGCAGTAGAGTATTTATAGTGCACTAACCAGCTTATGTAGCCCACATAGACCTACAGTAGTTTTCAACATGTGTTTTTATTGTGGCAAACACGAAAACAAAAGGTGCCTATGTATCCTGCATTTACCTTAATTGTTGCTTTTTAATTTATAAAAAAAACTATTAAATGTATTTGTTTAGATTAGAAATGGGCAATTGACTGACTTTTAAATCCTAACAAAAATAAAATATAAAAAATGTCTTAACATACCAGACCCAATGGATATAAATGGGTATAAAGTTAGGACTGTCATGTAGAAACCTCAAAAGAAAAAAAAAAAATATTGCCCTTTGCTAAAAACTCCAGTTTGTGTATGTGGTGTCCAGGGCCCACAGAATTAGCTTTGTTTATTTACCTTTCAGTGCACGGCCATGTATGGAAACTTCCACTATGCACAAGCACAGTGCCAGCTTCCTATGTCATAGGCTTCACATTTGCAAGGTGTCTTCTCCTAAATGGCAGGGATATAACTATGAGGTATAGCAGTTACCACAGGTGCTGTGAATTGCCAGTAGGACACAGGCATGATTTTCAGAATACAATTTCTTAGATAAACACAGACTTGTCTTGGCCCAAAAAGAAATATAAACCCAATTTAGGATACCAAGCCCCCCAAGTACCATTTTTAAATAAAAATGTGATTTGTGGGCATCCAAATACAAGATTCCTTAAATAATTTGAGCTAACCACTAATAAAAGTCAGGCCACAAAATAAGCCACATATTAAAAGAAAAATCAATGTGTATGACTTTAAAGGTGAAAATAGTGTTGCCAAACTAAAAAATGTCAGGAGAGAAAAGTATGACTTACTCACGTAAAAACCCACAGTATGTACACTGCTTAAACTTGTTGCGCCAAAAATAAAAAAACAGTGGTAACAAACATGTGAAAACCAAATGCTGAATAAGTGCACATCCTTACATACATAACTATGTACTGCACAATCAAAGGAAGGACCTGCTGGTCTGGGAAGTAACACCGCAGGTGGAGGCCCACACATTAGACATACCTGAATAGGAGCAAGTTGTGTATTTTTCCTTAAAAAAAAATGGAGTAAGTTAGTTAACCAAATGAAGAAGCACATAGCAAAACTAACACCTTCTAAAGATAAATTAGATAATCACAATGGTTACTATGGACAACATTCTATTTAAATGACACTTGATTTGAACAAGTCAAAAACACAGACAGTACTGTTGTGGTAAAGGATACTTACATCTATAATGATGTCTGATGACCTGCAGCCTGATCTGCCTCCCACTATCTGTTGTCAAATTGTCACCAGATACAACAGAGTCACCTGCCTACTCATTTTCTAAAGCAAAATCAGCCGGAATTGTCTGCTGCAAACACAAGTTATGCAATAGACAGCAGCTGAGCAAAATATCTAAAACTTTAGCAACAGAATATAACAAAAGACCAACAGATTTATCCAGACATCGGAAACGAGATTTAAGCAGGCCAAATGTATGCTCTATCACAGATCTAGTGGACTTATATACTCGATTATAATTATGCTCAGCAGTAACAATGGAGTCAAAAGCCAACTGAGACACCCATACCCAGCATCACCTGTAAATAAATTTAAAATATATTTAATAAACATATCTAAGCATGCATAACAAAAGTAAAGTGATAATGTCTAAGGTACTGACCCAGCAACCATTCCTCCGGCATTTGTCCAGCATCAAAACGATCATGAAGGGATCATTGACAAAGGATGAAGGCATCATGACATGAGCCAGGGTAGCCGACTACAACACTCATGGTTTTCATTTTTGCATCACACACCACCTGCACATTCATAGAATGGGCATGGTGCCTATTAAGGTATACATGTGCCCTTTCCCTAGCTGGTCTTAGCTCAATGTGTGTGCAGTCAATAGCACCCAAGACATTTGGCATGCCTGCAATGCCAGAAAAGCTACCCTGACTGCATGCCACTTTGTCTCATGGCAAGGAAAGCAGATGCAGGAATCCATAAGTGGCAGAAATGATGCCAGTACCTGGATGAGGTATCTGGAGAATGTGGACTGGGATATAGCGAGAACTCTACCAGTAACAGACTGAAAATTCCCAGTAGCCAGAAAGTGCAACACAGCCAGAAGCTTATGCAGGCCTGAGACAGAGTGGGAATGTCCTGTCTTAAGGTCTAGGTCCATTTTTACTCCAGACAAATGTATGTTGCAGCTTTAGCCACTTTTATAGGGATCATCATTGTGTTGCCAATAAGTGAAACTACAAACACCATTGAATACTTGCAAACACATGCAAACTCTGCTCAAACACTCATCATCTCAGGAGGTCATTTATTTGAAAAGTGTATTTATTTCGAAGTTTGTTAATTTCTCGCGCAAGTTTTCAAACTTGATTCTTTGTAAATTTGCGAGTTGTATGCTTTCCTAGGGGAAGATTAGTGCATTTGTAAATGCAATAATTTGTTCAACTAATTGAACATTGGCTTTGTGTGCATCTCTGAATCAAGCCCAGAAGAAAGGCATTAGTGATGCCATAGGAACACTATACAAGGAACGAGAAGGGAATAGCAACCATGCATTACTGTAATTTACACTAAACATGCAATAACAAGTGTTATTAGACCTAATGGTTTAAATTTGGACAATCTGGGGTCTTTTGAGATATGCAATTTTGAACTGAAGATGAAACATGCAGATTTCCATCTATAATTATCATAACTTACATTTATAATAGAGTAGGGGTAGCCATCAGTGGGTTAAATATTGATGATCACCATTGATGATTCCAGCAATATTTAAAATCTATGTCAAGTTAGTGAAAACTCAATGGGGAATCAACAATGGTTTTCACTTATTAATAATAGACATGCCTGCTGTGGGAAACAGCTGGCGGCTGTACAATCAGGGAAAAGAGCAGGGTTAACAGGTCACTGGGAGCAGGGCTAAGCTCCATGCCTCCTGTGCTAAGTAGAAAAAATATAATAGCAGCACTACATCCATCAATGGCTGAGAACCATTGGATCTCCAAAGGCAAAACCATCAACCATCGGCAGAAAATCATTAATGGCTTTAGCCACTGATGGTATTTTGCCATCACATTAATAAAATAAATGTCAAACTAAAAACAGTTAAGACAATGTTGCTTGGTGCTCTAAGGGCCTTAGACTGCAATTTTTCTGCACAGGAAAAATTCCAGCACCTGACAACTGTGTTATTTTACTTAAAGCAAAACAGATGAACAATTTAATGATGGGCACACGATTTAGTTTTTCCAGTACCAGGATGAGAAATTATTAAATGTGCTATGTCAAAATGACAGTTTATATTAAAAAATAAACACATAAGAACAGTAAGCTGAGATTCATCTGCCAGTTCATACATTTTATACATTTGGAGAAAGTACATAAATAATGTGATAAATGAAAAAAAGTGGAACAACAAATAAGAACAGTATACAATATCTTCCTAGAACTTTAGCTCATTATTGCTCAATGTTGGCAGTAATGAGAGTCTGAGAAACCCAAGTCACTTGTTCACGTGTGTGAGCAGTACCACATTGTAATATAGGCAGAATGGGCAATCGCCAATGTCCAGAGGCAACAGGGGGACCACAGTTGCAGCCTAATTATCTCCAGGGCTTAACACAGAATACTGCATCTTTGGATGTTTATTTGCATTAGTTTTATTATCTGGCATGAGGTGGAGGATCCGGAACAGAGGGCACATACACTGACCTGCAGAGAATCTGGCATTGCTGGCTGCTCACCAGGCTGCTCACCAGGGTTCTGCTGCTGGTAATTTATCCCTTGCCCAGATATTGTCGAAGCCGGATGATTAGCAGACAGGGTTTGCGCAATGCCATCTTGCAAATGGCTACAAGACTCCATCATAAAAATAGGTCACACAGCGCCATTTTGTCAAATCCACATAGTACAAAAAATACAGCGCTAAATTGCTAATTAATAGCAATTCAAGACTTTTAACAATCTTCCCCAAACACATACCGACAGTGTTTAACATACATAAAAATGACTTTCCAACACATTAAAATCACCACAGACTTAAATATGAACAGCGCAAAATAGTAGCAAATTAATGGTGTTTTCCCAGCATTCACATTAACACATACACGCGAAGTTAAACATTGCACAACGCAAAATAGCTAATCATTAGCATTAGAACACTTTTATTAATCCGTCTCAAAATCATACTGTCAGTAGTCAAAACACCTAAGGATAACATTCCAGCTCACTGCAACACTAACACAGCGCTAGTTAAAGGTGTTCTCACTGCACTCTCAGTAGACACCTAGCCATGAGGTTAACACAAATCTCATAGCACAGAGAGTGTAATATAGTTAAACTGCGCTGTGCATCTGAAACTCATTAGAACACTTTATACAATCTATACACAATCAATACTGACTCAAAGATACCTTTTCAGCCTAGCGCTGCTCGCTAAGTACCCCACAGACTCCCAGACACACAATGCTATTTAGCATTGTTTTCGCTTGCATACATACACTTAAAGCAATAGTTCCATAGCACAAAAGGGTTATTATTACGTGATTCATTCACAATGCTATCATGTAAAGAAATGACTGTTTTTCTGCAACTAAGGTTTAGTACATAATAAGTAGATCATGTTTGGTGCCATTCTGATCCGCTGTGTATTTGCAGAACTCCAGTTCTATCGGTGGGGAAATCGCTACAAGCATCTGCAAGTTATGAATTATGGGGAATTTAGTGATAGAATGTGCATTGTATGTAGTGTCCATTACTTAGTTATGCGGCAGGAAAAAGTACACCAAGAGCCACTTGGAGGCTGAACTTCTCAAGTTTGAATGGACCAATGGACTGTGCCGTTACGAAAGACTCAAGAAGAAGTTCCACTGTGAAGATGCCAGCTCATGCCAATTGTATTGTTTATCCCTGTTCGGGTACATAACCAGGCTCTCTGACCTCAGTCGAGAGTCTTCTTGCTGTGCTGTTGATGAAGGTTTCTAATGCTGATGCCGGTATCTGGGACTAGAGCGCGTGCATATATAACAACTGTACCTTGGGTCTGTATGATTTATTTGTGCTAATTGTCTTTAGATCACAGCATGTAACCATCTGTTTTTATATTGAATAATAACTTTTTGTGCTTTGGAACCACATTCAAAGTCTAAAGGCATTTATTTACTGTGCGACTCATTATGCTAAATTGCGACAATTATAGAAGGTATAGGTAGGATCACATAGAGGTTTAAAGTAGGTATCAATAATATGTTTATGTTTACAATCATATGTGAAATAGTCCATTTATTAGATTACTGACAATATATGGCACCCTTATGAAAACAAAATTGTATTTATTTTCTAAAACACTTACACTTTGTCAGCTTAATAAATCCAATTTACAATACATGAATTATACATAATAGAATCTCACATCTGAGTATGTACAATTAACCTTTTTGTTGGAGTCAATATCCACAATTTCATAATCTTAGAGTGGATCCAGTAAACAGCAACCCTACACATTTTGGGCCTGATTCAGACCCACTCGCGAGCGGCTGTCCGCTCGCAAGTGGGTCGATGGTCTGCACTGAGCATGCGCACGACGGAAGGAGCTCCGTCGTGCGCATGCGCCAGACACGACGAGCGAAGGACTTTCCTTCGCTCGTTGTGTCCGATCAAAGGGGGCATGCTGTCAATGTTGATTGACAGCACGCCCCCTTTGGTGGGCGTGCCGGGGGCGTGCCTCCCTGACGGGGGCGTTCCCACGGGAACGCCTCCCGTCAGAAGCCGGCCCACTGACATCACTAGTGATGTCAGTGGGAGTGATTTTGGCTCTGATAGAGCCAAAATCACTCCGGAGTTTGCGGTTGAAAACCTCAACCGCAGGCTCCGGCTCGCAATTTCGATGGTCGCGATGGTCACGACCATCGCGGCCATCAAAATGCACGCTCGTATAGCCTGTGGGTGGTGACCCACACCTATACGAGCATCCAGGAGGACGCTCCATGAAAAAGGAGCCCGGCCCTCATTCAGAGCGTGCGCTCTGCTCAGAGCGTACGGCTCTGAATGAGGGCCTTTGTCTCCAAGAGACTTCTTCAGGGGTTAATCTCAATTTGGTTACATATTATGGACAATTGTTGTCAATCAAAGTGAAACTTGTTCAGTAATATCCGGGAATGAGCAGGTCAGTGAATAAAGTTGACCATAGTACTTTAAGAGTTTTAAACCTTAAATAATCTGTATTTATGAAAAACTGCCGATGCGTCTTTAACCAGGCATCTTTACACCATGTAGTGACAGTATACAGAATAGATGTCCCATAATACAGTAAGTACAATATAAGGTCTTTAGCGGTTTACTGTATTCTTGACACAAAGTGATCATTTCAAACATCAGGAGTAAGAGTTACACTGCCTGGAAGTGATTGGTCAGCATCTCACAGTTTACTGCGCACTGCTACTGCATTGTATTCAGTACAACAGTTTTCATCCGTGGAGCATTCGCCACCCAGCAGTTATACTGTGTATTGCATGGCATGTAGTCTTTTGTGGCATATACTATGCCCCACCTTAAAATAACATGCAGTATCTGCCATAATGCGTACTGACATGCCACGGCAGGGAAGGCAAGATGCTACACTATGAGCAAACATGTAGCAGGACACATCTGTATATTATAAATAAACTGTATGCCTGTCATTCTGTGCCCCACCAAAAATATGCAGAAGGAGGTAAACACTGTCCGCTTTCTTCTTTGACCTCAGTTTGAGAGAAGTTGGCTGGTCTGATGAAATATTTTGTTTTGTGTATAGAGCATTGTGGAAGAGTTGGTCAGTTGGAAGAACATTGGTTTGGTGCATGACCAGCTTAAACTATGCCTACCACCAATTTCTTTAGGTTTTTTGATGTACTAATCCAGCCTACTATATTGATAGTTTTGCCTACAGTTGATTTGGTGCTGCCCACATAAGACCACTTCCATATATTTTTCCAGTGGAGATGATACCTATAGCAACCAATCAGATTCTACTTAATATTCAATTAGCACCTTCTAGAAGATAATAGCTAGAATCTAATATGTTGCTATGGGGAAAATCTCCACTTCTAAAAACTCTCACTTTAGTAAATATACCTCTAGTTGTTTTAAGGCTGGTCATTAATTGAGCAAAATGAATCAAATATCTTTTCAATTATAAATGTTAATTAATAAATTTCTAACACAAAAATGTAACATGGTTTTATTTTAATAGATAATATGATCCCTAGAGCACCTTAGGAAAATGTATCTAATCTTTTTTCATCTTTGTTTTGTATTCATCGGTATGTAAGCAATATTACAGAAGGAGAGAGTAAAGAAAAAGGTGAGGCCAAGGTTGTCATCTAGGCATTGAACATGGAAAAGAGAGAAGAGCATGCTGATGTCCATGGTGAGAAAGCTGGATAGGAGGATATAGACTATAAAGATGGTGAACTTAGATTTAGAAAGTGTGAGCTTTTAGTATCATTGAAACATTCATGAGAAGGCAGACATGGTTTTTCATAAAATAAATTAGTGTATGTTCTAGGGGTAGGGGAAGGGGAATAAGCTTAAGAACTGGCACAAGAACTACTATAAATAGGAGGTATGTCCAGAAGTTTCTGAGAAATTGACAACCATATAGGTACCACACAATAATGAGATGGAGGTGCTCCCGTGAGAGTAAAAATCAGGTAATTAAAGATAAAAGGGAAAAAGTACTCTCTTTGTTGGGGCACTCAACCAACCTTAATAGTTCAAAACTTAACTTTTGGAGGTATGCTCTAAAAAGTCCATAGACTGACACAAACATAAAAACAAACAAAGTAATAAGTCCTTCAACTTTCTACTAAAACAATCATATACTGTAAAGTCCAGATTCTGAACAGATAATCCAGTGGAAGAGGACAAAACAATATAATTTAGCTTCAATTAATCAAGCATGTGATGTAATTATGGGATAGCACAAAATCAATGTAATAATTAAGCCATGAATTATGACATTTATGCTGGGTACACACTGGCTGATATATACAGATGTGCCCAGCTAGTTTTTTGTTTATGGCGCACCATTCAGGGCTCTGTGTCACGCCATGGAAAGTTACATGATGGCTGGAATTGTGGTGTACTGTGGTATTCTTCAATGAAGGATACGCTACGGCATGTAATATAGCGCTTAACTGCTGGGTGGCGAGTGCTCCACTGTAGTAATTTGTACTGAATACCATACTGTTAAATTGGATGGATATCACATTCACGCACTGTACAGTATTTGCATGTTCACACAACCAATATTTTTAATATCACATATAGTACATACAGTAGGCTCTTGGAACAGGATGCAAATCAATACACATATTGTACATAACTGTATAGTAATGCAGTTGCCTGAGTTGTTATCATGGGATAACTGATATTGTAGATTAATGAGATGCACGCACAGCTTTCAATGAGATGGGGTAAATTATTATCTAAACGTGGGGTACGGTGTATATACAGTATGTACTATTAATGTATAATATCTGGAAAGGAAGACAAATTTTTTTATTATTAAAAACAGCAATGGGTGAGTGGAGTGCACAAGGATGAGCAAACTACAGTATGTGCGGTTCTTCATATACTGTATCTGGCTTGTGGGCTAGTGGTTAGGTGATTGCTTTGCAACAATGAATGTCCCAGGTTTGAGCCCTGCAAAATATTAATTTATTTTGACACTGTCGGCTCTGTATACTATAGTGAATCTACTACAGTAGTGGGCTGTTTAAAAGTAAGGCATTACAAACTGATTGTGCATTTAAAAAGTGCAAACTTGTGTCAATATCTGCACTGTGGTGGCTATCAGCTCCAAGGGGTTACAATGGGATATCTGGCACATGCCCAGTGGAGGGGTTACAATGGGATTTGTGGCGCATGCCCAGTGGAGCCAATACATATTCCAAGTAGCGCTATGCCATGGCATATGGAAGATCATTGCACTGCGCATGCCCAGTTGTCTGTATTACATACTGACTGTGATTGAATGTGCACACTAGCTCCACTCTCTGCACTGCTCCAGACTAGAATACTATAGTGCTTTCTCATGACTTCAGCAACTGGTAGTGGGCTCTGTTTGAGAGAGAGCTTTCTGTATTGCAAACTGACTGTGCACTTAAAGTGCAAACTTGCATCAATGTCTGCACGCTTGGCACTGTGGTGGCTGTCAGCCAGCTCCAAGTGCTTAAAAATGGAATCTCTGGCGCATGACCAGTGGAGGGGTTGCAATGGGATTTCTGGTGCATGCCCAGTGGAACCACTCTGTAGCTATGGCATAAGGAGGCTCATATAGTAGTAATGTGCATGCCCAGTGTGCCGGGAGTCACACACAATGGAGCCACTCCATATGCCAGTTGAGCTACAAGGAGGCTCACAGTACACATATTGTAATTTGCAGCCATGACATCACATACACAACATATGCAGTTCTTACTAGGACAGGCTTTTGGGCAAGGTGTTAGGTGAACCGTCTTGCTTACACTTCCTGTTCACCTGTTTGAGATCTTGATATTTTTTTTTATTTTTGAAATCTTCACTACAGTAGTTCAGTATTGTTATCCAACCCTTCTAAACTAAATAGATTACATATGTAGATGTGCCCAGCTACTGTAGTTTGTTACTCCATACACCATGTAGCACATTGCTAGTCGCATGCTACGGTGTGGTGTATTGAGTCTCATAGCACTGCACATGCCCAGTTATCTGTATTACTGTACATACTGTACTGACTGTGCGGTTGAAGTTCCACACTTGCAATAATGCAAAATATAGTACTGTCGGCACTGTTCCAGACTTAGACATTGTAGTTATGCCATGACTTTAGGAACTATTATAATAGAGGGTGGAGGTGTGTGGGCTAGGGGGCTAATGCCTAGCCTCAACTCTTCTATAGTCTTCTTGTCCCGCAGGTTCAAGACCTTTAAAATAAATATACAAATATATATTTTTACATTTTCACTAATTCATTATTCAATACATTATCCACAAATTCTGGCATTTCTGTGCTACTTTATGCCACTGTGTGCTCAAGAAAGGGGTGTATGGTGCTCCAATACAGTACCCACGTACAGCACAAAGCTAGTCATGCTACAGTAGGGCATTTCACGTCTATTTCTACTGCGCATACCCAGTGTGTTGGGAGTCACACACTTAATCCCAGACTACTGTATAGTGATTTCATGACTTTAGAAATTAGTACTGTATTAGGCTGTTTAAAAGTGGGGTCTCTATATTACAAACTGATTGTGCATTTAAAGTGCAAATGTGGGATGTCTGTAATACAGTACATACTGACTGTGTGTTTAAAGCACACAATTGTGTCAATGTCGGCGCTGTCCCAGCCTTGGACACTATAGTGATTTCTCATGACCAGTAACTGGTAGTGGGCTCTGTTTGAGAGAGATTTCTCTGCATTACAAACTGACTGTGCAATAAAAGTGCAAACTTGCATCAATGTCTGCACGGTTGGTGCTGTGGTGGCTGTCAGCCAGCTCTGAGGGGTTCCAAATGGTATCTCTGTCACATGCCCAGTGGACGGGTTGCAATGGGATTTCTGGTGCATGCCCAGTGGAGCCAAGCCATACAGTACACCATGTAGCACTACAGTTTGCCATGGCATATGGAAGATCACAACACTGCACATGCCCAGTGGGTCAGGAGCCACACACAGTGCATCAGGTCCCTTCCCCCAAAGTAAACAAGAGACTTCCATTACCATAATAAAGAACACTCTGTTAGCCATTTACTGTAAGTAGTCAGCTCTGCCCATGTGTCCTGAAAAGGCTTCGAATGGTGACCATTGCTAATGACACGATCCCCCATCTGCTAGGACAACTAGCATGCCATTATGAATGTGTCTTTACTGTATATTAAAAATTGAATGTGCAGTTGAGTTTGCACACTTGCACCACTCTCTGCACTGTCCCAGACTTGGACACTATAGTGATTTCATGACTTGAGAAACTGGTAGTGAGTGAGATCTTTTTGAGAGATAGGTCTCTTTATTACAAACTGATTGTGCATTTAGAGTGCAAACTTGCGTTAATGTCGGCACTGTACCATACTAGAACACTATAGTAATTTCTCATGACTTCAGCAACTGGTAGTGGGCTCTGTTTGAGAGAGACTTCTCTGTATTACAAACTGACAGTGTTTAAAGCTCAAACTTGCATTAATGTCCGGGTTACAAATTGGATCATGCCCAGTGGAGCCACTCCATAGCTGTGGCATAAGGAGGCTAATACAGTAGTAATGCACATGCCCAGTGGGTTGGGAGTCACACACAGTGCATCAGGTCCCTTCCCACAAAGCAAGCAAGAGCCTTTCATTACCATAATAAAGGATGCTCTGTTAATCCTTTTACTGTAAGCAAATAGCTCAAGGTCTTCCCTTACCTGTACGTTGCTGCATTTTGCACAGTACAAACAATACAATGCCTAGTGCATTATGGTTTCATGTAAAATACAGCTGGGTGGCATAGAGTGGCATACATAGAAATGGCAGGTGGTGGGAAGTTGAGGAGTGTCTACTGTATTGGAGTAAACTTACTTAAATAAATATAGAGCAATTGAAGTTCAATATTATTGTTTGTGTATCGATACCTGTATGTGTTGGTATAAATGACAGAATTTACACACCAAGTGATTTCTGTGTAATCCTGTTGTGAAGATTTAAAAAAATTCAAAATAATAAAAAAATGACAAATTGTAGCCTTCCAGGCTTCAATCCTTGGATGCCTACACTGCTTTGCATTCTAACCACTACACCACAGATACCTGTCGTAACAAGTGACACACCAGTGTGTAATGAATGAGCGTCATGCATTGTACTGTAGAGAGGAAGTTTTCTTCAGGTGAGGTCTTTCTCTTGGTGAAGTGGAGAGACCAAGCTTTCTCCACAAACCAAGAGAAAGAGATTGCTTACAGGAGAGCAAGAAGGGCCATTTATGAAAAATATGGGTGCCACCGGACCATCAGGGCTCTCCAAAGGTTGTGGTCTGACTTGCTGCGCAGGGATGCGCCTCGGCTCCATCACATCAGGAGGTGCCTCCTGCATAGTACAGATGTGCTCAGCAAGTTTGTTGCTCCATATGCTATGAAACGTGCCCCACAAGGTGTGCCACACAGCATGTCATGAGTCACGCCACAAAGACAGTTTCATAAAGTAGCGAAGCGTTGCACTGGAAAAAAGTCATAACATGTAATACAACTTTTTTCCCACCAGGTGTCACTTTTCCTTAACTACATAGTGCATGCGTCTGATTTCCAATGCATGTTCTGTATCACCGCCCGATGATTGGCTGACAGAAGCGGTGATTCAGTACACTATACAGTAGTACAGCATTTCCACATGGATTCAGGAATGTATAATAAAGCAATAGAAGAATGTCTAATAAAGTTTGAAATAAAAGCTCTGTATTACACACTGACTGTGCGGTTGAAATTGCACACTTGTGCCAATTTAAGTACTGTCAGCACTGTCCCAGACTTAGACATTGTAGTGATTTCATTACTTTAGGGACTACAGTACTGTAGTAATGGGTAAAGCATGTGACCTAGCAGTCTAATGCCTAGTCTCGCTGTTGAATATATAGTTTTTTTTTTTTTTTTTAAATCTTCACTTGCAGTATTCAGTATTCAATACATGTGGAGAACATGCCCAGTACAAACTTTTGGGCACAAACTTGCGTCAATGTCGGTGCTGTCCCAGACTTGGACACTATAGTGATTTCTCATGATCAGCAACTGGTAGTGGGCTCTGTTTGAGAGAGAGCTCTCTGCATTACAAACTGACTGTGCATTTAAAGCGCAAACTTGCATCAATGTCAGCTCGGTTGGTGCTGTGGTGGCTGTCAGCCAGCTCCGAAGGGTTACAAATGGGATCTCTGGTACATGCCCAGTGGAGGGTTTGCAATACGATTTCTGGTGCATGCCAAGTTGAGATGCCCAGTGTATGGGTTACAATGACAATGGAATCTGTGATGCATTCCCAGTAGAGCCAAGCCCTATGCCATGTATCGCTATGCCATGGCATATGGAAGATCATCACTGCACATGCCCAGTTGTCCGTTTTACTATGTGGTTTAATTTTCACACTAGTGCCACTTTTCTCTGTTCCTGACTTGTACACATTAGTAATTTTATGACTTTTGAAACTGCTAGTCAGCTCTGTTTGAGAGAGTGGTCTCTGTATTACAAACTGACTGTACATTTAAAGCACAAACTTGTGTCAATGTCAGCATGGTTGGTACTGTGGTGGCTGTCAGCCAGCTCCGAGGGGTTACAAATGGGATTTCTGGTGCATGTTCAGTGGAGGGATTGCAATGGGAATTCTGGTACATGCCCAGTGGAGCCACTCTGTAGCTGTGGCATAAGGAGGCTCATATACTGTAGTAGTAATGCACATGCCCAGTGTGTCTAGAGTCACACACAATGGAGCCACTCCATACACCAGTCAAGCTACAAGGAGGCTCACTACACATACAGTACTGTAATTCGCAGCCTTCACATCACATACACGACAGATGCAATTCTTTCTAGGACAGGCTTGTTGGCAAGGGGTTAGGAAAACTGCCTTGCTTACACTTCCTGTCCACTTGTTGAAGATCTTGATCAATTTTTTTTAAACGTTCACTACAGTAGTTCAGTATTGTTATCCAACCCTTACTAAACTCAATACATTATACTGTATATGTAGATCTGCCCAGCTACTGTAGTTTGTTGCTCCATATGCCATGTAGTGTATTGCTAGTCGTGCGCTATGCTGTGGTGCATTGAGTTTCATAGCACTGCACATGCCCAGTTGTCTGTATTACTTTACATACTGTACTGACTGTGCACACTTGCGGTACTGTAAGTACAGTACTGTCAGCACTGTCCCAGACTTAGACATTGTAGTGATTCCTTGACTTTAGGAACTACTGTAGTATAGGGTTGAGATGTGTGATCCAGAGGGCTAATGCCTAGCCTCACTGCTTCTACCATCTTTTTGTCCCGGGGGCTCGAGACCTTAAAATATATTTTTAAATCTTCACTAATACATTATCCTCAAATTCTGGCATTTCTATGCTACTTTATGCCACAGTGTGCTCAAGAAAGGGGTGTATGGTGCTCCAATACAGTACCCACGTACAGCACAAAGCTAGTCATGCTACAGTATGGCATTTCGATTCTTTTTCTACTGCGCATGCCCAGTGTGTCAAGATTCACACACTGTATCCCAGACTACTGTATAGTTATTTCATGACTTTAGAAATGAATAGTGTATTAGGCTGTTTAAAAATGGAGTCTATATATTACAAACTGATTGTGCGTTTAGAGCACAAAATTGCATCAAAGTCAGTGCTGTCCCAGCCTTGGACACTTTAGTGATTTCTCATGACCAGTTACTGGTAGTGGGCTCTGTTTGAGAGACAGGTCTCTGTATTACAAATTGACTGTGCGTTTAAAGTGCAAACTTGCATCAATGTCAGCATGGTTGGTGCTGTGGTGGCTCTCAGCCAGCTCCATGGAGTTACAAATTGGATCTCTGGTGCATGCACAGTGGAGGGGTTGCAATGGGATTTCTGGCGTATGCCCAGTGTAGCCATGCCATACACCATGTAGCGCTATTCTATAGCATATGGAAGATCATAGCAGGTCATGAATCACACACAGTGAAAGTGGGATATCCGTATTACACACTGATTGTGTAAAAAAAATAATAATAGTAATAAAAAAATGTCACCTTCCAGGTTTTGAACTCGGGAAATGGGGTTGTACAGATGCCTGCATGTATTGGTTTGATTTCTAACCACTGCACTATAGACGACTGCAATACCGAGGTTGCACCTGTCTTGATTGTGTCATATGTCAACTTAGATGTCAAGATGGCCAATCTTGTTTTATTATTTGCAATTCTGCTCTGTGTAAATTCATTACCCGCCTCTGTGCTGCTATATATTGTAGTACCCTCCATAGACGATATTTGCTGTCAGCACTGTCAGTGCTATCCCAGACTTGTCCACAATAGTCATTTCATGACTTCAGAAACTGGTATTAGGCTCTATTTGAGAGAGAGCTCTCTGTATTACAAACTGACTGCATTTGAAGTGCAAACTTGCGTCAATGTCAGCACGGTTGGCACTGTGGTGGCTGTCAGCCAGCTCTGAGGGGTTACAAATGGGATCTCTGGTGCATGCTCAGTGGAGGGGTTGCAATGGGATTTCTGGCGCATGCCCAGTGGAGCCAAGCCATACACCATGTTGCGCTATTCCATGGTGTATGGAAGATCACAGAACTGCGCACGCCCAGTGGGTGAGGAGTCAAATGCAGCTACAGTAAAGTGGGATGTCTTTGCTACGACAGGCTTGTGGAGAAGTGGTTAGGTGTTCCATCTTTCTGCCTGCCTGTCCCTCCTGTTCTAGACCTATAATTTTTATTTTTTTAATTCTTCACTAGTTTAGTATTGTTATCCAACCCTTACTAAACTTAGGCCCTGATTCAGAGCCGGATGCTCTTTCAGAGCGCTTGCTCTGAATCAGGGCATTTTTTGTTTTGTTTTGTTTCGGCCTCCTTGCCGCTCGAATAGCTGTGGGTGACCACCCACAGCTTATGCGAGCAGTCAGGTGATGGTCGGTGATGGTCACTTTGGTCTTGACTGGTGATGTCAGTGGTGACTCACACAAATGGCAGGCATTCCTTAGAGAATGTCTCCAAATGTGTAGCCACCCCCCCTGCGTGCCTCCAAAATGGGGTGAGCTGTCAATCAAAATTGACAGCTTCCCCTTTTTGGTGTGAGACCCGTAGCAACGTAGCACCCGTCGCTAGCTGGGTCTCGCGCATGCGCATGTCAGAGCTGGCTCTGGTGTGCACATGCACAGTGGGGGACCATTGACCCACTTGCAAGCACTGTGCGCTCACGAGCAGGTCTGAATCTGGCCCTCAGTACATTATATATACTAGTTGTTTAATTTTGTCAACCCAATTTTATTTTTCCAACCCCAAAATGAAAGTGATTTTTTGGTATGCTCTTAAGTGTTTTTTCAAAAATGTTTGATGCAATTTTCCTTTGGGGGACTGTCTGAAGGCTACACGGGGGTTGCCGCAATGTTGCACCCCAATTCAGCACTTTTTTCCTCCTGCAATTCATAGGCGAAACTTTTTCTCAAATTACTGCACATAACATTGACTTCCCACCTAGGCGGAAAGTCTTTCAATTTGAATACGGCAATGCTTTTCCACCTGGCGAAATGACGTCATCGGCAAAACTTTTTTAGCCGATCTTGTCTTTTCTCTCCAAAATGAATACGTGCCTCAGTGTGTACAATATGTGTACTGTATACAGTACTACTGTAAGTAATGAGCAGCCGGGAAATCACTGGGATGGGCAACAGTGATACTCTATAACTGACTGCGGGCAGCAACCCCCATCGGCCGGCGCCCCTGGTGAGGGCAATCCTGGCCAATAGGAACATATGCCCCTGCATCTGTGTGTTATTGACTTTATCATAATTTAGCTGCTTGCAGCACGTAATGCACTGATTTGTGCATGCATCTGTAATCTGTTTTTTTTCACCAAATACAGTACTTGGAACATGGATCTCCCTGATCCATGCTGCAAGCATCTTCTGCTATTGCATACGATCTAATATAAAAATTGTTAAACCATGCACGATAGTTCTTACTGTACATCACGTACTGATTTACAGTAAGATTAATTCCTGTTCAGAACTGATGGGGTTGTTGTGAATAATGAAGTGAGTTCGACACAGTAACCCAACTGTACTCTACCTTGCAATGACAGATGCACGTGTTGGGTCTCAGACACACTTAAAGACTGAATTACACAAAAACATCAATTTTATAAATTAATGACAATTTTTACTTACCTTAACATACTGTACTGTATGCAGTTAATCACACCTTTTTAATACTGTACATGCTTTTAGATAAAATGAAAACAAAACTGATTTGCCAATGGTCACTGCATGATGCAAACTATAAAAGAAAACAAAAATGATTGTACTGTACAGTACTGTACCTGTAAGTACTGTACGGTCAAACACAGTAATGTACAGTAAATTAAAAATATATTCGGTTACACAGTTGTTTAACAGTATACAGTATGAATCTACAGTATTACAGTACTGTCCTGTACAGTATATACATTAATGTAGTTTTCTTATAGTCACTGTATGCTGCCCATCCATTAGACATGCTGAAAAGTGCCCGATTATGACATTGCAATAATGCAGTCATTTGTCAGTCTGTGATGAGCCTGCACTGAACAAGCAGTCATTCAGTGTAGACTCATCAATCATCTGCAAACATTGCTCAACCTGACGTTATCATCAGGTTGACCAGCTTGTTTGCACGATGATAGATGTTTAAATGACCTGCGGTCATATGCATCGCTGGTCATTTTAGACATTTTTGCAAACGATTTAAGAACGATTGAACAATATCGCTCACATAAATCATCTAGTGGATGGGCAATTTCTCAGAAATCGAGTACTTTTTTATCGGATATGACCAGCGATGCACATGCCCAGTTGTCATTTCCGACATCTACAGTATCGAGCAAACATGCTGAACAACCTGATGATATCATCAGGTTCAGCATGTTGCCTAATGATTGATGAGCCTATACTGAACATCTGCTCGTTTAGTGTAGGCTCATCATAGACGGAGAAATGACAGCACGATTACAATGCCATAATTGTGCTCTCGTTTCTCCGACGGCTAGTGGATGTGAGGCTTAAGTCTTTACTCAACAACTGCATTACACTATGACATTAGTATGCATTTCTAAGAGCGGTGCGGTGCCTGCTGTCGTGCAGGTGTACTTCTGTAGCTTGAATTGCACTGTCTCACCTTCAGCCCGTATGTTGCTCAGATGGTCATGGAATTCCAAGCTGGACATGGACATGACTACTGTACAGTACCTATGAGGAAGGAGATGATGTGAGAACAGTCCTTCCTCAATGCCAACCGATGCGCACTACCGGACTGAGGACTACACAAAAAAATTATGGTTTTAAGTGACAATCATCACTGGCACTTTAGGCCTCAGATACAGAGTTTCACCTATAAAAGACAGACACGCAGGTTCTCACCAGAGATACTCTTGTTCTTCATCCCACTCGATCCCACACATGTCCCTGTAGGAGAGAGAATATGCCATGCAGGGCCCTTTCCTGCTCTAACAGTGTGTCATACTAATCTACATTAATATCAGCCCTGTAACTCACCGGCCTAAAAAACTACATTATTAATGTATAGTTGGCCTCACAGAGGGCCTACCTGTTATGGTGGAAGAGGCTTTGGGGGGGAACTTCTTTAGCTCTTTTGATTTCCACCCCTGTAGTCCTCTCCTGTCCTCATCTTCTTTCTTCTGCTGCTGGCACGTCCTGGCCAGTGGTGCCAGGTCTTCTTCTCTTCAGATAAGTCCCTTGAAGTCGTGTTTGTTGATTGAAGATCTGTACTTGGTGGCTGTGTGGCTGTCCTCCATGCTTGTTTCCTTGTCATACGCAGCACCCCATTCAATTTGTCCTTTATATGGTTCAGTTCCTCTTTTCCAATCCTGAATCTTGTCCGACATCTTGAGAGGATATCTTCTTTTAAATTGTTGGGGATTGGTACTTTCTTACAACTGCCATCAATGTTCATATGCTTGGTTCAATTGCAATAGAGTTCATAGGGCACATGTTCTTGAAATATTGCTTGTGCATATCGATGCATCTCACCATTGCTAACTCTGTAAAGTTCATTGTCCTTCTCAACGGTGCTGTATTTACCTTTATATGGTATGGTGCTACATGGTTTTGCTAGCTCCTATCAAGCTACATAAATTAACAAAACAATAAAATGGCTACTGTACTGTACACTAAAATACAATGCAGGAAAGGTACTGTACACTATACAGTCTAAACATTGCTACACCAAAGGTCATGACACTGAATGAAGCATCAGGCTGGCACATAGACGGTTACTTTAGATGTGGAGTAGCTACAGTAACCTCCCACAATTTAATGACTATTACAGTATGTGGGAAGATGATCAGCTACAGTAAGTCAGAGACACTTACTGTCTAGTGTAATAATAAATATATACAGTACTGTATATATTTAACTCTTTAATAATGTACAGTACATCCAAATACTGATGTACTGTTAAGCTACTGTTTTCTAAAATGCAGTGGCAATTTTGTGCCTCCTGTGTAGGTTTTAAGTGCCCATCCACTAGACAAGCGATTGTATGATAACATAATCTTTCATAAATCATTTTACAAACATGTCTAAAATGACCAGTGATGTGTGTGCCTGCTGGTCGTTTAGACATCTATCATCGTGCAAAGCATGTTTGCAGATGATTGATGACCCTGCACTGAACAACTGCTTGTTCAGATCAGGCTCATCACAGACTGACAAATTACTGCACAATTACAATGTCATAATCATGCAGTGGTTGTCATATCTTTAAGTGAATGGGCACCTTTAGAGTGCTGTACTTTCTAAAATTGTACCATTAAGCTTGTGCAGTTACAATATACTGTACTATGGAGAGTGGTTGCTACAGTAAGATACCCCCCAAAAAATTTAACATGAACAAGAGATATTGTAATGTAAAAGTGCAGGAGCATGGTATTGAATAATATCCCTCTGTATAAATTTAGATTAGTGGTGATTTAAAAATGTGACTATACAGTACTGTACTGTACTTGCCGATACTCCAGTAGAGCCTGCATCTCGCACCTTATTCTGTTTGGAAAAACAATTTTCATTCCAGTAATACAGTGCATTACTGTTCAGTATTTACCATTAAGAGGCCTTGCTGCCGGGTCCTCCTCTGTGTCCATTCTCTCTAAATGTAAAAGGTAAAAAGAAACTGCATTGGCTCTACTATACATTGAAGATACTGTAAGTGTGAAAGTCTGAAGGGGGGAACATGATGGAAACTATCAACTACTCTATACAGTGCTGTATCAAGGCTTTCAATAAGGTATAGGAGGGAGAGAATCTTACTGAAAAAGTATGTACAGTACTTTAAGTACACAGTGGTAGAACAATGTGCTGTACAATACCGTACTTACGGCTCAGTGGAGGGCTGCTGCCATCCTCTATTCCATGTTCCCAAACTGTGGAAAATAAAACAGAGTGTTCCAGTTACACAAGTACAGAAAGAATTAGTGTGTAAGGAGTAGTGGTTGGAGATGGGTCTTTGGAGTACAGAAGGGAGATAGAGACAATGTGAAAAGGAAAAAAGGAGAGCGATACAGTAGAAGACAATGTATAGTAGTGTATGGTACAGTACTTACGCAGCCTGGAATGGCTGCTTGGCCCAGGTGCAGGCTCCTGGGTGGTGGGGGGCTTGGGCCCTTTGATTCTAGAACTGTGGGGAAAAAAAACAAGGACAGAAAGAATTAGTGTGTAAGGAGAAGAGGTTGGATATGCACCTTTAGTGTATGAGAATGAGAGAGAGCGAGAGAAAGACTAACAAGGGAAAAAAAGGAGAGAGATAGATGTAGTGTACAGTACTGTAGTTACGCTTACTTGCAAGGCCACTTGGCCTGGCTGCAGGCTCCTGGGCTGGGGGGGGCTGGGGCCGGGGCCTTCAATGTTGTTGATCTGTGGAAAAAAACAGAATGTTCCTGTTACACAAGTATAGAAAGAATTAGTGTGTAAGGAGAAGAGGTTGGAGATGGGTCTTTGGAGTACTGTAAGGAGAGAGATATACTGTGAAAAGGAAAGAAAGGATAGCGATAGAGTAGAAAATAATGTACAGTAGTGTACGGTACAGTACTTACTCAGGCTGGAAAGGCGCCTTTGCCAGGGTTTCAGGCTCCTGGGCAGTGGGGGGCTTGGGCCCTTTGATTCTAGAACTGTGGGGAAAAAAAAACAAGGACAGAAAGAATTAGTGTGTAAGGAGAAGAGATTGGAGATGCGTCTTTATTGTATGAGAGAGAGAGAGAGAGAGACTGAGAAGGGAAAAAAAGGAGAGAGATAGATGTAGTGTACAGTACTGTATTTACACGTACTTGCAAGGCCACTGGGCCTGGCTGCAGGCTTCTGGGCAGGGGGGGCTGGGGCCCTTCAGTTTCTCAAACTGTGGAAAAAAAAAACCCTTGTCATTCTGACTGAAAACAATGTGGAAAAATGTCAATAAATTCAGCCTGACAGTACTATTACTACTGTATTATTACACTTTACTGACAGTATACACTTGCTGTACAGTATGGGCCATAGGCACTAGACCAGGTGTGTATGAGGCAATATTGTTTGCCATGGTGCCACCGCCATCAAGTGTGCTCTATGCACAATTGCTGATGCTGGCGAGAGGAAGGGGTGGTAGGGTTTACAATATCCTCAATGCTGCATGTACAGCCTATTGGGGATATTGTTGAAACCTCGGGGAAGCATGCGCAAACATCCTGTAGTTGTTGATTGCCATAATATTTTATTCATAAAGCAAAAAGATAATGAAAATGCTTTAGAATATTTCCATAGAGCTTTGTTGGAAATGCCCAAGTACTTTACACTACTGTACAGTACTGTACAGTATCTGACAAAATACAATGTGAATCCCAGGGAAGTGGCTGTTTCAGTTCTTATGGATGACCTTAAGGAGAATTTGAAAACAAGAGTTCAGACCTCTATTCCAAATTGGAGAGGGATTATGGTAGATGCCCTTAGGGAATCAGCTATTGACCATGATAAAAATCTAACCAAAAGAAGGAAAATGCAAAGTGAGAAATTAATGACTGTGACTACAGAGGCCCTACAGGAAAAGCATCCATAGCAGCAAAGGTACAGTGGATGGTATGGTAAGGAAAGACAGCCACAGTCAGGTACAATACAGTAAGTGTTAGACATGTGGAGAAATACAGTAGGACATACAGTACTGTACAGCAGAGCCAGGAAACATAGATTGGGACAGTACAAGATGGATAATAGGGACTCAGGTTATTGTCAGGCACATGGAAGAAATGTTCCTATATTGTACATACAACAGGGACAGGGTAAATTGGCCTAGAAGGCATCAAGGATTAGAAAGAGGCACACCACATCGGAATTATTAAGACAATACCCAAATACCTAACACTACAGTACTGTACATGCTGTACCTGAAAAGATAAATGTTACTAAGACAATGATGTTTGAAGCTTTAAGTGTACCGAAACAATTGGACTACTGTACTGTATACTTTACCAAAAATCCTACTGTATGACAAGTCTCTACCAGAATAACAACACAAACCAATACAGTAAACTGTAGTACAAAAACTACTGTAGTCTGCGAAGCTGGCATTTGGCCCAACATGGTACAGTATGGTATATAAAAAAATATACAGTACAGTATGACCAAGTGGTGCTACCTCACACAGATACTAAATACAATATTAAGCAAAATAGTTGAAATATAAATGTTTCACATTACAGCACTTTAAAAAATTACAGTATTCTTACTGTATGTACTGGGGATGCAAGATACAGTACAAGACAATGTACTATAGAGTACACTACTGTACTTATGTGGCCTGGCAAGGTCACTGGGCCCTGGCTGGGAGAGCTGATGCCCTTAAAAAAAACAAAAAACATATAATTTTGCCTTGTAAACAATTGGACTACTGTATACTATACTAAAAATCTAACAGAATAACAACATAAACCAATACAGCATACTGTAGTACAAAAACTACTGTCTGTGAAGCTGGCATTGGGCCCAACATAGTACAGTATGGTAAAGAAAATATATAGTACAGTATATACAGTACTACATAACTACAGAAAGTACTGTACTGTATGACCAAGTGGTGCCACCTCACACAGAGGCTCTGTGGGCAGCACTGTCGCCACCCCATGAGCTGTACTTTTCCCTTGCAGGGTGCAAGAATCAGTACCCTGCTGTCAGAATTGCTGCCCTTTTCATACTTTGGATGCTATAGGCATACCCTGGGATTTAAAAAATTTTAGGGGGTCTATTTACTAAGCAGTGGTAGGAGACAGAGTGAAAAGTGATAAGGAAGTGATAAGGTGCTAGCTAATCAGCTCCCAACTGTCATTTTTCAAACACAGCCTGTGAGATGGCAGTTGGGGGCTGATTAGCTTTCACCTAATCACTTTCTTAACACTTTTCACTCTGTCTCCTAACACTGCTTAGTAAATAGACCCCTGAATCTGTCCATGATGTAATAATGTCAAACTTACTTAAAGGGGTCAGGACAAGTACAGATAAACAGTGTATACAGTAGGTCGACATAGATTTGGTTGACAGGCAATAGGTCAACCAGGAAAAATGGTTGACTGTGACTCATGATCACACACAGTTTTTGCCACCATTGCAATAGATAATAATGGATGAAATGTTGCCAAAATATTTTTGACGACCAAATATAGTAAGGTGGATCAACTTGCCTTTTGTAACTGTAGGTTTACTATACAAACAAGCCATGTTGACCAACAGTGTGTTGCCATTTAATCCATGAAGATTTAATAACCCTGTCAATCAAATCTCTGCCAGTCATGTGAGTGTGTGGTAACAACTGTTAGACATCATCAGATATCCAACATCCTACAGTGTACTGTACAGTATGTCATAGTAGTGCATTGTATTTGTTATTGTACTGTATACTGTAATTCATGTAATTGTACAGCAATACTGCGTTGGAGACACCCAAGGCATATCCCTGCACAGCAGGTCAAACCAGCACCTTTTGAGGGCCCGGATGGTCTGGTGGCACCCATATTTCTCAAATATCACTCTTCTCGCTCTCCTAGAAACGAGCTCTTTCTCTTGGTTTGTAGAGAATGGCTGGTCTCTACACTTGACCAAGAGAAAGAGCTCACCTGAAGAAAATTTCCTCTCTCTTGTGGTCACCATCTTACCTGAACACGTACAGCATGATGCTAATTCATTACACAGAGGTGCGTCACTCATTACGGCAGGCATCTGTGGTGTAGTGGTTAGAATGCAAAGCAGTGTGGGCATCCCGTGATCAAAGCCTGGTAGGCTACAATTTGTCATTTTTTTATTATTTGTATTTTTGTTTAAATCTTCATAACAGGATTACACAGAAATCACTTGGTGGTGTGTGAATTCTGTCATTTATAGCAACACATACAGTATAGGTATCAATGCAAAAACAGGATTTAATAAATATAGAGCAATTGAAGTTTAAAAGTTTTCTCCTATACAGTAGACTCTCCTCTACTTCCCACCACCGGATATTTCTATTGTATGCAACTCTATGCCACCCAGCTGTATTTTACATGAAACCACAATGCACTAGACATTGTATTGTTTGTATTGTACAAAATGCAGCGATGTACAGCTACGAAGACCTTGAGCTGACTGCTTACAGTAAATGGATTAACAGAGCATCCTTTATTATGGTAATGAGAGGCTCTTGCTTGCATGCACATTACTAATGTATGAGCCTCCATACGCCACAGCTGGGAGAGTGCCACAGATTCCATTGTCATTGTAACCCCTCCACTGGGCATGCACCATAAATCCCATTGCAACCGTTCCACTGGGAATGCACCAGAGATCCCATTTGTAACCCCTTGGAGCTGGCTGACAGCCACCACAGTGCCAACCATGCAGACATTGATGCAAGTTTGTGCTTTAAATGCACAGTAATTTTGTAATGCAGAGAACTCTCTCTCAAACAGAGCCCACAATACAAGTTACTGGTCATTAGAAATAACTATAGTGTCCAAGGATGGGACAGCGCCGATATTGATGCAATTTTGTGCTTTAAACGCATAGTCAGTTTATAATACAGAGACCTCTATCTCAAACAGAACCCACTAGCAGTTACTGAACTCATGAAATCACTATTGTGTACAAGTCTGGAACAACATCAACATTGATGCAAGTTTGTGCTTTAAACTCAGTCAGTTTGAAATATAGAGACTTCTCACAAACAGAGCCCACTCACTACCAGTTTCTGAAGTCATTAAATCACTATTGTGTCCAAGTCTGGTACAGTGCAGAGAGTGACGCTAGAGTGTAAATTCAACCGCACAGTCAGTTTTTAATATACAGCACAGAAACATTCATAGCAGCACACTAGTTATCCTAGCAGATGGGGGATGGTGTCCTTATCAATGGTCACCATTCGTAGCCTTTTCAGGACACAAAGGCAGAGCTGACTGTATATGTAAATGGCTAACAGAGCATCCTTTATTATGGTAATGAAAGTCTCTTGTTTCCTAATGGGGAAGGGACCTGATGCACTGTGTGTGACTCTGACCCACTGGGCATGTGCCAGAAATCCCATTGCAACCTTCCCACTAGGCATGTGCAAGAGATGCCATTTATAACCCCTCAGAGCTAGCTGACAGCCACCACAGCACCAACCGTGCTGACATTGATGTAAGTTTGCGCTTTAAATGCACAGTCAATTTGTAATACAGAGACCTCTCTTCAATAGAGCCCACTAACAGTTACTGAACTCATGAAATCACTATTGTGTACAAGTCTGGGTCAGCATCAACATTGATGCAAGTTTGCACTTTAAATGTACAGTTAATTTGTAATATAGAAACTCTCTCAAACAGAGCTCACTAGCAGTTTCTAGAGTCATAAAATGACTATACAGTAGTGTCTGAGTCTGGGATAGCACAGAGAGTGGCACAAGTGTGAAAACTCAACTGCATACACTAGTAATACAGACAACTGGGCATGCGTGTTGCAATGATCTTCCATATGCCATGGCATAGTGCTACATGGTGTATGGTTTGGCTCCACTGGTCATGCACCACAGATCCCATTGTAACCCCTACACTGGGCATGCACCAGAAATCCCATTTTAACCCCTGAGAGATGACAGCCACCACAGAGTATACATTGACACAAGTTTGCACTTTTTAAATGAACAGTTTGTAATGCATTACTTTTAAACAGCATTTTAAACATCAACACAACTACAGTAGTTTCACTATAGTGTCCAGAGCCAACAAAAATATATTATTTTCCAGGGCTCGAACCCGGGACCAGCATTGTTGCTAAGCGATCACCTAACCACTAGCCCACAAGCCAGCTATATTAAGAACTGCACATAGTGGTCTCATCCTTGTGCAATCCACCCAGGTTCCACACAACATCCATGCAGGCTCATGTGCTTTGTTCATCACACAATTCATCCTGACTGTGGCAGCCTTTACATTCAATTCTCAAAGCTAGTTGCAGCTCTGGTCACAGTGTGAACAACAACTAAAATGGCTCTGAATACCTTGAAACATGTTCACTAGTCACCTGGGAAGAGAAGCAAAGCCATTATACTTTGTGAGGAAGGGTATACCTATGAAGAAATTACAAAGAGGTTGGGCGGTGGGGCAACAAAGTCAGGTATAAGGAAACTCTGCATAAGGTTTGTGTGCAGTGGATCGAAAAAATTGGCAGCAAGAACTGGGAAAAATCCCATGCTTACAAAACAAGATAAGCGCAGAATCTGTCACCTGGCCCTGTAGGACTGTCGAAGGTCTGCAAAAGCCATCAACAACATAATGAAAACATCTGGTGTCCAAGTTTGTGACTGAAAAATACAAAAAAAACCTTTGTGACAATGGTTTGCGAGCTAGGACCCTGAGAAAGAAGCTGTATCTAAACTAGAAACAGAGGCAGAAACTTATAGATTGGGCTCTGGTACACAATGAATGGACAGAAGTAGACTGGGACAAGATATAGAGCAACAAGACCAAAATCAGCATCTTCGGGAGTGATGGAGTGAAATTTGTTCGGTGTCAGCCTTTAGAAGATCTTTTGCCTGACTGCACCATGGCAACTATGAAGTGAGTGTGATGGTGTGGGGCAGCATGGCCAGCCATTGTGTGGGACATTTGGCTGTCGTTGATGGCAATATCAATGCCAAAAAGTATCAAAAAGTAGTGCTGGAGGCGAAACTGTTGCCCACAATCGAGGATTTGTTAAAAATGTACCCACGGAAGTGTATCTTTCAGCAGGATGGAGCACCATGCCACACTGCCAAAAGTTCCATGAAGTGGTTCGATGATCACCAAATCACTGTCTTGCCTTGGCCAGGAAATAGTCCAGATTTAAATCCAATAGAAAATCTTTGGCCAAGGCTTAAAGTGATGGAATCACGAAAAAATCCAAACAACAAGAGAGAGCTGGTTGAAGCTAGTATCCAGGCCTCGTACCACGTGATTTCACCTGAAGATCTGGTACATCTGGTTCACTCTATGCCTCGACTAATCAAAGCTGTTCTTAAAAACAGAAGATATCCAATGAAATAGTAATTTTGTGTATTGCTGAAATTGCATATTTTTTTCTGTAATAACAGAAAACCTGTAAAACTGTGGATTTGCTGAATTTTTCATTGTAAATTTGACAAATGACAATTTAAAAATAAATAGTAATGATTATACTCACATATACTTTGATTGGAATATAAATTATAAGTGATTATAATGTCAAAATAATGACCAAATGCAAAATTTTTAAAATTTTCTAAAAGTGTCCAGAATTAATTCCACTAGTGTTTACAGTACAATAACAAAAACAATGCACTACTGTGACATACAGTACACTGCACTGTTGGGTGTTGGATATCTGATTATGACTGACACTTGTTACCACACACTCACATGACTGGCAGAGATTTGATTGACAGGGTCATTAAATCTACATGGACTAAAGGGTGACACACTATTGGTCGACATAGCTTGTTTGTATAGTAAACCTACAGTACCAAAAGACAAGTTGATCCACCATACTATATTTGGTCATCAATAATATTTTGGCAACATTTCATCCATTATTATCTATTGCCATGTTGGCAAATACTGTGTGTGATCATGAGTCACAGTCAACCATTTTTCCTGCTTGACCTAATGCCTGTTGACCAAATCTATGTTGACCTATACACTTTTTATCTGTTCTGGCCCTGCCCCCCTTTAAGTCAGACATTATTATGTCATAGACAGATTCAGGGGTCTATTTACTAAGTAGTGATAGGAGACAGAGTGAAAAGTGATAAGAAAGTGATAAGGTGCCAGCCAATCAGCTCCCAACTGCCATCTAAAACGCTGTGTTTAAAATTGACAGTTGGGAGCTGATTGGCTGACACCTTATTACTTTCTTATCACTTTTCACTCAGTCTTCTAACACTGCTTAGTAAATAGGCCCCCTAAAAAATTTTAATCACTAGGGTGTGCCTTTAGCATATAAAGTATGCAAAGGGAAGCCATTCTGGCAGCAGGGTAACGATCCTGGAACCCTGCAAGGCAAAAGTACAGCTCATGGGGTGGTGACAGTGCCACCCACATAGACTCTGTGTGAGGTGGCACTACTTGGTCATACAGTATAGTACCTTCTGTAGTACTGTATATACTGTACTGTATATTGTTTTACCATACTGTACTATGTTGGGCCCAATGCCAGCTTCACAGATTATAATAATTTTTGTACTACAGTATACTGTATTTGTTTGTGTTTTTTTTTGCTAGAGATTTGTCGTACAGTAGGATTTTTGTTATAGTATACAGTAGTCCAATTGTTTACAAGGCAAATTATATATTTTTTTATTTTAAGGGTGTCATCTCTCCCAGACCAGGCCCAGTGACCTTGCCAGGCCGCGTAAGTACAGTATTGTAGACTACAGTACATTGTCTTCTACTGTATCTTGCATCTCCAGTGCATACAGTAGGAATACTGTAATTGTTTATAATGCTATAATGTGAAACATTTATATTTCCACTATTTTGCTTAATAATGTATTTAGTGCCTTTATACTTGTGTATTTCAGAGTGCACTGAATGGTGAAAATGGTGAAGAGAAAAGATTTTTACTCCGGTGACTCATCTTGCCCACTTCCACTAAGCAAGAGGCTGAATTCAGTAGTGCCACAATGATCTACAACCGAACCTTCCAAGAAGAAAGCAGGGAAGGAAAATGTACTTGTACCTGTCAAGGCAAGGAAAAATGCAAAGACCAAGTGCACGTCTTTGGATCTGCACATAGGAGAAAATGGCCTAGGGAAAACAGAGCAACCAATGAATGTGGAGAACCAGGAGGAAACACCATTGATTGATGCACCAAATACACTGAACAAAGAACTGGATACCTTGGAGCCTCTGGTTTGTACACCTGTGAAAGATGCATCCCACTCACCAACCCATCAAAAACTGTCCTTTCAAGAAGAGAATGCATGCACATGTAGCTGTGCTAAAATGGTGAGAGACCTCGTGGGAAAAGTGTGTCATCTGGAGGGGAAAATAGACAACTTGAAAGAGGGGCTGAAGGATACCTTTGCAGAAGTAATGAAAGAAGCAATCCAGCAAACTTAAGAAGAATGGCAAGAGGCCACTGCCCAGCATACCAGGAATGGTCAGCTGAAAAATCGAGAATCAACAATGCAAGTTTACCTGTACTTTCACCAGGAACACCTGTCATGTCAAGCAACCCAGCACCACAGACTGTTTTTGGAACAACCTTGCCAGATATACCACTGACTGTAATCACCGCTGAGAAGGACAATGAGCTTTACAGAGCTGGCAATGGTGAGATGCACTGATATGCACAAGCAATTTTTCAAGAACATGTGCCCTACGACCTTCATTGCAATTTGACCAAGCGTGTGAACTTTGATGGCAGTCGGAAGAAAGTACCAATCCCCAACAATTTAAAAGAAAATATCCTCTCAAGATGTCGGACAAGATTCAGGATTGGAAAAGAGGAACTGAACCGTATAAAGGACACATTGAATGGGGTGCTGCGTATGACAAGGAAACAAGCATGGAGGACAGCCACACAGCCACCAAGTACAGATCTTCAATCAACAAACACGACTTGAAGGGACTTGTCTGAAGAGAGGAAGAACCAGTGCTGCTGGCCAGGAGGTGCCAGCAGCAGAAGAAAGAAGCTGAGGACAGGAGAGGACTACAGGGGTGGAAAGGTAAACAGCTAAAGAAGTTCCCCCCCAAAGCCTCTTCCACCATAACAGGTAGGCCCTCTGTGAGGCCAACTGTACATTAACACCTACCTAGACCACCAGGTCTGAAGAGAGGAAGACCCGGCACTGCTGGCCAGGACGTGCCAGTGGCAGAAGAAAGAAGCTGAGGACAGGAGAGGACTTTGGGGGTGGAAAGCAAAAGAGCTAAGAAATTCCACCCCCAAAGCCTCTTCCACCATAACAGGGAGGCCCACTGTGAGGCCAACTGTACATTAATACTGTAGTTTGTTAGGCCAGTGAGTTACAGTAGGGCTGATATTAATGTAAATTAGTGTTACACACTGTTAGAGCAGGAAAGGGCCTTGCACGGCATATTCTCTCTCCTACAGGGACCTGTGTGTGGGATCAAGCAGGACGAAGAACAAGAGTATCTCCGGTGAGAACCTGTATGTCTGACTTTTACTGTCTGTTTATCTCTGCCTATCATTCTTTCTTCAGGGCATACAGGGGACCATGCACTCCAGTGCGAGTCTGCACTTGGGACCTCATTCAGAGCTGCTCGCAAAATGCGAGCGCTCGCTCTGAATGAGTGTGGCCCCTTCTTTGTAAAGAGCCGGCCTCCTGGCCATTCTCTAAGCTGTGCGTGACCTCCCACAGCTTTAGCAAGCGGCCAGGTTGATGGTCGCAATGGTCAAGACCATCGCAACCATCAGAGCTTGTGATGAGAACCTTGTGGTAGAGTCTCATCTACCGCAGCCCCAGGCAGCTTCCTGCTCTAACAGAGCAAGAAGCACCCTATTGACATCACTGGTGATGTCATTAGATCCGCCTACAAATGGCAGGCATTTCTTCAGGAATGCCTCCATTTGTCTGGCCACCCCCACACCACAAATACAAAACGGGGTGAGCTGTGAAACAACATCAACAGCTGCCTCTTTTGTAGTGAGCCCCAGAGTGAGAGAATTTCTCTCTCGCTCCAGGTCTTGTGCATGTGGTGTGAGCGCAGTGCCCAACCATCAACCCGCTTGCGAGTGCATAGGCTCTTGCGAGCGGGTCTGAATGAGACTCTTGGTGCATGAGCACCTACAGTATAGGTGAAACTCTGGATCTGAGGCCAAAAGTGCCAGGGTTGATTCTCTCAACCCTAATTTTTTTGTTGAGTCCTCGGTCCGGTAGGGCATATCGGTCAGCATTGAGGAAGGACTGTTCTCACATCATCTCCTTCCACCTAGGTACTGTTCAGTAGTCATGTCCGTGTCCAGCTAGGAATTGCAGGACCATCTGAGCAACATATGGGCTGAAGGTGAGACAGTGCGACACAAGCTACAGAAGTACACCTGCACGGCAGCAGCACCGGACCCCTCTTAGAAATGCATGCTAATGTCATAGTATAATACAGTTGTTGAGTAAAGACTTAAAGGTGCCCATCCACTAGACGATTTATGTGAGCGATTGAACGATACCGTTCAATCGTTCGAAAATTGTTTGCAAATAATTAGCAAAAATGTCTAAAAGGACCAGCAATGTGTGTGACCACTGGTCGTTTAGACATCTATCATCGTGCAAACAAGCTGGTCAACCTGACGATAACATCAGGTTGAGCAATGTTTGCAGATGATTGATGAGTCTGCACTGAATGACTGCTTATTCAGTGCAGGCTCATCACAGACTGACAAATAACTGCATGATTGCAATGTTGTAATCGTCCACTTTTCAGCGTGTCTTGTGGATGGGCAGCATACAGTAACTGTAAGAAAACTGCTGTAATGTATATACAGTGCAGTACTCTAGTAGATTCATACTGTATACTGTTAAACTACTGTGTAACAGAATATATTTTTAATTTACTGTACACTACTGTTTGACTGTAAAGTACTTATAGATACAATCATTTTTGTTTACTTTTTCTAGTTGGCATCATGCAGTGACCATTGGCAAATCAATTTTGTTTTCATTTTATCTAAAAGTATGTACAGTATTAAAAAGGTGTGATTAACTGCATGCAGTACAGTTTATTACAGCATGTTAGGTTAAGTAAAAATTGTCATTAATTTATAAAATTGGTGTTTGTGTGTAATTCAGTATTTAAGTGCGTCTGAGACCCAACACATGCATCTGTCATTGCAAGGTACAGTTGGGGTTGTCGTGATTAATGAAGTGAGTTTGACACAGTACCCCAACAGTACTGAACAGGAATTAATCTTACTGTAAATCAGTACGTGATGTACAGTAAGAACTATCGTGCATTGTTTAACAATTTTTATATTAGATCGTACGCAATAGCAGAAGATGCTTGCAGCATAGATCAGGGAGATCCAAGCTCCAAGTATTGGTGAAAAATACAGATTACAGATGCATGCATGGATCAGTGCGTTACATGTTGCAAGCGGCTACAGTATGATAATAAAAGGTCATTAACACACAGATGCAGGGACATATCTTCCTATTGGCCAGGATTGCCCTCATCAGGGGCACCAGCCGATGGGGGTTGTCACCCGCAGTCAGTTATAAGGAGCCAGCCAATCAGCTCCCAACTGCCATCTAAAACGCTGTGTTTGAAAATTGACAGTTGGGAGCTGATTGGCTGACACCTTATTACTTTCTTATCACTTTTCACTCAGTCTTCTAACACTGCTTAGTAAATAGGCCCCCTAAAAAATTTTAATCACTAGGGTGTGCCTTTAGCATATAAAGTATGCAAAGGGAAGCCATTCTGGCAGCAGGGTAACGATCCTGGAACCCTGCAAGGCAAAAGTACAGCTCATGGGGTGGTGACAGTGCCACCCACATAGACTCTGTGTGAGGTGGCACTACTTGGTCATACAGTATAGTACCTTCTGTAGTACTGTATATACTGTACAGTATATTGTTTTACCATACTGTACTATGTTGGGCCCAATGCCAGCTTCACAGATTATAATAATTTTTGTACTACAGTATACTGTATTTGTTTGTGTTTTTTTTTGCTAGAGATTTGTCGTACAGTAGGATTTTTGTTATAGTATACAGTAGTCCAATTGTTTACAAGGCAAATTATATATTTTTTTATTTTAAGGGTGTCATCTCTCCCAGACCAGGCCCAGTGACCTTGCCAGGCCGCGTAAGTACAGTATTGTAGACTACAGTACATTGTCTTCTACTGTATCTTGCATCTCCAGTGCATACAGTAGGAATACTGTAATTGTTTATAATGCTATAATGTGAAACATTTATATTTCCACTATTTTGCTTAATAATGTATTTAGTGCCTTTATACTTGTGTATTTCAGAGTGCACTGAATGGTGAAAATGGTGAAGAGAAAAGATTTTTACTCCGGTGACTCATCTTGCCCACTTCCACTAAGCAAGAGGCTGAATTCAGTAGTGCCACAATGATCTACAACCGAACCTTCCAAGAAGAAAGCAGGGAAGGAAAATGTACTTGTACCTGTCAAGGCAAGGAAAAATGCAAAGACCAAGTGCACGTCTTTGGATCTGCACATAGGAGAAAATGGCCTAGGGAAAACAGAGCAACCAATGAATGTGGAGAACCAGGAGGAAACACCATTGATTGATGCACCAAATACACTGAACAAAGAACTGGATACCTTGGAGCCTCTGGTTTGTACACCTGTGAAAGATGCATCCCACTCACCAACCCATCAAAAACTGTCCTTTCAAGAAGAGAATGCATGCACATGTAGCTGTGCTAAAATGGTGAGAGACCTCGTGGGAAAAGTGTGTCATCTGGAGGGGAAAATAGACAACTTGAAAGAGGGGCTGAAGGATACCTTTGCAGAAGTAATGAAAGAAGCAATCCAGCAAACTTAAGAAGAATGGCAAGAGGCCACTGCCCAGCATACCAGGAATGGTCAGCTGAAAAATCGAGAATCAACAATGCAAGTTTACCTGTACTTTCACCAGGAACACCTGTCATGTCAAGCAACCCAGCACCACAGACTGTTTTTGGAACAACCTTGCCAGATATACCACTGACTGTAATCACCGCTGAGAAGGACAATGAGCTTTACAGAGCTGGCAATGGTGAGATGCACTGATATGCACAAGCAATTTTTCAAGAACATGTGCCCTACGACCTTCATTGCAATTTGACCAAGCGTGTGAACTTTGATGGCAGTCGGAAGAAAGTACCAATCCCCAACAATTTAAAAGAAAATATCCTCTCAAGATGTCGGACAAGATTCAGGATTGGAAAAGAGGAACTGAACCGTATAAAGGACACATTGAATGGGGTGCTGCGTATGACAAGGAAACAAGCATGGAGGACAGCCACACAGCCACCAAGTACAGATCTTCAATCAACAAACACGACTTGAAGGGACTTGTCTGAAGAGAGGAAGAACCAGTGCTGCTGGCCAGGAGGTGCCAGCAGCAGAAGAAAGAAGCTGAGGACAGGAGAGGACTACAGGGGTGGAAAGGTAAACAGCTAAAGAAGTTCCCCCCCAAAGCCTCTTCCACCATAACAGGTAGGCCCTCTGTGAGGCCAACTGTACATTAACACCTACCTAGACCACCAGGTCTGAAGAGAGGAAGACCCGGCACTGCTGGCCAGGACGTGCCAGTGGCAGAAGAAAGAAGCTGAGGACAGGAGAGGACTTTGGGGGTGGAAAGCAAAAGAGCTAAGAAATTCCACCCCCAAAGCCTCTTCCACCATAACAGGGAGGCCCACTGTGAGGCCAACTGTACATTAATACTGTAGTTTGTTAGGCCAGTGAGTTACAGTAGGGCTGATATTAATGTAAATTAGTGTTACACACTGTTAGAGCAGGAAAGGGCCTTGCACGGCATATTCTCTCTCCTACAGGGACCTGTGTGTGGGATCAAGCAGGACGAAGAACAAGAGTATCTCCGGTGAGAACCTGTATGTCTGACTTTTACTGTCTGTTTATCTCTGCCTATCATTCTTTCTTCAGGGCATACAGGGGACCATGCACTCCAGTGCGAGTCTGCACTTGGGACCTCATTCAGAGCTGCTCGCAAAATGCGAGCGCTCGCTCTGAATGAGTGTGGCCCCTTCTTTGTAAAGAGCCGGCCTCCTGGCCATTCTCTAAGCTGTGCGTGACCTCCCACAGCTTTAGCAAGCGGCCAGGTTGATGGTCGCAATGGTCAAGACCATCGCAACCATCAGAGCTTGTGATGAGAACCTTGTGGTAGAGTCTCATCTACCGCAGCCCCAGGCAGCTTCCTGCTCTAACAGAGCAAGAAGCACCCTATTGACATCACTGGTGATGTCATTAGATCCGCCTACAAATGGCAGGCATTTCTTCAGGAATGCCTCCATTTGTCTGGCCACCCCCACACCACAAATACAAAACGGGGTGAGCTGTGAAACAACATCAACAGCTGCCTCTTTTGTAGTGAGCCCCAGAGTGAGAGAATTTCTCTCTCGCTCCAGGTCTTGTGCATGTGGTGTGAGCGCAGTGCCCAACCATCAACCCGCTTGCGAGTGCATAGGCTCTTGCGAGCGGGTCTGAATGAGACTCTTGGTGCATGAGCACCTACAGTATAGGTGAAACTCTGGATCTGAGGCCAAAAGTGCCAGGGTTGATTCTCTCAACCCTAATTTTTTTGTTGAGTCCTCGGTCCGGTAGGGCATATCGGTCAGCATTGAGGAAGGACTGTTCTCACATCATCTCCTTCCACCTAGGTACTGTTCAGTAGTCATGTCCGTGTCCAGCTAGGAATTGCAGGACCATCTGAGCAACATATGGGCTGAAGGTGAGACAGTGCGACACAAGCTACAGAAGTACACCTGCACGGCAGCAGCACCGGACCCCTCTTAGAAATGCATGCTAATGTCATAGTATAATACAGTTGTTGAGTAAAGACTTAAAGGTGCCCATCCACTAGACGATTTATGTGAGCGATTGAACGATACCGTTCAATCGTTCGAAAATTGTTTGCAAATAATTAGCAAAAATGTCTAAAAGGACCAGCAATGTGTGTGACCACTGGTCGTTTAGACATCTATCATCGTGCAAACAAGCTGGTCAACCTGACGATAACATCAGGTTGAGCAATGTTTGCAGATGATTGATGAGTCTGCACTGAATGACTGCTTATTCAGTGCAGGCTCATCACAGACTGACAAATAACTGCATGATTGCAATGTTGTAATCGTCCACTTTTCAGCGTGTCTTGTGGATGGGCAGCATACAGTAACTGTAAGAAAACTGCTGTAATGTATATACAGTGCAGTACTCTAGTAGATTCATACTGTATACTGTTAAACTACTGTGTAACAGAATATATTTTTAATTTACTGTACACTACTGTTTGACTGTAAAGTACTTATAGATACAATCATTTTTGTTTACTTTTTCTAGTTGGCATCATGCAGTGACCATTGGCAAATCAATTTTGTTTTCATTTTATCTAAAAGTATGTACAGTATTAAAAAGGTGTGATTAACTGCATGCAGTACAGTTTATTACAGCATGTTAGGTTAAGTAAAAATTGTCATTAATTTATAAAATTGGTGTTTGTGTGTAATTCAGTATTTAAGTGCGTCTGAGACCCAACACATGCATCTGTCATTGCAAGGTACAGTTGGGGTTGTCGTGATTAATGAAGTGAGTTTGACACAGTACCCCAACAGTACTGAACAGGAATTAATCTTACTGTAAATCAGTACGTGATGTACAGTAAGAACTATCGTGCATTGTTTAACAATTTTTATATTAGATCGTACGCAATAGCAGAAGATGCTTGCAGCATAGATCAGGGAGATCCAAGCTCCAAGTATTGGTGAAAAATACAGATTACAGATGCATGCATGGATCAGTGCGTTACATGTTGCAAGCGGCTACAGTATGATAATAAAAGGTCATTAACACACAGATGCAGGGACATATCTTCCTATTGGCCAGGATTGCCCTCATCAGGGGCACCAGCCGATGGGGGTTGTCACCCGCAGTCAGTTATATCCCTGTTGCCTGGCACTTATGGTAGTATATAGTACACATACTGTATACACTGAGGCACGTATTCAATTTGGAGTGAAAAGCCGAGATTGGCTAAAAAATTTTGCCGATGACATCATTTCGCCAGGCAGAAAAGTATCGCCGTATTCAATTTGATAGAATTTCCACCTAGGTGGAAAGTCAATGCAATGTAATAGGCGAAAAAGTTTTGCCTATGAATAGCAGGCAGAAAAAAGTGCAGAATTGGGGTTTTTGGTGCAACATTGCGGGAAACCCCGTGCAGCCTGCAGACTATCCCCCAAAGGTAAACTGAATCAAAACATTTTGAAAAACATTTAACACCCCAAAACATCACTTTCATTTTGGGGGCAAAAAAAAAAGTTGGTTGAAAAAGGTAAAAACTAGTGAACTAGACTCCAGGGGGATCCCCAAGTATGGCCCAGTTTTTTTCATTGCAAGTGCTTGCGGCAGGCGGATTTTACATGATTTTTTAAACTTAACTTTACCAACTTTTAAATATGCTGGCCCCCATTTTCAAGTACCCTAAATTTGCTGGGATAAGTTATTTTCTGCAAATAAAACTCCTCAATGCTATTCTTCAGCACTTTTGCAAAAAATGCTATTTATCCCATTTAAAAACACCAAATACCTTCAGCAAGCCAAATCGGGAGGTATCATAGGGAACCCCCATGTCAGAGCATATTTTGAGTGGTGTTAGGTTGATTTTCCCAAATCTGACATGGCTTTCCACTTGTTTCAGTTTCGCCGGGTCCCGTTTTTGAGCACTTTCAAATTGAATACTTAGGCGGAAAGACCGGGAGGTGAAAAACTATCGCAGGTGTCAATCAAATTGTGAGGTGAAAATGACATAATCGGTGATAAATTCCGACTTTTCGCAGCCTAATTGAATACCCCGCAGAGTGAGGATCTGGTAGTGCTGGTGATTGCGTGACCCCTTAGTGAAGTGTGACATCACACACCATGTGTGCTTTGATAGAGAGGGCACATGCCTAATGGAAGCATCTACTGTAGATGCCCTTCACAGCAGGGGCAGGGAACGGTCAGGGCACATGCTGCACTGCTGACTATGTCGGCTGGGACTTGCACACTACAAGTAGCTGGGCACATCGAGTATATATAATGTGTTGAGTTTAGTAAGGATTGGACAACAATACTGAACTAGTGAAGAATTAAAAAAATATATATTAAGGTTTAGAACAGGTGGGACAGGCAGTTAGAAAGATGGAACACTTAACAAGCCTGTCGTACTGTAGCAAGACCTGCACCTGTCGTGTACTGTATGTGATGTGGCATCCGCGAATTACATGTACTGTGAGACTCCTTGTACAGTATCTCGCTCGACTAGCTCCATTGTGTTTGACTCCCGAACCACTGGGCATGCACAGCAGAAATAGACTTGAAATGCCATACTGTAGTGTGACTAGCTTTGTGCTATGTGTGTACTGTATGAGAGCGCCATACGCCCCTTTCTTGAGCATACAGTGGCATAAAGTAGCATAGAAATGCCAGGTGGTGGGAAGTTGTGGATAATGTATTGAATACTGAGTAAGTGAAGATTAAAAAAAAAAAAAATCTATATTTTCAAGGTCTCGAACCCATGGGACAAGAAGGTGGGAGAAGCAGTGAGACTAGGCATTAGCCCCCTAGGCCACATGCCTCATCCCATTGCTACAGTAGTTCCTAAAGTAATGAACTCACTACAATGTCTAAGTCTGGGACAGTGCTGACAGTACTTACATTGGCACAAGTGTACAATTTCAACTGCACAGCCAGTGTGTAATACAGAGGTTAATGATTTCAAACTTTATTAGACATTCTTCTACAGCTTTATTATACATTCCTGATTCCATTTTTAAAACACTGTACAACTGTACTGAATCACCGCTTCTGTCAGCCAATCATTGGGTGGTGATACAGGACATGCATTGGATATCAGACGCATGCGCTGTGTTGTTTAGGAAAAGTGACATCTGGTGAACAATAAGTTGTATTACATGTTATGACTTAATTCCAGTGCTACGCTACACTACAAAACTTTGTGTGGCGCGACTCATGGCGTGGTGTGTGGTACGCCTTGCTTGGCACGCTACATAGCATATGGAGCATCAAACTAGATGGGCAAATTTGTATTAGCCAATCAATTGATTGGCCTATATATCATGCCCCTGTCTGCCAGTGTGTACAGACGATAGGTCTATGAACAATGTTTTTCACAGACATATCACATAGGCTGTGCTGCACAACCAATGAACAGATCCACAAGGACTCAGGCCACAACAGCACAGCAAAAGCATTCCAGGGGCCATGAGGGGTCTGATTCCAAGGATGCAGGTACTTACATGGTACAATACTTTGGCATGCATACACGATGGCTACTTACCTATTTTTGAGATCTAAAATTTTGCTCCAAGTAGCCTCCAGGACACAGGCTCCAGCAGCACTGGGCAAGCCGACATGGGAGCATGAGGCCTCAGATTCTGATGATGCAGGTAAAGAAATTAACCAAGTTTTGTTTCAGTCTCCATATGTTTGCCTCAAATTCAAATTAAGTAAAACTTGTTTACCAAGGATTCACAAGAACACAGGCCACAGCAGCACAGCAAAGGCATTCTAGGGGCTATAAGGCGTCTGATTGCAAGGATGCAGGCACATACATTTTGTCTGACTTTTTTTGACAAACAAATGTGTATTTACAGTATTAATTTTTTTGTTTCATTAACAAGGAACCTCCAGGACCTTGCCCATCACCGACTTAAAGAAGCAGATAAAGCTGCGTGAGACATCAGAATCGGAGGATGAAGGTGCATAATTTGGAATTGTTATGGTTGAGCATAAAACATGGGTAGCTATACTTGTTAGCGATGTTGTTTTGATTTTCTTTTAGGACCATCCTTGGCCCAAGCTCCAAAAATTCAGCTAACAAATACCCAAACATTCAGAATTGAATCACAAACAACATTGTCTCCATCAGATGCCCCTGTGTCGCCTCTTTTTGCAGGTGAGGCTGTGTTTTTACTACTTAAAAATACACGTTTTGATGTTGATGCTACTGCTTAACAACATCTAACTAAATTAAATGCGAGATAGATCTTCATCTTGTGAGGTGTGTGAATAAAGGCCACTCCATTTCACTATGCTAGACATTGCATAAATACATTTGGTGATTTCTGTGTCAGTGTTGGAAAACTGTGTCACATATTTGTTATTTAAAAAAATTACTTGCAAGTATATACTCTTTGATTATCCATTTAAAAATTGAAATGGCCAGAGTGCCTTCACAATGTGGTACCCCAACTCTATACTCAAGGTACAGCCCCCAAAGGCAAAAAAAATTGAATTTAAACAACCCCAAACAATTTTTTTTCATTTGCAACATTTTAATCTGGGTCCAAGGCTTTTGTGGTTTGTAAAGGGTTGGGGGGGCTACTGTATTAAACTAAACAAGCCATAAGGCATTAAAACTGTGTCAAAAATGTTCCATAAGGTCACCTCTTTGGAAATACAATAGTTTGTTGCAGAGTTTAATTGACTTTTAAATATGTGACACCCTCATTAATGTTATTTTACCCTTTTTATGACAATTTGAGGCTTTACACTGTCATACAAACTAATGTGTATTATTATTATTATTATTAGAGCAGCAGCCACAATTGCCTGGTAAATGCCTTTACATTATTACCTGAGTTGTTGGAGATGTGTGTATGGATGTGGAAGGATTTTTTTGGGGGGAAAATTTAAATATTACTAACTGTCTGCATTTCCTATAGTATTTACCACCCTAAAAATTGAAGTTTAAAATTTATATAAAAAACTAAAGCCTATAAATTAATTCTACACATTAAAACACTCAAATCACAATACTTACCAGAAAACATTAAGGTAGCTTTAGAGATGAACAACCATAACGCATATAACAGTCGGACTGAACCATCTAGGGACAATCCAAGGCAAAAACTAAACACAAACACAATTCTCTTTCCAATTTACAGTTACAGTTACATTGGTGCCTTCTGTATGTGCCACACATTTATACCGGGATTTGTTAGGCTAAAATCCAAATTTAGATCTAATCAACAAAAAAGGGAAATTTGTTTGTATGACATGGCTAGACCCTTCCATGGTACAGCATAGGTGCCAAATTTAACATTTGTATGCATTTGGGCATGAACCAGGTGTACATTTAATATATTTGTACAATATAAAATATGGCCCAAAGATTATTAACAACATCTTTGTCAATGTATTACCTAACTTACCAATGCTTTCCATGTAGGTTAGGATGAAACACCTTTTCAAAATGTGGATGTCAGCTTTGATACGAACCCTATGGAGGCAGAAGATTTAAATTCACTTAACATAATACCTATCAGTCCAACCATGCCAGCTCACCACTCAGGGGACTCAACATCACCACTACTCAGTCCTATCCCTCCTCCTCCTACACAGCCAGATCAGGATTTTGTAAATAGTATGGCTGGCTTTCAAGAGCAGCAAATAAACCTCCTGACAACACAAATGCAACAGTTACATTTATTGAACACATTTTTTTACTGGCGGAATCGCTCAATGGCTGCACAAACATTACAAAAGACCAGGATGGCAAATAGTCTGGAAAAGATTCAGGCGGCAAATACATCATACCATCATACCTTAATCACAATGCTTGAAGTTCAGAATCGTTTTCATGAAGCAAATGAAAGTTTTCAAACTTTGTTGGGACACTTATTACAGCAACAGAATCAAGCATTTTGTGATCTTAATGGGACCCTATTAAATTTTGGCACCCAGATTTTAGCTAGGATCCCTGACATTAATGCCAGTACTTCTGGTACCAGCACATCCCAGACCAATACTCTGGTCACTACTACACCCCAAAGATCCATCTGTACAAGAGGTGGTTCCAAACCTTTCTGTGGTGGAAAGGTTGGACTAATGGATCATTTATAAATATCTACCAAGATTAAAATTTATATTTGTAATAATGTGTTCATTTACCTTTGTATTTTCCTTCCTTAAATTGCAAAAAAAAAAACATATTTTAACTTTTGTAACTACCATATTTACCTTACAAATAGTATATTGTTTTTGGAATGTCAATTTGTACATTGCCAAATTTTCAAGGGTACACTGTATTTGTATATCATAAACAAACCAACTGTTTGCACTAACAAATAAAAACAAAGATATGTGTTTGAGCACGGACTAAATTTAATTTATATGACAATGAGGCATAGCGCCCTCTGTAACATTTAAGCTGGTATTTTGACCTTAACAGCACACCGGGGCTAGGATTGGAAGTTGACTAAAGAACCATCCTATCTTCAAATGCTAACTAAAATGACTAGTTGGCGAGTATTATTAAAGTAATGTGTTTAATTATTAACAACTAATTTAATTTGCCATTTAGAGCAGTGATTGATTAAACTAATCTTGCCCATAGCAACCAATCTAACATGAAATCAAGGCATCTAGCACCATCGTATCTTTAAAACCAACCAAACAGATTGTTGAATAAGGACAACATCAGTATACAAACAGACTTCTGTAAATTGACAAGGTTGTGTGTGTATGTGTGAAATGTTTAGTAATAACACTTTGCAAATGAAATTACAACCATGGGAAGATGACAGTGAGCATGCACATAGTGTTACCTGAAGATGCTGGGGGGGACCGCAGTAGAGTTTTTGTAGTGCACTTTCCAGCTTATGTAGCCCACATAGACTTACAGGGGGTCTATTTACTAAGCAGTGTTAGTAGAAGTGTAAAGTAAAGAGTGAAAAGTGATAAGGTGCCAGCCAATCAGCTCCCAACTGTCATTTTTCAAACACAGCCAGTGAAATGGCAGTTGGGAGCTGATTGGCTGGCACCTTATCACTTTTCACTCTGTCTCCTAACACTGCTTAGTAAATAGACCCCACATTAGTTTTCAACATGTGTTTTTATTGTGGAAAACACAAAAACAAAAGGTGCCTATGTATCCTTCATTTACCTTAATTGTTGATTTTTAATTTATAAAAAGAAATATTAAATGTATTTGTTTAGATTAGAAATGGGCAATTGACTGCCTTTAAAATCCTAACAAAAATAAAAAATGTCTTAACATACCAGACCTAATGGATATAAATGGGTATAAAGTTAGGACTATCATGTAGAAACCTCACAAAAAACAAACAAACATATTGCCCTTTTCCCCAAGAAGACTGTGTATGTGGTGTCCAGGGCCCACAGTAATATCTTTGTTTATTTACCTTTCAGTGCATGGCCATGTCTGGAAGCTTCCACTACACACATGCACAGTGCCAGCTTCCTACGTTGTAGGCTTCACATTTGCAAGGTGTCTTCTCCTAAATGGCAGGGATATAACTGTGAGGGACAGCAGTTACCACAGGCGCTGTGAATTGCCAGTAGGACATAGGCATGATTTTCAGAATACAATTTCTCAGATAAACACACACTTGTACTGGCCCAAAAATAAATATAAACACAATTTATTATACCTAGACCCCCAAATACCATTTTTAAATAAAAATGTGATTTGTGGACATCCAAATACAAGATTCCTTAAATAATTTGTGCTAACCACTAATAAAAGTCAGGCCAGAAAATAAGCCACAAATAAGTGAAATATCAATGTGTATGACTTAAAAAGTGAAAATAGTGTTGCCAAACTAAAAAATGGCAGAAAAGAAAAGTATGACTTCCTCAGGTAAAAACCCACAGTATGTACACTGTTTAAACTTTTTGCGCCAAAAAAATAACAGTGGTAACAAACATGTGCAAAACCAAATGCTTAGTAAATACACATCCATACATACATAACTATGTACTGCACAATCAAAGGAAGGACCTGCTGGGCTAGGAAGTAACACAGCAGGTGGAGGCCCACATATTAGACATACCTACACAGGAGTAGGTTGTATATTTTTCCTTTAAAAAAAATGGAGTAAGTTAGTTAACCAAATGAAGAAGCACATAGCAAACAAACACAATGTATTATACTTTACAATTAACTAACACTTAAATTAGAGAATCACAATGGTTGCTATGGGCAACATCCTATTTAAATGATACTTGATTTTAAATTAAGGGGGGACATGTCAAAAACACAGACACTACTATTGTGGTAAAGGATACTTACATCTAAAATGATGTCTGATGACCTGCAGCCTGATCTGCCTCCCACTATCTCAGTGTTGGCTAACGTTGACACTCCAGCTGTTGTGGAACTATATATCCCAACATGCCCTGCCACAGTTTTAGCATGCCCTAATAGCAAAACTGCAGCAGTGCATGCTGGGTTATGTAGTTCCATAACAGCTGGAGTGTCAAGGTTAGCCAACACTGCACTATCTGTTGTCAAATTGTCACCAGATACAACAGAGTCCCCTGCCTGCTCACTGTCTAAAGCAAAATTATCTGGGATTGGCTGCTGCGAACACAAATCATGCAATAGACAGCATCTGACCACAATATCTGAAACTTTAGCAACAGAATATAACAAAAGACCACCAGATTTTTCCAGACATTGGAAACGAGATTTAAGAAGGCTAAATGTATGCGCTATCACAGATCTAATGAACTAATGTGCTCTACTATAATTATGCTTAGCATGAGAAACTGGAAGTGCCAATGGAGTCAGAAGCCAACTAAGACACCCATACCCAGCATCAACTGTAAAAAATTTTAAAAATATATTTAATAAACATATCTAAGCATGCATAACAAAACTAAAGTGACAATGTCTAAGGTACTGACCCAGCAACCATTCCTCCTGCATTTATCTAGCATCAAAATGATCATGAAGGAATGATCGACTGAGGATGAATGTATCATGAAATGAGCCAGGGGAGCCGACTACAAAACTAATGATTTTCATTTTTGCATCACACACCACCTGCATGTTTGTAGAATGGGCATGGTGACTATTAAGGTATACATGTGCCCTGGTTCTAGGTGGTCTCAGCTCAATGTGTGCAGTCAATAGCACCCAAGACATTTGGCATGCCTGCAATGCCATAAAAGCTACACTGACTGCATGCCACTGTGTCTCATGGCTAGGGAAGCAGATGCAGGAATCCATAAGTGGCTGAAATGATGCCAGCACCTGGGTGAGGTATCTGGAGAATGTGTACTGGGTTATACTGAGAACTCTACCAATAACAGACTGAAAATTCCCAGTAACCAGATAGTGCAACACAGCCAGAAGCTTATGCAGACCTAAGACAGAGTGGGAATGTGCTGTGTCAGTGTTTAGGTCCAGTTAGACTTGGTCATACAGATGGAAGATGTTGTTACGGTTCAGCTGGAACATCTGTATTACCTCACCTTCGGCCAATGCATTCAGGTTCAAATGCCTCCTAACAAACGTGCCCTGCACAGGCTTTGGGGAACCGGCATTACCTCCTAAGCTTGCTCAGTTTCTTGATCCTGGTTGCTTTCAGCCGGCTGGTAAAGCCCCATAAATCCCAGCCACATCGTTTTCACAGCAGTGCTGCAGAAGTCTGCAATTGTAACTCCAGACAAATGTATGCTGCAGCTTTAGCCACTTTTATAGGCATCATCATTGTGTTGCCAATAAGTGAAACTACAAACACGTGTGAACACTTGCAAACACATGCAAACTCTGCCCAAACATTCATCTCAGGAGGTCGTCTATTTAAAGAATTTATTTATTTGCGAGTTTGTTAATTTCTCTCACGAGTTTACAAACTCGATTCTTGGTAAATTTGCGAGTTGTATGCATTTCTATGGGAAGTTTTTGAGAGTTTGACAATGCAAGTTTTGATGTCAGTTTTGTTAAAACACACACCGGTTTGGTGTTAGTAAATTTGCAAGTTTGAAAAAAAGGCTAAACTCGCATGAGTTTGCAAATACAACCAAATGTAAAATTTAAAAACAACAATTCAATGTTGCCTGGTGCTCAAAGGGCATCAGACTACAATTTTTCTGCACTGAAAAAAGTCCAGCACCAGACAACTGTGTTATTTTACTTATAGCAAAACAGATGAGCAATTTAATAATGGGCACAACACATAGTTTTCCAAGTACAAGGATGAGAAATTAATATTAAATGTGCTATGTCAAAATGACAGTTTGTATTAAAAAGTAAACACATAAGAACAGTAAGCTGAGAGTCATCTGCCAGTCCATACACTTTATCCATTGGGAGAAAGTACATAATTAATTAAATAAATGAAAAGTAGTGGAACAATAAATAAGAACAGTATACAATATCTTCCTAGAACTTAAGCTCATTATTGCTCAATGTTGGCAGTAATGAGAGTCTGAGAAACCCAAGTCACTTGTTCACGTGTGAGCAGTACCACATTTTAATATAGGCAGAATCGGCAATCTCCAGGGTCCCAAGGAAATAGGGGGACCACAGCTGCAGCCTAATTATCTCCTGGGTTAACACATAAATCTGCATCTTTGGATATTTACTTGCATTAGTTTTATTATCTGGCATGAGGTGGAGGATCCGGAACAGAGGGCATAGACACTGACCTGCAGAGAATCTGGCATTGCTGTCCTTTATGGTGGCTGGCTGCTCACCAGTGTCCTGCTGCTGGTTATTTATCCCTTGCCCTGACAGGCATAGCTCCATGTATATATATATTTTTTATATATATAAATATATTTTTATGGTTACAATGATAAGTGAAATAGTCCTTTTATTAATTTACTGACATAATATATGGCACCATTATAAAAACAAAATTGTATTTATTTTATAAAACACTTACCCTTTGTCAACTTAATAAATCCAATTTACAACACATGAATGATACATAAGAGAATCCCACATCTGAGCATGTGTAATTAACCTTTTTGTTGTAGTCAATGTCCACAATTTCATATTCTTAGAGTGGGTCCAGTAAACAGCAACCCTACGCGTTTTGTCTCCAAGAAACTTTTTCAGGGGTTAATCTCATTTTGGTTTCATATTACGGACAATTGTTGTCAATCAAAGTGAAACTTTTGCAGAAATATCCTGGAATGAGCAGTTCAGTGCAAAAAGTTGACCATAGTACTTTAAGAGTTTTAAACCTTAAATAATTTGTATTTATGAAAAACTATTGATGCTTCTTTTACCAGGCATTTTTACACCATGTAGCGACAATATGCAGTATGGATGTCTCGTAATACAGTAAGTACAATATAAGGTCTATAGCGGTTTACTGTATTCTTGACACAAAGTGATAATTTCAAGCATGAGGAGTGATAGTTTACACTGCCTAAAATTGATTGGTCAGCCTCTCATGGATAACCGCTCACTGCTACAGTATTATTATTATTATTATTATCCTTTATTTATGTTGCACCACAAGGGTTCTGCAGTGCCTTACACAGTACATAAACAAATACGCACAAAAGAAAACAGATATTAACAGTACAAACAGTGCAAGAAAGATACATGTTTTATACATTGCTGCATAACACTTAGATAAGCAGTATGGTATCTGTAACCAAGGGTTGGGTGATATTGTAAATTATAGTATAATTAAGTGAAGGAGAAGCACATGAGGGAAGAGGACCCTGCTCGTAAGAGCTTACATTCGAAAAGGGGAGGGGGCAGACAAAACATGGGTGACACAGATAGGCTGGTTACAAGGGTCACAGTGATCTAACATCTATGGAAAGGTTAGTCTAAACTTAAGAGGGAAAACAATTGTATTTTAGTATTTGTATTGTATTCAGTACTGTAGTTTTCATCCATGGAGCATTCACCACAAAGCAGTTATACTGTGTACTGCATGTAAAGTAGTCTTTCATGGCATACAGTATGCCTTTCCACAACATAACATGCAGTATCTGCCATAACACATACTGACATGCTGCTGCAGGGAAACCAAAATATTGCGCTATGAGCAAACATGTAGCAAGACACATCTGTATATTATAAATAAACTGTATACCTGTCACTCTGTTCCCCTCCAAATATATATTCAAATTATGCAGAAGTAGGTAGACACTGTCCATATTTTTCAGTTGAAGAGAAGTTAGCTGGTCTGATTAAATAGTTTGTTTTGTGTATAGAACACTGTAGAAGAGTTGGTCAGTTGGAGGAATGTTGGTTTGGTGCATTACTAGCTTTAGCTATGCCTACCACCAATTTATTCAGGTCTTTTGATGTACTAATCCAACCTATTTTGTTGATAGTTTTGCCTACAGTTGATTGGTGCTGCCCACATAGTTGTCACTTGTAGTTCCCAATGGTTATATATGATAAGATTGGATGAACGCAATATAATAAATGTATGAAATAAAGAATAAGTAACTACAACTTATAGATCAGGAAAATCTCAGTGCAAATTAATTGATCAGTAGTAAATTGGCTCTTAGAAAAAATATTTGTAAGAATATAATTTATAAATAAAAGGATAAAAACAGATTCTAGGGTGTATATTTACTCCAGTGAGAGTTTTTAGAAGTGGAGATGATGACCATAGCAACCAATCAGATTCTACTTAACATTCAAGTAGCACCTTCTTGAAGATGATAGCTAGAATCTGATTGGTTGCTATGGGCAAAATTTCCATTTCTAAAAACTCTTACTTTAGTAAATATACCCCTAGTTGTTTTAAGTCTGGTCATTAATTGAGCAAAACTAATCAACTATATTTTCTATTAAAATGTTAATTAATACATTTCTAACACAAATATGTAACATGATTTTATTTTAATAGATAATATGATCCCTAGAGCACCTTAGGAAAATTAATCTCATATTTTTTCATCCTTGTTTTGTATTCATCAGTATGTAAGCAATAGGACTGGGGGAGAGAGTGAAGAAAAAGGTGAGGCCAAGGTTATCATCTAGGAAGTGGACATGGAAAACAGATAAGAGCATGCTGATGTTCATGGTGAGAAAGCTGGATAGGAGGATACAGACTATAAAAGATGGTGAACTTAGATTTAGAAAGCGTGAGCTTTTAGTATCATTGGAACATTCATGAGAAAGCAGACATAGTTTTACATAAAAAAAGGAGTGTATGTTCTAGGGGTAAGGGAGGGAGAGCAACCTTAAGCACTGGCACAAGAACTAGTATAAATGGTAGGTATGTCCAGAAGTCTCTGAGAAATTGACAACAATATAGGTACCAGACAATAATAAGATGAAGGTGCTCCCGTGAGAGTAAAAATCAGGTAATTAAGGATAAAAGGGAAAAAGTACTCATTGTTGGGGCACTCAACCAACCTTAATTGTTCAAAACTAAACTTTTAGAGGTATGCTCTAAAACGTCCATAGACTGACACAAACATAAAAACAAACAAAATAATAAGTCCTTCAACTTTCTATTGAAACAATCATATACTGTAAAGTCCAGATTCTGAACAGGTAATCCAGTGGAAGACGACAAAACAATATAATTTAAGTTCAATTAATCAAAAATAAGATGTAATTATGGGATAGCACAAAATCAATCTAATAATTAAGCCATGAATTATGACACTAAGGCCAGTATTCAATATGGAGTGAAAAGTCCCATTGCTGGACTTTTCACCGTCTTCACCACATTTCTGCATGTATCCCCGTATTCAATTCCAAATTGGTGAAAATGGGATGCGGCAAAACTCAAACAATCAAAAAGTCCTGTCATTTTTGGGGAAATCAGCCTTACACCCCCCAAAAGATGCACTGACAAGGGGGTTCACTATGGGTACCCCAGATTAGCCCTGCTGAAGGTATTTGGGTGGTCTCAATAGGCGCTATTTAGCATCTATCAACAAGTGGTAAAAAAAAACATTTTGCAACTTTTTGGAGGGAAAATAAGTATTCCCATCAAATTTGGGGTGCATGAAAATGGGTGCAAGCATTTTTTTAAAGATGCTAAATTCCAGCATTAAAAAGCGGCCAAAACACAACTTCAGCAATCAACTGCAGTCAAAAATGCACCTCCCTCATACTTCCTGAACCCCCAAAGGCTATTTCGCTAGTTTTTGAATTTTTTGGGGTGTCCTTTGTGGGGTTTTTTTGCATTTTTTTATAAAGTTAGCGTCAGGGGGGTGTTCAAACAGTGCAGGCTGGTTCCCGCAATGTTGCACCCCAAATCCCAAATTCTGCCCTTTTTTATGCCAGGTGTTCATAGGCGAAACTTTTTCACCTAATACATTGCATTGCGTTTTCTCGCCGGTGAAAAGATGCTGAAATTGAATTCATGGATAAATGAAGTCAGCGAAAATGATGTCATCGGCGAAAAAGTTTCACCGAAAACGGCTATTTCGCTTCTAATTGAATGCGACCCTATATCAATTCAGATACCCAAAATGAGAACAATTTGGAATTTTTCAAATAATTTGACTGGGACCATTTAGAAGAAAAATTAATGCTTGGTGCACACCAACATAATATAATAAAGGTGCAATAGGCATAAGATATGCAAACACACCAACCAGGGTCCTCAATAGAGATGTTCACTGACCCAGTGTTTTGGCTTTGGTTCTGGATTAATTTTCATGTTTTGGTTCTGGTTCTCATTATGCAAAACCACCATTAAGTGTATTGGATCTGTTTTTTTTTCAAAAAATGATAAAAAAATATATTTTAACATACTTCATCGCTATATTTCCCCTCATAAAGGTTTTCTCATGGGAATCTTGGCTGATTCTGCTTGCCCCAAATGAGGATTCTGGTTGGGGTTTTGGCATTTTGCTACTGATTATTTAGTGAATTCTGTCCAACAAATAACCGAATGGGCCATATTTGGCTTTATACCTGTTGATACCCGGGTTCCTAGAGATGTTAAAAGATTGCTATTGGCACTTTCTTTTGCTGCTTGAAAAACCATGTTGCATTTATGGATACAGAGCTCCCCGTCATCCCTTGAAATGTTTAAAGAAAATGTTTTCTTTATTTTTAGTATGAATTGGCTGGAAGCCTCCCTTCAGAAAGAAACATGTACTAAACGATTCTTTGCAATGTGGGTAAGTTATATTGAGGTTCTCCCTGCCTCCACTAGGAGGCAATCCATCACTGCTTTGGTATCACTTTGTGGTACTAGATTTATATCCTTTTACAGGACCCCACAATATATTTTTAATACACCAAGGTTGTTTGGTCCAGTACTGGAGCTCCTCCACATTGTCTTCACTTCTGTATTGTAAACAAATATATGATGTTATAATTTCCTCTAAAATATCTCGTTCATATTTTTGTATTACTATTGACATTATTTACTATGCATCTTTTGATGCTTCAATAATTTCCAGGCATTTCGTGTCAATTTTAACTACCTCACAGCTCACAATATTCTTTTCACTACTTTTCACCAATATAGGCCAAAGGCTGAAGCAAGCTGGCTGGCTAAAGTAAGCAACAGAGCAGTGGCACAAATGCACAACAGTTTAAAAAAAATATTGGACATTTATGAAGCATTACCACACAGCAGTGGCAGTAATATAAACTACAAAAATGTCAGTCAGCAATGTCCCATATAGTACAAAATGCAAAGACAAGAGGTGCAAGATGGAATTGTCCTTGGGCCCTCCCACCCACTCTTATGTTGGATATTAGAAAGGACATGCACAGTTTAACAAACCAAGGACTTCAGCCACAAAAGTGTCAGTCCTTTAGCAACAAGGACTGACAGTTTTCTGGCTGAAGTCCTAGCTTGTTTGGGCTCTCACAAAACAAATTTTTGGAAGGACTGCCTCCAATCATTAAGGAACTGGATGATGATGAGGGTGTTGGTGGTGGAGATTACTGTGCTGGTCCAAATGACTGATAGCTGATACTGGACTGCTTGCTATCATTTTGCAAAATATCATAATTTTGTTAAATAAATTGCATAAACTTGCTGCACATGATGTATCAAGGAGGAGGTGCCTAGATGGTTAATGTCCCTACCACTACTAACTATGGCTTCACATATGGTACAGATGCCTTCATAACTGTTGTCAACATTTGGGTTAAAATAATTCCACACCAAAGAGGAGTGTTTTCTGGTATTATGCTTAGGCATGACAATGGGTTTATTTTTATCATGAACAAGTACTGCTCCCACTGATTTACACAAACAACATCCTCATCATCAACATCCTCATTAGCATCAGATAGGACACAAATAGATAGGACACAAATATTCCCCTTATCCTCCTTTTGCACTTCCACTACACTATCATCTTCAATTTTTATCATTTCACCATCTAATACTAGCACAGCCATCATGACATCAATGATCCACTGTGCAACTGGGTGACAGCTGTCATACTTGCTTCCTCTATCAAATGATTGTTTAGCAGTTAATTGTTTTTTTAAACTACAGCACTACTACTAGTAGTCTTCTTGGTCTCTTTCTGGGATGAAGATCCACCCCCAGCAGCAGCAGGCCTAGAGCTCAATGATTCTTTTGAGAAATCCAGGATAAGGGAGGACTCAGTTAGCCTTATCAAATTGGAAGCATTATTTGAGCTCACACAAGCTCATAATTGTTTTCTTGCTTTCTTCTTAGATGTTGTGATATATATTGTCAAGCTTTATTAGCGCCTGCTTAGTAGTTATTTGTCAAATTGGATGCAGGACTACTTCAGATCATGATTGAGGATATTGTTGATGAAGGTGTTGGTGGTGGAGATTGCAAGTGCTTAGATCTAGCAGAGAGAAGGAAGCTAGCTGATGTTGGACGGCTTGTTGTTATTTTTTTAGCCAAAGTTTCTTGTTTGCCTAAAACTTTTCATGCATGTGCTGCAAATGACACAACAGGGAGGAGGTTCCTATATGGTTATGGTCCCTATCTCTACTTACTATGGCTTTGCAAACTCTACAGATGGCTTGACAATTGTTGTCTGGATTTGGATAGAATGAATTCCAAAGATAAGAGGTGTATTTTTTCATCTTATGTCCAAGCATGACAATGTTTTTTTTTTTTTTATCTTTAGCAGCAACTGTTTCAACTGGTGCTTGACTAATGCTGGGTACACACTGACATATATTGGCCGATAAATTGATCAGCCAATATAGATGCTGCTCATTGGCCAGTGTGTACACACGATATGTCTCTGAACTGCATCGTTCACAAACATATCACACTGGCTGTGCTGCACACCCTGTCTGCAGACATATCTGTCCATCGGCAAGTGTGTAAGGGCAGTCTGCAGACTGGCCATACACACACAGCAGCAGCCACAGGGAGGGGAGTGGGACACAGGCCCAACCCACCCAACAGCCGCCTAGTCCTGCCCCCTTGCCACCAGGACCCAGGGGCAGAAGCAGATGATCGTCGTTCAGTGTGTACTGTATGAATAACCATCATCTCCAGATATATCAGCAGATCACTCGATCTGCAGATATATCTGTTAGGTGTGTACCCACCATTGCACAAAAAACCTCATTAACAACATCCTCATCAACATCCTTATTAGCACCAGTGTCAGCTACATAAAAATCCCAGTGCACTTCCACATTAGCATCCTCTATTTCTACATGCACGTTGACATGTGCTTTTCATCCCCACATTTGCAGAGGGTGCACAGATGGTGAGAGGAGGCTCCTCTTTGAGTATAGTATTGAAAAGGTCAGGCTCATACATTGCACTCACAGACACACTTAGGGGTATATTTACTAGAGTGAGAGTTTTTAGAAGTGGAATTGTTGCCCATAGCAACCAAATTGATTCTATATATTATTTTATAGAAGGTGCTACTTAATGTCAAGAATAATCTGATTGGCTTCTATGGTCTTAGCACATCCCTGGATGGACACAGATCTTGGATGGAACAGTACAGCCCCTGGATGGAACAATATAGACCCTGGATGGACTCAGCAGTCAGCACAGTCCTGGATGGACATAGCCCATGGATGGAACAGTACAGCCCCTGGATGGAACAGTACAGCCCCTGGATGGAACAATACAGCCCCTGGATGGAACAGTACAACCCCTGGACGGATACAGCCTAGCCACTGGATGTACAGAGCCTAGCCCTCAGATGGACACAGTACAGCTGGATAGAACTGTACAACAACAAACCAGCAAATATATATATATATATATATTTACCTACTTTTTTAACTGTTGTTTTACACTTTTTTAATGTAAACAGGATTCTTTATTTAGAACCGACACTGCTCAGAGTCACAATACTTATTCAAAGTTGTTGTATGCAATGGGCAATGGCCTGCAAACTCGATGTAGCACCAGTGTGTGGTAGGACAGGGAGTGAATGGACACAGCACATCTGGATGGACGCATCAGCAGTGCTGGATGGACACAGCCCCTGGATGGAACAGTAAATCCCCTGGATGGAAAAATATAGCCCCTGGAAAGATTGAGCACAGCCCTTGGTGGACACAGACCCTGGATGGACACAGACCCTGGATGGAACAGTACAGTCCATGGAAGGATTAAGCAGTCCACACAACCCTGTGTGAAGAGCTGGCGCTAGCCAATTTGGTGCCCTAGGCAAAATTTTGGCTGGTGCCCCCGCAGATAGTCCCACCAGCAGATATATATATATAGAAATTTCAGATTTATTAATCTTTTTCATTCATGAGTGCCAGATCCCTACAGCGATAGATAGATAGATAGATAGATAGATAGATAGATAGATAGATATAGACAGACAGACATTTTTTCCTAATGACGGGCTGTGGCCCGAAACATCAGATTAAAATTTATTGAATCTACATTTAGATAGACGCTAATTGCCGCCATTTCCTTACTGTGCCGCATGACTCTAGGTTTACAAGAGAATTACACAAGAGTGCAAAAACTGTGCTAATATATATATGTATATATATATATATATATATATATATATGTGATTATACAGTAAATATGTCTAAGACCAGCCTGCCAGCCCCAGGCTCTCTGTGTCAGATTCAACAGCAGTGAAGTGCCCAGTAAGTGGGTGGCCGCCACCCACTTACTCTTACACCCACTTACTCTCTGCCCAGTGAAGTGCCCAGTAAGTGGGTGGCCGCCACCCTCTATTCTTCTGTGACTGTCTGTCTCCCAGCCTAAGCTAGCTAACTTACCTGAAACACACGGTCTACTGCAGAGACTTGTCCGAAGGGCGCTGGACGGTAGCTAATATGGAGGCAGAGCCATGAGTCATCACTCATGGCTCTGCACTGCAAAGGCCCATGAGAGGAGTAGCCGTGGCTGGGCATGTGCAGCATGCCCTCCCGCAGCCATCTTGCTTGTCTCCTGCTGTAGGCAGAATGAGCTTCTGCACAGAAGCTATTTCTGATGGACCTGTCTGTCACCGTGACCCCACAATCAGCTGACCGCTGTGCTGCCCAAACGGAGCTGAGCTCCGGTCGTGGCAGTGGGGGGGCTGGGGGAGTAATGTGCATTCGCAGACAGGCCACCTGACATGTGCAATAAATTTTAGTCTATTGCTGGCAGCAATAGGCTGCCAGCAACAGCGTGGCAGAGACCACTGAGGAGGAGGTCGTTGCAGAACATTGCCAGAGGGGTAAGTAATGTTCAATACCAGTGGCATATATTCGCTAGTATCACATAGATACTAAATGAAATATGCCACTGGTGAAATGGATCATTGTTAAATTGAGCCCTTATTACCTGTCTAGGCTCCATAATAAAAGGTAAATCCCTTTTGGTAGCATAATGGAGGCAGTCATCAATCAATCAAAGCAGGGGAAGAGAAGAGGATGGAAAGTATAAGGGGGTGATGGAGAAGAGGCGAGGGGGCAGGTCTGAGGTCAGTAAACTCATCCCATATATACACAGACAGCAGAGAGTTATAAATCAGAGCAGCGCTGTAACTACATTGCTATTCAGATACATATATGTGTGTGGGAAGCAGGTTGTGTGCAAATAATACTCCTCTACGTGGCAGAGTTACAAGAGCAATAAATCCATTCTCCTGTCTTTTACATTATAGCAGAGCACAGTCAGAAAGCATGTTATGCATACTCACAGTTTTGCACAGTGCAGCCCAGAGTCCGGTGAGCAGAGGAAAAGGGGAGGTGTAGTGTGCAGTGCAGCGTGAAGGAAGGGTAGGAAAGTATCCTCTCTGCTGGCTCACACCATGTGGGGGAAGAAGTAGGGCTGCATGCACTAAAGCAAACTAACTGTCAGCATGCCATGCCCTGCTCTAGCTGTGTCTGGGGAAGCTCCTGACAGTAATCACAGAATCCTACAATCTACTGCACGAGTGAGATAACCAATCACAAATGTCAGTAAAGAGACCACTTGTGATTGGTCAATTCACTTACCTCGTCCCCTTCTATATTCATTGATCGGTTGACAGAAGAGGTTAGCCACGTCACAGTGTTAGGTTCCCCTGCAGTAATGCAGGACAGAGACCCCGCTCCCCAGCACTGCTAACCTACCTTGTCCTGTCACTGTGTGTAACGGCACCAAGCATTGTTATGCACTGCTCTCTTTTTTGTTTCCTCTATGGAGCCGAATGCCCCTAGGCATTATAGTTGCCCTAGGCATTTGCTTAGAATGCCTATGCCTAGGGCCAGCTCTGCCTGGGTGGACACAGCCCCTGGTTGTTACAGTACAGCCCCTGGATGGACACAGACCCTGGGTGGACACAGCCCCTGGATGGAACAATACAGCCCCTGGATAGACTTAGCACAGCCCAACAGTCAAACAGTTCAGCTCTTGGATGGAACAATACAGTCCTTGGATGGACTCAGCACAGCCCTGGATAGACACATTCTCTGTATGGATCAGTACATCCTTCTGGATGGAACAATACAGCCCATGAATGTACTTAGCAGTCAGCACAGCCCTGGATGGACACAGCCCCTGGAAGAAATAGTAAAATCACTGGATGGAACAATGCAGAACCAGATGGAGCAATGTAGCCCCTGGATGGACCAGTACAGCCCCTGTATGGAACAGTACAGCCCCTGGATGGAGCAGTATAACCCCTGGACAGACACAGCCTAGCCACTGGATGGACATAGCCTAGCCCCCGGATGGACACAGCACAGCTGGATGGAATAGTACAACAACAAACCAGCATATATATTGTATTTGTCTGTTCCGTGAACAAGGAGTGACATCCGAAACGTTGGAACATCAACATTGTCTCCTGTAATTTATTTTTCAAGTCCAGATGAGTGCCGCTCATAGGAGGTTGTTTGAGCTGTGGATTCTATAGTAGCTGAGCACCCTGGCCCTATTGACTTCTGATTGATGGGAGTGCCATCCTTATGTTGGATTATATATATATTTATATATAGTACCAGTCAAAAGTTTGGACACACCTTCTCATTCAATGGTTTTTGTTTATTTAAATTATATTCAACATAGTAGATTAATACTGAAGACATCAAAACTATGAAATAACACATATGGAATTATGTAGTAAACAAAAAAGTGTTAAACAAATCAAAATGTTTTATAGTTTAGATTCCTCAGAGTATCCCCCTTTTGCTTGGATGACAGCTTTGCACACTCTTGGCATTCTCTCAGTCAGCTTCGTAAGTTTTAGTTTTTTATATATTTATTTACTATACATTGTTCACTAAATTAGAACATAATTGCACATTAGTATTATGTGGAATATATTTACAACAGTTCACTTCTTCATATGTTCATTGCTAATACTAATTAGCTCATTTATTTATAGCACTAAAGTCGCTGCACAACAAGGCCCTGATTCAGAGCCAGATGCTCTGACAGAGCACTCGCTCTGAATCAGGGCCATCCCTCTGAAATTAAGAGCGGCCTCTTGGCCGCTCGCATAGCTGTGGGTGACAACCCACAGCTATAGCGAGCAGCCAAAATGATGGTCGTTGTGGTCAAGACCATCATAACCATCTGGCTTGCGATGAGACCCTTGCGGTAGGGTCTTGTGGCCGCAAGCCCTAGAGTGCTTTTGGCTCTGTCAGAGCCAAAAGCACTCCCACTGACATCACTATTGATGTCAGTGGGGCCGGCTCCAGACAGTAGGCATTTCCATGGGAACGCCTCCGTCTGGGCAGCCACACCCTCGTCACGCCCACCAAAGGGGGCGTGCTGTCACTCACCATCGACAGCATGCCTCCTTTGGTGCGAGACCCATAATGATGGCATGGCCATCGTTATTCGGGTCTCGCACATGCGCACACGGAGCCGCCTCCGTCAAGCGCATGTGCACTCTGCCAACATTGACCCACTTGAGAGTGCTCAGCGCTCGCGAGCGGGTCTGAATTAGGCCCCAAGTACACTATGCAAATAATTTTCTTATATTAGCAGATCACCACTGCTATTTATATCTCTTGAGATAGCTGACACCTTTAACCGGATGGGAAAGTGCATTCAGTTACATTGCTATATTCACTTTTCTGTATTACTGAATCCAGGTGGCGCTTATATATCTTTTACTTGTTTCATATTTGCCTCCAATTTTGATTTGTATATTTGCTGACTGGCTCAAATATCCATGAACAAAAGCAGGTTTTAAAATATGTTCCTAAAAGTTATTTGCCCGAGGAACTGTTTGTAGCTGTTAAGATTCACCAGCTGCACAATAAATTTCCAAATTTTCTTAATTTAGATTCTGTTGTTGCCATCTTACATTGATCTGTTAATGGACACTATATGTATTATAATAACATACATAGTACTACAAATTAGCAAAGTCTTGTTTTGTTTCTCCATTTTCCTCTGATGCTGACCATTCACTAGGACAATTTTGGGCCGATTGCCCGATTTTCAATTTTCCGTATGATGAATCGCGTAGAAATCGTGTATTTTTTAAGTAGGATACGATCCAATGTGCGCTTCCGCAGCCCATATGAACCATCATATCGTGTGCAGATCGTACCATGTATTTTGTGCATGTGATGCATCTTGCATCCATTCATGTAATTTCAATTACTTTTTCCTGTTGAGCGCGGGAGGCACACGATCAATCGTACGACAGATTGTGTGCAAAGAAAATCAACAAATCATGCCGCTGGGACTGCCAGGGAGCTTCGGGGAGTTGTATGGTGATCATCTTATCTTATGCTGGTCTTACCCTAGTGGATGGCCAGCATTAGTGTTATTTCCACTAAGTGTTGCAATATCACTATCTCATGCCTCAGTTGCTTAAATGCTTTCTAGAGCCTATGGAGATGAGGTAGTTGGAGTCTGGTACTAAAATACATACAACAAAAGGAAACAAATAACAGCACTCAGGGTAGCACAAATAAATACTTATATTTCATACTGACTGTCAACTTTTTAAAAATAAGAAGTTTTTAAGACTTTGGGATCTGTTAGAGAAAGAGACCTTTGTATGATACAATACAGACACCAGCAAAATATAATATAGCCTGCAGGTTCATAAATTTATGATTTGTTTGTATTTTGTATTTATTTTCCTCCTGCCCATCCGGCCTGTCACCAGTGCCATGATTAAGGTAATTTATGGGGGTCAGAACAGGGTTTTAATCCAGAACTTAACCCTTTGACACTGCGGTGCTGACCCAGGATATTCCCGTGTTGGCGCCATTCACACAGAAGCTGGGTCTGCAGAGTTCCAGAATTGCAGTGGATGCTTGAAGATGAAGATAACATCATCTCCAAGTGCCACCGAAGCCGGCCAATCGGGCGGCATGTGGCATGATCCAGGTCATCATGACCCAGATTGCGCCATTTACACTGCAGGGTTGTTCCCGTGTTAAACCCTGCAATTTACCTGGGTTGGATTGCTGGGTCACTCGACCAGGCAATCCAGCCCTGTCCCCTTTTACACTTAGAAGCAACCCAGGTTAACCCTGCAATAACCTGGGTGTAAAAGGGTAAATTATTATTATTATTATTATTATTATTATTATTATTATTATTATTATTATTATTATTATTATTATTATTATTTATTTATATGGCGCCACAAATGTTCCACAGCACCTTACAAAGTACATAAACAAGTTGTAGACAAGTGACTTAAAGAACAATACATATACATTATATATACTTAAATATCTATATTTTATACATTTTGGCCCATCCTATTTAATGAGTGGTTCAGGAAGTTCTTGCTTGTAGACTAGGAATTTGAGGAGAGTAGAAAACCTGCATTCATTTGTACTGATTATGCTATAAACAAGTGTTTAAGACATGATAGTCTTTATTTTTTGGACATTACAGAACCTATAGTAATTCAACTCTGAGTTTAAGATGAAACATGCACTCCTCCATATAGAATAATTCTCCATATAGAATAATTTTTGCCATAACTATGCAGTTTCTGCATAATTTTATTAAAAACCTGCTTGATTACTAGGCCTGTCAGATATGTTTACAGGTTGTGTTTCTTTTAATGTTTCCTTTGTTGTTCTCATTCTGCTTATATTTTGTAAAGATGATAGTTAGTCTATTTTAATGAGCTAACACTACTGACTCATGTGAGACATTATGCTAGTAACATAATGTCAGTAATGGCTTATCACTGCAATGTTGATTGCATGAACAACAAGTGTTACACATCATAGTAACTGGGTCCATTTGTGAGCAATATAGATTTTATATACTTCAAATACAGTAGAAATTACTAATACTTTGCAGGGACAGTTTGGGGTAAATTTACTAAGTATAATTTATATTTACTTTCTGAGATTTTACATCAGATTTACTAATGGAAAATTTTACAGAGACTCATAGAATATCATGACTTTAAATGGCTATAGATGGTAGTGGACCATTGGACTGACTATTCAGTATTTTACATATACAAGATTATAGACCCCAAATTTACTAGCCAATGGTTTGTTAAATCCAAGAGAACCCACAGAAAACCCGCAGATACATGTCAAAAAGTAAATAGACTAGAATTTTATAGGTGAGTATGTAACTAAAATGACATTCTATTCATACAAGCTTCATCATGGTGCCTATAAACTGGGACATAATCACCTACAGTAATGTGCTTATAGGAAATATAGCAGCAAGAAGTTTGTAACTGGTCACCACTTACCTGAACTATGCACTACTCCACCAGCTGACTGCGAGAATGCAGAAACTGAGGAGGATCAGCCGCTTTCTGAGGTACTGCAGAGCCTATCCAAACCTAAAGGTGAGGATATACAGAAGTTCTGCCTTAATCATAACAACTTAATGGACCTGTATGACCTTGTCATGACTATTTAGATAGAGAGGTTCTATTATGGGGCACACTTATACTAAATCAGTGATATAAAATGTTTAAAAATTAACCTTTATTGTCAGTGGTGGATCTAGGGGTGGGTTAGCAGGGCTATCACCCGGGGGGGGGCTGTGGCCTGTGGGAGCAGCCACATTCACCCTGCTGTCTTTGCCTAATATCACAGCATCCGCACTGGTGGCTGACACAATTACAGTGCAGGCTCTTACCCGCCTCTGGGACTTGGGCATCCATGCCCACCCACTTGGAGTCCCAGTCTCCCAGTAACCCTCCTAAAATGCTGATGACAGGAGTGACAATATCACGCATGGCATTCTGGATGCGGCCGCAGAAGACAGAAGATGGAGGAGCAGCAGCAAGGGTGAGGGACCAGCCAATGTTCCCAATGTAAGCCTGGCTCCCCCCTCCCCAGCAAACTGCTCCCCCCAGACAAATGGCACCCACTCCCCTGGCAAGTGGTGCCCAGACATGCAGTGCACAGGGACATTTTGCAGCCCCACAATTACTATTATCTTCATTTTATATTTTTGGCCACCCATGGCCATGCCCCCATTCACGCCATGCACCCAGAGTTCATGGCATTGAAGAAAGCTCTCACCCTAAGCTCTACTAACTCCATAACTGTCCCTGTTTATTGTATTAAGAAAAAATGAAAGTTAATTATTTATAATTATATATGTGAGTTGTGTTTATTATTTCTACTTGTCAGTTTGAGTATCTGTTACAAAACAGGTTTTATTGACTTATTAAATACAAATATATCACTACAGACCATTTAAATGTACTTGATTGAAGGAACCTGTATTATATCCTGGAGTATCTGAATATACAGTAGTACTTACTGTACATTATATTCCACATATGTAATTAATCTATTGTATATTCATGAGGTTAGGATAAATTACCACTGTCAAAGTAGAGTATATTCATCCTATTCAATTACTAATTTCTGTTATAATTTTCCTCTAGAATATAATATTATAATTATTTTCTCAGTCTCTTAAATCTGCAGCAGAGTTGTAACAATTTGTCAGTTTAGCTGCTTGAGTCTTGTCCTTAATGGATACATAAATAACAGAATGACACAACTGAAGCTCCTTCTAAACCAGAGCTATATTTATCCTCACTAAATAAAATAGCAGCAGGATAATGTTTATTCTATGATCAAGCAGCGTGAGGTTATTACTGGTTAAATAAATTATGGAGTCTTGTAATATAAGTTATAGTCACTCTTGCCAGGTTGACTAAGGATTAGGATTCTTCTTCTATTATACACAAGTTCTTGTCCACATTTTTTTTTAAATCTCACCCACGGTCCTGGAGGCTGTAATTGTGAATGGAACCTGTTGTTTTTCACTTTTTTCACAAAAACACCATTATATCAGCAATTATAGTGTGTGCACTTTCTATACCCACAAATTAATCTTCATGTGATTTTTGCAAATGATTGTATTTAATTAGTGGTAATTACAGTTTGTTCCACATTTGTTAATTTTGTGTCCTGCAATTAATAATCTTAAAGCAGTGACCAGTTCATTCCTTTTTCTATATGTACAGTTCTTACTTCTAAGAGTATTCTTATAGCATTGTTGGGCACAGTACAGCCAAATGAATAGGCCAGCATTGTGTTGATCAAAATGTTGTAGACACACTCCCTTCCTCTGTTAGACAGATAGCACCACTGATTCTGTATGCTCCTGTGCTGTCACCTTATATGGCTATTCTTATGTCCACTGCAAACATAGGAGCTGATTCACTACCACACGCAACTGCGAATACACATGCAATTGGCCCATTGTTGCATTCTGTGCATGCATAGGCATCGCAGTGCACATGCGCAAACTAGCCACTGCAATAGGGACTGCGAACACAGAGGTTACACAGACCCCTCGTAGAGTGATTGAGAGAAAGTAATGTTTATGGTTGAAAATGGGGGAGTGGTCAGAGAAGCACAGGCGTGCCAGGGCCATTGCAGGGGCGTGCATATATTAGCCACTGTGATGCCATAAGCAGCCTGAGGCCTCATAGTGTGCATGGAAGTTAGCAATGTCTGAGTAAGGTCAGAGCTTGTGTTAGTGTAAATGAGGCTGTGATGGTAATCGATTGCAGTCTTGCTATTTAGTACGTATTTATGCTTAGTAATGTGGGTGTCCCTGTGCAGTGCTGTGAGGGTATTGCGATTGAAATGTATTAGCAATGGATTAGTATACTGTCGCAGTTGAATTGCGTGTGTTATCGCTATTGCATACGGTAGTGAATTAGCCCCATAAAAAGGTGTGCAGAGATATCATGAGGTATCCTAAACACAAATCATTCCCTAGTTTGGATAGAGGTATTGTATTATTTACATGCGCTGTCTGGCTTTTCATTGTCCCACTTGCACACTGCAATTAGAGACAGCATATGAGGTATTCTTATGTTTAAAATATAAATATGTACTAATTCACATTATAATTCTATAAGGTAATAAGCCACATTACAATTCAATAATAAAAAGGGCCCAAAACAGATGTTTTGTGTCCTTTTTATAGGTTCAATTGAGATTGAATGGACCATAATGTAGAATAATGTACATTTATATATTTAGTTTAACAATAAGAATACTAGCATTCTATTCTACTGCACAGAGGGTGATCTAATATCTCATGTAGTAATGTCTGTTCAATACATTTTACATGAGAAATGTATTATAGAGTCATGACAGCAATTCTAATTCAATCTAATATCTTAGGTAATACCTCTGTGAGATTTCTCTCAATTACATTTTATAAGAGGGGCTTAAAATATAAAATGTGATACCATCTTCAATTCATTATAAATTTCATGTATTATTAAATAAACTTACTTCTAAATGAAAATTTAGGATAAAATTAGATGTATATTATTACAATCTGAATATAAATAATCCTATAGCAATATAAACAACAATTTTACATGGCAATCATTTTATTATTTATCTGTCTGGTGCACTTTGCAGTGAGGTTCAACCAGGATCCCAACCACTCCATTAGGCAGTCCAGACCAATTACCAGCCCTCTGTGAAGTTTTCATACAAATCCATCCAGTGGAAGGCCCAGAACAGGCTCCCCAGTCAAAGTTTTGCACTGCATCCCTGGGTCAACGTTTTGCCCAGGGTACACCAATGGGACGTACTAGTTTGTGTTCTGGGATCTAATGTTAACACTCTATGAAGTAATCACCCAAATTCACCCAATGGAAGGTTTAGAACAGAACCCCCAGGTCATAGTTCTGACCAGCATACATCAACAGAAGGTCCAACTGGGGCCTTAACTCCCCTAAAACTGACTAAATATCCAAATGGAACTTCTCAATTTGGTTTCATCCCAACCGGCAAACAAACAAACAAACAGACAAATTAATTTTATATATAAGATATAATCTCATGTGTTATATGTAACGTGACTTGTAGCACAAGGAGGATAGATGTAATCTGTGTGAATACATCTGTATTCATATATTACATCGGGCATGGGTTCTAACATCGTATGCCGACAGCAGTTGTATCTGTGGATAAAGTCAGCCTCCATAGAATACTGGAGATGCTGAATACCAGAAGACAATCTGGGTCTATGCAACATGGCTCACACTGATCATTACCACGATCTACCAATTGCAGTAAGTACTGTAAACTAGTGAGTGACTTTGAGGTGATCTGCAAACCTTTGAACTTGCTGGGAATAAACTTTGATGTCCGGACAAATTATAAGATTGCATAATTTATAGTACCGGTAGACATCTGAATTAACTCCAAAAAGTCTGCTAGCTACGGTTCATAAATAAACCACAGTTTTTTTTAAAGGGAAGACTTTTTCTATATATAAATAAGTTTATCTGTCAATTGACAGTATTCAATGCAAACTGGACACTAACTGCTGAATTAAGTCTCCCATAAATGAACAACGACAAAAGTGATAGATGTTTTCAATATTCCATGTCTTGGTATTGTGTGATACATTTTTATCACTATGTTCTATAAGCATAGTTTATTGTTACATTGTGTCCAGTGGATTTATTGAAGCATCTCTCTCTCTCTCTCTGTAAGTTCTTACAGTTCAGCCTACATACTGCAGACCACCAAGGCCGACAAGAGCGTCGCCAAGCCCAGGTGAAAGGGGCCGTGGCCTAATCACGGGAGGAAAAAAAAAATTTCAGTGGTGCTGCATGCTGGGGAGGGGGCACTGTCTGCCTCTCAGCCTGGAACACAGCCAAGGGGGGCGCGATCAGTGTGATCACTCCCCCCATAGGCATAGGAGACTGCTTTTGCTGCTGCTTTAGCAGCCAATAGCAGTCTTCCTGTGCCGCCAGCACACAGAAGCATGTGCTGGGCTGCTGTAACTTAAGAGTTAGGGGGAGTGGTGCCAGACCAGGGCCCCCCACTGATCCCCTTCAGCAAGCCCAGGCCCTGGTAATTTGTACCCACTCCCCTCCCTTCTCGGCACCCCTGCAGACCACATCTGCCCTGTAAAACATAGATGATGAATGTTGAACTGCAGTTAATGAAGCTATTTATAGTATATTAAACTTCTCTAAAGATAAATATTTTCTGAAATCAGTTACTTTCCTCTCCATATATTTACAAGTAATACAGTAAGTCTTTCCAAAGTTATAGAAAGGGCCATATTCAATTTCAACTTATCTGATTTCCAAAATATTATATTATCACTTAATTCAGATACATTGTTTTAAACTTCATTAAGCTTGAGCAGTAGTCATTTTTTTATAATAATTTTATTTAATATGCCTTTGTATTATATTGGGTGACAAACAGCATGAATCTGTTACCATTCAAAAATGTATCTATCTTTGGCCAAATATGTAATAAGAACCTCAAAAGAAAACCATATTAATTGATACAGTTTATTATATATATTTTGATATTTAGTATTCTTAGTGCTTAGAGTGTGCATCTGCATCCCCCCCCCTTTTTTCTGCATTAGAACTACAGGTCTTAGCATGGTAGCACCTCTTATTATGATTTTTTTCATTATTTATTTTTATTAAAACACCATAAAATCAACACATACATAATGCAATTGATACAATAACATCTGATCAATGAATAAAATGAACAGTTACAGCAATTTTCATTTTGTGTTTGTGTATATTTATACAATTTGCATATAATAGAAGAGAAAAAACCAATAGATAAATACACTCAAATTTTCCAGTAATACAAATATGTCTCCCTTGAGACCAGAAATTTACCAAACGTAAAACAACAATACCTGTTGTACTCTTATCCATTGATCTAAAGATACATATAACAATGCTACCATCTATACTAGAGAGGAAAGCGGCCACGGTTATAAGATGCCAAGGATGGGGGGACAAGGGGAGAGAGGGAAGGAGGAGGCTTAAGTGAACAAAGCATAATTCCCTGAAAATCTAACCTAATTGGAGGATCCCCAGATATAATTCGTTGACAATACCATTGGGTAAATTTCAATGATTCATAAATTCTATGTCTCTGTGCTAAGGTCAGAATTTCTATATAACTCTCCCAAGTTAAGAAAAAATTTCCCACACGAGCCTCCCTCTCAATTATTGTCTCAATCCAATCCATGTTAAATACATGGAACAGCTTTTCTTTAAAAAGACTCAGTGTAGGTGGAGAAGTTTCAATCCATGTCTGGAGTATCGTCATATGAGCCACCACACTAACAATGACCAGAAGTCTCTTACAACCCTTCACCACTTGCTGACCTTCTGGAAGTATCCCAAACAGGGCCCACACATCAGTGAATGGCACATAATTCACCAGGTGCTCAAGGGCGTATTTCCTTACTTGAAGCCAAAAAGTTCTCAAAAGAGGACAAGACCAAAAATAATGATACAAGTTGGCAGTGGCGGCCTGACAGCGAGGACAAGAGGCCGAAGAGGTAATTCACGCCAAATATTGTCTATGTGGGGAGAAGTATGCCTTGTGAAAAATATTCAGGAACATTTCCTGATATTGAATAGCTGGGAGTAAATTACAACATAGGAGAAGAGCTTTGTTAAGAATTTTGCATGATAATGAGGGAATCACCTGCACCCACTTGCTCATCCCAGTACACACCACTTCATGTTGTATGGGTTGTCTTAAAAAGTAATAGTGTATTGATAATGCCTTTTTTGTGGCTGGTTCCGAGTGAAGCATAGTATTAAATGTGTTTTCCCAATCGGAATCAGAGAAACATTTATTGACTGAAGCCACATAGTGCTTAGCCTGCATAAAAGCGAGGAGATGGATACAAAATGAGGGAAAACTTTCTGACACCTCCTCATAATTAAGTGAGCATTTCATCAGTACATTAAGAAAAGTACCTATAGTAGTCAGCCCTTCTTTATGAAGTTTAGTGAAAGGAAATGCTGCCCTACCCCCCTGGAATTCCGGATTCCCTATAAAAGACAAAAATATAGATTTGTAAGGATTTAACTGGCCACGGTGATGAATGATATGCCACACCTTTCGTGTGGACCATAAGAGAGGGTTCTCTTGTATATGGGTTGGAATTTCTGCATCATGCATGTGCAGGAACTCACCAAATTACAGTCTTCTAAAAATTGACCCTCAATCGAGGAGTTTGCATAAAGGTCTTGATCATGGATCCAATCACGGAGATATGGTATCTTAATATTGCGGCGTGGTTATAATTTAGGATATGAGGAAAATTAATACCCCAGTTTCCTTTTGTTTGCTGTAATTTAATCAGTCCAATTCTTGGGCGTTTAGATTTCCAGATAAAATTTCTAAAAAGAGAATTTAATAAGCATAAGTCTTTTTGTATTAGAATAAGGGGAAGCACCTGGAACAAATATAACAGCCTTGGGAACGTTACCATCTTAATAAGATTGGCCCTACCTATGTAGGACAAACAAAGGTGTTTCCAACCCTCCAATTCTTTAGTAATTTGTATAATTGCTTTTGAGAAATTAAGTCTATACAGCTCAGCTGGGCATTTGGGAAGATGAATTCCCAGGTAATCAATACTAGTTTTTGCCCAACGCAATGGTAATTGAGAACCCCAACGAGGAACTTGTATGTTGGGATGGAGATAAAGGCCCACCAACTTGGACAAATTTACCACATATCCCAATATTTTTACAAAGTCTGAGAGTTTAGACAATATTTTCCCCAAAGAGTATACAGGATCATTTATGTAAAGTAGTAGGCCATCCACAAAAGCAGATAGTTTAATCTCTGTTGCCCCCACTTTTATTCCTCGGAACTACGACCAATTTTGGAGGATTTGAAACAAAGGGTCAATACATAAATTGAACAATAATTGGGAGAGGGAACACCCCTGAAGTGTTCCTCTGTGCATTATAATTGGATCCCCTCAAACCCCGTTAACTAGCAAGGTTGTGGTAGGATGAGAATAAAATGTTTGTATTAATCCAATAAACAAAGAATCAAAGCCTCTTCTTTCTAGTATTGCAAATAAATGTGGCCAAGCTACCGAATCAAAGGCTTTGTGAGTGTCAAGACTGAGTAAAATGCCCCCTAGCCTCTCCCGGCCCTTATTTGCCAGAACTGCCACCAATGCCATACAAATAGTCCTAACCGAATGTCTGCCTTGGATGAATCCTGTTTGATGTGGGGTTAGCAAGTCAGGCATCATAGTTTGCAGCCTATTGGCCATTATCTTGGACAACAGTTTGAAATCCAAATTTAATAGCGAAATCTGGCGATATGATTCCGCTAGTAATGGGTCTTTGCCCAATTTTGGGAGGAGTATCATATAGGCCTCCATGAATTAAGAAAAGGCCGGCTTGTCATGCAATATTTTATTGAATAATTATACTAAAGTGGGTACTAAGCTGTCTTTTAAGAGCTTATAATAAGAGCCTGAAAAACCATCCGGTCCAGGCGATTTATGTGGGAGTAAACCAGTTATAACACTGCTAAATTCTGCCTCTGAAATATCCTTTGATAACTTATACCATTGGTCCTGAGTTAATACAGGTAATCGAGCTTCTGAAAGAAGTTGATCTTGTAAATCTCCATCCTCCCCGATTGGTTGATAAAGATTTGAAAAATATGAGTGGAAATGAGATAGAATCTCTTTGGTGTTCAAATGTGTATTATTAGATAAAGGGTCTTTGATTTCTGTAATAAAATATTTTTTTGTCCATGATTTAGACATAAATGCTAGTAGTTTGCCGGGTTTGTTACCCCATTTATAGTACATTTGTTTAGAGTACTCTAAGTGGGTTCTAGCCTGAGCAGATAAAAAAGACTCCAACAGTTTTTTTTTTATTTTTAAGATATTCTTCCAAGTTATAGGCAGACTGATTGGCCTGATACTGTCTAAATGTTAGTAAATCCAAATATTGTTTGCAGCATGTAATCCAAATATTGTAAATCCAAATATTGCAGCATGTATATCCAAATATTGCAGCATGTAAATCCAAATACTGTTTTTTTGATTCTCTTCTATGTTTAGATAAATATTGTAAAACATGACCTAGCATCACTGCCTTAGATGCTTTCCAAAACAAGACAATATCCTGCCAATGATCTATATTATCATCTTGGTAGTTAGACCAAGACGCAGTTAAAAAAAAATTAAATTGTTCCGATTTAATGAAATAATCTGGAAAGCTCCATAAACGATCAGCAGGTGTCAATGAAACGTGCCATAAATCCAAAAACACCAGGGCGTGGTCCAAAATTAATATCTCATGAATCTCTGATGTATGTACCTGGTACATTAAGGAATTTAAAATTAGGAAAAAAATCAATCCTAGATAAAGACTGACGAGCCAAAGAGAGATGTGTGTACGTACGTTCTGAACCATAATTTAAGTCTCCATGGATCAGACAGCTGGTGTAATGTCTTGAGATATTGAATATAGTACCATGAGGGTGTATTAGATCTATTTACTAAATGGGACCTATCAATATTAGGATCATCCACTGAATTATAATCACCTGCTAAAATCAATTCATATACTGTTCTGTGTGCTAATATCTGTGAGGTTTTAGCCAGAAATTGATGTGGGGATATATTTGGAGTGTAGTGGTTTACTATAGTATAATGACATCCTTCAATGGACAAATCTACCAACAAAAAGCGACCCTCTGGGTCTATTATCTTATCCAAAACTGAATATTTTTAATTTCTATTAAACAGGATCGCCACTCCTCTGGACTTAGATCTATAAGATGCAGTGATGCATTCTACAATCCGTCTAGCTTTTAGTGTACCCTGCTCTCCCCGTGCCCAGTGCGTTTCTTGTAGTAGTATGATATCTGGGTGCAGGCAGTGCAGGTGAGTCACTACCTTCCTTTGTTTAATAGGGGTGTTGAAGCCATCCACATTCCATGACACCAAATTAAATTGTGGATGGATAGATGGACCATCCCCTCTATATAATTGATAAGACATGTATTAATATAAAAAAATGCTTCCTCACTGAAGCATTTGTCCAAAAAGGATTAATAAAAAAGGGAAAAAAAATAGGAAGCCCCCCTCACCATCCCCCCCGTGGCCGCGTCCCCTCCCAATAAGGTAAATTCTTGAAAAAAGGCTGTAGCCACATTGAAAAATAGAAATGAACGACAAAGAACAGATATTGTTGCAATTACACTTAACGAGTAAACAAATATATCTAAATCATGGTGTTCAATTTTTTTTTCTTTTTTTGAAGTACAATATGGTGGAACAGAGCCACCAACTTCCTCTGAGGATCCCATCCTAAAGCAGGAGGGATGCTCCATACAAATAGAGAACAGTTTCACAACTGAAAAGAAAAAAAAGGGCTCAGAGCCATATCAAAGTAAATACATGAAAATAGAATTAAATGACATAACAGAGGTCTAAGTGCCAATAGAGCAAATATCAAACTTCATTGTCACCACAATTTTTTTTTCTTATATTGTCTTACCCATTCTCACTCTTTATGAAAGCAAATCCTTTTCCATAGTATATATTATATGTAACCAGATGAAAAGTAACATAACAGGATCAGACTGGAACTTAGGGGTTGAGACAAAGCTAATATGGACTAACATATGTGAATTTGTAGAAACTTATCCATAGGGATTTTAAAACACCCTATTAAGATTAGAAGGTAATTTCTAACAAACAAGTAGACAGTTTCAGTCATCCGGACATGGAGGGGAATCCGAATGATTCCTAGATACATGATTTTTAGCCAGCTTAGGGTCAGTAAATAAATAGGGGCCGTCCATTTTCCATGATCTTCAATTTAGCTGGGTACATCAATGCAAATCTCCTGTTTTGTTCCACCAGCATATTACATACATCTGAAAACTCTTGCCTTTTCTGAGATATCATCACCGAAAAAACTTGAAATTCAAAATTTTTACATTATCAACCATGAGGGATTGTGACTCAGGAGAGGGTCACATGGTAAAAAATTGACTCCATAGATAGTTACTATGCCAACTATTCCCCGCTACCTCCGGACATGATATTTATATCACGTGACCGGATTACTGATGGATCACGTGACCGGAACGATTAAGTTTGCTTTAAATGTCTCATTAATGCAACACACGTTTCTTATTTTTTGTCACATGACCAAGATGATCGTGAACCACGTGGGTTTGTTCCACGTGATACAGGAGGGTGTCATATGGTTAATATCCAACCTATCAAAGTGTTTATGGATGGTTACTATGCCAACAGTCCCCAACTATCCACGGAGATTTTATTTATATCACATGGATGCCGGGGACAGCTGTTTAATAATAGCAGGGTTTACAAACAATCAAGCCACACCATTTTAGATATGCTATTAATTCTAGTTTGGGTAAGTCTGTCTTCTTTAGTTAGAATGTTTTATATGGTTAATATATTGTTTGATTTGATGTTTATATGCTAAGTTGTAGCAGCTGCTAATTAGCAGCCATCTTAGAATGGACACTATAAATTGATTCCTACACAACCATACCATCACCTTTGATTAAGCTGTAGGTTTGTTACAGCGAAATGCGTCAGGTACTTGGTTGTGTTTCCATCCACCACCCATCTTCAACTAGGAGTGTGAGCTGCATCATTTTATATGTGCCACAATAGCTGTACCAGCTCATCGCCATACCTTTGAACAGGGGACCAGATGTATGCGGAGGCCTGCCAGCACTGCTATTTGGGATCCCTCATTTATGTTGGACATTGGACTTGGTAATTAACTGGCTGGAAAAATATAGTATTTCATCATTTCTATTGGATTATCAATTGCTCCTCAGCAACCATGGACTAGTTTATTAAGGTGGATGGGATGACTTATGCATTTTAATGATATATATATATTGCATATGCTCTTAATATTTATTAAAACAATTCATATTTTATTGTATCATCAGTGCTGTATTTTTGTTTTTTGTATGTATTTCCATTTTTGAGGTCTGTCTAACCTCTGTATATAGATGCTGTGGTTGAATCATATTTACTCCTGTTAGCGCTCCACCAGTTTCTTCTCTGTTTTTTTGTCTACTTGTTAGTTTTCTGGAGCTGCAAATATGGGGTGTTTTTCCAATTTTGAACAAAGACAAAATAGGAGACAGACTTACCTAAGTAATTGGGAAACAGACATGACATCTGGACCCTCTATAGAGGAACATAATATTAAAAATGATTTCAATGTATTAGAAGATTTACTTAAATCTTAGACCAAACATTGGTTAGATGCAACTAATCTCCAGAAATACATTGAACATAAAATCATCCCCAGAGGCTTACGTATTATTAAACCGTCCATCTTTGGGTATGAAGGAGAATTTCAAGAAAAGTGGGATATGATATTGGACAAATGTTCTTTCGCTTTGATTAACTTGGTTATTGTTTTTAGGATGATGAAAGCGAGAAAATTAGAAGCTGAGATTGAAACTCTAAAAATAAAATTAGAGCCTTTCAGTCAATCCAAAGAATATATAGAGAGGGATCAAGTTGTCACAGATAAATTGGTTACATTTGAAGAAATGTTGGTCAACAATAAATGTAAGAAATTTAGGAGAGACACTGAGGATTATAGAAATGGCAGAAGTAAAACTTATGGTAGAAAAGAACGTCAGACCAAGAATTATTCTTTATTCTATAGATCTCTGGAAAGGAAATATTCCTATAATTCATGGGAGGAACAAAACCAAGGACGAATGAGACAGAGAGTCTTCTCTGATCGTTACCATCCTGGTAGCCCACCTCATATATATATAATAGGAAAGGAGGTTATGATCATATACCCAATTCTCAGGTTCCAAGAATTATGAGAACTAGATCTCGCAATTATGAGGAACCTATCAGAAATAAAGAGGTTTATAGAAATGATAAGCCTATAGCTATGCAGAATTAATTTGAAAGACAATCAAAGGAGGTTTTTTTAGAACAGTCCCCTCAGTAGAGAGATCGTTATCTATACACCAGGAATCGGGACCAGATGGGGAAGCACCAAAAAGGCACAGAGACCAAAGTGCAGAGAGAAAAGGGGAGGAAAAAAGTAGACTCTTAAGAGATTAAGAATAGACATTTCTGAAATAAAAAGAAATCTTCTAATGTAAATAATTTGTCATCAAAGAAACTAACAGAAGCAGATATATCTCTTTTATCAAAGGGTCTCAAATTTGCCCCATCATCTTCACCTAACATTTTTAATCTGTTTGTTGACCTTAATAGGTTCATTAGGGATCTATGCAGAAAAAGATATTTTGCAAATAAACAGATTGCTGATAAAGCAGAGGAGGCATTTCCGATTGTATTAGATTCTGCAGATCTTCCAGTTATTCAGATGTTAGATGAACTTCTTGAGGAAAGTTCTACAGAGCCTCAGACAAGGGAGACTCTACGCATTTTTGATATCAATAGAGATAGTTTCAAACTGAGGTCGGAATTTTTTCCCATTAAATATAAAAGCCCTAATGTAGAATGCTTTTATAAGACCACTTTGGATAACTTTAATTCATTATGTGCCAATATGGAAAAACAACACAAAGTGTCAAATATAAATAAATGATAGAGAATGGCCTTAAAGAAACTTATGAAAGACTCATCTATCGTCATTAAAGAGGCCGACAAGGGGGGGAATTATAGTTCAGAATAGGATTGATTATGTGTCTGAAGCAATAAGACAATTGGGGGATACTGTATTTTACTCTATTCTCTCATCTGATGCTACTAAAAGTTTTCTATTAGAACTACACTCTCTTTTGAGTGGAGCTTTAAAAGATAGGATAACCTCCAAGGAAGAATTTCATTTTTTGTGTTCACCTTTTCCCACTAAACCAATTTATTATCATTTACCAAAAATTCTCAAATCCCTCACTTCACCCCCAGGTCGACCTATTATTTCAGGTACTAATTCTTTGTCAGCCAATCTTTCTTTTTATGTTGATTCGTATCTACAACCTAGAGTTTCAACACTTAGATCTCATATTCGGGACACAACACAATTTTTGCAGCTGATTGATGGAGTGGAGGGGAAGGATTCCTATGCGTTCATGACTCTAGATGTACAGAGTCTTTATACCAACATCTCACACCAACTTGGTCTTGATGTTATCAATAGACATCTCATTAAAGATGGAGATCTCTCTGAACGCCATAGAAACTTTCTACTGGACTCCATCTCATATATTCTTCATCACAAATATTTTCTTTTTTTGGACTCTTTTTATTTGCAAGTTATGGGCACGGCAATGGGAACCAGGTTCGCACCCAGCTATGCAAATCTCTACATGGGGGAGGTCGAAGACCTCCATGTGTGGGGTGGCAGGCTGGGCTCGAGCCTAGTTCTTTATGGCCGATATATTGATGATTTGTTTATCATTTGGGATGGGTCCCTCACTTCTGCACAAAGTTTTGTTTCTACACTTAATTCTAATTCGTATAATTTACACTTCACTCACACTTTTCACCGTCACTGTATTAATTTCTTTGATATTACCTTGGAGATATGTGATAATAGAATTACTACTCGAAATTATACTAAAGAGGTGAGGTCTAATGCTTATTTGCATTTTAATAGATCCCACCTGTCATCCTGGAAATGGAATATTCCCAAAGGCCAATTTTTATGGCTTAGGAGAAATTGCTCAGACTTGGACAGCTTTAAAACTCAGTCTGTCTCTATGATGGAAGCTTTCAGGATGAGAGGTTACCCCCCTTGTCTTATTGAAAAAGCACTCTCTGAACCAATGACCACAGATAGAGAGACATTGATAAAATAAAAAAAAGAAGAAATACATACTGTAGGAAGTTTGACAGGAAGACTGCTTTCATTTCAACTTATAATGACTCCCAAAGAGAGATAAGGAATATTATAATAAAGAATTATGACTTTTTAAGACAGGATAAAATTTTGGGGGAAATAATTCCTCCAAAACCTATTTTTATTTGTAGATGTAATAGATCCTTAAAAAAAAGGTAAGCTCCTAGCTTTTTGTGAAATCCCCAAGAAATAAACTCTAATATTGACTGGTTACCAATAAGACCTATGGGGTGTTTCAAGTGTGGCAGCAATTGTTGCACCACATGTGCTTACATAGCAAATGGAACAAAAGATATCTGCATTCCTAATAGCGAGGAGATATAAACCATTAAGTAGTTTATTAATTGTAACTCGAAATATGTTATCTATGTTCTCACCTGTGGATGCAATTTAAAATATATGGGTTGAACCACTCGCTGCCTCAAAATTAGATTTATGGAACACCGTAGGAACGTGATTAACAAGTCAATTTCACATAGTGTGTCTAGGCATTTTTTTGAGATTCATAAAGGGGACCCTAGTTCCTTTAAACTTACTGCCATTGAAAGATTTCACTGACTATTAGGGGAGGGGATCATTTTAAGCAACTGTGTAAATTATATTGGATAGTGAAAATGGACTGTTTATACCCAAGGGGTCTGAATGAAATGATGGAATTAAATTAATTTCCCTGTTAAATCCACCTCTCCTTCTAGATTTCTGCCATTTCTATATCAACAATCTTTTAGTCTCTCTCTTTACCATTTGAATGTTATATTAATACTTCTACGCATTATAGATATAGCTTGCAATTTACAGCTAGATTTATTGTGTTATTTCTTTTTATTAATTTATTTTTATATTTATATTTATTTTATTTATTTTTTTATTTTTATTTTTATTTTTATTATCCTTGTTTATTTATTATCATTTTTATTTTTCATTTTATTTTATTTATATTTATTCTATACACATATTGTATGTACTTACCAGGTATTATCAACCTACTTATTATTCTGTGTATGGATGGAATACTGATATCCATCCACAAATAAATATATGAGAGATCTAGATGCTCTACGATTGCATTTAAAACATATTGGGGTAGATGTATTATAGAGGCACTTAACGTGCTGCTATAATGCTTCCAGCTTCACCTCTTTAAAGAGGTGAAGCAGGAAGCACTACCAATGAGACGTAGAAACATCTCATCGGCCGTTGAGGGGGAGCGTTAACTCCCCCCTCCAGCGCTACCTGTTAGAGACAGCAGCGCATCAGCCTAGTGCTGATGCGCTGTGTCTCTGTCCCGGCCGGCTCCACTGAGCATGCGCGGGATTTCGCAAGTATCGCGAGATCCCCACGTGGAGCCCTGGACCCGGCCACCACCGCAGCAGGGACAGCACTCTCCCTGCTGTGGGATAGGCTGGCACCAGGCCAGCTGGCCGAACGGTCATGCGTTATGACTGTTCATACTTGGCCCTGCAGTCGGCGCTGCTATCTTGTAGATAGCAGCGCCGATAATGACAGGGGTGCATAGTGCCTCTGTCATTTACCGCCCAGACCCCCGATCATGCATTGGGGAGAAGCAGTATCAGCGCACATAATGTGCGCTGATACCACTTCAGGGCTTCATACATCTCCCCCAATGTTTTATATTTTATAAATTTATTGATCACGTGATATTTGTCTATACCACATGATCGGGAAGTTTGGTGTAAATGCGGGATGTTTAGCATATGCACTAAATGGAATACAGGTTGCTTATTTATACCATATGATTAGTTGGTTTGCTTCTCATATGATAGGTGTGCTCTGTGTGTGTCTCGATGTGGAGTACACGCTGCTTTGTTTACAATGTGTGATTGGAATGAGCCGACCAGTCCTGGCCACGTGGGCCCGGTCCATGTGACTCTGGAGAGGGTCACATGGCTAAAAATTAACTCTGTAGATGGTTGCTATGCCAACTATTCCACGCTACCTCCAGACATGATATAAATATCATGTGACCAGATTTCTGATGGATCACGTGACCGGAACTATTAAGTTTGCTTTAAATGTCTCATTAATGCAACACGTTTCTTATTTTTTGTCACGTGACCGAGATTATCGTGAACCATGTGGGTTTGTTCCACGTGATACAGGAGGGTGTCACGTGGTTAAAATCCAACCTATCAAAGTGTTTATGGATGGATACTATGCCAACCATCCCCAAATATCCACGGAGATTTTATTTATATCACGTGGATGCCGGGGACTGCTGTTTAATAATAGCAGGGCTTACAAACAATCAAGCCACACCATTTTAGATATGCTATCAATTCTAGTTTGGGTAAGTCTGTCTTCTTTATCTAGAATGTTTTATATGGTTAATATATTGTTTGATTTGATGTTTATACGCTAAGTTGTAACAGCTGCTAATTAGCAGCCATCTTAGAATGGACACTATAAATTGATTCCTACACAACCATACCATCACCTTTGATAAAGCTGTAGGTTTGTTACAGCGAAACACATCAGCTACTTGGTTGTGTTGCCATCCACCACCCATCTTCAACTAGGAGTGTGAGCTGCATCATTTTATATGTGCCACAAAAGCTGTACCAGCTCACCACCATATCTTTGACCAGGGGACCAGATGTATGCAGAGGCCTGCCAGCACTGCTAATTAGGATCCCTCATTTATGTTGGACATTGGACTTGCTAATTATCTGGCTATAAAAATACAGTATTTCATCATTTCTTTTGGATTATCAATTGCTCCTCAGCACCCATGGACTTGTTTATTAAGGTGGATTGGGTGACTTGGCATTTTAATGATATATATTGCATATGCTCTTAATATTTATTAAAAAATTTCATATTTTATTGTATCATCAGCACTATGTTTTTGTGTTTTGTATGTATTTCCATTTTTGAGGTCTGACTAACCTCTGTATATAGCTGCTGTGGTTGAATCATATTTACTTGTTAGTGCTCCACAAGTTTCTTCTCTGTTTTTTTTGTGCAACCATGAGGGATTGTGTGGTTTTCCTTCACCCTGAAATCTAAGAAATTGGCAATGACAGGCCGGGGTCTTGGATCATGTCCCGAATGTTCCGGGCCTTTTCTATGTGCCCGTTCAATTAGTGGAAGAGCTGCCTCATCCGCAATCCCCAAGGCCTGCGGGATATGAGTGCAAAGGAAATCCATCAAGTGAGGGTTTTTAACCGTTTCCGGTATCCCTATGAACCATAATTATTTCTTCTGTCCCTATTTTCTATATCATCTAGTTTAGTAGTTAAGGACTGTATAGTTTGTGATTGATGGTCTATAGTGGCTTGTAGTGCATGTACCGTATCCTCACAATCACTGGTACGTTGTTCTACTGTCTCAATTCTAGCTGTGTTTGTGTCTATCTTAGTTATGGATGCATCCAGATCCTCAAATCTCTTATCTGGCAGAGGCATAAACATATTAATGGTAACCCTAGCATTGTCCTCTGATGAAGGAATTGAGATGGGTTGTGAGGTACCTGCCACTTGATTCCCTGAAGGGTCATCTACAGAGAACAATGGGGGAGATGGGGGAGATGTAGATGCCGTAGATTTCTGACGGGTTCTACCCATGGTCATCTCTGAGGATGGGTTGGAGTTATGTGGTAGTGGTAACTTCTCTATGTACCTGTCCATGCCCTAAAATGAGCAGACTTAGAGATATAGTTTTACTGAACCATCTACTATTTATTGCAGATTTAAGCAAAAAGGTATATTAAAGGGACCTGTGTATGTCTAATTCGACTCTATAGCCCTTTATTATTCTGCTAATTACATTTTATATATTCTATGTATCCACACAACAATTTCCTGTGGAATATACCCTGGATCCAATTAACAGAATCTCTGTCACAGTATTACGGATATAGCTGTAGCAAATCTCTATAGTATAATAATCTAGCACTGTGTCATACAATTATTACTATAAAAATTCTGCTTTGTATACGAAAATGCAAAACATTAAGATATCACAATAATTAAGCCTGTATTACAGTAAAAATATTAACCTTGCTCAGGAATTACATGTATAAAACAGGCCATAAATTGTAAAGGGCTTACAATTCAAAAAAACCACACTAGATGGAGACAGAATTCAAAAATAGACCACAAGAAAGTCTTTACATTCTTCAGGAAATATGTTGAATTCAATTAATGAAATCACAGTTCTGCAGCAGAAACTATAAAGGGCAAGTTTCGTATTTTTTTCACCCTTCCTCTTGAAGTAAAAATTCACAGCAGTCCCCGCAAATCCTCAGCCAGCCAGAGCTGGTTCAGATCCCTAACGTCTGCCAATGTAACCTCAGGCGTGAAGGTAATTATGGAGAGATCATCAGGGGATACCCTTAAACTAAAGATGACAAGCAAGGAATATAGTGAGGGAGAAATATGGATCAGGGGAGGGGTAATAGGGATATCAAAGGGGGGCAGGGATCACATACAAGGAGGGTAGGGACCAAGTATCAGGGAAAGCAAAGGGATATTATTAAAAGAATATTAGTAAGAAAAGAAAGACAAACAATGTTAATACCTGGGGGATCCAAATTACTTTGTCCCCTCCTCCAGGCACCACTCTCCCCTCGGTTTATTCAATTAACCCAGGCAGAAGGGATGCAATCGGAAAACCGACTGTCTTAATCCCGACAGCCGGCTTCCCGATTGCTTTTTCCCAGCATGGGATAAATGACCGGCGTCTATATCTAGACGCCTGTCATTTACCCGATGCCGGGAGACCGGCGCCTGGCATCCCGATCGAAGAGATGCCGGGCACCACCAGCAGACAGCCACGGGGGGGAGGGTTAGGTTTAGGGCACCCGGGGGGGACTTAGGGTGAGGCACCCCCCTTGGAGGGTTAGGGTTAGGCTAGAGGGAGGGATGGTTAGGGTTAGGCACCCCTCTGGGGGACATAGGGTTAGGCACCCCCCCGGGTGACTTAGGTTTAGGCAGCGGGGAAGGGGGAGGTTAGGGTTAGGCACTTAGAGGGGGGATTAGGGTTAGGCACTTGGGGGGAGGTTAGGGCTAGGCACCCCTAAGGAGGCTTAGGGTTAGGGGGTTAGGTTAGAAGATACTTACCTATCCACGATCGGGATTTCCAGCGCTGTCGGGCTTCCGCTGCTGGGATCTCTGCTTTTGTCGGCCAGGCGCTGATGGGATTCGAACTGTCGGCCACAGGGCCGCTGGTATTTCATGCTGATTCCAAGCAGAAGGTATCAAGGGATCAGAGACAATCAGGACCCGTGAAACAGTGTTCCTCTCAGCACTGGGACAGCTGGGGGTCAGCAAAGATATCCTGCATCTCACAGATCTTCAGTACAGTCGAGGCCACGAGGTCTGCACCACCCATGCAGGAGGGAAAGGCATTATCCAGCAGTTGTTATTCCCGCAGAAGAGGAAAGAAAATCCAGCCCACCTCCACACTTGTACTTCTCACAGCAAATAAGTGCCAATGGAAGGAACAGGTTCCAGTCAGCGGCACTTCCCGCAGCAGAAGAAGTGGCACCTCCAACTCCCAGTAACTTCTCTCAGCACCAGTGCCACTGTGTTCAGGATTAGGCATCGTCGTAGATACTGCACCACTCAGACAGAATGGCTATGGTCAACAGGCGGTAAGTTCAATGAGGCGCATCACAGCCACATATGCCCAGACACAGATTCCTCACAGCAAGCCAGTTCCTTCAAAGGGAGGGTCAGCCAGGCAAGTGGTCTGCAAGACTCCCAGCAGCTGCAGAAGCATCTTTTCTTATTAGTAGGTGTAGGTCCCGGCGCTCTCACTCTCCGCAGCAGGTCCCCTTTATTCTGCAGGACATCCAAACAAAAAGAGGGACTCAGCCAGCAGCAATCCCCGTGCAAGCTTAGCAACAGCTCCGAATATCAGACGGCAGTGGCACAGGTCTCGGCGGCCCAAACCCCTGTCACAAGCTGCGACTGCCTGACAACTGAACAGCCAGTTGAAAGGTGGGTCTTAGTCGCTAGTAATCTCTCCCGCAACCCGAACAACAGCTCCAGCTGGCGGCTTCAATCAATATCCACAGGGGGCCAGAGTCACAGCACTCCAATTGCGAGTAGCAGGTAAGGGGATCTTGCAGGAACTACAGGGGAGCCGTCTCCACGACCCAATATCATCTTCCGATAGCTCAGCAGTAGCTCCACTCACCCCACACTCAGTCTCCCTCTGGTCAGTACTCCAAGTGGAAGGTAGACCAGTGGGTAAGGCAGGGAATGGTAAGCCCCCAAAGTAAAAAAGCCAGATGGGTAGCTCCTTCTTCCTCTGCCAAATTTTCGTGCCAATAGTTAGGTGGTGATACAGGCCCGTACTTCACGTGGCCAGACTCCGGTGTAGATATATGTCCTGCAGCGGCAATATAGGTCTCAATTGGATCACCCACTCCTCAATTATAATACGGATCAAGTGTGGGTAATTTACGATCCCCCAAAATCATAGATTGTAATATATTATGTAAGCCTTCAGCAGGAGCCAAACTAAAAGGCGGCCATGCTGGATGCCCCACCCACCGGAAGTCACCTCTTATTATGTGTAATTTAGGATGTGCCACCCAGACCCCTTTCCTATGTATGTGTGTATTTAAAATACACTGGAAGGTGAGACCCCTTCTCCTGGGCTAGCACTCCTCCTACCTGCCCAAGGTGATTTAAATTAGTATGAGTTCTGTGTATTGCAGTACACACATGTAATGGGTACTATTATAGGTAAGTCCTAGATAAATGTATGCAATGTGTTCAGTATTAGGGATGTTAGGGACCCAGCTGATGAGGTCACTGTGTTGTGGTAGGTGGGCAAACAACTTTGGCCAAACATGTACTAAGAACCTCAATAGAAAACCATGTTAATTGATACAGTTTATTATATATATGTTGTGCAATGGAATCACTTTCAGGTATCTGGTAGTGTAATCCATTATCACCAAAATATATTGATGGCCCCGGCAGATTTAATTAGAGGTCCAACCAAATCCATAGCTATTCTTTCAAACAGAACCTCAATAATGGTTAATGGGACAAGTGGACTTTTAAAATGTGGCCACATACTGATATTCAGGGCAGGATGCACAATAATTTTATTATTATTTATTTATTAACTCACCGTTTCTTATATAGCGTAACATATTCTGTTATGCTTTACAATTGTAAACATTAATAGAACAAAAACTGGGTAAAAACAGACAGATATGTAGGTAGGAAGGCCCTGCTCCCAAGCTTACAATCTATAAGGAAACAGGCATTGATACACAAGGATAGTTGCTATATATTGCATTTTGGTCCAGCCAGAATGCACAGTTTCCTGGTGGGCTGCATGATCCATTCACACCGGAATGTCGGCCAAATGTCATGAGGATGTGAGAGAAAGATGATGTGTGAGGTTGTGTGTGGACTGTGAAAGGGGATGTAATTACATATGGAGGCTATGAAGGTTATGTGGGTGGTTCTGGGATCTGATAAGCTTGCCTGAAGAGGTGAGTTTTCAGGAATCGCTTGGAGGATTGGAGACTAGAGGAAAGTTGTATTGTGCGTGGTAAGGCATTCCATAGAGTGGGTGCAGCCCAAAGAAAGTCCTGTAACCGTGAATGGGAGCAAGTAATGCGTGGGGATGAGAGATGCAGATCTTGTGCTGAGCGGAGAGGTCGGGTAGGGAGATATTTTGAAATGAGTGAAGAGATGTATGTTGGTGTGGTTTGGTTAATAGCCTTATTTGTAAGTAAGAGCATTTTGTATTGAATTGGGTAGAAAACCGGTTGATTGTAATGGAGATAGCCTGTTTTGGGAAGACCAGTAAGGAGGCTATTGCAATAGTCAATATGGGAAATAATAAATGCATGGATTAGAGATTTTGCAGTGTCTTTAGTGAGATATGGTCAAATTTTGTATATGTTTTTTAGATGTATGTAACATGATTTTGAGACAGATTGAAAGTGGGGAACAAAGGACAGTTCAGAGTCAAGGATGATACCAAGGCAGTGAGCCTGTGGGGCAGGGTGGATTGTCAAGTTATCAACAGTGAAAGAGAGATCAGGTTGGTAACTGTTATTGGCTGGTGGAAATATAATTAATTCTGTTTTAGAAATATTAAGTTTCAGGTGGCGAGATGACATCCAAGATGAAATTGCAGTAAGACATTCAGTGACACGGACCAGTACAGATGTTGATAAATCTGGGGAAGATAGGTAGATTTGAGTATCATCCGCATACAGATGGTACTGAAATCCAAAAGAGCTGATTAGTTTCCCAAGAGAGGAGGTATAGATTGAGAATAACAGAGGCCCTAAGACAGAACCTTGTGGTACTCCAACTGATAGAGGTAGTGTAGTGGAGGCAGAATCAGAAAAACAAACAGTAAAAGAGTGATCAGATAGGTAGGATGATAACCAAGAAAGAGCTGTGTCCTTAAGACCTAGGGATTGTAGTGTTTGTATGAGAAGAGAGTGGTCAACATTGTCAAAAGCAGCAGAGAGATCTAGAAGAATTAGGAGTGAGTAATGGCATTTAGCCTTTGCAGTGACCAGATAATTTACTACCTTAGTCAGTGCTGTCTCTGTGGAGTGTTGGGAATGGAAGCTGGACTGAAGTGGATCCAATAAGTTATGCGAGTTAAGAAAGTGTGTGAGGAGGGTGTAGACAAGTCTCTCAAGTAGCTTGGAGGGGCATGGGAGCTGAGAGATAAGACGGTAATTTGAGAGTGTTGGGGTAAGAGTTTTGTTTTTTCAGAATAGGAGTAATCACTGCATGCTTGAACAGTGATGGAAAGATGCCAGTAGCAAGAGACAGATTGCAGATTTTAGTTAGGGTTGGGATGAGAACAGGAGACAGAGGTTTACAGAGTTGTGAGGGTATAGGATCTAGAGGAGAGATAATAGAGTAGGAGGATGTGAAGAGGGAAGATACTTCATCTTCGCTTGTTTTGTCAAATGAAGAGAATGAGCCAGAGGGTTCAGGTAGGGAATTGAGCAGGTCACTAGCTGAAGGAGAGCATACCATTTCATTTCAGATCTCTTCAATCTTGTACCTAAAATAGGAAGCAAAATCTTGCGCACAGATAGTAGCAGGTGGTTTTAGTGAAGGAGGGGAAAGAAGTAGTTTAAATGTATTAAAAAGTCACTTGGGGTTAGAGCCTTGAGCAGAGATAAGAGTTGGAAATATTTTTGTTTGGCAGTGTCCAGAGCAGCACGATCAGAGTTGTAGATTGTCTTATATGTGAGGAAGTCAGTTGGAGTATGAGACTTTCGCCACTGACGTTCTACTTTACGTGAGAGTTTTTGTAGATACCTTGTTAGGTTAGAATGCCACGGTTGATGTCTAACTCTACGTGGTGTGTGATGGGTAGCTGGAGCTACTTCATCGATAACTTTTTCTAGAATCTGGTTTAGGTGTGATGCCGCAGTCTCAGGATAAGTGAATGTAGAAATTGGTGAGAGTTGTTGTTGTAGAGAGGTAGATAGTTGTTGAAAGTTAATATCATCAATATTTCTGCAGGTTTTAGGTTTAGGTTTGGTTAATATCAAGGACGTTGATGTCATGGAGGAGAGTATGCAGGTGATAAGGTTGTGATCTGAGAGAGGGAAAGGAGCATTAGTGAAATCAGAAACTGAGCATAGTCAAGTGAATTCAAGATCAAGACAGTGGCCCTACTGATGAGTAGCAGATTCAGTCCATTGGGAGAGGCCAAGAGATGAGGTTAGAGAGAGTAGTCTGGAGGCATGAGGAGATTGTGGAATGTCAATGAATATATTGAAATCACCCATAACGATGGTGGAGATGTCTGATGATAGGAAGTGTGGGAGCCAGGCAGAAAATTGTTCCAGAAAGTGTTGAGGTGGCCCAGGTGGGCGATAGATAACAGCAACTCGCACAGAGAAAGGGGTGAAAGTCCTGATACAGTTTACTTTAAATGATGTAAATGTGAGTGAAGGTATCTGTGGGAGAACTGTGTATGTAACAGATTGGGAGAGTAATATTCCTACCCCACCTCCTTTACAATTACCAGGCCTGGAGGTGTGTGAGAAGTGTAGGTTACCATATGAAAGTGCAGCAGGGGAGACAGTGTCTGATTGTGTGAGCCAGGTTTCTGTTATTGCCAGAAGGTTGAGGTTGGTTGAAATAAAGAGGTCATGGATGGATGTTAGTTTGTTGCAGACAGAGCGTGCATTCCATAAGGCACATTTTAGTGACTTGGAGGGTGAAGGGAGGCATGCAATGTTTATGAGGTTAGCTGGATTTATAGCTCATTGTGGATGTGGCATGTGTGTTGGGCATGGATTTGGTGATATGTCACCAGCTAATAGAAGCAGAAGGAGAGAGATATAAATATATTGGTGGGATTTGTATGATAGATTTTTATGGCGACAGGTTGTGGATGTCATTGTCAATGTGTATAGATAAGTTAAAAGCTCATATGTGTTTGTAAGAGGAGAGAAGATTAATGTGGTAGCAATACATACAGAAGGATGAGCTGCAGGGAGAGTAAAGAATGTAGTAGCCTTAGAGATGATTCCATGTTGTGAGATAAGAAATAGAACTTTGTGAAGCATTTTTTCCTAATATAAAAAACACAATGTTAAGTAATGGTTTTGTAATTACCTGGTAATATATGTTGTTCAATGTTTTTCAACTGTTTTTTTAACTGTTCAGAAAGCACACTTGATTTTAACCACACTTAATGCATAAACACACCAAGCTGCCCTAAGACTGAGTGTTAAGAAATAGTATGGCTGATTAAGACACTGGCCTCATCTGAGCCAATTGGTCAGTTGATTGAATTGCAAATTGATCAGTGAACATACATTGCTCTAAGTTTAAGTAAACAGGCAGTACACTATAAACGGTGCTTCAGTGATCCCCATCCAAACACAGGTAATGACTATTGCTAGCAAGTCATAAAAGATTCCCATACATTTAAACAAAACCAGTTACAAACATGTACAAAATTATACACATACTTTAAATACCCAGCTAATTTTTCATTAGTGCAAATACATATCAGGAGTTGTGGTTTGCAGGATGGCAGGGAATATCACATACATTGCCTATACAGCTGCTGGTGCATGGGGGTTAATGCAGATTCTGGCATTTGTAGTACTCAGCAAGGAAATAATCAGATACCTCTTTATGGACCCCGGGCCAGAAAAACCTCTGTAATATTTGCCCAGTGGTTTTTTCTACCCCTAGTCGACCTGCAGTTATGTGACCATGAGCCAGGTCTAACACCATTCTTCTTTTGTCCTTGGAACTACCAATATCTTCCTCTGTCTTAGTCACTTGATACAAAAAATTATGGTGTACTGCTATGTGAGAATTTGGCAACTGACTATCAGGATCTACCGGTTTAGCATCAATCACTTTTACATTTTCCCTGGCTTTTACCAGAGTAGGGTCATTTAACTGATCTATGGAAAAGATCTCTTTTCTGACTTCAAGATCAGGCAGATGATCAACTGGTTCAATAACATTTCCTATTTTAGTAGAAGGTACATCAGTTGGTGCCCTATTACTGATCTTAACATGTTTTGGTTCCCCAATTATGCTAGAATAAGGGAACATTTCAGACTCAGAAGACACTACCACTGCTACTGTATTAGTTACCTTCTCAAATGGGTCTGGCTTATTTACTTCTATAAAAAATTGGCTTTCCCACAACTTCCATAAGTGGGGAAAGTCTTTCCCCAATATTGCATCATACTTTACATCAAGCAAGGAACCAAACCTACAGAGACTACAGCGGAACCACACTGCATTTCTATGTTCACTTCTGCAGTAATATAATACCAACAATCCCTATATATGCAAGTCACACCAACAGTTTCTCTCTTATGATTTAAGGGTTTCACCAGTTCAGCTTTCATAAGAGTAACCAGAATACCAGAATCTAAGAGAGCCTCTAACTGGTTGCCTTCTATAGTGACTATACACATTTGCTTATCTTTCTCAGCCTGTCGGTCAGCAGTGCAGGCTGGCTGAACAAAGAAAGACATTCTGCGATTGACATAAGTAGTATCACATTGCATAGGTTCAAAGGTAAGTGAACAATCAGCAGCATTATGGCCCAAAGCACCACACCAAAAACATTGTATCATAATATTATGAAGATTTTTATGGTGTAGGAATCTTCTTGGCCCTGCTGGCCTACTTCCAGGTTCCAAACCCACAGTCTTAGGTTCAATCCACCATCCAGTACCCATCTCCCCTGGAACTGTCTAACCAGTCACGGGAGATCGCCGTTGTGGAGCTAGGGCCCGGTGGGGTATACTTAATAGCTCCTCAGCCACCACATACCTCTCCACCATTTCAACCAATTGGTCTGCTCTTTTAGGATCCACATGGCTCACCCATTTGCGCAGAGTTGTAGGCAAAGACCACAGGTATCGATCCATTATGACCCTTTCCACGATCTGTGGTTCTGGGTGGGGGGGGCTTTATTTTTTATTATGCCCTTGGCTCCAAATACCCAAGTTACCCACTGCACAGTATACAATAGTAGAGCAAACTGCATGCACATACACACACTAATCATTGATGCTATCCAACTGGTGTACTACATGTCACACCTTTAATATACTGATCATTAATGTTATCCACTGGTTGCACTACATGCCACAACATTAGTGTACTAATCATTGATGCTATTCACTAGATGCTCGAATGTTGCAACTTCAGTGTGGCCTAAAATGGTGGGCTCTTCATACTGGCGCTCATATTTCCAGCTGGTTGTCAATATAGAAGCAAAATAATAATACAAAAACCTTCTTACAGTAGGGGGTAAATTTACCAAAGTGAGAGTTTTTAGAAGTTGAGATGTTGTCCATTGCAACCAATCAGATTCTAGCTATTATCTTCTGGAAGAAAAAAGAAAAAAAAAAGAAAGAAGAAAGAAGAAAGAAGAAAAAGAAGAAGTTGTTGTTTGCATACTGGTATGCAAAGGTAGCCACATTATCTGGTACTGCGCACCTGCAGTGAAATAGGGATGTCACTGATTGTAGTGAATATATATAATTTTTTAATTGTGAATGTCTGTCAGCTATTAGAGGTTATGGCAGCATTAATTTATTATGTATTTATTTGAAGACTGATTGTGCGAAATTGCCGCTCCAATGTTTTGCCGTGCTTTAATTCTACAGTATGACTTTATAGCAGCTTCTTCCATGGGCACTGGCAGCGGATCTGTCTACACTGTCAAGTAAGTAATTGGCCCACACATCTGGATTTGCTACATATACTGCAGTCTCACCTCTATCCACTGCTATTGGATTTAAATCTCTAGTTTTAATCAGAGATGTGTATTACATGCCATGGATACTGTCACTTCTCACTGCACCTCTCTACAATATTTCATAAATTAACTGAACTCTGAGGCTGCTAAGCAGATACTTATGTGAGCTATTAGCTTTGCAAACTAACACAGCCCAACAAGCACTGCAGAAGGGAGGAGCCTGGGAAGTAAAGAATTATGGGAAAAACATGAAAAAGAGACAAGTACCTGAGGGCTTGATTCAACAAGGAATGCAGTTGTGTATAAGCACGCAATCGGTTGATTAATTCGCTTTGCGCATTTGTATGCATTGCAGTGCTCGTGTGCGAATTTATAGGAACTGCGTCTGTAGAGGGTACACAGACCCAGAGCAGAGTGGTTGACAGGAAGAGCCGTTTGTGGGTGGTGATGTGGGCGGGTCAGACAAATGCAGGCATGCCAATGCATTTCAACACCATGCAATAATTAGCCACTGCGATACCTGATGCCTCCTGAGGTCTCATAGTGTGCACAGAAGGTGGTCTGGGCTTCCTTAACTATGCGCATGGGTCTGATTTTGCTCAATGTTACCGGTTGTCTTGCTATGTTGCTGTAGTATACAGATGTGAGAGTGTGTGAGAGTGGGCGTCCTTATGTCAGGCTGTGTATGCAATGTGAAAGTACATATTTAAATAGCACCACTGATATTCACAATGCAGTTGCGTGCATATGAGCAGAATAGCGTTCCTTTTTGAATCAGGTCCTGAATCACCAGCAATCTGGCATAAAGCTACTAAGGGGGGAGATAAGATAACACCATCTACTGATGGTGTTATATAGACTAACCATATCATCCCTTTAGACCAGGACAATCATGGATTACAAAGGTTCTGTGGCTCATTAATTCATGGTGCTGATTCAGTATGGAACGCAGATGAGAATTCATATGCACCCAGCTGATGTTTTTGCACAGCACATGCGTATGCATCACACTGAGCATGCACAAACCATCCAGTGTGGACAGTTAAGGTTATGCAGGCTACACACAGTTTGTACACAGACACTTTCGATATTAATTCACAGGAAGTGCCGTTTGTGGGTGGTGATGGGGGGCTGTTGGGTGAATGCAGGCATGCCTTTGTGTTGGGATGCTATTATAGGGGCATTCATAATTAAGGCAGTGTGGTGGCATATGCAGCCAGATGACTCGATGCACGCAGGAAGTGGCCAAAATCCTGCGCAAGGTCAGGTCATCCTCTATTGTGCATCTGGGTCCGATGGTTCTCGATGTTACCGATGTTTGTGCTATCCTGCATACTGATTGAGCATTGAGTAAAGGGAGATGGGGGGCACTATGTATTGCTAGGCGTCAGCCTCCTTGTGCTGCAGATGCCATGCATATGCATTGATTAGCATATACTTGCAGTGGCTGGTCCGTGTGATCTCTCACATACATCCCTTGCTGCATCAGGCCCCATGTGAAATGCCACAGTACCTGTGTAATTCATGAGTGTTAAAAGGGATAGAATGGTAAGCCTAGTTATGTTAGTATAAAACAGTGATAAATATCACTACACAGCTATATTTTAAAGGCACAGGCATGCCCTAATATCAAGACTGAATAGAAAAAAAAATGGAAATCTCCCATAGAGAATTAATAAGGGGGGGCATGGTATTTAAGGGGCTACACCTCAAAAGCTATTAGAGGCACCAAGCTGAAATTTGGCAAGGGCGGATAGACCTGTCACTTAGTGCAGCGTGCCAAAACTCAGGGCAAAAATTTAATAATTGAGGATTTGATAGTAATATAAACTTCTTACTGTCATTTTTTTCTAACACTCTCAATTAGGACCACTTTTATGCTGTAGTCTACCGGGGATTTTTGGGAAGGCATAAGTCAGTGAATAGGGTGAATTTAGACTTGGGGTTTGTTTTATTAGGTAGCTCTTGTTCCAGGGTAGGTCCTTTTGGGGTTCAGGTAATTGAGAAAGTTACAGCTTTTAAACTATTACCTCACAAGTGCCCCTTTATACAAATAGGATCCTTCAACTTGTTGCACAGCCTAAGTAGGTGCCTCCAGCAGGGGGGTGTAATCAATGTGGCTTCACCTGGGTGCACAAAGATGGCTGTGCTTTGCAGGTGTTAGCGGTGCTAGGACCCAGCAATTGTAGCAGGCGGTAACAGCGGCAGGGACCCAGTGCTGGTGTGTGAGTTAGCCAGATGAGGACCAAGCGGCAGCAGCAGTGTGGGCTTTAGCAGCAGCTGGGGAAACCAGCAGCAGTGTGGGCACTGGTGACAGGCCTGGATCCGAGAGGATCCAGTTCCTTCCATCCATTTTGTAGAGTTTGACAGTGGAGCCAATTTCAAAAATGGCACATTAGCACCATTTTTGAAATTTAAAGATGGCTGTCATGAGCCAATCATAGTTTGCGCCATCATCGCAGAGTTTGACAGTGAGGTGCCATTTTTGAAGTTCAAAGATGGCCATCACGAGCCAACCATGCCTCGCCATGTCATCACCCCACCCCCTCCAGCTGGCTTATATAAGCGGCATGGCAGTCCGATGGCCAGGAGGGAGCAGTGAAGAGTTCCTTAAGAAAGAAGATGCCGGTAATCCTAGAGGGTGGCGGCCATGTAAAATAGCTTAAAGGCTGCTGCCCTCTAGGTGAAGAGGACACCAGAAGCTCTGGGGAGGTGGCAACTGTGAAAAAGAGCAAATGGGCTGCCACCCTCCAGGCAAAAATGCCAAAGCCCTGGTTGGTTGGTGCCCAACAGGCAAAAATGCCAAAGCCCTGGTGGGTTGGTGCCCTCCAGGCAAAGACTCTGAAGCCCTGGGGTGGTGGCAGCCATGCAAAAGAGCTTAAAGGTTGCTGCTTCCCGGGTGAAAATGCAGTAAAATAAAGTATTACAATATTAAAGTGTATTGTGTTTTTTTTTATATTTTTTTACAGGTGGACTACAGGTGTCAGCTGGCCCTAAAGCCCTGCATCCTGGTACTTGTGGTTCTTCAAGTACCAGCATGTAGGGTAGGCTTGCTTGGCCCTGTGGTTCACCTGCAAAGAAAAATATATAACACCACACGTACACTATCAACCAAGCACCCACCTCCCAGGGGTGCTGGGGATAGCCCTGTGCTATAAGCCTAGGCTTGGTGTGCCCTGGAAATGGGGATCTCTTTATTGGTGGGGTCCCCCAGCTCCCCAGGGATCCCTCTCCTGGGCTGACTAGCAGTCAGGGGTAATGCTTTGGCTGGGGGACCCTGTGAAATGGCTCCCCTGGCTGTGAAATTACCCCCCTGCTAGATGGAGCCCAGTGATGGTTTTGGGAAATGCAGGAGAACCATACTAAATTTTTTCCCCTGTATTTCCAAAACCACATATTAAATTTTTACCATAAATGCATAGATGGATCTCAGTGATATGTCCATGCATCTGTGTCTTATTGATTTCATTTTCTCAGATGTATGCCCAGCACTGGTGACCCCTCTGTAACCTGCTAATGCCCCTGTGCACTGCCCCAGTACTGCCACTGCTCCACATCCTCACTGCTGCCACTGCCCCACTTACCTGCAACCCGCCCCCATAGCCATCTCTAACTCTGCACCCCCAAAACACCTCCTTTATGCTGGCCCCTTTTCCACTTGTGCTAGTGTACCATTTTGTTGACCTTTCCTGCAGGTAGCCTGTTTTGCTCCTCCAAACCCTGATAGTTAATAAATTTTAAAAAAGCAATGAAATTTCATATATTTCACATTTCCTATTAAGACTTCTTAGACATGATCTGAATTTTCACAAAACCTACTGAATTTCTGCCACTCAAACTAAAAAAAACAATGAAAATCCAATCATGAAGGCTGACGCCTTAATGAATGTGTTCCTTGTGCAATACAGATATGGTATGCCAACACACCTTGTGGTTAACTGCACATTCAGCAATCTCACAGATTGAGATTGCTGTCATTCACAAAATGGTGGAGCTGCTAATTCACAGAACTGTGTGCTCATTGGAAAACACACGCAGTCTATGCAACTGAGTTCTCAGCAGAAGATAGAGCTGCACAGATGGGCTAAGAGTGGAGTGGATGGGAGAAGAGGCAGAGCAGTTTGGAAGGGGGAGGCAGAAAGGTGTGGAGAGGGGGAGAAAATTAAGCATTACAGATAGAGGGGAGCAAAAGTGAGGCAGATGTGTGGAAACCAGTGGTGTGAATGAGGGGGATAAAGTGATGCAAATAGGTGGAAAGGTTCAGATACAGGGGAGACATAGTGGCAGAGTGGTATGGTTTTTGGGGACAGAGCAACTTGTATGGAGTGGTACAGAGTGGCAAGAACCCAGGAAGACATAACAGTGCAGATGGGTAAAGACAGATTAGTGAGAATGAGAGAATACAGACTAGCACAAATGGGAGAACACACAACAGTAGGAATTGGGGAAGACAGACTGGTGCAGATGGGGAGGAGAAAGAGTGGTGTGGGTAGTGGGACAGAGTGCTGCAGATGGAGGAAGATAGAGTGGCACAGATGAGGGGAAGACAGAGTAGCATGGCTGGAGGTAAGGTAGTGATGCAAATGGAAGGAAACATAGTGGCACGGATGCAGGAAGACAGGATGGCGTGGATGTGGAAAGACAGATTGGTGTGGATGAGAAAATAAAGAACTAGCACAGTTAGGAGACCATATGCTATTTCCATGCTGTCCAACTTCTTATGTATGGAGGACAATAATATATTAAACCTACATGGATGATGACAGGAAAACAGCATACCTTCCAGCTCCTGCTTTTCATGGACTGTTCTGCCATCCTACCCACATGGGGTGGGGAGTTGGGAGGGTGCACTCGCCACTGCTCTGCATAGAGAGAATAGATGCTGAGCGCATGTTACTTGTATCTGTTCAAAGTGTGGGAAAAGAGCCTGGGGTCAGCCCAACATCTCCGAGAGTGTTGGCCATGCTGCCATTTTGGGAGTGCACGCAGAGTCCTAGCTGTAAACTACCAAATTTTGGGAAGTATGAAAACAGTGTATATTATGATAAAACTTGTTTTGTATGTGAATTTTGTCTAATATATCATATGAAGGGGCCATTTATATGCAGGTATTTTATGATTTTGGAAGAAATGCCCTAAACTGACTAAAAAAACCTGTATAATCCTTGGATTCCAGAGAGGGACTGATTTGTCATTGTCAGTACTATAGTATACACACATTATTGTACATAGAATGTGTAATACAGTGATTTGTATATACTGCATTGGGCTTACACATGGTACACCGTATCATAATAAGCTAATACTGTAATACTATATAGGACATCTTGGAACAATAAGAAATTATAAAAATATGGTATTTACCAAAATACTCTTGCCACGACATGGGTACCAGTAAAAGCCAGTCTTGGTGAAGAGTTAGATGTAGAGTTATAGCTAAGCACTATGAGAAAATTATGATTATGTGCACTGACGACCTGTGCATTCACTTGTATGGGCTATAAAAAAGCGGTATAGTAGCCAATAGTAGCCCATAGGCTATTATTGGCTAAAGTCTTTGGAAGATGGTGTTATTGACCCGTGGCCAAGATCCAGAATGCATTCTAGAGCTACTGTATGTAAATTTCACAATAAGTAGATTTGCAACTGAAAAAGTGGGACCGATCACCCTACATAGATTCTAGTGATGCTTTTTTTGTGAGTAATTCCTCAAAAAAGACTATTTTCAGGGGATTTCCTGTTTAATTATGTTGACAAATACACTCCTTAGTCTGTAGGTATATTTGTATTCATTCTGTTGATCAAATGTGACTTTTAGCTAACAAGCTGTTTTCATTTTATTTAAAAAAGAGCAGACCGTTATATCACAACTGGTCATTAACAAATATTGTAAATATATTTTTTATTTATATACTGCAGCTACTTACAATCATTTGAGATTTCTCTGTTTGCCTGGTTTTTTTTTAAATATTTGTGGTTTTATTACTCATTTACCCAGTGCACCATGTGACTTCAGGTAACCAACAACCAGGATACAAGCATGTACATGGAACAAGCTGGTCCCCAAAGTTAGCAAGATGATGATGCCCATAGTAAATATAAAACTGGCTATTGTAGTAGCACTCTTTAAAATAAAGTATAGTTTTAATGCCAATGTTATAATCATGAAACGGAGGTGGTCAACTTACAGATAGCACTCTGGAGTCCTGGAGGTATCCTGCCGAAACTACCGGTAATTAAGAATAGACTATCTGGGAGCTCATATCTCAGCGCTGTTCTGGCTATTTTCCTCATAAAATACCAGTAGGTATTCCCAGTAGAACCTCTGTAGGTGTCAATGTGAAGCGGCTTGAAGAATACTGGTATTTACAACCTGCAGTAAGAGACGGTGATTTGTTGAAAGCTGCGGTAGATATAAGAAAGCTTTCAGCTTGGGGATACAAATCAAGATGTCCCAATGAATATGTCAGCAAAACCTTGATGCATTTCTCCAGGTATAATAGCTCCCGGTTTCCTTAGAAGGTAAAGTGTATGTCTGGTGCTGAGAGCCCCTTATATAGTGAGTTCATTCTAATTAAGGTCAATGACTTACACCTATGGTTCATTACACCTGACATATCTCAAGATTGCTCATATATACAAACACATGAACAATGTATATAATATTGCAGATAATCTAAAATGTACATAATGAAGCAAAAATATTATAAATAACCTACAAACAATAATAATAAGAGTGAGTGATAGAAATAATAAAGCTAATGACATGAATGGCAGAATCCCATTCAAGGGAAGAAAAACTTTATTATTAAAAACAAGAAATGAAAAATACAATATAAAATATAACAATCATCACCCATCAGATATATATATATATATGGATGAAAAATATAATAAATAAACATTGACAAAATGTAATATGCTATATCAAATAGAGCATTATTTAACATACTAGATCACAAGCAATAGATCAAAATGTACTAAATACCATTAAAAGTCTAATTCTACAATTTCATTAAGACCCTCGGGGAACAGAGTATGAATTAAATGAATCCAGAATGCCTGTCTAGCACAGAGTCTGCGATACTGATCTCCCCTTGTTGTATGCAGGGAATTTGTTAAAGTATAGTTGCAGTGAGCATTTCTGGGTAAGAGTGGTGAACTTGTGTAAAATGACAAGGGAAGCTATTTTTCAATATACCTCTATTAATGTTCCTGCGATTATCTAGGAACCGACTTTTAAATTTTTTAATAGTTCACACTACATATTGTTTCTTGCATGGGCAGGAGAGTACATATATCACAAAATCTGACTCACAGTTCAAAAAAGACTTAATATGAAAACTTAGTCCTACAATAAAAGAGGAGAAATTGGTCTGTTGGTGACAGATATGTATGCAAGTGATACACGTATTATGGCTGCAATTAAAGCAACCACAGGGTTTAGCACTGAGCCAGTTCAATGGAGCGATCAAACTGTCCTGTTCTCCTTTGTAATTGAAATGGCTCCTTACCAATTTTTTTGTAGGCTATCTGCCTTCTTAAAAACAACAATTGGTGTATCATCCAATTCTAGAAAAACTGGACGGAGGGGGGGAATTCACCTAGAAATTAGATAAGGAAGAGCTAAGATGGATCTTCTCATTAAAAACACAAACCCCCAAAGGACTTAAAATAGACAATGAGGTTAAATCCATTATAAACCAATGATATCCATTACTCTGCTTGACACTTGAGCCCTTTAGAATAGTTTAGAAATACTCATGTATTAACAACTGACTCGTCAGTGTTAATTAACTTAAGTAATTCTGCCCTTATTCACCATTAAACCAACTAAATGTAACATTTAAAAAATATCATTTATTATTACTAAATACCTTATTAGCACTATTCTATCAAATTCTTGCATCAGGAGTCAAAAATACTAACATAAAGGCAAATCAGCATGAAGGGTTAAACCACCTGTCATTTCCTATGTAATTAATCCACAGCTTCTAACACGCAGTCTCTAACCAATTTTAAGACTTGTTTACATTACTACCATGGTAATGCCAGCTCCACATCTGGAGTGACATTAATCAGAGTTCACTACTAAAGGAGACACATCTCTTACTACAAGAGCACATCCCTGAGGAAGGCTAGTGAGCCGCTATGCGTCGGACCCACCACAAACTTTACACACTTAAAAGTTGCAGCCAAAGACTTGGTATCACAATTCCATGGGTCATACCCATTATGTACTCCATCATGGGTTCTCACAATACAGCGAGCAATCCTGGAAGTAACCAGTGACCATTCCAATATATGCACTGTGTGTAACTTGGGACAGGTCTCCCGCCCTGCCACCACCGGATCCTAAGTTTCCTCACCATTCGGGTGAGTGGAATGGCCATTCGTGGTAGTAGATGGCTGGAGACCATATGACTGGCAGGGATTGTGGAACCCAGTAGTCTCGCTGTTACTCGTGATGCACATCAGGACCCGTACAGAGTGTGTAACCGGGTACACATTCTACTTGGGTAGGAGTGGACAGGAGGACCAAATCGAGAAATTTTACCCAGTGAGAAGATCAACAGCACTTTGGAACCAATTAGGTAAGTTGTCAGACCGGAGAGTACAGGATGCAACCCCTCCAGAGAGCAACACCCACAGAACCCTCCAGTGTTACCACATCCCATCACAATTAAGGATGTTTTACAACTTAAGTTGGCTTATATTTATTAGGCCACTCAAAGAGCAAACTTTGCCTTGATTCAGTTACCTTATATCATTTAATTACTGCAACTATTAGACTGCCACCAAATAGGCAACACTGTGACTCCAATTTAAATAATAAATAGCAGTTGTTTTTACCCTCAATGTTATATTACTTATTCATTCACAACAACCTAATACTGTAGGTATTGTACTTACACAGCTGAGCCCAGGCATATTGTTTGGTTTATGTATCATCCAATTCATTCTTTAATATTTAATCAAGTTTCAAGATGGATACATTTTTGTTTATAATATTTTTAACCTTATATGTTGCACTATTTTGTTTGGAAACAAAAACCATGGTACCCTCAAATTTACCTTTTATTCTCATTCGCTCTCCCATTTTTATGATTAGGGGGATGTAATAAATCAGATCTATCTAGCTTTAAGGTATCCTTGAATGCTGTATTAAGTAATTCATCTACAGTAGATAAGCATTATACTTAAAGGCACCTTTCATCTTTGATGCTTGTTCATTAAATTTATCAATATTTGTATTATTATGTCTCAACCTGCACAATTGTCCATGTGGAATATTAGCGATCCAGCTCCTTTGATGATTGCTGGTATAATCTAAATAGTTATTACAGTCTACTTCCTTTTGATAGGTGTAAGTGACTATGTCCCTCATTCAGAGCCGGACGCTCTGAGCAGAGCGCTCGCTCTGAATGAGGGCCGTCCTCCATAAAAATGGAGCATCCTCCTGGACACTCGTATAGCTGTGGTTCATCACCCACAGCACATACGAGCGTGCAGGATGATGGTTGCGATGGTCTTGACCATCGCGACCATCACCAGTGCGACCAGAAGCCTGTGGTCGGGTTTTTTGACCACAAGCCCTGGAGTGATTTTGGCTCTATCAGAGCCAAAATCACTCCCACTGACATCACTAGTGATGTCAATGGGCCGGCTTCTGACGGTAGGCATTCCCTTGGGAACGCCCCCGTCTGGGAGGCATGCCCCTGGCACGCCCACCAAAGGGGGCGTGCTGTCAATCAACATCGACAGTACACCCCCTTTGATCAGACACAACGAGCGAAGGAAAGTCCTTAGCTCATTGCGTCTCGCGCATGCGCACGACGGAGCTCCCTCCATCGTGCGTATGCTCAGTGCACACCATCGACCCACTTGCGAGCGGACAGCCGCTCGCGAGTGGGTCTGAATCAGGCCCTATGTTCCCATCAACAATCTCCAAGGCAATATCATGAAAATGAATCACCTGGTGGTGTATTGTGCTTGTGAAAGTATGATTGTATGGTTTGCTGCTCAACAAAATGCAACTTCCTGGTAATTCCCTTTCCAAACATAAAACAAATCATCTATATAACGCATATAGAGGACCATTTTTCATAAAATGAAAAATTGAAGGCCTACCTATTATTACTAATGGTTCAATTTCTGGTGATTAGATATTTCATAAAGGAAGATACCGCTCCCCTTAATGATCTGTGTGATCTTTTGGATAAGAATGACTGTAATTTGGTCACGTTTGTCCCTGTTTTTGATATTAGCATAGGCTGTAGTAACATAAAAAAAATCTGGATGTAAATTTTAATCAGTTTTATCCACTTAAATGTAAAAGTCCCACCATAGAGACATTTTATCAGAAAAACTTGAGAGATTTTGAGGCCTTGTGTGCTAAATCATATTCCACTTCCACATATGGACAAAACATCACATTTAGTGAGAAAAAAAGCATTGAAGGCACTTCAAGATGATGAATCTCTTACAATTAAACCTGCTGACAAGGGGAATGGATTAGTGATTCAGGATACCATAAATTATATAAGGGAAGCACAAATACAATTATCTGAAAGGAAATTTTATGATATCCTTGAGAAGGACCCAACAAAGGAATATCAGGATGCATTGCTAATGCTGTTGCAGGATGTACTCTCCAGGTCTGTTATCAGTAAAGAGGAGTTCCTTTTACTTTTTCCTACACATCCCATCACTCCCACCTATTACCACTTGCCAAAAATTCACAAAACACTTCACAATCCACCTAGGTGTCCTATCTGGATCAATTTCTTCAGGTTTACGCTGTCTCGCTGTGGTCCCACATAAAAGATACCACTTAATTTTTACAAATGATTTTAGGAGTAAAATGGGAGAGTGAGTAACTATTTGTATCATGTGATGGGTCTTCCCTTTCCATGAATATAACCCAAGAATTAGTTCTCCAGGTGGTTAAAACTGTCTTGGACATGGACTGTGTGATGTAGGCAGGACAGTGAGACTTTATTATTTCCTCTATTTGCTTCATTCTAATGCACAATTATTTTCTTATTTGTTCACATTTTCTATCTTCAGATTTTTGGCACTGAGATGGGCACTTGGTTTGCACCGATTATGCAAATTTTAACATGTGGGTCTTTGAAAATTAACACATTTGGAGTGCAAACCTGGTCTTCTATGTGCATTATATAGATGATTTTTTTTTTGTTTCAAAAGGGAATTATCAGGAAATTTTGCATTTTGTTGAGCACACTAACCACAACCAATACAATCTGACTTTCAAGAGCATAATACACCACCGGGTGATTCATTTTCTTGACATTACCTTAGAGATTCAAAAGGAAGTAGACTGTAATAACTATTTAGATTATACCAGCAAACATCATCAGTGGCTGTGCAGCAAAAAGGCAGTAGGTGAAGGATGTCGCTTGCTATGAAGAAGTAGACAGGTGGGGTTGGTAACCTGTGGCAGAGGAAGGTAAGACTCTGTAGGTGGGGGGCTGCCTGGTCATTAGTCATGTGAGGCTTAACACTGGATTCATCCCCCCCAAGACTAACACAGCAGTCTAGTAAGCACAGGGTCAGGGATACACTGTCTATGACTAGTGGATCACTGACAATCAGAGCTCAAGACAGACAGACAGTCCAGAGTCTTTAACTTTTCAGCCCATATGGCATTCACACCCGTGGACACTCCTATTATTCTTCCCTAGGGGGTACCCCTACCAAGGACTGTATAGATTCAATTTTAACTGCTACCTCTGCCAAACACTAAGGACAACATTATCTGCATTAGAGCTGTGGGATGCCACCCACTAACAGGACCTATTAATTATAAAACTTCATATGATCAGTATTCTCAATTGGGACTAATCCAAAAGCAGAAAGACACTCTAAGTTGTCCTCCCTTTTTTGGAAAACATATTTGCTTTATTTTTGTTTCTGATAACATTGAACATTATACAATTTCTATTTTTATTTTTAGTTTAATTTTATTCTATCAAACATTAATTTCACTTTTCATTCTTCTCCTCTATACAAAGATAGAAGTGTAATTTTGTATGCTTTATCTAATCTCTGGCATTTGCATGATTATATTTTCTGCAATATTATAAGTAAAGTTTCTTTTGAGTTTACCATATCCTCATTTGTCATCACTCCATACTAAGATACATACATTGTGGTTCTAGAGTCACAATTAACATACTAATATTTCAGTTCTAGAGGTGCAATCTGCAATGCCCTTTTTTCTATCAAAGGAGCTGCATTGATAATATTCCACATGGACAATTGCACAGGTAGAGATGTAATTGCACCAATACTAATAAATTTAATGAACAAGCATTAAAGATGATAGGTTCCTTTAAGGATAAAGGTTATCCAGATGAATTACTTAATACAACACTCAAGGATACCTTAAAGCTAGATAGGTCTGATTTATTGCATCCCTCTAATCATAAAAATGGGAGAGCAAATGAGAATAAAGGTAAATTTGAGGGTTCCATGGTTTTTGTTTCCAAAAAAATAGTGCAGCATATAAGGTTAAAAATATTATAAATAAAAATGTCTCCATCTTGAAACTTGATCTGATTTTAAATAATAATTTGGATGATACACCTATTGTTGTTTTTAAGAAGGTAGATAGCCTACAAAAATTGGTAAGGAGTCATTTCAATTACAAAGGAGAACAGAACAGTTTGATTGCTCCATCGAACTGGCTTAGTGCTAAACCCTGCGGTTGTTTTAAATGCAGCTATAATAGGTGTATCACGTGTAAACATTTCTGTCACCAACAGACCAATTTCTCCTCTTTTATTACAGGGCAATGTTTTCATATTAAGTTTTTTTTTTACTGTGAGTCAAATTTTGTGATATATGTACTCTCCTGCTTATTTAAGAAACAATATTTAATGTGCACTATTAAAAAATGTATATGTTGGTTCCTAGAACATCATAGGAACATTATTAGTGGTATATTGAAACATAGTGTCCCTTGTCATTTTGCACAGGTTCACCACTCTAACCCAGAAATGCTCACTGCAACTATACTTTAACAAATTCCCTGTACACAACGAGGGGGCGATCGATATTGCAGACTCTGTGCTAGAGAGGCATTCTGCATTCATTTAATTCATACTCTGTTCTCCAAGGGTCTTAAAGAAATTGTAGAATTAGACTTTTAATGGTGTTTAGTTTATTTTGATCTATTGCTTGTGATATATGTATTTTGTATGTTAAATAATGCTTTATTTGATATAGCATAATACATATTGTCATGGTTTATTTATTGTATTTTTTCATCCATATATTTACATCTGATGGGTGATGATTAGGATTATCTCATTTTATTGTTATATTTATATATTGTATTTTTCATTTCTTGTTTTTGATAATAAAGTTTCTCTTCCCTTGAATGGGATTGTGCCATTCATGTGCATCAGCTTTTTTATTTTTATCACTCTTATTATTTTTGTTTGTAGATTGTTTATAATTTATTTGCTTCATTATGTACATTTTAGATTATCTGCAATATTATATACATTGTTTGTGTGTTTGAATATATGAGCACATTTTTGATATGTCAGGGGTAATGAAATATAAGTATAAGTAATTGACCTTAACTAGAATGAACTCATTATATAAGTGGCACTAAGCAAAGAACATACCCTTTAACTTCTAAGGAAACCGGGAGCCATTTGACCTGGATAAACGCGTCAAGGTTTTGCTGACATATTCATTGGGACATCTTGATTTGTATCCCCAAGCTGAAAGCTTGTTTATATCTACAGCAGCTTTCAACAAATCACTGTCTCTTTCCACAGGTTGTAATTACCAGGATTCTTCCAGCTGCTTCACACTGACACTACCCACGTCACATTGACACCTAGTGCTGCTGTATATTTTCTGGATATCAACCACTACAGTTAGTCTACTGGCAATACCTACTGGTCTTTTATTAGGAAAATAGCCAGCACAGCACTGTGGTACGAGCTCCCAGATCTTCTATTCTTAATAACTTGTGATTTTGGCAGGATATCTCCAGGTCTCCAGAGTGCTATCTGTGAGTTGACCACGGTTATATAGGAGCATTAAAACTATAGCTTATTTGAAAGAGTGCTACTGCAATAGCCAGTTTTATATTTACTATCGGCATCACCATCATGCTAACTTTGTGGACTTGCTTGTTCCATTTACATGCTTGCATCCCGAATCAGAACATTATACAGTCCATTTCATTACCTTCACAGGACAGTGTGTAGTAAAAAACGTATCTGTTATACATTTGATTCCACACTGCGAACTAACCTTATATACTACGATTATTCAATAGCCACATTGTATTATTCTAAAGGAATATATGGTGCTACATTGTTGCTATTATTTGAATTTTTTACATAATACCTTGCTTTGTTTGGATTAGATACAAATTCATTATTTCTTCATTGTACTATTTTAACCTTTAGATCTTTTACTGTACATTGATGTCTTGTTGATATATTTTATTGTAAATAAATGTCTCACTTCTCTACTGTTTCTGACCGAGCATTCACTTTTTTTTCCCTTTATTTCTCATTTTTTTATTGGGTAATGTAACCCACTTTGAGAGCTGTTAGTCAGTACAGGGTAATTAGGGGTTTTCCTATAGCGCACCATCCTATTTGTACACTGACAACCAGGCACTTATTATATGATTGACATCCAGCATTACACAAGATATCGTATAGTCATGTGATCAAGGATCACTTCATTAGGACTATTTCTAAGATTTGTTTTTTGTATCATTCTTTCTATTTATACAAATAAAATCAGATTATTAAATAACTCATTAGATATAGGTATAAATGAGATTGCCTAAATAACTTTTATTAAAAAGTTAATTGGATGGATACTGTTATCTAATTATGTACACTATGCAGTTGTTAAGAATTTCCTAATCAAGGGAGTATAAATGTGCTCCCATTACACATTGGAGGGTATATTTACTAAAGTGAGAGTATAAAGAAGTGGAGATGTTGACCACAACAACCAATCAGATTCTAGCTATTATATTCTCGAATATGCTAGTTAAATGTTTAGTAGAATCGGAATGGTTGCTATGGGCAACATCTCAACTTCTAAAAACTTAACTTCTAATGAAGCTGGATGACCTTGCCCCAGGAAACACGTTAAGCCTGACCATCTAAATGCTTGCCATCCTTTTGGTCATATGCCACTGTTTATTGGACCTGTTTGGACTATTAACCTGAACTAAATTTCTATACAGCACTTTGGTCTATTATTCTCCATCTGGATCACAACACCAGCAGTATATGAATACCTAGTGAACAACCTTTACAGATCTCCTCTTGTGCAAGTTTTTGCTAAAAGAGTTGTTTGGTTTTAGGTGCTTCGGTGGGCAGCACATCATACTGCTGGTTGCTAGGAGAATCGAACACCAGCATAAGAAGCTGCTTTGCATGCTGGTCCCGGTCATTGCTAGGAAACTGGGATGCCTGTGTATGTGAACAAAAAGGCTGAGCAGGAATGTTTAAAGCTAGTGTGAATTAGCTGGGACACTAGTTAGTTGCTCTCCTACTGTATAAGCAGCCTCTCATCTGTAGTTTATATCACTTTCAGGGGGTTTGTCTTGATTGATGCCTTGTGATTTGCTCTGTGTGTATAGTAAAAGGCTGACAGGTCTTTACTTCCTTGTGAGTCAAGGCTTCATGCCTTGGTATTTAGCTGCTGATCTTGGTGCCTGGTGAACTTCTATATTGCTGGAATCCTGATTCATATGTGCTTGTCCAGTCTGCTCTATGGTGTCCTGTCCTCTGCATCATATGGTAAGTTTTTCTTTACTTTATTTTGTTAAAGTGCTGCTTGTCTGCAATTGTCAATATTAAGCTTCCTGTTTAAACTATACAGCTGCAGTTGACACTATTGGAAAAAGTGCTGTTTGTCTGAAATTACCATTATCAAGCTACATCTGCTGTAATATAGCTTCAGTTGCCATTATCAAACCCACGTGTTTAACGATATAGCTTCAGATATTGTATCCAGTTACTTCAGCATAAACCCTGTGATTACCTGATAATTTTATTCTAAGAAAAGAGGAAAATAAGGCTCTTTTTGTGGGGCACTCTTGTGTAGAATTAATATATTGATTAAAATTAAACTTTAATGGTAATTCTTTAAAATAAAATTCCAAAATGTATATACGGCACAAACAACACATAAACAAAATCAAGATTATTATGTTATAATCTAATCATACTGTGTATTCTGAAAAATGATTCAAATTCTAGAGCATATGAAATGAAAAGAAAGTATTTCATATGCACTGCAGGGGTCCATTAATTCTAGAACCCTTCTATTAATATTTGCAGTTTGATTTTATGAGAATACACATGATATGCAATAAGGTGCAAAGGGCGAAAATATTACAGATAATAGCGTGGAACACTTTTTACCTAGTGTTCATACATCTCAGAAATGCAACCCTATATTGGGTACCTGGGGTAAGTATTTAGCTCAGCAATAATAAATGTCATAAAAACATTTTTTTTCAATATGTTGTTATATGGGACATTTCCTGTGATAGGACACATCAGATCAACATATGGTAATGTAGTATATGTACCATATATATGTTATCTATATATGTTGTGGTAATTTTACATTTGTCTAATATCCCTAAAGAAAGCAACGGAAAAGAATCTTAGAGTGGTGTCCAGAATCTGACACAAATGCTATCTATCACCTCTTATAGGAAAAGCCGTTACTTAATGTCATTGAGTGTCACAAAAGTCAAGTCACCTCAGCAGTGTATTCCTAAAGATATGTAGAGACAGACAAACAAATAAACAAACGACAATCATATATTACTATAATCCCATATGTGAGACAGATGTCAGATGACATGAAAATGTATCCAGTATTATATATATTTGATAGAGCTATACATCACTAACCATCTATCAGTGTCTACGTATGCCTTTGTGTATCACACAATATATCTATAAATGCATCCACTATATAGCAAGTCTATACAGGCATATATATGTGCATAGATATCTGATTGTAGTCATGCTATCTCCAATTAGTATATAGTTTTAACAACTTTGTGTCTCTAAGTCATAAGAATACAATAGTAGCAGACTGTGTCAAAGATATGGAAGGCAGACATGGAGGTCTAAGTGGTGTAATACAGTTTACCCTTCAGAAGATATCCAAATGAAGAAAGTTGGTCGGCATGTGCACCAGCCAGACTATAATCATGGGGGTCCTTGGATGCACGTTTCGCCCATTATGGGCTTGTTCACCAATTTTTAATCATTATATTAATTCTACACAAGAGTGCCCCACAAAAAGAGCCTCTTTTCCTCTTTTCTTAGAATATAATTGCATTTTGGCTCTGGGGAGCACCACCAGCAAAAGTTATTCTTGAATCCAAGTTCCCTTGGACATTATATTTCTTTAGATGTTGGTAAACCAGTATATGGATACATAATCAATATATATTTTTCTGTGCAGATACAACCCTTTCTCCTTTCTTTGACTAAGCCATTACCTGTTAATTGAAAGAAACCCCTACTATCCTGATTGAATTCCTGGTGGCATCTCAGTACCAGTGAGAGCATCTCTCTCTATGGGAAAAGGGTGGCAGTTATAGGCAATTACCTCTGTAGCATGGTTCTAGTGGTCTCATGCAATTATTCATCGACATTTATCAACATTTCAGACATCCATCCACCATAATTGGATAATACCTTTTGGCATTTAGTCATAATAAATATTAATTGAAGTTCAGGATTCTGTCTTGGGGCTATGATAATTATTATTTTTGATTTATGAATGATTTTTACCCCTACATTTCATACTATATTTTATGCTGTATCTAATTAAATAAATATAATTTATTTTTGCCCTATTCATCCATACCATTATTTTTGTTTAAACATCAGCACTGGTTTCTTTTACTTCTATTACAAAGTATATATTAGGGCAGACTACCCCATTACTGCTGCTATTGACAGCTCGTTTGAGAATATTCTTCTTTTCACACTGTATTTCTTACTCATTTGTTTGGATCTTTAACTTAACTAATGATAATACACATTTTACTAATTTGCAAGAAATTTATTAATTAAAGAAATTGTTTAGGAAATAAAGCAACAATCAAAACTTCTCAAAAACATGGGTGATCCAATGAGACAGAGAATTTCAGGAAATCATTAGTATTGAGCTGCAAATATTCAGAATCAGTTTTCTCCCTTGGAATATTATGGGCTTTGGTTGGATTCATATGCCTCTGTAAAATAATATTAACAATATAAGTACAATTAAGAACATAGAACCAAGATCCGAGAATGAATACATCAGTAAGTTACAAGCTCACAGTACAATATTTGTTGAACATAAAACAGATTTATAATTGAAGCATCTGATAATACATTAAGAAAGCAATATAAACAGATATTCATACTTTTAGGCTACAAGTCTAATGGGAGCTGTTAGAAGACTGCAATATACTTTCAGTTTGCTGTATATACTCCTGGTATTCTCTTCTATGCCACATCACAGCTTTGCTGTAATGTGTGGACTGTGTCATTGTAGGACAGTTACACAGCTAATGATTTTTCTGTCATACCTGCAGATTAGATCTAGTCATAGCTGCTATGAAGAGTTATCAATTTTGTATTGGCAAAGCAAGTAACCCCTTTATTCTGTACAATAATTACTGAGCAATATTAGTAATCCAAAGGATTTCCACAATTTTTATATAAATGGTGTTTAATCTAATCTTGATTTAGTTTTGGACAGGTTCTGAAAACATCAAACTGCACAAAACTGACGTAATACAGTATATGGATGAATATAAATGTATAACAGAAACTTATCTTATTAAACTAGTACACATACTTTATAGAAAATGCATGGAATAGACTTCATGTCATTGTGTATAAAGCTTCTAAAAATGAAAAGTGTGGTGTTGGTCTATAAATTAGTAGAATGCAAAAGAGAAATGATAGACAATTTAATTGGTAACTATAGGCCAAACCACGCTTTTCATACTTAGAAGTTTTAGTAAATCTAAACCATGGACTCCTGAAAAACCACTCTTAAGACGTTATCCACCTTGAAACAACTTTGAAGCATTATTTTAATTTTTTTATTTAATTTTTGTTATTTTACAGAATTTAAAGGGCATTTTTCTCAGCAGGCAAATAATCTTATTGGTTTATCACTCTGCAGTTTATCACTTTTTAGTGCTTAATACATCTAGCCCTTAGCGTTTCCCACCTACAATATCACCTCAATGTTCCCGAGCTCCAATAGTAAATGGAATAAACAGAATAGTATTATAAGCAACTTAAAAAAATGTACAGTACAATTGTATCACAAAGTGTTTTCAATGTCTTCAGGGTAAATAGAGACTGTACATCCATAAGAATATGGAACATATTTAGTTGGATTTTTTTTGTGATCAGTAGCTAAAAACCAAGTACAAATAGAAATAATGTATTTAGCTATCGAAAAATCGAAGTTTAAGGGATGGCAACTTTTGCAATACTCCCTTGCAATCATGTTGTATGTGACCACTGGTCACTAATACATACAGCCTGTAGGTCATATTTAACCATCAGTCACTTATGGAGTTGCAGTTATCAAATTATGCCAAAAAGATCAGATTTATGTGTAACCAACACAACGGGGAACAGCTGTATTTTTTGGCAACTAAGGATACATTGTGTTAGTGTGCTATACAGTGAGGCCTAAGCTTACATATGGGGATGCAACAGTCATTTTTTTTACTAGGGCACTATGCGGCATAACTTTAACTAGGGTACTACTATGGTTCAATAAATGATCTATGACACTACTATAGAAGATAAATGTAACCACTGTTATGGTGAGACACAATTATTAGATGCACACAATTAAAAGCGTTAATAGCTGAATCTGAAAAAAGCAAGATAAGTGAAAGTTTAGATTAATCTCTATATAAATGAAATATTCCCATTGTATTTATTTATAAAATACTAATAAAACTACTTAAACCAATTAAAAAAACTGCAGAAACTAAACTTCAAAAACTCTTACAATCCAAATTAACCGTACTGTAATTATTAAAAATAAAATGTAAAGTCACTTTGCTTTAGGAAATAGGATGTAGAGGTTTTCCATTTGTACAGTATCTCATTGGTCTTGCTAAAAAGAAACCAGCAGTAGTCCTCCATCACAGCAGGGTCCCAACATTTTTGGTTGCGATGCTCCATTGTCTGAATGTCTTGGTGATAATGTTTCCCCTGTTCATCAGTTACACTACCCAGGTTTTCAGGGAAAATATCTAGGTGGGAATGTAAAAAGTGAATATTAGAGGACGTACTTAGCCAGCTGTGTGCACGGATGGGCCTCACATCGGCCCCCACAGTCTTTCACTTTCTGGGGCTGTTCTGGGGAGTTCCTAACAACACTAGCACTCTCCTTGCTGTCTGGGCAAACTCCTGAACCACCGGCTCCCTCCAGCTGCTGCCCGGACATCTCAGCGGCTCTCCTCCAAGCCATAGCCTACACATCCCCAGAGCCACATCTTCAAATAATTTTGCACCGCCGCCACATCTCCATGAATTTCATCTTCTGGCGGCCTGCATTTTTCCTCCCTGCCCTTGAGATGCAGCTGCCTCCCTCTGCTGACACTTGGCACCCTACCTGTATGAAAGGAATGGATAGAGCCTGGAGCACTGGACTTGCGGAGGGTCCTGACTGCCATCTTGGTTTAAAGCACAGAGCCTAACTCTGAGTCCATTGGTTCTGCACAGCCTCCCAACTTCAGGTACTTCTTCATTGAGGACCCTTACTCAAGGCCACTTGCTACCATACCCCTTGGAAAGCTTTCATTGCTGTGGACTCTACTCCACTGTTGCCTGTGCATGAAAGTAGCGAGTCTCAAAGCAGCCTCAGTTCCTTAGGGCTCTCTGCTCTGGCTATACAGTAGGTCACCATTATATGTTGCTGCTGAATTTAATTAAAGGTTTTCTGATGCCTGCACATTCTTTTACCCTTGGAAGGGGACTTAATCCTATATCTTTTCTCCTTCCAATAATTGTGGAGTTATATCATCCTCCTTTACCTTGACGGTGTTATTACCTGGGTTGGAGCTCACCATTGGCCAACTACAGAACTTACAGCTATATTATATATACCTTCTGTTGTAATTTGTAATGCAGCATTACTGAGATCTGTTCTATCTAGCAGTGTTGTCTGCACCCTCCCCCCAGTTGACCTTCAAAGTGACCTCAAATTGCCAATGTCCAAGGCCTCATGTAGGCACTTTCTATATACTATGCCACTCCACTAACAGGGAATGTGACCTTCATCATCCTTTTTGTTCACAGTGCTCTTTTTCTATGTAAATTCCACTATTTTATTTCTCTAATGGGCAAATCAGGGAAAGGGGATCAGAGTAAGACTCCCCAGGAATTCAGAGATAGTGCCTTCCAACTGAACTTGCACTCCTATTTGTCTATTTCACACTGTACAGACTCCTCTGAGATGCCACTTGGGGTCATTACCAGCTACCCTACAATGGCCGCTGCTCCTCCCTCCAGAGGTACTCAAGATTATATATCACAGGTGAAATTGTGGAGATCCTGTCCTAGGTCTAGTCCCTCCATTCCAAACAAGATATGCAAACATTGGAATCTTGACTTCATAATTATCTATAAACTCAGATTTTTCAGGTAAATTGATGTCACCCATCTGGGTTCTCATGGGATTAATTTGGAAAAGGACAGAGACGCTGTACATTCTCAGCTATCCTTTCTTCATGAGACAATCACTCAGAAGTATATGGATATAAGGGCCAAGAAAATCTAGAGGAGATTATTCCCCTTGTGGGGCTGATCCACACATAAACTACAACTGGTCAATCTAATAACTCCATTATATGACTCCATTATATATATATATATATATATATATATATATATTCTATCTTTTTTGTATTTCAGTGTATCTTTCTGTTGTTACTGAGAGTCATTATATTTCCCTGTCAGTCTATTGTCAGGTATAGTTATCAAGTTAGTTACATGTTGTCCATGTTGGCCATTGCCAGAAGTTTGTCCAGGCCCTTAAGGTCCTTGTTCCCTGACCTCACCATATGGGTCTTTCGAAACATGGCAGGTGGCTGTTAGCCCTTTACAGTATTTTCTCCTTTGTGTAGATATGTCATTTCCCAAAGTTACGTTGAGTGTTATAGATTTAGCAGTTAGCACTGTTCTATATGTTTGCTACTTTTTATTGTATTGACTTGGTTGACAAAGTCATTGCCTCCGCGTGTGCCCCCTACTGCAATTTTTTTCTCTGTGACATTGGTACCCTGGTGGTTCCCTTTTTGTTAAATATGGTTTTTTCCACGTTTTCACTGTCATTTTGTGCTATTCAAATCGTGTTTTCTTTTTGTTTCTTTTCCCTATTTTCCCTCCCCTTTTATTTCTTCTCTGATTTTTCTTTCACCACTCACCATTTTTTTCATTTCCTACAGCTCTGGACTCTCAAAGCCTTCCTTGTTCTCCTCTTTCCCTACCCATGGCTGCCTCTCTTAGAATATATTATGGTAATGAGAGAGGGCTGAATGTTTCAGAAGAGAGGCTTAAGGCCATACATTCTTTTTATGCTGAAAGAGCTGATATCATCCTAATAGAAGAAACTCACGTCATTGTGATTCAACTCCTCACCTTAGTAATAGATTCTACCCCATGGTCTATTATGGCAATTACACCCAATCTAAGAGTGGCAATTGTGTTTGCCAAATATTTACCTGTATCCAATGAAGTAGACCATAGGTTGGAAAAGGGGAGGTGCCCATTTGTTAAATGCACTGTGTTTACCCAAGTCTTCACCATTGTTAATAGTTGTGCCCCGAATCAGGGTCAACCGGCCTTCCTCAAAAAGATGTTTTATAAGATTGCTCTCTCCAAGTAGGGTTCCTAGTGGTCAGGAGTGATTTAAACTGTGCTCAAGATAACCAACTGCATGAGTTCTCCGGTTCCTTTACCTTACCCAAATGTATGTCTTGCAAGGTGAGGTGTCTGCTCCACTCTCATCAGCTGTCCGATATTCTTCATCCCACATATAGGAATTTTACTAATTTCTCACAACCATATCAGTCCAATTCCAGGATATATTATATATTATTAGGCCATAGATATCTCCACTTGGTGCATAGTGCACTATAGGCTTGATAACTTGGTCAGACCATGCCCCAGTCCTGATGGACCTATCCCTAGGAGTAGTTGAGTCCTTATTCTAACCTTGGAAATTTAATTAATTCCTACTGATTGACCCTTATTGTAGATCCCAATTTGAAGAGACTATTGATGGGTATATTGGTTGTAATATTACCCCTGACATATCGAGGCTTTCTATTTGGGAGGCACACAAATGTGTACTTAGTGGAAAGTGTATCCAGTTGGGTGCTTATTTGAAAAAACAAAGGATGGCCCAAATTGAGAATTTGTTGCAGAAGATACAGAACTTGGAGTCTTCTCATAAAGCTTCCATTTCTTCTGATATCTATGTTGAATTAGTAGCTGCACATACAGCATTGAATAAGCTCCTTCTTGATAAAGTTAAATATTCTTATAGAAATATTGTAGCAGATATTATAAATGAGACAACAAACCTGGGAAAATTTTAGCTTGCACTATATGCGCAGAGTGCTCTCTCAATAATATCCTCTATAAGGATGATAGGGATCTGACTCACCATGACACCAGTAAAATTGCGATGGCATTCTGTGCCTTTTATTCTTCTATTCAATATTGCACAGGCAAAAAGAAGAAATTTCCTTTTTGGGACACTCTTTCTATAGATAAATCTTATAATATGATTGTGTTTGTTAAAACATACCTTTTATTAAATATCATTAGAAAAGTAAGTGACGGAAATTCACGTCACTGCATAAGTAGAAAGGTGAACATATAAAACATGAAAATTAAATAGAAAAATGGGTATACTCAACTCAGTAGTAGTTTGTGTGTTGATAATATTCAAATATTAATTGGGGAAAATAATATATATATTTATATGTATAGACGGTCAAAATTGTAATACCATCTGTCTGTTGTCTATATTCCACAACGAGGGAAAGGTATGTATATATCTCCCTTTGTAGAAAGTAAGCCTGTATAATCCACAAAGTTGTACTTTCCCTAAAATTTACAGTTATATATGACACAATTGTACGTGTCCCTATGAAAATGCTCAATCAATTATTGAACATGTAGACAAAAAAATATTGTCCAAACATAATCCACATAATACACAATTCCCTAAAAAGGTTGGAATTAGACCTTGCACATTTTAACATTGCATGTATTGCATGTAGCAGTTATTTAATCATGAATAATGAGCATTTAGACATAACAATGCTAGTTCAACATAATCCACATAATTGCACAAATCACTCAAAAGATATTGCACATATCCTTGTGTGGTAATGTATTTAGTCATACAATCTGTAGATGAAATAAATGATCATATGATACAATTGCATATATCCCTGTAAAAGTGTTGAATTAATTAATATAAAAATACATCAATATTGCATGTATCCCTGTATAATAGTTATTTAATCATATAGAATAAACATTTTGTCATAACGATGTTATCCAGCATAATCCACACAATTGCACAATTACCTAAAAAGATGGCAACTAGGTATTGCACATATCAATATTGCATGTATCCCTGTGTAATGGTTATATAATCCTACAAAATGAGCGTTATTAACATAATAATGTTAACCAACATAATTTACCCAATTGCACAGATTTCTGAATAAATATAGCACGCATCCCTGAAATGTTTGCACATATCACATTATATTGTACATATCCTTATTCGATTTTTGGTCATGTGCATTAATAAACCAATAGGGATATTATCTATGGCAATATTGCACTTATCCCTGTAAAGTGTGAAGTGCTGTAAACAGTATATAAATATTATAATTATCTATGTGTATCTGTGTTCATGTCATAATCATTTTTTTTACATTAAATTTTACATGGATCTAAAATTTGTAGTTAAAAATGTTTTTCTCCATCATTTAGGGGCAGAGCGGAGAGTCATATGGCGCCGACGTGTGGCTCATCCCCTATCCCCATCTCCCACCCAAACATCCTCTGCCCACTCTTCCCCAAATTCCCCCTCCACCCCAGACCTTGCCATCCGTCAGTCACCTCCCTCTCTTCACATTACCATCCCTCCAACTTCCCCCTCCCCTCAAACCCCCCTCTCTTTTCCTCACCATCCATTTCCTCAAACATTACCCCTTCTCCTTCCATGAGCCACTGGCCCACCTCAGATGAGGAGGAATTCGGGGCTCCAGGCCCAGTCAGCAGTGTGACCGGTATGTTTACATTTTAAACTATGTTTTTTTTATAATTTTTTATTTTGGTTGATGTTGTCCTTTTGCCTGTGCAGTTCAAAATAGTAAAGTAGTTCAAATGTTTTTTATATATATCTTTGTGAAACAATGTCAAGGATGTTTTCCCCTTACACATATGACACATGTCCTAACACTCACACTTGTGTCTTTCTTGTTTACGGTACCAACAAATGTCGTAGTTTTGCTTAGGTTTAATACATATTTTTATTTTTGCTATTTCTTCTTTTTGGGCCCTTATTTGTTTTAAATCTTTTTGTTTTGCATTCCTTTTGTTTTGGACATGTTTTTGTAACTGATGTTTGTTTTTTGTATTGTCTGAATTTTTTGTGTGTTTTTAAAATCTAAATGAAGGTGTCATTTTAGTAATCCACACATTTTTTTTAACCACAGAGAAAAAGAGGTATAATGAGGCAATTGCTGTCGGATTGTTTGATCTCCGGGGCCATGTCATTGCCATGCTGGTGGCATTTGACCACCTTTTGGTGATCCTGGTCCACTAAGTTTTTTTATTTACCAAAAATAAATAACCAAAAAATAAAGTTTATTTTGAATTATTTAAGTCTCATTCCTTGTCTGTAAATCTTAGATTGTTGAACCTTACATAAGTCTACTATTTGTCCCTGTGTTTTTAAGTAATGTAAATTTGTTTGTAGAAAGGTAACGTAAGTATGTAAGATTGCACATTAAACACATAACAATACCAATAGGTTTGTAGAATTAACGTCAAAAATAGAATATTTTTTTTAGGGGGTAATGTAAAAATTAAAGCTACCTGCTTAGGCCTGGAATTGAAAACATACTGATTCACCATAATACCTTTGGTGTTTGTTTTTAACAACAAAGCAGGGTACAAAAGTTTACAAATTAAGAAATTACAGTATTAGGCATTAAGCAAGTTTGCATTTTTTTGAACAGGTTACACTTGGTTGTAATTTAAGAAGGAAATGGTTGGTTAACGAAAAAAATAAAAATGTTTAAACCATTTTAAAAAAAGGTGTGGAGGATGCCATGGAAGAGGCTGCTGGGCCTAGTAGGCAGACTAGGGCCAAAATAAAGGCAGCCACAATTAACAAGGTTAAAGTAGATGGAGGTTTTGGTGCAAATGTGCAACGACAACCTGGCACAGGCACCAAGGAATATGGGTGCAACCCAGAGATGGAAACTGTGGGACGACATAGCCAGTGCTGTCAATGGGGTGGGTGAGTTTGAACGTTCAACCCGGGAGGTCAAACACCAGTACGTAAAAACTACATTTTACTAAAAAGTGTTTACAGGTCCAAATACTGCAGTAATAATGCCAACTTTTTAACCAACAGATGGAGCGACTTCAAATATCGGCTTAAACAAAAACTGGCTGATAGGGCTAGGCATGCAGGGGGGACAGGTGGGGGTCATGGATTTGGAGGAGCTGGCACAGGGGTGTGTGCAGGATGAGGAGGTGTTTGGCGTGTCGAACATGGATACCGACATGCCAAACTTTGCGGCTCCTCATGTTGCCCCAGGTAAATATTGTAATGTTAACAACTCAGAAATGTGTTTTTGAAAATATCTAGATTATAATTTTTTCTCTTTTCTCTTTTTTCTCACAGAAACACAGGCGAATGAGTCTGCTCCAGAGGTGAGCTTTGGCCGCAGAATTTCTTCTGGCTCTGCAGGGGAGGAAGCAGTAGATCCGGTTGGGGACCCTGTGGCAGACAGTCCAGGGCATTCCCCCTCACAGGCAATGGCCATCCTCACTGATCTCAATGTTAAAACGGATCAGCACACCGAGATTCTGCTGAGGATGGATGCCAATCTGCTACGGGTGGCGAACGCCCAGGAGGAAAATACTGTGGCCAACGTGAGAATTGCAAATGCCCTGGAGCAGCTCATTCGCCAGCACATGTTGGAGCCGGCCTCCCTTCCTGCCGGAACATCAGGACCCTCCACCTCTGGCACAACAGCCATCCATCCAAATGTGCCTAGCCCTATGCCTAGTCCAGAGGCCACAACATCTGCCTCTGGCCAGGCCAGCCAAAGGAGCTCCCGGCCCCATTCCGGCTCCCTCCAACCCCCAGCCAAATGGCCTAAAAGGCGATGACAGCACTGGCTAATTACCCAACAATCCATCTCTGTGTTTGCCCCATATTCCTTCATGACAACAACCTCCCTCTCATTTCTTGTGAATTGTTTTTATTTATTTTTTTTAGTTCAAATGCCACTTATTTTGTGTGTGTGTGGCCCAAATAATTTTGATAATTTTTTACCTCAAAAGAAATATGTTTATGGAAAAAATAAAAAACAAAAAACAAAAATGGACACAATCATTTAATAAAATTATGATCAAAATCTGCAAAATTCTATTGTTGATTTATTCCGAAACTGGCTAAAAGGTAATCCCTCAAACAAACTTAGAAACAATACAACGGAAATAGAAACGTTTATTTTTAAAAAAAAAAACAAGGGTTAAAAACAATTTATGAGTTTTAATTAACACTTAGCAAAAAACAAAAGGACGATTGGTTTCTTCTCCCCAAAAAAATTATGAAAAAAAACAATTATGCGTACAATATTGTTTCCCTAAAAATGAAACACTTACAAATATTTTAAAAGCCCCCCCAAAAAATCCATTTGTTAGCTAATTGATTGTATGACCCAGAAATTAGCAGCTGAGTAGTTCACCTGCGTTTGGTTTTTTGCTACTAAATAAGGTCTATTTGCTAAACACCTTATAAGCAGTTTTGCAATTAAATGATGATTGATTTTGTGGCCACAATTGAAAAATCGCTACACCATCGATGAGCCAAGGCAAGTACGAAGAGACCATCGTCATTGCGGTAGACTGTACCAGACCACAAGCTGAGCGAGCAGTCTTAATGGAAATTGTATGAGACAGTGACGTATCACTTGTTCCATTCACATTGGCGCTCGCATAAGATAATTTATGTACCCCAAAAAACGCCTCGACACGCCTGCGTTTTTCCATCTCCACCCCCGTCACCACCCCAAAATGGACAGTTCTGTCAATCACATTTGACATGTCACTTCCTGTTCGCTGTGTCTGCGATCGACTGAAAATTTACCGCAATCAGACGTACGCACATGCGCACTGTTACACTGATGCATGCATGGTTGGACAACATCGGCTGACTACGAATGAACGGCCACTAGCGAGCGCCTCTGAATCAGGCCCTAAATCCATCCCTAATCCCTCTTTTTCTCTTAATTGTCTGCGACCTTTTATTCTTCTTTCTACAATCTCCCTCCCTCTGCAGCCTACCCTCACACTTTGGTAAAACAACAGACCATTAGCGGTTCCCTTTTTAAAGTAGGGTTACCTAGGCTCACTATGTTTGATTGTGAGGAGTTGGAGAGGTCTTTTAATATGCTTAAATTAGAGGAGGATATCAAATATACTCCTTCTGGAAAGAGTCCTGGCCCAAATGGTTTTAATATCAACTACTACAAGGCCTTTAGGGGTAAGCTACTTCCATTACTTCTGGAGGCCTCTAAAGCAGTCTTTGAACAGTAAACTTTCTCTGGCCATCCCTGGATGCAATTTTTTTGTCTACTGATGCAAAGAAGGCATTTGATAGGATCAACTGGGGTTTTATGACTGGTGTGTTGCAACATTTGGGACTCGGTTCGGTCTTCTTTCAATGCATCCTTTCCCCCTACCTCTCCCCACTAGCCAAGATTAGAGTCAATGGCTCCCTTTCCTGCTCCTTCGCTTTTATTAATGGTAATCAACAAAGTTTCCTGCTTTTGCCCTTGATTTTTATTCTTTGCATGGATGCCCTGGCAAAGTCTATTTGTCACATGTCTCGGATGGTTAATGGATGCAACCTGTATTTTGGGAATTGACAAGACCTATTTCTGAGGCGCAGAGTCTAATATGCTGGTGGTGTTCACCAGGGACCCTCGTAAGTCTTAGCTGCATCTGACACCCAGGTTTCGGCCCTCAAAATAGGTTCCCCTATACAGGTGATAGTGTACTCTGGAGGTAATGGAGAAGATTCTCAGTGTAGTCAACACGCCAGGTCAAAACCAAATGGACAAATGGTACCAGAGAGCAGACTTATGCAGGTCACAGAGGATAGTCATGGTCAGAACCAGATAAACAAATGCAGTACCAGGGATTAGGCAGAAGGAGGTCAGAAACAAAGCCAGGGTCAGGAACAGACTTGCAGAGGCTGATTGCAGGAATTCTCTAATCAGTGCAGCTGGTGATTGCACTGAGCTGGATAACGGGCTACAACTTATGTTTTTTAAGTAAGTTCTTAGGAAAAGTTTATTATTCCTAAACTGGAATACAGCAGCACATGATTAAGGACACAGAAACTGTAGTTATTGAGCCAGGTAGCAGTGAGGGTTTTCTGCACAAAGGAGCCACAGGATAGAACTTAACACTAGGAAGCAACTCTTTGCACTGGCACCAATGGGAGTTCTCACAGGGGATATGAATCTGCTGCCAGTCCCTGATAGGCTGCTAAGGTGAGGCAGGAGCACTCCCACTGGAAGAATGCTAGCAGCTGAAATAGTGCATGATGGTGATGTCAGTGCATTGTTATCGAACAAGATCAGGCAGAAATCCTGACCTGCAGCAAATGGTAATGCAAGTCACGTAAATTGAGCAGTGTGATACTGTTTACTTAAATCCTAATATTACTTTCTACGCTCTCTAAGATAAGGAATATAAATTGTCTCTCTTCGCCGATGATTTGATGGCCACCATTACTTCTCTGAACACTTCCCTACATAATTTATTGGATGAGTTTAGGATATCTGGTGACCTTTCCAACTTCAAGTTTTTTTATGCCAAATTGGTTGCCCTCAATATCATAGCACCACCCCAAATGTCAGCAGGACTTAAAACTGCTTTTCCCTTTACCTGTCACATTTCCCAAATGAAATTCCTTGGAGTAGTCATTACAAGAGTCCTCGGCCATTTGTTTGAAGCTAATTTTTCCCCACTCTTGGCCAAAATATGTTTGGACCTGCAGTCTTGGAGAGCTTGACCTTCTCATGGTTTGGGAGGTTAGGTATACTAAAAATGAATTCTCTCCCAGACTTTATATCCTCAGCCAACTCCAAGCCTGATTCAGCAAGGATAGCTATTCTGCTAATACACACGCAATGCAGTTGCTAATATCAGTGGTGACATACAAATAATTGCATTTGCATTGCAATCACAGCCTAATTTAAAGATGCCCACTTCCCCTTACACACATCCGTATACTTTGACAACATAGCAAAATAATCATTAACATTGAGTAACATCAGACCCATTTGCACAATTAAGGCAGGTCAGACCTCACTCAGGAACTGCTAACTTTAGTGCTGTTAGGATCTACGGTTAAGCAGATAGTGTTTGTTGCTACTGAGACACTGCATATCATTCCTGTCTGTCTGGGTGCTGATCTCATGTGTTCAGTAATTGCTCTCTGTTTATGTACAATATCAGCTGCACACTAATTGATTATCTTGTCTGTGTGCAGGGGCCAGGTGCAGGAGTTTGTCATTAGGGAGACTTACAGGGCATGCTTGGATTGGGCCCTGTATCTTTTAAATTGCAGCGGGTCCTTCACTCCATGCCGGTGATAGAGTTCCTCATGCTTCTGGTTATTCCAGTCTCCTGCTTGTCAATCGAGTTCCAGAGTCCAGTCTGTTGAGTTATTTCTCTGCTGTTTGTTCCGTGTGCATACCATCTGCTGAGTGCTGCTTGAGTCATCGTTGTAGCACTGTGTGCATATCTGCCACAGCCATGTGTGTCATCTCAGCGGTGTGGAGTGCAGTACATCCAGGGCGCAGGTCAGCATCAGGTGGCTTGTGTCAACCCAGTGACACTGGTCACATCCCTGCAATCCGAGAATGAAACCCAGAACATAAATGCCATTGTCAACCTGGCAGCACTGGTCACATCTCAGCATCTAAAGGGCACAATCAAGCACTTTGATGACAGTATCAACCTGGCAATGCTGGTAGCAACTCAGCGTCCAAAGTGCATAATCCGGTGCACAGACACCAGTGCCAACCCAGTGGCACTGGTAGCAACTCAGCATCCTAAGTGCGTCATCCGGTGCACCAATGCCAGTGTCAACACCTCAGAACTGGTAGCAACTCAGTGTCCAAAGTGAGTCATCTGGCACACCACCACCAGTGTCAACCCGGCAACATTGGTAACCATTTGAGCCTCAGGCCACAATGAGACAAAGCTCACTAGCACTCAAGGCTGCCTCCACAGCCCAAAGGCTGCATCCCACCTTCAGTCCTCTAGCTACAATGAGCCAAGGCTCAACAGTCCTCAAGGCTGCCTCCACAGCCCAAAGTGTCAGGGATTGTTTTTTTGTGGACCTGGGGTGGATACAGGAGGGGACACAGAATCAGAACTGTATAAAATACTTGGGTTGTTTAATGAATGGAATGGTAGACATGAAAAACAAAGTCCAGGGCAAAAGTGGAGATGGGTCATTGTCAAATAATAAGTCCAGCAGCATATAATAAAATCCGTAATGAAGGTAACAGGAGTAGAGCGATAATGTTTAAGTATGTCCAGAGGGAAACAAACTGTAGACAGGGGTCAATGCGGAAAGAAGGTAGTCTGGCTGGTGAGTGGGATTACAACAGTAGTGGGAGAAGGAGTTGCTGGTAGGTGCTGGGAAACCTGAGGCTACCTGAAACCGGCAAGGAGCTAGGCAGAACCAAAGTTAGCTGCTTAGAAGAACTCAGATACAGATAAGTGTGACCAGACTCGAGTGATACACGTTGCACTAGCAAAGTAAAGAAGCTGTGAACTCCCTTAAATCCCCATCAGCAGAGCATGATTGGCCAGACACAACAGCTAGGTGATTGGTTCTCTAGGTCACATGGCCCAATGCAAGATGGCAGTGCCCATAAAACTGCAGCTTGGGAACACTGTGCAACACTCCAATGCTGGCATGGCCTTCCAACAAGGAACCACCAGATGCACTCTGTGCCAATCTCCATACTCCAGCACCGCCATCGGATGGCCCATGCCAGAGCACCCAAAAGGGCAAAGACCAAGGACTTACTAGAAAGGAACCCCTGGTCATGACACAAAGGCTGCATCTTACCTTCGGTCCTCAGGCAACAACTAGTCCATGCAAACTAGCCCTCAAGGAGGTCATCAGACTGTATCTAACCAACCCAAAGGCTGCATCAAACCCTAAGTCCTTTTGTCAACTAGTCAATATTAATCAGCCCTCCAGGCTGGCACTTTATCTGGCCTGACTAACCAACCTTTTCTAACAAGTGCACACCCTGAGGCCTCATTCACATATGGTATCACAGTGGCTAAATTATGCATGCCCCTGAAATGCTGTTGAAACACAGAGGCATATCTGTGTTTACCCTACCACCCCCCCATTACCACCCATAATCAGCACTTCCTGTCAATCACTCTGGAGCAGCTGGTTCACTCACACGCACAGCGATGCATACGTATGTGTGTTAGCAACTGCAATCCTTGCTGAATCAGGCCCTCTACTCATTTAGATTCCCCAGTGATGTTTTTTGCAAATACAGACCCTCATTAAAGAATTTGAGTGGGTGGGGGGAGGAGATCATGCCTGATGTAGACTTGATGTACACATAGAAAGGGCCTCTGGCTTCCTAACATTCAGAATTTTTTTAACTCTCTAGAATCCTGGAATGGTCAAGAATTGACATGCAGAAGCAATGGGTACAGATTGAAATTCAGGCATTAACAGTCCCTATTTTCATAGCTCCGTGGCTTCTCACACCCCCCAGTTTGTCCCACCCTACCATTGGGCCTATATTGTCCTGTTGGAATTCTCTCCAAAAGAACCCATCCATTTCTTCTCAGACTCCCCTGTATTTGTCTGTCCTCCTGAGTTGGATCACAGAGCTTTTAGTTGATGGTTAGATAGGGGTCTTTTTAAAGTCAGACATCTGGTGAGTGGGGACAAGTTGCATCCTTTGCCGACATACAGTACAAGGCAATTGGAACTATCCCCCCTTTTTTTCTCTCTCACCCTATTGTTCCCCTCAAACCTTCGAGTTTATTATCTTTTTCTTAATTTATTAGTATTGTAAGGTTTTGATTTTTTTTCCTCACATTTTATTTGTATGTAAATTGTGCTCTTCATGTGATGTCTGTCATTTTTATCTATTTCATGCAAATGACTGAGTAAAAACCATTTTGCACTAAAAAGTGAATTTTAAGTGACATTCTACAACCCATATTCTTTTAGTTGGCCAATAGTTAATTCACGATGGACACGAAGCTGGCCTCTTTTATGAATCCACACACAGCAGCCTATAAAGAGGAACAAGCAGCAGACTCAACTTCTGTCAATTTAGCATTAAAAATGTCATCTATAAGCAGTTTCCTTATCTGAGGGGCAACAAATATGTATTCTTTTAGCTTTGCTTTGCTTTGTTCTGCAAGCTTTGTCTGGCCTACTTTTACTGACTCTACTTGCCCATCAATACATAAAACTGCAGTACTTTGTGAATCCACCTTGCAAAACTTACAGTTACATTTCAGTCACAACACAGATTCCATCCATGAATCTTATACTTGATTTCCTCCTACAACACAGCCATACTTTCATAACTCTCTTTCATGTACACTGCATAGGCTAGAGCAAAGTTTTCAACTGCTATGCCATGGGCGGTTGTGAATTGTGCCATGGAGAGAGAGTTGCTGGTCACATTAAAGAATGGCATACCAGGCAGCGCTGCTGCTGAGCTCCTCTGGGAGGCCCAGGTGTGCCCTGACTGTGACAAACCTAAATGCGGTGGCATGACATCACAGGTCACGCACACCACATTGCCTGCCTACCTACCCTACCAGATTCAGCCAGCCCCTACCTCCCACATGTGGCCCACCAGTTAGCCTGCAGCCCACCTGTCATGCAGGTGGTAGTCCTACCCTTCTAGTCACCCGCAGCCAACCAGCCACTGTTGACTGCTCTGCACTGTGAGTACCTGCAACCGATGAAGGACAGGTAGGTCTAGAAAAATTACAGTTATTTATAATGTGGGAACCAGTGTGATTTGTTTTTTGGGGGGAGCAATGTGTTTTTATTTTCTTTGGGTCCAGCCAATGGTTTTGTTTCTTGTGGGGAGCAATGTGGTTTATATTTTCTTCTGTTTTTTTTTCTGTGGGGGGAAATGTATGTGTGCTTTATTCCTGTGGAAGCCAATGAAGTGTGTTTTATTCCTGTGTAGACTAATGAATGTGTTTTTTTTATGTGGGAGCCAATACGTATGTTTTTTCAAAGGTCGCACATGCAATATCACTGGATGGTGTACCTTGCCAATTTTAAAATCACGCATAGTGTGCCTCGAGCTGAAATAGGTTGAAAATCACTTGGCTAGAGGGACCAGGACCATAACTGTGGTGGTGCGGAGGGTGTACCTGCACAAAGTGCACATGCCCTTTGAGCGGAACCGGCCACCTCCACCCATGATCACCCCCTCTAATTTGCCTTTCATCAACAGTGGCCACCTGCTGCAATGTATAATAGTAACTATAAATGTAGTCAGAGAAAAGTTTCTTGTTCTAAACTTGAAATTGTCATACCCTGAGCCAGAAGGTTCCACTGTTGTAGCCTGTAACCCAAATGTTTTGCTTGTTGTTTTTACAGTTCAAATCTCAAAGCAAATATTTATTTCTTCCTATTCTATGATGGTAGGTGTTTTGTCTTGAGTTTTGGGGTGATACTACACTGTAATTTCTGTATCTTCTGACTCACTTTTCTCTGATGTCCCTGATTCACTGGTATACACTCAAAGTACAGGAACAGGCAGCACATCTCCATGAGGCACAGGTTTTAGCACTAAAGACACTTCAGGATATTTAATAGTGTTCTTAGTTCTACTGTAATGCCCAGCAATACAAGTTAGACAAAATAACTGGCAGTACAGTGGTTCTTATAGAGGATATGTCATCCGATCTGGCTGGATTTGATGAGATAATGGGAGCATCATCTAGTGTGTTAGTGCTATGTGCTCCCACGCATTGTCAGTGACATCACTTGTTGGACCAGCATGCAGGTCAGATGGAAGACATCGTTACTGAGGGCCATGCCCCATCCATTGCTTTATCACTGCTGGCATTGGCAAGTATGCACTAGCGTATGTATGTGTATGCACTAGCGTAAGTATGTGTATGCACTAGCTGATGCCGGCAACCCGGTGGGTCCCATTGCTGATGAGGTTGGTACACACTAGACATCATCTAGTGTGTACTGGCTTTTAGGCTCATGCCATACCATTTGGAAAGCGAAAGGCATCATATGGTGATTTGCTCTCAACCATTCTGTCAGATTAGTTGCACAGGTTATGCAAGAAATATGGGATGCCCTGATTTTATCTTGGTCACCTAGAGCACAGTCAAAGTACATTTTTTAAAGTCTTCTTTATCAGGGCAGTAATAACCCACCAACCCGAACTTCATGTTCCGAGGTGAGATCCTAGTCCAGGTTTTCCCATGTGACTCGGTCTCAAAACGAAGCAAAGCATCATCATCCTGCTGTCAGATTCTTGTGGGTTTTAGATTCTATAAAGGTCCCCGCAATTGTGACCCTGCAGGTGGTCTGTCCACACTTGGTAGGGGTGCGTTGTTGTCCATAAAAAAGGAGTGCAGTTTGAGTTGTTCTTCAAGGGGCTGCTGCCTCATTCAGGGGTGCTCTTCCCCAGTGTAAAAAAAATATTGTTTGGTGACACTGCGGGTCAGACCGCAGTGTAAGTTTGTTGATATGGAGGACGATCAAGTGAGAGGAGAGCAGGAACCACATACCAGTCTTGCAGCTGCTGCCAGCAGTCATGATTAGGATGCAAGGCCATCAATGTCATCTACAAAGACCGATGCCCAAGAGCTTAATTCAGGGCATTTAAAATTAACAAGCCATGTTTTACAGTGTTAAATAAAATAAATTAAAAGCTAAGCTAGCTGTAGAGAAACAAAAAAATGGCAATATGCCATTTACTACACAAAGTTGCAAGGAAAAGATAAGGCCTTGGCCTTTATTTATGACTGGTGGTTCTGCATCTTATGATGATGTAAGCTCTTCTCCCTATAGAAGTGTCAAAAATATTAAAATCGCTAAGGCACATGAACCAACTGTCTGCTTAGAAAAGTAACAGATCCCAGAGGAGAGTCCAAGTGTGTACACGGTTGCCATGTGTGAGCCTGACCTTTCTAATACTGTACTTGAAGAGGTTCCTGCTTCCACCATTTTTGTGCCCTCTGGAAATGTGGGGATGAGCAGCACAAGTCAACATGCTGATATAGAAATCGAGGATGCTTCTGGGTAATTGCACCAGGATTATGAGTAAGATATTTCTGCAGTTGGCGCTGACAAGGATGATGAGGATATTGATGATGAGGATGTTGATGATAAGGATGTTGTTTGTGTAAATCAGGTAACAGTTGTTGCCCATGGTATGAAAGTCCTTTGTCATGCTGGGGCAAATGATGAAAAAATCCACTTATCATGTGTGGAATTATCAAAATTCATAAGCATGACTGACTCCTCTCCTATCTGTGATTCCTTAGAAGGATCCTTGAGTGATACGCCTGTTGCTGCTGCTACTGCTGGGGGTGGATCTATATCACAGAAAGGGACAAAGAAGACTACTAATAGTAGTAATTTAAAAAAAACAATAGATTATTAAACAACCCTTTGATAGAGGAAGTAAGTATACCAGCTGTCACCCAGTTGTACGGCAGATCACTGATGCCATGATGGCTGTGCTAATATTAGATGTTGAAATAGTTGAAATGAGGATGATACTATGGAGGAAGTGAAAAAGGAGGATGGTAGGAAAATTTATGTCCTATCTGTCACTAATGAGGATGTTCATGATGAGGATGTTGTTTGCGTAAATCAGCCACCAGTGCTAGCTGTTCTTGCTCGTGATAAAAAGAAAGCCATAAAAGCCACATCTTGGGTGTGGAATTAGTTTTAATCTAAATTCTGACAACTGTTGTGAAGGAATCTGTTCCATTTGCAAAGACAAAGTTGGTAGAGGAAGGGACATTAACCTCACCTCCTCCCTGTTACGTCATTTGCAGCGAGTTCATATGATTTGTTTAACAAACTTATAATAATTTGTAAATTAATAGCAAGCAGTCCAGTATCAGCTACCAGCAGTTTGGTCCAGCACATGCAATCTCCACAACCAACACCCTCATCATCAACTTCTTCCTTAATAATTGAAGGTAATCCTTCCAAAAATGTTTTGTGGGGGCCCAAACATACCAAAGACTTTAGCCACAAAAGTGTCAGTCCTTGTCACTATAGTGATTGGTTTGTTAAACTGTGCATGCCCTTTTTAATAACCCATATAAGAGTTTCTGGAAGGGCCCAATGACAATTCCATCTTGCACCTTATTTCTTTGCATTTTGGGGCACTGCTGACTGACATTATTATAGTTTATTAAACTACCATCCTGTCTGCCACTGCTGTTTGGCAATGTTTCATAGATGTCCTATATATTTTTAAACTGCCGTATGTTTGTGCCACAGCTCTGTTGCTTACTTTAGCCAGCCAGCTCACTGCAGCCTTTGGCCTAAATTGATGAAAAATAGTGAAATCAATATTGTGAGCTTTGAGGTAGATAAAAATGTGGGAAATGCCTGCAAATGATTGTTGTTAAGGTTAATAATCATTTAGGAACAAAAACAGGCCCGAATTATGTGGATTTAGCTTTTTATATAATTTTTTAAAAAATAAATACAGATCCAAAAACAAAACCAAAACACGCAAGGGTGGTTATGTAAAACCAAATCCAGATCCAAAACCTTGAAATTGATACAGATTCAAAACCAAAACACCGGGGTCGGTGCACATCCGTAGTTTAAACACCCACAAATTTGAACTGCTGCCATTACTTTATATGTACTTACAGACAGTGCAAAACTTGTACTCACAAAGATAACAAATAACAAACAAAAGCAAATAATAAAACTCATTTAAAATTGAAAGTGTGACAGGGTCAGCATAATTCCACATGAAGTGAATGTGGAATGTCCAGATATCTCAGGTTTGGCAGAACAAAAGCAGTAGGACTGATGGTCCAGTTCTGGTGTTGCCTCAATCAGTTGTCAGATCCAGGCCAGAATTTGTGTGTGTAAGTTTGTGTCTGGAAAGGCAGCTGATTACAGACAGACAGTGAACTAGTCGCCCAGGTTATAGGCTCGGGGGTGACTAGTGATAGGGTTCCTGGACCTGTGAATCCACTAAAAAACTGTATTGCTGTTTGGAAGGTTCTGTGTACCAGCCTATAACATCTTGGCTATGAACAACTGCACTGTCTTGTATACTTGCAAGTGGAGAGGAAATAAACATCTGTAGGATTTTACCTGGTCTATGTGATTCTTGTCACATTTGGTGCCCAAACAGGGACCTTGCTGGATACTACTATGCAGCAAGAGCAGTAACCAGATCCACCCACAGTTACAGTAAGATGCATTGCAGGATGCTACCCACTGCGCAGCACCTGGTGAGTCTGCATCGCATTACTAACAGCTGGGTAGCTGAGATTGGCAGGCCAGCCATATAATTGCAGTTATTCACAGTGATAATCTGTGCATGTGTATATGCAAATTGTGCTCAACATAAAACTGCTTAATACCGGTGTATAGGGCTGGGAGCCCAGGGAATGTAGTGAATTTTTAAGGGAAGCCAGCTGATATAGGTTGCTGGAAATATGGCTTGCAAAAGATAATTGATTAAAGCCTCCTAAGTTTGTCAATAAAGGAATAAAGTAGTGTAATATGGAGGAGCTATTGAAAAGTTTTGCTGAATTACTGTAGCTGCAGGCCAGCAAATACATGTGCAATGATAGCAAACTTTGTTCAGGGTCAGTAAACTCAAATTCAGTTATTACATGCACAATTAACTGAATTGAGTAAAGGTGGGCATGAGCAAGAGGTGTTACAGAAGCTTACTCCATCTGATGACATTGAAGCTTTTCTGCGCACCTTTGAGTATACTGCTGTACATTTAAAATGGCCTGAGGAGGAAAGGGCTGAAAGACTTGCTCCCTGTCTCACAGGGGAACCTCAGAGAGCATATGTTGATTTAAACATGACTGAGTCAAACTCCTATCCTCACTTTAAAAAGGCCATTCTCTGCCAGGGTAGAGTGACTGGCCCTAGCAAAGCTCAGAAGTTTTAGGTATGGTTGCTGAACCCATATAAGCCTTCAATGGTCCAGCTGGCCAAATTAGTCAGGCTGAGTAAGGCATGGTTCAACTGGATAAAAAGTCTTCTCAGCGTATAGTAGAGTTGGTGGCTTTGGACAATGCTGTGCATGTACTAGACCATGTGGTGCAACAGTGGGCACTACAGGCTGATATTTAAATGTTTGAGGAGTTAATGGTGGTTAATGAATGGTACCTGATTCTTGGGAAGTTGAACAAAGTCAAGCAGGTGTTCCAGCCAGTACTAAAGCCTAGAACCCAAGTCTCAGTTGTTAAAGCCAACGAGCCACCTGCAGCTGTGTGTTTTGACTGTGGTATGCCTGGTCATTTGTGCTGGGACAGCACAAAACAGGGCAAGCCTATGGACTGTAGTGCTGGGAAAACAACTTGACCAGTGGGCAGCATGGCTGCTTGAAACACTTCCCTGGTGCAAACCACCTTGTTTTGTTTGATGGTGTGAGTGGAAGTTCGGGAGGTCTGGGACTTTGTGGATACTGTCAGTGAATTAACCATCATCTCTGCCAACCTGATTCCATCTGTGGTTGATCAGGTGCTACCACCGGTAGAGATTATATGAGTACATGGGGATGTAGAAGAATATCCCCAGAGTGCAGTAGCCCCCAGACCACCCTACCCATTGATCCTAAGTTGGGACTTTCCATTTTTACAAGAGGTGTTTACATGGCATGATGACAGCAGAAGGTCCACATCAGAGGTGTCTCAGAACCCAAGCTCTACTGTGTCCCAACATTTGGTGGCTGTAACACCCTCCTTGGCCAGTGATCAGCAGGAGGGGAGTGAGACCGAGGCACAGTGGGTTCCCATTGGAAAGGAAGTATCTTTGCAGGACTTTGTCTAAGACCAACAGAATGATGGAAACTTGATAAATGCATTTGAAAATATTGTAGAGATAAATGGAAAAGTAATCACAGCTTTACCAGCAGAAGGTGCACCGTATTTAAAAATTATTTGTTGTATTATGTAACATATTTGCAGGGTAAGAGAGAAGACCAATAGTTGGTACCCCGGAAACACAAGCAGTTGGTGTTGAGGGCAGCTCATACACGTTTGTGGTGTAGACATCTAGGGAAGGAGAAAACTCTCTAGCATATTCAGTTAAGATTCTTCTTGCCCGGTATTCATGCAGCAGTAAAAAAAGTATTGAAAGTATATGTCAGGAATGTCCAGTGTGTCAGAAGACAGCACCCCGGCCAGCGTTTCAGGGACCCTTGGTTCCCCTGCCTGTCATTTCTGTACCTTTTGAGAGAATTGGTATGGATCTGATAGGTCCGGTGGTAAAATCTGCTCGTAGGCATCAATTCATATTAGTGGTAGTAGATTATACCACAAGGTACCCGGAGGACATCCCGCTACATAACATGAAATCTAGCACTATTGCTTGGGAGTTATTGATGCTATATACCTGTCTGAAAATACTGAATGAGGTTCTGACAGATCAAGGTACCTCTTTTGTATCTAAATTGATGAAAGATTTGTGCTGGCTGTTAAGGGTAGATAGGATTACCACCTCAGTCTATCACCTGCAAATATATGGCCTAATGGAACACTTTAAACAGACCATTAAACAGATGATAAAGAGAGCAGTGTCACAAGGAAAGCAAGATTGGGATCTACTCCTGCCTTATTTGATGTTTGCACTTCATGAGGTACCCCAATCCTCCACGAGGTCCAGTCCCTTCAAACTCCTCTTCGTGAGGCAACCTAGAGGTATTTTAGATGTATTAAAAGGAGAGTGGGAGCAACAGTCATTCCAAGATCCTAATGTCGTTCAGTTTTTGTCCTGATTGTATGGTTGGTTAAGGCAGATTGCACCACTGCTGAATGAACATATGGACAGAGCTCAACAGCATCAGAAACTCAATTATGAAGTTACCACAGTCGACCGGGCTTTCAAACCATAAGACAAGGTACTAGTGCTTATGCCTGCTACTGAAAGCAAATTGTATGCTCAATGGCGAGGCACTTATGAGATCATAGAGCCAGTGGGACTTGTAAACTACAGGGTACAACAGGAGGTTAGAAGGAAGGAGTCATAAATGTATCAAATAAATTAGAACCTTGGAAAGAAAGTGTCAGTCAGTCCTCTTTAGTGGCAAAGAAAACCCCAGACTATCACGTACCCAAGGAGGTCACCCTCATTCTTACCCATAAACAGGAAGTAGTGGGGTTAGTAGCACAAAACACTGTTTTCTTGTTCTGCTGAACTGTTTATGTACTGTGTTTATGTACTATGTAAGGCGCTGCGGAACCCTTGTGGCGCCATATAAACAAAGGATAATAATAATAATAATAATAATAATAATAATAATAATAATAATAATAAAATGAAAATATATTCTCTGCTATTCCAGGAAACACCCAAATCATACAGCATGATATTGTCACTCCTCCCAGGGTTACAATAAAGCAGAGACCCTATCGCATACCTAAGGCAAAACAGGCAGCAGTAAAACGAGAGGTGGAGGAGATGCTGCACTTAGGGGTCATAGTGGAGTCAAACAGTGAATAGATTAACCTTATTGTCTTAGTGCCTAAGCCTTGGATGGCTTTAATATTCTGTAATGACTTTTGCAAGTTAAATAAAGTTTCTCAGTTTGACTCCTACCCTATGCCTGCGAGTTGACGAGCTAGTGGAGAATCTAGCAAAAAGCCATTATCTCACCACTCTTGATTTGACAAAAGGGTATTGGCAATTTCCTTTGACTGAAGCTGCTAAAGCAAAAACATCCTACTCTACTTTAGAGTGTTTGTTTCAGTACAAAATGTTGCCTTTTGGTTTGCATGGAGCCCCAGCAACTTTCCAGACGGCTGTGAATAAGTTACTTCTGCCCCACAGGGAGTATGCAGCTGCATATTTAGATGACATAGTTATCTTTAGCCTCGAATGAGAGTCACATCTTCCAAAAGTAGAAGCAGTGTTATGGTCTTTACGGGAACATGGGTTTACTTCTAATCCCGACAAGTGTGCCATTAGAATTGTGGAGGCAAAATATTTGGGATATGTTGTAGACAGAGGGCAGGTAAAACCTCAACCCAGTAATGTGGAGGCAGTCTTCACATGTCCTAAACCCAAATGTAAGTCCTAGCTCAGAACATTCCTTGGCCTAGTGGGTTACTACCACTTATTCATTCATGATTTTGCCACTAGGGCAGCACCATTAACTGAATTGCTAAAAAAAACAATTCCCAGACAAAATAGTGTGTTCTAGACCAGCAGAAGCTACATGGCAGGATTTGATGCACGCCTTGTGTGCAGAACCTGTTTTGCAGGCTTCAAGAGGCAATTTATATTGCAGACAGATGCCTCAGGTATGGGATTGGAGGCAGGGGGGGCAGTTATTTCCCAAGTGGTAGAAGAAGAAGAGAAACCCATCCTCTACCTCTGCTATAAAATTGCTGCACAGGGAGCGCAAGTACTCAACTGTGGAGCAAGAGTGCTGGGCAATCAAATGGGCAGTAAACTCGTTAAAATATTATTTCTTGTTATTTGTTGTGGTGGGAATTTGTTTTGGTTACAGATCAAGCCCCTTTACAGTGGATGCACACAAACAAAGAAGTGAATGCTCATGTAACCCACTGGTTTTTGTATTTGCAGCCATTTAAATTTGAGGTACAGCATCATCTGGGGAAAACAGCACCTCAATGCTGATGCCCTTTCCAGAAAATGTGTTGGGCCCAATCCTCTAAAAAACCCTATGGTGAAGCTAGGGGAGGAGGAAGAAGGTGAAATGGCAAACTTTGGAAAACGTAGAGATTTGTGTGCCCAGATGGATGGCTCAAATAGATGTTGGCGAGGCAGGTAGCTCACCTGATGGTTTCTTAGCTTCACCAGGCTGGTTGTAGCTAAGGGGAGGAGTGTGACAGGGTCAGCATAATTCCACATTAAGTGAATGTGGAATGTCCAGATATCTCAGGTTTGGCAGAGCAAAAGCAGTAGGACTGAAGGGTCTAGTTAAGGTGTTGCCTCAATCAGTTATCAGATCCAGGCCAGGATTTGTGTGTATAATTTTGAGTCTGGAAAGGTAGCTGATTACAGACACCTTTGTAAGGCTGGTAAAAAAAAGCTGCAGAAACACTGGGAAGCTGATCCTGATGGTGAATTAGTTGCCCAGGTTATAAGCCCGAGGGTGACTAGTGTTAGGGATCCTGGACTTGTGAGTCCACTAAAGAACAGTATTGCTGTTGGGGGGGTTCTGTGTACCAATCTGTAACACCTTGCCTATGAACAACTGCACTGTCTTGTATACCTGCACGTGGAGAGGAAATAAGCATCTCTTGGATTTTACCTTGTCTATGTGATTCTTCTCACAAAACTTTAAAACAAAGGTTAAATTGTCACTTGCACTGGTCACTGCCAGTGGTGAGGGCCATATATTTCTTTATCATGATCAGCCATCAGTCACAGTGCTGGGACACAGAGACAGAGGCTCCATCATGAAGCAGCCCACTCTGAAAACATCCCTGATTACTGATGGTCATGGTACAGTCCTGCAAGATCAACTGGCAACTGGGACAGGAGCCAGCAAGCAACATGGAATCCAGCACTAAGATGAGGGTCCTGCCCCAGGACCAGCACATGGAGGTAAAATGAGGAAGATGACAGGGCACAGGGCTGGCTCTACCATTAGGAAGCTTCAGGCAGCTGCCTAGGGCCCTGGGATCTAAGGGGCAATACAGAGTTGCCTATCACAATATTAAGGATGTCTCTAAATTCAGGTGGAAGCTGTGGAACTTCTAAAACAGCACTTCCTCACTTTCAATTGCAGAGCAGGGAAGTGGGTATTGTGGAGGCTTTGGAAGAGGGTCAGTAAGCTGCAGTTTTGCCTAGGCTGCCAAGAAACGTTGCACTGGCAATTAAAGAGTGATTCTAATGACATATAGGATGAGGAGTCTGAGCAGAATGCATACCATAGCGCAGGCAGAAGGGAAATTTTGCAAAGAACTTACTGTGATTAAATTCTTTAATTTACCAAATTTCATTTTCAAAATATATTGAAAACCTTACATGATATCAAATTTCTGGTGGCATATTTCTGATTCTATTCACACAATTTATATATACAGTATATATATATATATATATATATCTACACATATATACTTCAAATGTCAGACTGCACACTGTACCCAACAGAATTCAATGAGGGGTGCTCCATTAAAGACATGTAAAGCTGAAAAAAGAGAGAATCCAAAAGATGGGCACTCACCGTAAATTCATGAAGAAAAAGAAGATTTATTTAATTCATTGCCATATTGTATGTTGATGTTTTGGTCTGTCTGGACCTTTGTCAAGCCCAAAAAGCTAGATACATCACAGCTACCACCAAAGTCTCATACCCCACACACTTACAGAGCCAGTTCAAATACCAATAGCAATTACACAGAAATCCCACCTGATCAGTGTCCGGATGTCACTTATATCAACCACCATAAAACTGATAAGTATCAAGAGGATATTGCATATACACAACTTCTAAGACATTTATGCTGCCACCAGAGGATCAATTAAGCTCACCAGTACCTGTACTGTATGTGCCACCTGGGTCAGAATATTTCTGTGTATACAGCCAAAAGATATGATAATACCCCCGCTGCATCAGCCATGTGTTCCACACTGTGGAACTCATTGATGCTAGATGTCACATTAGGTCTGGTGCTATGTCCGGGTATGCTGTCCTGCCTAACCCACTCTGTCACTAGACAAAAAACCTGTGTATGTGTAAGACTGGGTCGTGCACCATGTGTTTGATCACGTGACAGTGCTCTTGAGCACACAGAATATGTAAATAAAGAAATAAAAGGCATCTAATATCAGGGGCCGATGCCTAAAGTTCTAGAAATATGATAATTGGGACTTGATAGAAAAACTGTCACAGTAGCGGTGTATACCTAATAAGTAAAACATAATATATATATATAACCAAAATAACCCAAAAACATATAAATAGTAACCAATACAATGTAAATGATGCAGTGCCCAATCAAGAAATGGCAAGTATAGAATGAAAAAAAAATTGAAAATCTCATCATACAAAAATGCCAACCCTGGGCCCTTGTGTGTAATTGGATCAACACAGGAAAATATTATACGGATAATGTTCATTTAATCCTCGTCGGGCAATATTGTCCAAATGAAAAATCCAGCATGGCTTGCACTTTTTTAGCAGTAATTCTTGATTGTCTCAACGTGTGGGCTTGGGGACATAATTTATCAGCATACACCTCAATGATGAGAGTGGATGATTCAGTGCTTTGAAATGTTTGCTACGGGCTTATCAGAGATTGATTTTTGCAGCACCAGGTGGATAGATGACCGATGGTTCACCATCCTCTCTCTAAACATTCTTGTCATCATTCCAATATAATACAGTCTGCACGGGCATATAAAGATGTACACTACATGGTCTATCGTGCACAGCAGCTTGTGTCAGAGTGCAATCTTTTTGCCACTGTGTGGGTGTGAAAAACTTGAACTGACATTCACAGACCTACATGTAGTACTGTCTGTGTACCTGCAATGCCCTAATCTGCAGACAGAAAGCCAGTGGGTCTTATATGTTTCTGGATGCATAGTAGGTCATAGTAGAAATTGTTGAAGGCAAGGTCCCTTTTGGTACGCTATCATGAGTGGTTTCTTATTGACATTTTTGAATGCCTCATCGGACGATATAACTTCCCAATGTCTACAGACCGATTTCCTTGCTTGGTATGCTGATAGATCATACGTGGAAGTGTAGATAATACATTGGGGATCCCAAGGTTTTTTCGTGGTAGCATGTGCATGTATGTTATGCGATGGGTGTGACTTTAGAGGGTCATGTCTAACAACCGCCTTGGGGGCTGGTAAGTCTTGTCTGTATATGGCCATATAACAGCTTTGAGAGCTGGTAGATATCTGGGCTAGATGGGCCTGAAGGCCATAGATTATGAAGCAGCCTTTGGGCTGAGCAGCAGCCTTGAGGGCTGGTATAACTTGGCTTGCTATGGCCAGTGGGCCATAGAATATGAGGCAGCCTTTGCGCCATGTAGCAGCTTTGAGGGCTGGTATAACTTGGTTTGCTGTGGCCAGTGGGCCATAGAATATGAAGCTGCCTTTGAGCTGTGTAGCTGCCTGGAGGGCCGGAGTAACTTGGCTAGATACGGCAGCAGCTGGGTATAGCTGAAACATAGTCACTGGTGTTAGAGTGCAGGTTTGTGCACTAATGACACTGGAGTGCGGCCCGTGCCGCTGGGTTGACACAAACAGCTGATGCTGTAGTGTGGCCCGTGCTGCTGAGTTGACATGAGCAGCTAATGATATAGTGTGCCCTGTGCTTCTGAGTAGACACAAGCAGCTGATGCTGTAGTGCAGCCTGTGCCAACCTGTGCCACCAGGTTGACACAAGCAGCTGATGCTGTAGTGCAGCCTTTGCCACCAAGTTGACACAAGCAGCTGCCACTGTAGTGCGGCCTGTGCTGTGGGTTTGACACAAGCAGCTGATGTTGTAGTGCGGCCTGTGCCGCCAGGTGGACACAAGCAGCAGACACTGTAGTTTGAACTCTGAACTCAGAACACTTTTCGTGCCACCTGTATGACATGAACAGCAGACTCCCAAGAAATCGAATAACACCTCATTGATGAAATCTTGAAAGATGGCTGGGGCATTGTAGAGGCCAAACAGCATGAAAAGATATTGAAAATGTACCGAAAGAGTGTTGAATGCTGTCTTCCACTCTCGCAGTTGATCAAAGAGAATGAAGATGAGTGGTAAGGTTATTCATTTTTGACTGTGATCTTGTTCACGGAAGTCTATGCAGGGTCTGAGGGATCCATCCTTCTTCTCAACAAAGAAAAACCCTGCTTCCATTGGGAATTTTGAAGGGCAAATTAATCCGTTCTCCAAAGCCTCCAGAATATATTCCTGCTTGGCTTTATCCTTTATATAGATCATATAATCTGCCCTTTGGAAGCCTGGCACCTGGTAACAGATCTATGGCGCAGTCAAAAAATCGGTGCAGTGGCAGGACATCAGACTTTCTCTTGGAGAAAACCTTAGCAAGGTCACAGTAATGAGCAGGAATAGGTGAAGGTTTGAATGAGACAGCGGCAGCCAGATGAATAGGACATCACAAGCATTAAGAGAAGCAAGTTGATCCCCAATCTCACCAGTTTGCCCCTGGATCATGGAATTATGTCATTTTATCCACGGTAACCCCAACAAGACTGGAGCCAGTGGATACTGCAGAAGGAGGAATGACAATTCTTCCCGATGAAGTGCTCCAACAGACAACTGCAAGGGTGGAGTATGACAGGTTACCGGGAGTTTGGACAGATTTGTCCCATCTAATCTGATCACTGACACAGGTGAGGATAAGGACTTCATATTCAGGCCAAAGGTTTTGAAAAAAGCAATGTCCACGAAGTTATCCACAGTTCCACTGTTGACAAATGCAGGGACAGAGACATGACTGTTGGACAGTGTGATAACTGCGGTGATCAGAACCAAATTTTCTGGAGATGGATGCAAGGCCTAGATGTACCTTTGCTAACTCATCTAGACCTTGCCTTTGCAGACTTTAAAGGACAGAATTGAGCTATATGTCCTTTACTGTTGCAGTAAAGGCACAGTCCCAACATACCTCTACTATGTTTCTCTTCGGGGGAAAGACAAAATGCTCACAGTTGCATCAGTTCTTCAGAGTCGAGTAGAGGCAAGGAAGTCAGACTCTTCTATAGACACCGCTCCCGAAGTCTTCAATCAACACGAATAGCCAAGTTATTTCATGAGCTCATCCAGAAAACTCAGAGGAGGATACTGGACCAAGATATCCTTTACACAATCTGACAACCCCCACAAAACTGGCTACTCAAGGTTGGGTCTTTCCAGCCAGCATCGACTGCCCATCTCCAGCACTCTGAACTATAGTCCTCGGCAGCTCTGTTCTCATGTTTTAAAGACCTAAGACTTGCCTCTGCCATAGCCACTTTATCCGGGTCATGATAGAGCAGACCCAAAGCAGCAATAAACAAGTCTACAATCTGCAGTGCCAGTCTAATGGAAAGAAGACCAATTGGCCACATCATTGGATCCCCCTGTAACAAGGAAATGACCATCCCAATTTGTTGGACCTGAGAGCCTGATGACCTGGGTCGGAGCATAAAGTAGAGCTTGTAGCTCTTTCTGAAATTTGGAAGAGCCTTACAGTTTCCAGAAAACTGATCAGGCAGATTCAGTTTTGGTTCAGTCATAGCAGGAACAGTCATGCCCCAGGTCGCTTCTACCCATAGAGAGAGTTCCTGCACTTTCTGCGTTAGCAGCTAAACCTGTGTAGTCAGAACCTGGTCAAGACTTTGAGTTGGCTCTACAACAAGAGATCAGACAAAAAAAAATACCCTCATGAGTAAATATTTGTGGCCGGTGATAATGTTATGCACGAAAACTCTATCACCGGCACTGGGGCAGTGTTAGCACCAGCAGGATATAGATGCAGGAGCCAATCTGGACTGATTCCAGGATGATAGACAGGAGGTAGGTGGAGACTCAGTGAACGCTTGCCTGGTGTTTGCTTCATACAGTATTAGTAGTGTGGTGGCTTGTGACAATGTCTTAGTCAAGCTTTAGTAAGACATCTATGGACTGTTGTGTGCACGTATCCTCTTTCGAGAAAATAGACACTCATCTCTTTTGTTTCTTAGCGTTCAGAGTGGTAGGGTTGTTGTGAAGTACATGCATAAATTGCAAAATTGGAAGACTCTCTTTAAGAGTACTATAGTGGTCCCTTGGTGAATGTAAAAGTGTTGTGGCTTGTACTTTTGTTTTACAAGCTGGAAAGCAATTTGTTATCTTTGAACAGGATTGTTATGTCCAAAAATTTTATAGCATCCTTTTCGATCTGGGCCATGAAAAGTATAGGACTATTAAAAGTATTGTGGCTGTTGAACATTACATGGAATTCTGCTTTAGTGCTGCTCCAAATCAGGAATAGATTGTCAATATACCATTTATAATATCAGATCTTGTCACCATAGATACTCAATATATGTCTAAACTCCTAATGATTCATATACAGGTTATCATAGAATGACACAAGGTTAGAACCCATTGCTGTCCCCGCATCCTGCATGTAAGAATCCTTCCCATATGCAAAATGTTTTTTTTTTTTAGTAATTTCTCTGCCAAATTGAGTAGAAAGTCTATAGTGTGCAATATATGAGAGCCAGTGCTCAATGACAGTTTCAGTGACTCAAGACTTGCATCGTGCAGTATAACAGTATACAAGGATGCAATGTCCATTGTAACCAGCCACATGTCAGCAGTTAGCCCCTCCAGCGGTACAGTTTTATCCCAAAAATCAGCTGTGTCATGGATAAAACTCTCCATATTGTTGACATGTGGCTGTAGAAAGCTGTGAACAAACATCACAAGCGGCTGCAGAACTGAGCCCTTGGCAGAGATTATTGAGTGGCAAGGCGGGTCAACCAGTGACTTGTGGACTTTGGGTAACAAATATAAGATAGGACAGATGGTATGTTCAACTTTAAGAAAGGAAGTTATGCCATCATCCAACCATCTGTGTTGAACCTCCCAGTTAACTACATCATTTCTTGACATCATACATAGGGTTGCACATCATTTTAGAATATGTATTAACATCATCAAGTTGGCAAAGTACATCCTTGTTGTGACAACTGCACCCCCTTTATTGGCCTGTCTCACAACATTTTCATCATTGTGCATAAGTTACATAAGAGCTTGTTGCTGGGGTCCAGTAAGGTTTTCATATCTCCTATTATCTGAGAATAAATCCATATATTATTTGACCAATCAGAGGTAGGTCTTAATGCTGGTATTTGATGTTGGTGGATTGAATGTACCAGGTACCCTAACAGCACTGCTAGCCATGGTACAATTGTCACCATAGAAAAATTTACATAGCTTTAAGGTGCCTGCATACTTGACGATGTGCTCGCGATCTGACATCGTGTACGAATTCCCCTGAACTCTCCTTGGGAACTCCCCGGCAGTTGTGAGCTTGATTTGGTCTAAAAAGCTGCCAATTTGACACACAATCTGCTGATCTATCGTGAATCATGTCGGAAGTCCAAATTGTGAGATCGTGCATGATAGATCATGAGTTTACAAAACAATACACAAGGAGCTTCACAATTGGTGGGAAATTTAAATAATGGTCAGGGCTAGCTAGGGGGTATAAAAAGCAGGCACCATTTTAATTTTTAACCCTGTGCACATTCTGCTCTGCTCCTAGTTAGGCTAGGTGTATACCTGCTGAACCCTGTACATTGCTACTTTGCTCTGCTTTGTATTTAGCTTGCCTTTTACAAAGTGTGTTCTACCTGCAAGTGTGTGCTACCTGCATTCTATCCTGTTCCTGAATTATTTGCTGATGCATCCCTATCAGTATAAAGTGTTGGTTGTCCAAGCTGGGGTCAATGTGATCCAGGAGAGGGCCCTGCGAAGGAGGAGAAGAGCATGCTGGACCAAGGAGTGGCTGCTGCAAAGGGATACTCACTCTAACATGTCCCTGCTGATGGAGATCAAGGAGAACAACCCAGATGACTACCGCAACTACCTGTGCCTGGATGTCGCCACCTTCCAGGAGTTGCTGAGTATGGTGATCCCCCACATCTGGAGTCAAGACACAAGGCTGCAGAGGGCAATCCCTGCTAAAGAGAGAGTAGTGGCTACCCTGAGGTACCTTGGCTACAGGAAGGTCACTGGAAGACCTGAAGTTTGGGACCCTCATCTCCCCTCAGTACTTGGGCATCATCAACCCGTAGACCTGGAAGGCTATCGTTAAAGTGCTGCTGTACCAGTATTTCAAGGTAAGAAAAAAAAACACTACACATTTGTTTCATGTGAAAGAAAATAAGATTTTATGTTTTTGGTGTTTTTTTTTTACTTTTTACATAACTGTGTTGTCAGCCAATAAGGCTGCATTAACAATACTGTGCCAACAACACTGCACAGTAGTGAATATCTTTTTTGTGTTTTTTTAATATATACAATTTAAATTATGTATATAGAATGTAGAAAACAGCGTTATCACCAAAAATTTTCAATCCCAGTAGGTGCTGCTGTATGCTATATGGTGGGTCAAACGCCAGATTGAAAAGGCCAGTACACACATGGCACAAGTACAGATTGTGACCCTGGCTTCAATCAATCTGTACTTGTGCCATGTGTGTAGTGACGTTGTCCAATCAGCGTCATCACCACCACATACCCTACAGTACCTACTAAGAGTGATAAAATTTGGTGATAGTACACGCAAAAATAATACAAAAAAATACTTTACATTTATAATGGGGAAAATCCCAGTCTGCCTCCAGCAGAGTAGTACAGATAGACTGGCTTGTGGATGGGGTACCATGTAGGGGAGTAGCCTCCAAATGGGCTGGGGTGCCTCACAGAGGCGGTTGGGGCAGGTGAATACAGAAGTAGGTCTGCTATGTATGTTGACCCATGCAAATTTGAATTAAGTGACCTTATTAAGAGCTCATATACCAGCCTCTGGAAATTCCTCTTTGTTGGGTCATCCATTTTATGCGTTGTGCTATTGATCTGAGCTGTGAAATCATCAATGTCATCTGGCTGTTTTTGCAGGATGTGTTTTGCTTGTTGTAGGAATATGTCCTCCTGCTCTGTGTAGTGCTGTTACTGCTGCTTTTTCCCCTGCCTTTTCTTTTTCCTTTGGGGAGGTGTGGAAGATAATGGGGGGTTAGAATGGTGGTTGGCAATGAGAATGTAGTATCTACCTCGCTGTCCCCGATCACACTAATGTCCAGCATTCATTACATATCAGGGTAGTGGATGGGAGCCTAAATAGGAAAAAAATGGCGAAAAATATTATAAGACATGTTTTAACCCATTTTTTACAATTTTTCTAGTTTTCAGACACCATGGAAGAGTGGAAGAGCATCACTGAAGAGTTTGAACAACGTTGGAATTTCCTAACTTTGGAGGAGCCATTGATGGAAAACATATTTGCATCAACCCACCTGCCAACACCGGATCATATTACTACAACTATAAATACTTCTTCAGCATCGTTCTCATGGCAGTGGTGAATACCAACTACAAATTTTTGATTGTGGATGTTGGCAAGAATGGCCATGCTTCGGTTGGTGGGTTCGTCAAACAGATGGCATTCTACCAGAAACTCACCAACAAAACCCTCAACTTGCCGTCACTGGATGACACAAAGCATGGTCTTGCAGATGAGGCTTTTGCTTTACATGAATATGTGATGAAGCCATTTGCACAGAGGGGCCTGACCAGAGAGAAGAGGATCTACAACTATCATCTATACCGGGCATGGCACATTGTGGAAAATGCATTTGGAATACTGAGCAACCTGTTCTGCATTTTTCCACACCACCATAAACCTATATGTTGACAAGATAGACTGGGTAATGATGGCATGCTGTGGCTGCATAATTTTCTGCAAAGAACAACTACACAATGAGGACCAGTCACAGCTAGACCAGAAGATGCAGGACATCCAGAGGAGATTGCCCAGTTTCCATCAGTGTCTGCACCACCAATTCAAATAATATCAACAACATGTGCCAAAGAAGTGAGGGAGGAGTATATGGCCTATTTAAATGGACAAGGTGCGGTGCCATGGCAGGAGGACTGTCTGTGAGATAACTGACTATAGTGGACAATTACAATTGAGCTAAACTGTTTTGTTTAAAAAAATAAAAGGTTTTGGTTTATGAACTGTGTCTCTATTTACCAAAACTTCCTCAGACGGTCCACTCACTTCTGGCACCTCTTCTCACTCTCGCTTGGCCATCAGGACAATAGACTGGTGTTGTGGCTCCTGATCATTGATGAAGTTTATTAAAGTTATAGTACCACAGCATTGGATGATACAAGTCATCGGTGGCCGCTCTGGACCTTTTGGAAAAGTCCACTTTTTTCTTCTCCTTGATGTTGACCGTACACAAGTTCTGTATTTTCAGGTGTACTGTTTTCAGGATAGCATCCGCAATTAACTTTTTGGAGTACTCCAACAACACCTAAAAGCTACCAAATTTTGAGACTAATTATAGTTTTGTCTACAGCTTATCTGCCATAGACATTCTTTGGACTGTAGGATCTCGGGGAATCCAGTCACAAACTCTCACTCGCTATCCATAGACATTCATAGGAAGAATAAAAATATGTACATTTTTAGCTATAATTGTAAATTGTTTTGTGATTTTTAATGTTGTTAATGTTAAATGTTTAATTTTGTTTAAATGTCTTTTTTTTACAGGATTTTAATATGTTTACAATGGTATTTTAATATGTTTTTTATAGGTTTTTAATATATATGTTTATGCTGTTGAAACATGTTTGTGATGTTGTGATATATTTGTTTATGGTGTTATATTACAACATCATGGACAGATATATTGTGGCAACATAAACAAATATATACTTGTTTATGTTGTTGAAATGTATTTGTTTATGCTGCTGAAATGTTTGTTTGTGTTGTTGTGATATATTTGTTTATGGTATTATATTACAACATCACGGACAAATATATTGCAGCAACATAAACAAATATATACTTGTTTATGTTGTTGAAATTTATTTGTTTATGCTGTTGAAATATATTTGTTTATGGTATTTTAATATATTTGGAGTGTTTTCATATTTTCAAGCTATTTATTAGGTGGCCCATGACATTGGTTAGCAGTGAGTGGGTAGGTGGGTGGCACAAATTGGTGGAGTTAAATGCATGACCCAGCCATCACCTGCCTCATTTTGGTGGGCAGTGGCTGGGTCATGCATTTATAGGTGGGTGGCTGACATTGGTGGGTAGGTGTGTGGCACACATTGGTGGGCACTGGAGTATAATGCATGACCCAGCCACTGCCCACCTCATTGCAGCAGGTGGTCGCTGGGTCATGAATTTATAGGTGGGTGGCTTACATTGGTGGGTAGGTGTGTTGCACACATTGGTGGGCATTGGAGTATAATGCATGACCCAGCCACCACCCACTTCATTTCAGCAGGTGGTGGTTGGGTCATGAATATATAAGTGGGTGGCTGACATTGGTGGGCAGTGGGGTTGCAGTAGCAATACTCACCTAAACCAGAATAGCAAACTTCCCAGTTGTGCAATAACATCCTACTCCTTCATTCCACGATGCTGCACAAGATGGCGATTGGGTGTGTACAGGGTCCTGTCATTCAAAATAAGTGATGTACGATGAATCTTGCAATAGATCATGAGTAAAAAGTACTCACGATTGGCACCGCATCGTAAACCAGATTGGCAAATCTGAAGATGCGATGAACGATGAGCGGGGATGAACATTGGCATCGTGATTGTGAGTGGACACGATTTGGGCATATTTTACATAATTTGTCATCATGATTCATTGAAATCGGGCAAATCAGGTAAAAAATCCTAAAGTGTGTAGGTACTTTTAGTCTCCGTCTGAATTTATATGATCTATAGACCAGTTAAACCGATTAGGTTTCACAGTTGGGACAAATGATAGTCCCAAACACAATACTTCACTCTCTGCTAATATGCTGGTGACAATGGCATGCTGGACAGATTATAAATTAACCCGTAGCAAAACATTTTGCAGCATTGAATAATCCAATATTGTCATTGAGGTGTATGCTGTGTCCCCAAGCCTATACGGGGAGGCAAACAAGAATTAATGTTTAAAAAGTACAAGGCGCCATGGATTTTTAATTTGGACACTTTGGCCCCACGAGGATTAAATAAACATAATCCTTATAAGATTATCCTGCATTGTTCCAACTAAGCACAAGGGCACAGTGTTGGCATGTTTGTCTGATGAGTTTTTCAAACATTTTTCTTTTTTAAATTCTTTACATGCCAATAACTTGATTGGGCACTATTTCATGATTTCTCTTCTGAAATTTTAATATTTTTATATAATTTATATATATTTTTCTTATTTATTGATTTACATTGTTTTGGTTACTACTTATATGTTTTTGGGTTGTTTTGGTTATTTATATATTTTTTTTTTATTTACTTTTTAGATATACACCTCTACTAAGCTAGTTTGTCTATCAAGCCCCACTTATCATCTTTCTAGAATTTTGGGAACCATCCCCCAACATTAGGTGATAATTGACAGCGGCAGCCTATTAATTCTTTATTTACTTATTCTGTGTGCTCAAGTCTACCATCATGTGATCAAACATATGTGTGCACAACCCAGGCTCACACCTCCTTGTTTGAAAACCAATAGATGCAACACAGGTTATTTACCTAGTGACAGAGTGGGGTAGATGGGACAGCATACCCGGAAATAGACCTCACGTACAATGCATGGCTGATGCAGCGGGGATATTATCATATCTTTTGGCTATAAACACAGCCATATTCTGACCCTGGTGGCACATACAGGTACTGGTGAGTTTAATTTATCCTCTGATGGCAGCCCATAGATCTTAGAAATTGTGAATATGCAATATCCCATTGATATTTATCAGTCTCCGGTGGTTGATTTCAGTGACATCCGGACACTGATCAGGTGGGATTTCTATGTAATTGCTATTGGCATTTAAACTGGCTCTGTGAGTGTGTAGGATATGAGACTTTGGTGGTAGCTGTGATGTCTCTAGCTATTTGGTCTTGACAAAGGTCCAGACGGACTAAAACACTGACATACAATATGACTACGAATTAAATAAACCTTCTTCTTCTTAATGGATTATATATATATATATATATATATATATATATATATATATATAATGTCAGATGCAAAATGGCTGTTTAGTAGTGTTATTAAGAGTTATTAATAATTCATTATAATTTGTTTGAGATATCTAACCACACTTTGCTCTCTTATGTTAATTACTGTAATTTACTAATTTGGGGCTTAATAGATTTTATTAAATAGTGACATCCTAAGATAACATTTCCACTGCTAACATGAGGAATTCACCATTAAAAATGTAAAGTAAAACTTACTGTATAATCACCATGATGGAGAATAGTCACTGACTGATTTGAAAATGCACCAGCTTAAATTCAATAGCATTGTTTGACTTTAATAGCAAATCCATAAATGTATTTTGCAGCAGTTTTAAAAGCTCTAGCATTTTATTCTAAAAACTGGTCTGCATGACACCATGTTCACAAATATTAAGATGCTTTTGGACAATTATCAACCTTCACCTTTTAAGATTTAACTAATTTTGACAGCGAGGGGTAAATAAAGTGAGAGTTTTTAGAAGTGGAGATGTTGCCCATAGCAACCAGTCAGATTCTAGCTATTATCTTCTAGAAGTTGCTAGTTAAATATCAAGTAGAATTGGTTGCTATAGGCAACATCTCTATTTCTAAAACTCTCAATTTAGTAAATTTACCTCTAATAGTCTAAAGTGTCATTAGTTGAATATGGATTTATAAAAGTGGGAATAAAAAGTATTGTGTTTTTGAACTATCTACATTTTTGAGAGTTTGACTCTGTCAGACTCTGTGTCAGACTTGTTTTTTCTACAGCCAAATGCAATGCAATCTATACTATATACTGTAATATTATAGCATCAATAGATAATGTACATCATAATCATATTTACCATAACCGGATCAGCATGTGAGTGTGTGCCCCACTCTACTATGAGCCCCAACGTTTCCTTAAATTAGTAAACATAGAAAAATGTAATAATTTTTTGAACAAAAGAAAAATTATATTTTAACACATGATTTATGGCTGACTGTGTGGCCAGCTGGACGCCTTGTGACCTTGCTTACATAATTATGGGCTTATTATTATGTGGAGGACTTGAGCTGTAGTCCCATGAGCCTCATGGTTATTCTGGCCCTGTGTGTAGATGGGGGCACTTCAAGGCACACACCTAAACTCAGCTCTCGGGAGATTCCTAGAAGAGCACCCAGTTTAAAAGGTAAATGGAGATTGTGTCTAGTTTTGCAGGGATTTGTTACTCTAGCATTTATTAAATATAAATAAAAATGTATTGTCTTTCTGTAGCCTTACTGGTGATAAGTCCCATCTCTTCTCATCTCATGTAATATAATGGAATTAACTTCTCACTTAGCAGATAGATACAGAAATGTACTATATCATGAATTGTATGTTATTTAGTTGTAATTGTATGACTATTGTTTATCTGTTACTTCTTCACTTAAGCAGTATCAAATGTTCTATTTGCTTATCATTATCTGTCATACTGTACCTGCTTCTGATTATAGATACATAGTGATATTCAATTATGTAATATAAAAGTATGTAATATAAAATACTGTAAGCCCTCCTTTTATTCCTTTAAAATAAATATTTTGACTAAATAATCCTAGAGTATGACAGGTGACTATAAACACTGTTATAAGAATATCTCACAAAATAAATAAAACAAAGTATTTTCTAGCCACCAGACACCTTAAGTTAAATTTAATCTTTATTAGGTTTTGAACAGTAGCTTTAAACATCAACACACAGTGATGCTGCATAATACTGACATAATATATGGATTACTTTATATGAATCGCTCAAACTATGGACCTAACTGAAACATTAAAATAGTTCATTTATTTTTAGAACATATATGGAATAGGCTGTATGGCATTGTGTATTGTTGTTGTTTATGTTCTCTATATATTATACTTTGGTAAGGGTGCCTGCTGTAATCGTGTCACAGGTTAGAGATGCACTTGCTGTAACCAAGTAGAGTCTGTCTATCATTTCTTAGGATACAAGAGAGAAATAATAGACATAATCTGACTGGTTGTGAATGACAGCACCATTACTCTTTACTTTTAGAATCTTTAGTAAATCTACCCTGTGAGATCTTGAAAAAACACTTTCTAAGCACTTATTCACCTTGTGTCAACTTTGAAACATTATTGATTTTTAGTTTTTATTTCACTCTTTTTTTCTCAGCAGGCAAAGAGCCGTATTGGCAGCAAAATCGGGCATTTCTTTTAGCAATATGATTTATTACCACACTAATGGAAATACAAAATGGGTTACTGCCAGTGATAGCATTGTTATTGATAAACCTACATCTACATGGGGAAACCTACTGTATGTAACATGTATATCCACCTGCTGTTATCACCATATCAGTGATAGCATTGTTATTGATGATGATAAACCTATGTGTATCAATAACAGAAAAAATAACACTTTAATAAGTGTTATTAATGGATAAAATAAATGTATTGTGTTAAAGTTTTACATGTGTTAAGGGAAATGTAAAAAAAATAAAATAACTATTTTTAGACAGTTTTTGCACATGCCTAAACACAAAAACTGCTCAGCCATTACTGTAAGTTAACCCTTATTATCTTGGGCAAGTATTGCAGGGGCAAAAGAGTATTGCTTAGCTTCTCTGGTGAAATGTTTTGGTCAAATTACAGTGGAAAAAAAAACAGATGTTTGACCATGATAGTGCTGTCAATGATAAAGTGATCCCAAATGTAACATTATCTCAGTGCTTCAGCAGTAACGGAGCATATTCTTCCATCCATCTAAATATATATATTGTTATCTGTAGCCAACTTACTGTGATACTGGTTTTGGGTTAATATAAACCTAAATAAACAGAATAGTATTATAAGCAATTGAAAAAAAATGTACAATTCTATTACAGTTTTTTTTTCTTTTAATCAGGCTTAATAGAGAATGTGCATCCATGAGAATCTGTGACATATTGTGTTGTATTTTTTGTGATCAGTAGCTAATGATCACAGGGATTTTGAAAATTGGGAAAATAATATTTTTAGCTTTACCAAAATCCAAGTCTAAGGGGTAGATGACATTTGGAATAGTCCCTTGCAGTCATGTCCTATGTGACCTTTGGGCACTAATGCATGCACCCTGTAAGACATGTTTACCCATCAGTCATTCATGGAGTTGCAGCTAAATGATCATATTTATGTGTAGCCAACATCACAGGGGAACAGCTGCCTTTGCTGGCAACTAAGGATACATTGTGTTATCACAATGTAGAGCAAGGCTTAGTCTTACTATACATATGGGAATGTAACAGTCACCTTTTTTGCCTGGGCACAACAGAGTATAACATTAACTAGGGTACTAATATAGTTCATAAAATGATCTAGGGCACTACTATGGGGCATAAATGTAAAACGTGTTATAGAGATAGGTGTCTCTCTAGAAGCATTGGGGTGGGAGATTCTTCAAGATGCTGCTATGGGGCACACAAAATTCTGGCTATGCCCCTTCTAGTAAATCATTTAGATTTTATTATTTAGTATTACACAATCACAATACATAAAATGCCTTATGTGTCCTTCCAAGCTATTCTGAAATAAAATATAGTCTTTTTGACACAGCAACAAACACTACACAAACTGAATAAACTAAACAAAGTATTTGAACCACATCTCTGCTTTATAGTGAGCTATGTTATGGTAAGAAAAAAAAATATAATTTGAGATGCTCTTTTACCTAAGGCCAGCAATTATCCACTGATTTGATTTGATATTTCTGGAGGGAAGTTACAGATTTACAGTAGAGTTTAGGGGGCAAAATCATCTTATACATGTCACAACCCTGGCTAGTTTTTACCTTTGCTTTGAGACTTTCCTCTGCCAGCTGCTCCATGGATCTGTGTTTGTAATTCACCTGGGAGATCTGCTCTGAAATATGCTGGTTTTAACATTTCTGAGTGTGCAGACTGCTCTCCATCCCACAGTGATTAGCCACCTGGACTCTCCTCTGTCTGTGAGCATTGCTAGTCTTAATTGGAATCGTAGGTGTGGTCCTGATTCTCATGGGCTGCAGAGATGATAACTCTCTCTGCATGCTGTGCCTTCCACCACTCAGAATACTACTGCCAGACCACCTGTCCGTATCCTCCAATTGCTGCCAGACCCAGGGTATATATATCCTCCCCTGATAGCATTCCTTGCCTGAACATCACGTTACGTTCCGTGGTGTACAGCTTATGCTATAGCTGTACCTCTGAATACAAGTGTTTCCCAGGCTCCTGCTGGTTCCTAGACCAGTTTTATCTACTGCCATCTCCATTCGGCTTCCCAAGCCACAACCAGTAGCTTCCATACTGCCATCTATCAACTATGGCAACCAAGCCGCAACAAGCAGCTTCCACGCTACCATCTATCATCTACGGCTCCCAAGGCACCACCAGTAGCTCCCGAGCTCCCACCGCTCACCTTACGACTCCCTAGCCACTCCACGTAGCTCCCATGCTACCATCATTCTCTACATGGCTTCCCAGCAGCACCAAGTAGCTCCCGTGCTACCACCAGTCACCTCACGGCTCACTAGCCGCACCAAGTAGCTCCCGAGCTGACACCGCTCACCTTACGACTCCCTAGCCACTTCACGTAACTCCCGTGCTACCATCAGTCTCTACACGGCTTCCCAGCCACACCAAGTAGCTTCCATGCTACCATCCGTCTGCAAGCCCATCTACTGGTACCACATCCAGCTCAGTAAGCCTTACTGCCAGTCCCAGTCCGGTTCCTCCAAGTTCCTTCTGGTCCCACTCCAATGTTTCAAGTTTCCATTTCCAGTCATTCATCATCAATGGCAGTTCTCACTGCTACCCAATTCTTATGTTAAAAGAGCTATTCACGTTACCCATGGTTCCAGTCAAGTCGGTCTCTGCTGAATCCAGTTCATCACCAGAGTCAGGTAAATCACAAATACTAATTGTGACAGTATGTTCAGGCCTAACGATGGTGGTGGATCAAGCACCTAATCCTGGATCAAGTGCTTTCCGTAACCTTGGATTCACAGGAGGCTGTACAGCATCAAGTATTACAGCTTCTGCAAATTCTGACTAACCGGCTAGATGATACCCAAATCTTACCTGAACCCCTAATTATCTTCCATCAACTGCTGGAACAGCTCTACTTAGCAAAATTTGTGAGGTAATTCCTGAATTTCTTAGAGCTATCTCTGTCTCAACTCGAATCTTGGTCTTGGAATCTCAAAGAACCAAAGATTCTTCCATGCCAAGTAAAGTGAGACATCGAAGTTACCCATACCCCAAGCTCTCTGTGGCTGAATGCCAGCAGCATAAAGATTTACATCTCTGTCTCTATTGCGGAGCTTCTGACCACTTTATCAAAGATTGTTCCCTTTGCAATTCCAGCAGTAATAAAATGTGTCAATGTTCTGGTCCCAGCCTGGATTCTGCCTATTCTGGTCCCAGCCCAGATTCTGCCTGTTATGGTCCCAGCCCGGATTCTGCCTGTTCCAGTCCCAGCCCGGATTCTGCCTGCTCCGGTCCCAGCCCAGATTCTGCCTGTTCCGGTCCCAGCTCGGATTCTGCCTGTTCCGGTCCCAGCTCGGATTCTGCCTGTTCCGGTCCCAGCCCAGATTCTGCCTGTTCCGGTCTCAGCCCGGATTCTGCTTGTCCCAGTAGGGGACTCCAGTTGGCAACCCCAGGAGGGGTCTCCAGAGTCTCAACCCCCGGAGGGCCCTCAAGTCTCGTAACCCAAGAAGGGGTTTTGAGTCACTCACCCACGGAGGAAGTCTCTGTCCTTGCATCCCAAAAGGGGGGCTCATGTTCCATACCCCAAAAGGAAAAGTCAAGTCAGCTTCCCCAGAAGGGGATTTTGGGTCCCATACTCCAACAGGGAGTATCAAGTTCTGTACTCCAGGAGGGGACCTTTAGTCTCTCACCCCAGGAGAGGGTTACAAGAATTATGCCCCAGGAAGGGGCCTAAAGTCTCATACCCCAGGATGGGGTTTTTAGTGCTATTCCCCAGGAGGGGAATTCAAGTGCCTCACTCCAGAAGGGGATCTCAAGTCTTGCACCCCAGCAAGGGGTCTCAAGTCTCATGTCCCCGGATGGGGTTTCTAGTGCTATTCCCCAGGAGGGGAATTCAAGTGCCTCACTCCAGAAGGGGATCTCAAGTTTTGCACCCCAGCAAGGGGTCTCAAGTGTCATGCCCCAGGTGGGGGTTCCAAGTCTCGTGCCCCAGGAGCGGGTTCCAGGTTCCAGTTCCCAGGGAGAAGTGTCATGTACTACTAATCCTGATCATGGCTCCTGTTCAGCATCTCCAGAAAATATCGTTCCAGGAGATGACAGTTTCTGTAGTCTGTTATCAGCCTCAATTGTTGAAGCTGCTGTCTCTGGCTCCTCAGGACTCCTTCCAGTTCCTTTAGTTGGTCCAAGTACCGAACAGCTGTCAACTTCAGTTGTTTTGACTCCTCATCAATCACAGCATCCTTAAGTCTCTTCCAGCCCTGCACTTGAATGTGCTCCACAATCCTCGAACACACAAACTTCATCAGATACTCCAGGATGCAGATATTTTGATGGGGACTTATCACAATACTTTGCATTACTGGAGCAATATGCTGCAATCATGGAAGCAGATCCAGCTTGTGGTATCACTCCTACCAACTTCACTAAGTTCCTTCTCCTTTCCTTTAGTGGCAAAGCGATGGACTGGGCCAATCCTATCATCGAGTCCAATGATCCAATGCTTCTAAATATAAAGACTTTCAGTGAAGCTGTTATCACAGAGTTTAGTCCTAACCCTGTAAAAAAAGATTCTAGCGAAGTTCCCAGTTCCAAAGTATTGTTCAAACTGTCTATTTGTGCTACCAAGAATTTGTCCTCCACTCCCCTGAAGTCCGAACAAGGTCAACTTTTTAAGGGCCAGCGTGCTGAATGCCAAGCATCCAAGGAAAGTAGTACTACAGAATCGGCATCCCTGAACATGAGATGTGCGCACATCTCCTTGTTACCTTCATACAACTGTACCTCCAAAAATATAGACTTTGACAAAGTTTCTAGCAAGAGGTTGTCACCCTCTGATGTTATGCGCCTATATACCGCTCGTATGGTACAGAATGAAACACTCCTCCGAGAGAAGAAGTCTCGAATGACCCTTAGGAACCAACCTACTAACACCATTAGAACTGGTCAAGTTTCGCTTAGATCCTCCCAGGTGTCCTATCTGTCTTCAAGCCATACTAATTCTTGCATTTCACCTTTAGACACTGACTCGGAATCTGAGTTCGATCATGCATTCGATAATAATACATTCTCTGAAGACCATCTGTCATTTGACCCTGTCCTTCCCAGTCATGTATTTCCTCAGGAGTTGCCCGAGAGAGCAACGGCATTCCGGGGTAATTATACCAGAGATAAAAGCAAAATAATGCCGGTTCTATATCTTCTCATACCAAATCTTTGTGTACTACATTTCCAGAAGACTGTCCTCATTTTGGGATTACTAAAGACTTCCTAGGTGATAAAGGTTCCACCTGTAGTGAGGAAGAATGAATGGTATACTTACTCTGAGGATGAAGATGTCTAAAGAGATGTTTTCAGAGTTATGGTGCCCTTGTGTTTGAAGCTCCTATAATGTCATGTTTGGAGGAAAGTTTTTCAGTTTCCTTGGTGTCTAATTTTTTCATGTTCTCCTATGTATTTATTTGGGTGTTCAGAGTCCACCCATGAAGAGGGGGGTACTGTCACAACCCTGGCTAGTTTTTCAGTTTGCTTTGAGACTTACCTCTGCCAGCTGCTCCATGGATCTGTGTTTGTAATTCACCTGGGAGATCTGCTCTGAATCATGCTGGTTGTAACATTTCTGTGTGTGCAGACTGCTTTCCTTCCCACAGTGTTTAGCCACCTGGACTCTCCACTGTCTGTGAGCATTGCTAGTTTTAATTGGAATCGCAGCTGTGGTCCTGATTCTCACGGGCTGCAGAGATGGTCACTCCCTCTGCATGTTGTGCCTTTCACCACTCAGAATACTACTGCTTGACCACCTGTCCATATCCTCCAATTGCTGCCAGACCAAGGGTATATATATCCCCCCATGATAGCATTCTGAGCCTGAACATCACGTTACATTCCATGGTGTACAGCTTATGCTATAGCTGTACCTATGAGTACAAGTTTATCCCAGGCTCCTGCTGGTTCCTAGACCAGTTCTATCTGAAAACCTGCTGTGTCCAGCAATCCTGCTACTGCCATCTCCATTCAGCTTCCCAAGCCACAACCAGTAGCTTCCATGCTACCATCTATCAACTATGGCTCTCAAGCCGCAACAAGTAGCCATCTATCATCTATGGCTCCAAAGCCGCCACCAGTAGATTCCACGCTACCATCTATCAACTATGGCTCCCAAGCCGCAACAAGCAGCTTCCATACTACCATCTATCATCTATGGCTCCCAATGCCGCAACCAGTAGCTTCCATGCTACCATCTGTCATCTATGGCTACCAAACCGCCACCAGTAGCTCCCAAGCTACCACCACTCACCTTACCACTCTCTTGCCACTCCACGTAGCTCCCATGCTACCATCAGTCTCTACAAAGCTTCACAGCTGCATCAAGTAGCTCCCATGCTACCAGCGTTCACCCGACGGCTCACTAGCCGCACCAAGTAGCTCCTGAGCTACCATCACTCACCTTACAACTCCCTAGCCACTCCACGTAGCTCCCATGCTACCATCAGTCTCTAAATGGTTTCCCAGCCGCACCAAGTAGCTTCTGTGCTACCATCCATCTGGAAGCCCATCTACTGATACCCCGTCCAGCTCAGTAAGCCTTCCTGCCAGTCCCAGTCCGGTTCCTCCAAGTTCCTTCTGGTCCCACTCCAACATTTCAAGTTTCCATTTCCAGTCATTCATCATCAAAGGCAGTTCTCACTGCTACCCAATTCTTATGTTAAAAGAGCTATTCACGTTACCCATGGTTCCAGTCAAATCGGTCTCCGCTGAATGCGGTTCATCACCAGAGTCGGGTAAATCACAAACACCAATTGTGACAATTTAGATTCTGGGAACAATATACATATTCAGGAAATGGGTGTGTGAAGGGGAGTAATGTAATAAGCATTAATAATTATAGGAGCGTGGCCTGGAGTAGCATGGCATAGGATGAATTTGGCAGCTTTCCCGCTTTCATCCAGTTAAAAAATCCTGTTTGTATGGACATACTCTCTCTGGCTATGGTGTAGCAATGAGGTATTCTTTCCTGCATCTCCTGAGGTTCACCAGCGGGCTCTTTGTCCAGTGCCTACTTACCTGTCGCATGCTGATCTCTGTTGCTGGGTCCCATGTTGTGGTGTTCCTGGCTCTAACAGGTGTTCTCTTGTGCTGTGTGGCTCCTTCCTGCTTTCTGGCAGTGACCTCCACTGGCCCAGCTGCGCTGCTTCCTGCATGTTGCTCCTACAATTTCTTTTAGGCTGTCCTGGTGACATGGGATGTGCTGGCGTAAATGTAAGTTTACCATCTGCTATTTGGGTTTGGGGGAGTTGGGGGTTTGTAGGTAGATTAGTGTAGTTTAGGGGAGGATGGGTGTTAGGTAATCCAAAGTATAACTAGGTTGGGTTTGGTTATACAAGGTGGGGGTTTATGGTGAGGTTTCTTTTGGGTGTATTTGTTATGTTTTGTTATTTTGGCAGATATTGGTTTGTGTAATATACAGTTAATATATTTAGGATTTTACTGGCTGCATATTTACATATTTTTTTGCCTCTTCTAATTACCTTGGGTATCAAGATACGTAAACCCGAATGGTGCCTTTGGGTTCTTGTATGCTCCTTTACTAGGGGATTTTGAGTATATCCTGTTTAGTCTAATAGTTTTTGTAACAATATATTGGTGTAAAACCATTTGTATGCTGCATTTTATGTGTATTCCCTGCCATGATTAAGTTTGCTTTCTTTATGTTATTTGTTTTGTTTATAATCTAAAATTTCAATAAAAAAGATTGAATTTAAAAAAATCCCACTAATAATTATTAATAATAATTCATTGCAATAATGTGTTTCGGATATTTAATCACACCTTGCTCTCTAATTTTAATTACTGTAATTTACTATTTTGGGGCTTAATAGTTTATTAAATAATGTAATTTCCATTGCTAAATTTCAGAATTCATCATTATAGTGAAACTTATAATCACCATGAAGATTATACATGCCTAAATTCACAAGCATTGTTTTTAAGTTGTCATTAACCACTTGCCTGGTGTGGTCGCATCTGATGCAACCAGTCATAAAAGACCAGTGGGAGGCTGCTGGAAATCTTCCTGCATCCGCCAATCTAAGAGGGACTGCCCAGTCCCTCTATACCAGCAGCTCCACCTCCATTGTGTCCCAATTACTGCTGGCCACAATGATTGGGCAGTTCAGCTGTACCCAGTAGCTGAAGAACAGCCGCAGCTTAGGTAGCAGCATATTCACTCAGTGTGTCCCAATCACTGTGGACAGCAGTGATTGAGCTGCACCCCTCTCTATGCATACCTGGCAGCTGCTCCTCTATGCATAGAACAATAAGTGCTCCCGTCGGTCTCCCCTCTGTGCACACCCGGCAGATGCATAGAGGAGCAGCCACTGGGAATAATAAGCACTGCCTGCCAGCCCCCCTCTGAACACATGGTGGCTGTATAGAGGAGCAGCCACCAGGAACAATAAGCACTACCCAACACCCCCCTCTGAACACCTGGTGGCTGCATAAAGGAGCAGCCACTGGGAACTATAAGCATTGCCCACTGTGCCCCCCTCTGAACACACAATGGCCGCATAGAGAAGCACCGCTGGAAACATTTACACTGCCTGCCCCCCCACCACCCCTCTGAAAACCTGGCAGCTACAGAAAAGAGCAGCCACCAGTTAAAGACATACTGCCCATCACCCCTCCCCCCTCTGAACACCCAGCAGCCGCAGAGAGGAGCAGCCACTGGGAAAAGTCACAATGCCCGTTTTCCCCCCCTTTGTACAATAATCAGCAGTAGAGAGGAGCAGCCACTGGGAACAGTCACACTGCCCATTACCCCCCTCTGTACAATCATTAGCTGCAGAGAGGATCAGCCACTGGGAACAGTCACATTGCCTGCTGTTTCCACCTCTGAACACCTGGCAGCTGCAGAGAGGAACGGCCACCAGGAGAATTCAGTGCTGCCTGCTGTCCCACCTCTGTGCACAGAAAAATCTTCTTTTTTTTTTCCCATCGATGGCAGCCCAAAGGCCACAGCCTGTGCATGTGCAGAGCTCAACAATCAGTTTCTAAACCATTGATTGTTTTCGAACAATAGTTTAAAACCATTGGCCAACAATGGTACAGCTGTTGATAACCATTACTTAAGTATTCCATGCAAATTACTATTTTTATTGTGTACTGTGTTTAAAAATATAATAAAAGTATGTTGGATAAGTTTTAATTAGATGTTCTTGATCTAATGCAATCATAAAAAATTACATTTTCTGAACGTTTTTTGGAAAAAACAGTAGCCAGTTAAGTGGTTAGAACCATATCCATAAATGTATTTTGCAGCAGTCTTAAACGCTCTAGCATTTCTAAAATATATTCTAAAAACTGGTCTACATAACACCCTGTTCACAAATATTGAGATACATTTGGACAAATGATCCAAATTGGGCAAACGATTATCAACCTTCACCTATTTGACACTCACAGGCATAAGAAATTTGGGTCAAGAATTTGCCTGCAAAACAAATTGATTCCCTTGCACCCAATTTTGATTTGCAATGGGTATCCAGATACCTGCAGAATACAACTTTAAAAACCTGTTCCTGAAGCTGTGAAAAAATAGAGCACACCCCCCAAAAAAAATCTCTCACCCAATAGAACTAGACATGTTGAATATGGATTTAAAAAAGTGGGTATTAAAAATATTGAAATGTTTTTGAACTAATCCCATTTTTGAGAATTAGACTCTGGGGTAAATGTGATAGGGTGTGGAGTTCTGACATCAGCAAGTCCTGTGCAAAACTGCTCGATGTTTTAGAAAAGCAGTTATTTACCAGGCAAAATCCACCTGGTTTTGCCTGTGAAATAACTGCTACTTGAAAACATCAGGCACGGGACTCGCCAATGTCAGAACTCTGCAGCCTATTACAATAACTACTTTGTCTGCTGATGTTACGCCTGTGTTATGACAGTACTAACAGTCTGCTTCTCCATTTGTTTATACCAAATTGCAATTCAAATAAAACTCTATACCATAGTGTTATTATAACATCAAAAGAGGATGTACAGCATATTTACCCCAATTGGCAGGTAAGGCATCCTACGAGAGGATATGTATGCTCTCTCCTGAAAAATCATATTGTTAAAAGTATACAAAAAAAAGAAACTGTTAAATGTTATTCATGCATATGTTTGTTTATTAACTGCTATATAACTACAATATTTCTATACATTTGGCCTGATAAGAGAAAATGTGACCTGTGGTGTGTGTGTGGCCAGTGCCACTTGAGTGTGTACCCCACTATACTATGATCTACCCAAATTCAAAAAATTAGAGGAAAGAAGAAATTACATGTTAATACTTCAAATTTATTTTTAATGATCTATGGCCAACTGTGTGGCTGGTGAAATTGCTGTCATAAATATGGGCCTATTATTATGTAGAGGTCTAGATATGTTGTCCTATCTGCCCCATGGTTAATCTGGCCCTGTTTGTAAATGGGTTCAATTCAAGGTACACATAACACACCTACACTCCGCTCTCAGGAGATGCCTAGAAGAGGGCCCAGTTTTACAGGGAAATAAAGATTTAGGTTTAGCTTTGCAGGGATCTGTTCTTCTAGTGTTTATTAAATATACATTTAAACTTTGTATCTCTGTAGCCTTACTGGTGATAAGTCCAATTTCTTCTCATTTATAATATAATTCTCAATTATTCCTTTTCACTTAGTAGATAGATACAGAAATGTACTTTATCATACATTTTACTGATGTTATTGTTTTACATTTGTGTAATTGTATAAAGTGTCTGTTACTACTTTACTTAAGTCATACCAAATCTCTTTGTTTACCATTATATGCCGTACTGTACCTGCTTCTGATTATGGTTACATAAATGATATTCAAATTCCTAAGTATGTATTATAAATACTGTATACTCTCCTTTTACTCCTTTAAAATAAATATTTTTGTTATGCCTATTTTTATTATTGTTGACAAACAAAATCATTTTTTGACTAATGATTGATAAAAGGAACTTACTTACATCAATCTGAATACGGCTTAACCACAAATGCCCCTTTCCTATACATTACTAGTATTTCAGCAGCCTTTCATTAAAGCTATAAATTGTATATTCATCACTAGTATCATAATAATGAGTTGCTCTAACTGTAATCATTCTTGTCTGCTGTCTATCTGCTAACTGGGATCTGACCAGTTTCTTTTTGTTTCTCTGCACACATTAGTATATTTCTATGAATTTCTACATTCCCCATGTCACACATATTGCTGGGTTATTAAAGCCTAACTAAATGCATAAGGTAGGAGGTTATTCCTGAGAGGATTACAGCCACTGGGCCTGATTAAGAGGTGGATGCAGTTTTGATTTTATTTTGCAAGTGGGAAATGTTTTGACTATGTCACATACTTCAGAGCATACTTGCCGACATTCAGCTCCCTCCTTCCGGGAGGGAGCTGAATGCCTGCATTCTGAGGGGGGCGTGGCCTGGCTATGATGCCATTTTGGGGGCGGGGCTGGGGCGTGACCGCACAATCACATCATTGTGGCCCCGCCCCCTCTTCACAATGCCAGAAAAAAGGCATTGTGAAGCAGGGGGCGGAGCCACGATGACGTAATTCAGCGCGAATCGCGTCATCGGGCCCCCCGGCAGCGGGGGTTTTTACTAGTAGTCTGGGTGGTCGGGAGAGGCATCCGATATTCAGGAGGCTCCCAACCAAATCGGGAGGGTAGGCACGCCTGCGTCAGAGCCGCACTGCACATGTGCTGCAATGGACTAGCAACAGTGGTGGAAGCAGGGTAATTGACAGACAATGAACATTTGGGGTGGCCTCAGTACAAAATATGGTGGCTGCAACTTTTGCATAACTTGTCAGATCCGGAGCAGCGATTTTCTTTGCGTCTACCTCTGAAATAGGCCCAATGTCTCATTTGCAGGAATCAATCCCAAAACTTCAGTGCTGCAAGACAATAATGCTATTCATTACACCATCCCTGCTGCCCAGAAACTGCATACCTCTATTAATAAAAGGTCAATAAACCCTTTTGCTGGAGAAAACACGGGTTTTCATAGGTAAAAGTTGTTGCATTCACATCACACTAATAAATGAATGTGATTACCAACAGGGGCGTCGAGAGGGGGGGAGCAGGTACAAATTACCTGGGCCCAGGCTTGCTGGAGGGGCCCGGCGGGGGCCTTGATTTGGCACTGCCCCCCCTCCCTCCTACATTGCAGCAGCCCAGCTGTGTGCTGGGCTGCAGTGGGAGTGCTCGCAGCAGCTGGAGCAGTCTCCTATGCCTATGGGGGGAGCGATCATGCTGATCTTGACCCCCATTGGCTGTGCGCCAGGCTGAGGGGCTCACAGTGCCCCCCTCCCAGTGAAGTGGCACTGCTAAAATGCTTTTTTTATTCTGTGTTTTTTTCCTAAGTGGACATGGCCACGCCTCCCCTGATTAGGCCATGCCCCCTGTCACCCGGGCCCGCCGCGGTTCTTGGCTGCCCTGGTTACCAATAGCAATAATCACCAGTGGAAAAAAAATATTTTTCAAAGTCTAGCACTTTTCCAACTGTGAAGTGCTGGATGTGCATGTATTTCTGCCAAACATATGCTATGGACAGCACTAATACTCAGTGTTATTGTACAGTTTAAAATAATTGTTGAGACTATTAGTATTTCTATTCTTAATAAATGTATACCTAACATCAGTCATTATAAATATGTGCCCAATGTGCCTGCCCCCATAAATTTGTCCTAAATATATCTGTCGATATAAATGTGTGCCAAACATCTGCCCCTATAAATGTGTATCCAATGTATCTACCCTATAAATGTGTCCCTAGTGTATCTGTCCATATACATGTGTGCCCAATGAGTCTACCCCCCTAAATGTGTCCCTAGTGTTTCTGTCCCTGTACATGTGTGCTCAATGTGTATAACCAATAACCCCATAAATGTATCCTGAGTATATCTTTCCCTATACAAATGTGCATAATGTGTCTACCCCATTAATCCTAAATGTATATGCCCTTGTACATGTGTACCCAATGTGGCTACCTCCATAAATGTGTCCTAAGTGTATATGCCCCTGTACATGTGTGCCTAAACTCACAAACGTGTCCTAAGTATATCTGTCCCAATAAATGTGTGCCAAGCATCTGCCCCTATAAAAGTGTGTCCGATGTAACTACTATATAATACTCCTTTTACACCGACTTTACAATCTCGGGGTGATGCACTTGAATGTGCATCAACCCAGGATTTTTGTGGGTGTAAATATATCAACCTGGGTCCAGTGACCCGGGGATATGACCCGGCTGGATTGCATGGTTGAGTATGTGTCATTCCTGTGTCACCCTGCAGTGTAAACTGCGCAAACCAGGTCACGATAACACGGAGCTCACCGCATGCTGCCCGATTGGCCAGCTTCAATGGTGCTTGCAGTTGACATAATCCAAACGTCCACTGCCAGGCCAACAATAAAGGAGCAGCACACAAAATCCGACCTCTGTGCCTCCAGACCGCTTCTGAGTAAGGTAAGGGAGTCTTGGAGGGGGAGGGAGGGTAAGAAGCACTGCAAACAATCACTGGAGAGCCGGGTCAGTGCTGAACGGGGCTGACCTGGGTGCTGCAGTGTAAAAGGAGGTCTGTCCGGGGTTTGATATGGGTTAGAAATGTGTTCCATCCTGGGACAGACCCGGGACTTTGGTGTAAAAGGGGTATAAATGTGTCCCTAGTGTATCAGTCCATGTACATGTCTGCCCAAAGTTTCTACCCCAGCATAAAGGTGTCCTGAGGGTATCTGCCCCTGTACCTGTGTGCCCAATGTGTCAACCCCCATAAATGTGTACTGAGTGTATCTGCCCCTGTACAGGTGTGCCCAATGTCCAGAGTGTATCTGCCCCTGTACATGTGTGCCCAATGTGTATATCAGTCCCAATAAATGTGTGTCCAATGTATCTACCATATAAATGATTTCCTAGTGTACCTTTCCCTGTACAAGTGTGCCTAATGTGCCTACCCCCATAAATGTGTCCTTAGTGCATCTGTCCCTATACAAGTGTGCATAACGTGTCTAAAACATATATTTGTCCTAAATTTATATGTGGCTACATCCATAAATGTGTCCTAAGAGTATCTGCCCCTGTACATGTGTACCCAATGTGTCACCCCTATAAATGTCCCTATAAATGTGTGCCAAGCATCTGCCCCTATAAAATTGTATCCAATGTAATTACCCTATAAATGTGTTCCTAGTGTATCTGTCCATGTGCATATATGCCTACCCCTTAAATGTGTCCTGAGTGTATATTTCCCTATAAGTATGTGTGCCCAATGTTTCTACCCCATTAAAAATGTGTCCTGAGTGTATCTGCAACTGTACATGTGTGCCCCTATAAAAGTTTGCATGATTTATCTACTGTTCCTATATATGTGTGCATATGCCTCTGTACATGTGTGCCCAATGTGTCTACTCCCTTTAATGTGTCCTAAAAATTATCTGATGTAATTACCCTATAAATGTGTTCTTAGTGTATCTGTCTTGTACATGTGTGCCCAATGTGTCTACCCTGATTAATGTGTCCTAAGTGTAACTGACCCTGTACATGTGTGCCAAAAGTGTCTAACCCCATAAATATGTCCTTACTGTACCTTCCCCTGTGTCAGGACCTGGGTTTTTTTTTTACCCAAGTTTGAATCAAGAGTCGAAGCAGGAACAGTCTTGCTAAACTGAAAGGCATCTGTTTTAATGGGAGTATTTAGATTCATGGAATTAAACAAATATATAAATACTGTGGTTGAACTAAGGATACATTTCTGGCAGGGAATAAAAGTCCAATTGCTGTGGATCTGTGAAACAAGTGTCTGATAATAAATCAAATCCAATAGATGTGAAGCAGAGAAGCAGGTGTCTGGTAATGAATTAATTCAATTGATGTGAGGCAGAGAAACAGGTGCTTGGTAATGAACTGACAGAGAAGAATTTCCAATAGAGGTATGCTAAGGATCAGAGGGCCTGATTCAGAGCTAGACGCTCTGACAGAGCGCTCGCTCTGAATCAGGGTAGGCCTACCTAAAATTGGAGCTGCCTCCTGGCCGCTCCCATAGCTGTGGGTGACCACCCACAGCTTATGCGAGTGGCCAAAAAGATGGTAACGATGGTCAAGACCATCGCGACCATCGGGCTTGTGACAAGACCCTTGTGGTAGGGTCTTGTCTGCCACAAGCCCAGAGTGCTTTTGGCTCTATCAGAGCCAAAAACACTCCCACTGACATCACTAGTGATGTCAGTGGGGCCGGACCCAGATAGTAGGCGTTCCCATGGGAACGACTCCCTCTGGGCAGCTACGCCCCCGGCACGCCCACCAAAGGGGGCATGCTGTCACTCACCATCAACAGCACGCCCCCTTTGGTGCGAGACCCGGAGCGATGGCTTCCCCGTCGCTAGCCGGGTCTCGTGCATGCGCACGACGGAGCAGCATCCATCATGCGCATGCGCACTTGGGCAACATCGACCCGCTTGCGAGAACTCAGTGCTCACGAGCGGGTCTGAATCAGGCCCAGAGTTCTGTAAACTGCAGTGGGTTCTGAGTGCATGCGGCTGTTCATTAACAAGTGGAGGGTGAGTCATGGGGTATAGCTGGTGCAGGTATCCTGGGAACTGTCTGGAATGCTGACAGGAAGCAAACTAGACACTGCTAAGACTGCAATATACCAAGGCTAGGGAGCACAGAGAACTCTAACACAGCAAGGGTGAGAACATGTTGCACTGGCAATTAGAGGGTGTGCTGAATACCCTTAAGTACCATGGGAAGGTGCAAGATAGGTTGCTAAGAGTCACATGCAGAGCTTCTTCCTAATTGGCCCATTCAGGTCACATACCCAAAACCAAGATGGCTTGTAGCAAAAAGCGGATTTTGGTGCCTGCATGGCCATAACTGTGCAGGATATGTTAATGGTTTAAACATGTAACTTGCCTTTTTTAACTTTATATGTAATGTCTTTTGTATGTGGATAGGTACCAAAGCTCCTCTGAACTAATTCCCTTTTGAAGATCAGCAAATAAGGTCATAGGAAGGTCTGTCTTCCTGGGCCAGCCATAAAACTGTTTCAATGTTTAGAACATAAAGAAAAATGTTTGTGCAACATCTAGCCAGGCCCATGATAAGCTGTCATTAAGAGCCCTGTGTCCTGTTCCTGAACAGAGATCAAAGCAGGACTGCTTATACCAGAGACACACAGTCTTCAAAAGGTGTGGATTCCCTCACCTAAGTCCAGGGGTATGTTTATTGACATAAGTCTTGGAGCTCAAACAGGAGAGAATGAACAGTGACCTAACCCCTGCTCAAGTGACCAAGAAACCCTGTGTTACAGTCACCTAAGCAATGGAAGGGTTAAACTATCAAAATGGAAGGTTAGTATTCCCCCACAAGGGGGGTGAGGGGGAAATAGCTGGGCACACAGGGATAAAATACAGGTTCACTGGACATAAGGTGTGATTCTCTGCTTGAGGTTGTTGACAAGACACAGGGCACCTGAATTCGTCATTGGGAAGGCCTGATCCCAAAGCTGTTCTATCCGTCGCGATCTGAATGGTCTGTTTTCTTCCATATTATTATTTCCTTTGCTTTACTTGAATTTGTGATTAACTGTATTTCTGACTTTTTGTAACATCCTTATAACCTTTGTAATTTTTGTACAGAAGCTTTGAAGATATTTCTTGAAATAAACTAAACTAATTTTAGTTCTTGGAATCTTTGTTTTTATGACCCAAATGCCTCATGTTTGGCATGTTACCTATGTTTAAATATTGATAATTTGTGTGTACAGGTGAGAGCAGAAGCTTGCCTTGCTCTTTAGCATTAAATTGGTCTCCTGCTGGTGGCAGATACCGGAGTTAATAACTACACGCACTGAGGGACCGATGTAAGGTCACGGCAGCGACTCTCAGATTGTCATATCTGAGAAGAGTCGTCACGGCGGTTCATAACAATTTGTTCATAGTGGTGGGATAATAAAAAGTGTTTTAAGTGAAAAAAGGAGTAATCTGAGGGAAGAACTCAATTTCACCAGATTCTAGAACTCAAAGCTTATATTAGTAAATAGTCACACAGTGAAAGCAATTTCTGTTTTGCCAACCCTGTTATTTTTATTTTAGTGAATGATGGCCACAAAGTACAAAAAGCTCAAGAAGGAAGAGCTGGGTGCATGGTGTGTGCAGAAAGGTCTGGTCTGGATGGATCATTCTAATAAGAGATTGATCCGGGATCTAGTAGACAGAGCATTAGGATGTCAGAGAGTCGGTACTGGAAAGGAGTGCATCAGCAGGGGCTACTGCATTAGCATGGGATGTACCCTGTACTGGGGTTTTACTTACTGCGGAAAGAAATAGCAGAAAGTTGGACTCTGATGTGAACTCTGTTATCAATGTGAGGCCTGTCACAAGCGTGGAATTTAGGAGCTGTGTTCCCGGACTGGGCCTTGGATCTGTATTATTTGGGGCAGACGCTCGCTGGAGGAGGCTTGGCTTAATGAAGTTTCTCCGCATGAGAGGGTGCAGCGGACTGACAGGGGTTTGAGGAATGCGGCAGAAACGAGATAGCTAGGAAGCTGCGTGGAGCGGCTGGATAGCCTAGGGTAGACGTTGGTAGCTGAGTGGCTACGTAGAGCGGCTGGATAGCCGTGGGTAGACGTTGGTATCTGAGTGGCTACGTGGAGCGGCTGGATAGCCGTGGGTAGACGTTGGTAGCTGAGCGGCTACGTGGAGCGGCTGGATAGCCGTGGGTAGGCATTGGTAGCTGAGTGGCTACGTGGAGCAGCTGGATAGCCGTGGGTAGGCGTTGGTAGCTGAGTGGCTACGTGGAGCGGCTGGATAGCCGTGGGTAGACGTTGGTAGCTGAGCGGCTACGTGGGGCGGATGGATAGCCGTGGGTAGACGTTGGTAGCTGAGCGGCTACGTGGGGTGGCTGGATAGCCGTGGGTAGGCGTTGGTAGCTGAGTGGCTACGTGGAGCGGCTGGATAGCCGTGGGTAGACGTTGGTAGCTGAGCGGCTACGTGGAGCGGCTGGATAGCCGTGGGTAGGCGTTGGTAGCTGAGCGGCTACGTGGAGCAGCTGGAGCGCAGTGGGAAGGCTACTTAGCTAAACTAAGAAACTAGTTGCACTGGCAACTTGTGTGAGCATTGGGGATCCTTTTATAGTGGACACTGGGAGCTGACAGGCTGAGAGAGAAGGAGAAGGCTCCTCATTGGTGGAAGTGGGGTCACATGGGCAATCCAAGATGGCCGTGCCCATGGACCGGAGGACAGCGCTTCCTGGAGGTAGTCAGCGGGGACCAGCGGTGAGCAGGAGCCGGCGTGGGAGCAGCACAGCAGTGGGACCCTCCAGAGGACAGCAGCGTACAGCGCGGGTGCCGGAAGACAGCGCGGGTCAGCGCCCGCACAGGTAAGCGACGGGGTCTGATTCTGGGGTCTCCAGGCTGGCGTGTGACAGAGGCCCATGGAAGCTGCCTCAAATTTATATCTTACCCATGCGTCCGTGGAGCTGGCCAGAGCTGAGTGCCTGGCAGAGAGAGAGAGTTCCATAGAAGAGAGGAGTTCTGCAAAACACCAAGCTGAGGGAAAGAATGCTTTGGCTGGGGCTACTGCAGTAGTCTGGGATGTAACTTGTTCTGGATTGTCACTTACTGCGGAAAGTAATAGAGTAATGCCAGATGCAGATGTGGACTCTATTAGCAAACGGGCAAGGGTTGGAATATATCTCAAAGCTGGATCGATATCTAAACTCTGCTTTTAAGTACATGAAAGAGCCCAACCCAGCTATGGTACTGCAGCTTGTGGAGAGGTTCCATACTACAGAGGCTGCGTAGTGTATGGCAGCCATGGGCCAGGAGGCTGCTGAACACAGAGCTGCCATGGACCTGGAGGCTGCAGAGCATAAAGTGGTTCTGGTCCAATAAGAAAAGGAGGCTGATCACAGGCTCTAGTTGGAGTTAGCCAAACTCAAGCACCAGTCTGTGACCGGAGAAATGAATGGCAAGAGACTCCATGTGTGGGAATTTGATGTAGAAAGCCCAGCAAACACTAGCTGTGGTTTGGGCAATCAGGCAGCCCTGGACATTATAACAGACACTAGACAGAGATCTGACCCATCTGTTAGTTCCAGGGCAACTGTAGGATGTGTGGCAGCTAGGGAGGCTGCAGAGAGCCAATCCATTGCAGCACCAGAGGACCCATTTACCACAATGACTACGGAGGAGCTAACTAAAGAATGTCAGTTGCAAGGTCTCTCCTGCAGTGACAATACCCGCAGTGAGATGATCAGGCAGCTAATGCAGGCACAGGGCAATGCGTACAATGCCTTCAGCTCATATTGCGAGGCAATTCTGAATCCAGCTTATAATATGAGTTGTGTGGAACTGCGGCACTACCTTGAGGATTGTTTTGAATTTGCTCAGGAAGAGTTTGATTATTGGGGCTGGCTCGATACCCCATTCTGGCAACATCAGAGTTGCCAGGTGGATGCTGAAAGGTATTGACTGCAACAACTTCTTTCACCAGCTGAGGAAGCAACAACCCAGCCTACTAGGGTGCCCCACAAGGAAAGGTAACCCCACCAGCACCAGCTACTGTGGAATATGATACTGAGATATCTCATCCCAAGGTGCAGTGTGCACTGCTGAGACAGACTGTTGGTGCAAGCAGCATACCAACGCAGACTGCACAGAAATGGAAACTGGAGAAGGATGATTGTAAGGAGACTTTGTCTGTGAAAGAGGTGGGAGTGTCAGTGAATATTCCCTCAAATGTGTTAGTTGGGACTGACCTAGGTTGTTTGTGAACTACATTTGTGACTGAACCTGATGTACCTCATACAATGTTGCCAGTTTCTTCCACTAACATCATTCCTCCCCAGGTGGCAAGTGATCCCAATAAATCACCAATGTCTATATTTAAGAGTAGGGCAATGATGCCATGTAATGATGAACATGCTTGTGTTGATTTACAGGTACCCAATGAAAATGCACTAGATCAGGTTAATGTGGTTAACACTGATACTGTAATGTCTTGCACCACTGTAGCCAGTAATATTACCAATGCATGTAACATGGTTAGGAACATATGTCTTTGTGTGGGAATTACCAAAAAAAGGCTGTAGGGGTTAATGATATGTCTGCTAAGGATGGTGCCATATGTGTTTGTGCAGTCAATACCTGCTCACCAAAAGCCCAGGCTTAGGGAGAGGGGAGACATACTGCAGCTCATCTCCCCCCTGACTGCCCTCCTGTAACAGTAATCCACATAAACAATACTCCCCCACTGAGAGTATATTAGAGAGTTTAGCCTTTCAAGCAGAGCAGAAGGCTCTAAGTCTATTGAACCATATGACTCATCTCAGGTGTTATGTGATGGTTTCAAATCTTGCCAAGATATGACTCTGTGTAAAGAACCTGAAATGCCCTGTTGTTGGGACTTATGCAAGGAACCCGATATAGTGTGGAATGATGAATATACCCTTAATAGTGATATGTTTAGGGAGAATACTGTCACACATGCTATTGGGTTAGCAGGTAAAACTGTTTCCCCCTAGTTTGAGAGTATCTGGACTTGGAAGCAGGCCAAAGCATTAGGGAGGGGAGTTTGCTTACTAATGTTTTGCTGGGGACAGATCTGGGGAAATTGTTGAATGTTCAAGATGTATGTCCCTTTACCCTAATGTCTGCTAATTCTACTTCTCCTCAGGTACCTGTGGATGCCCATCCAGGCATGGGTAATGATACTAAGAGGAATGGTAATGGGTCTATGTTGAGAAATGGCCTGTTGAAACCGTTATGCTGTACTGAACTTTCCCCTGAGATGTCAAATACCTCTGTGAAGGTCTTTGGTATAGGTGATAATGTGTTTGCTGGTAAACATGTATCAGAGACAGGCAGTCAGAGTATGAGCTAGGACTGAGGTGATGTGATGCTGGGGAAGGTGTCAGTGGCCACTGAGGCCACATATCCTCCCAGGATTTTGGAGAGGGACCTGTGTGATTTTCAGATTCCATCCTAACCCCACCTCTTGCCATGAACTCAATCACACACAAAAACAGGTCTCCACCCACCTCTTGACACCTCTGTGACAAGTTTAGCTATTCAGATGGATCAAGGGGCTTACCCCTCCCTGGACTTCATAAGCATACAAACATATCAGCCTCTAAGTGCAGCCATTTATGACAAGCTGTGCTGGGAGGAAGATTACCTGTGCCAGGGAAGGGCCGGTGCCAACTCAGTACAGGGACAGGATAAGATTGTGTGTGAAAGGGAGGTTGCCATAGGTCTCACTGTATGGGATAATGCTGAACCTCCTCTCACCCATGTTGTAGACTTCCCTAGAAGCATGAACAGGGATTTGTTAGCAGCCATGGGTATACCAAAATTTGTGGCAATGGACACACTACAGGTAGCATCCTTGTCCACCAGATTGGAGCTCATTAGACAGGTTAACATGGGAAAAGAGGGGCCTGGTATAGTGTCATGTACTAGAATCTACTCTTGCAGGTATGGAGAATGATAGCCTAAAAATAGGGACAGAGGCGTCTGGTCCCCAAGACATGTCTAACCCTATGGTGAACAAGCCATGTTTCCCAAATGTGCCTGACGGGGCATGGATGAGCATCAGAAACAGCACCAGAAACAGCAGGTTGGCAAATGTTTCTGAGATGATTACTGAGGACGGAGACTTGTCCAGCCCCCTAGAGCTGCTAAAACAGGGCATGAAGGTAATGCCAGATGATAATGCCTTAGCTGACACTGCAAAGAAGTAGGGTATGTCAGTGTCTCTGCCTACATTTCTGAAACTCCTATTCCCTAAGCCAGCAACCCAAAAATAGTGATGACCACATTGTCAAAAATATGGTACCTGGGTGTGCTCTCTATCCTGACATAGGTCCCAGGGGACTAGACAGGGGCAATATTTGTTCTCGGGTGCTAGGTAGGGAAGTGGTAAGCCCCAGTCCTGTGAAGACAGGACAGAGGGACGAAGGCACCAGGTTCTGGGTGAGCTACAGGAGTCTGAGTAAGCCCACATTGTTTGATGCCTATCCCCAGCCCAGGATGGATGAACTGTTAGATCAGCCCATCCAAGTAGGGTACTGACAACAGTCAGGGCACAGCATTAAATACTGCGGTATGAGGTGCCAACTGTTCCCATACTGATCTGAAAGGGGGAGGTGTAGCGAAAAGTGGAATTTGGCACCCGCATGAGCATAACTGCACAGGATATGTTAATGGTTTAAACATGTAACTTGCCTTTTTTTAACTTTATCTGTAATGTCTTTTGTTAGTGGATAGATGACAAAGCTCCTCTGAACTAATTACCTTTTGAAGATCAGCAAATAAGGTCATAGGAAGGTCTGTCTTCCTGGGCCAGCCATAAAACTGTCTGGATGTTTAGGGCATAAAGAAAAATGTTTATGCAACATCTAGCCAGGCCCATGAAAATATGTCATTAAGAGCCCTGTGTCCTGTTCCTGTACAGAGATTAAAGCAGGACTGCTTATACCAGAGACACAAACAAGACTTCAAAAGGTGTGGATTCCCTCATCTAAATCCAGGGGTATGTTTGTTGACATAAGTCTTGGAGCTAAAAAAGGAGAGAGTGACCAGTGATCGAACCCCTGCTCAAGTGACCAATAAACCCTGTGTTACAGTCACCTGAGTAATAGAAGGGTTAAACTATCCCAAGGGAGGGTTAGTATCCCCCCCAAGGGGGGTGAGGGGGAAATAGCTGGGCACACATGGATAAAATATAGGCTCACTGGACAGAAGGTGTGATTCTCTGCTTTGTAATTTTTGTACATAAGCTTTGAAGATATTTCTTGAATTAAACTAAACTAATTATAGTTCTTGGAATCTGTGTTTATAAGCCTCATGTTTGGCATGTTACCTATGTTTAAATATTGATAATTTGTGTGAACAGGTGAGAGCAGAAGCTTGCCTTGCTCTTGAGCATTAAATTGGTCTCCTGCTGGTGGCAGATACCGGAGTTAATAACTACATGATCTGAGGTACCGGTGTAAAGTCACAGCAATGACTCTCAGATTGTCGTATCTGGGAAGAGTCATCACGGCGGTCCGTGCTGGGCAGCGCACAGCAGTCTGCAGCATGGCAAAGATGCCAGTCTTACCTGCCCCAGCATAGTCTGTTCCCACAGGACCTCCTCGCCCACCTCCTGCCAACCTCCAGGAACCAGCACCCCCACCGGTAGGACCACGCCAGAGCACTTGCACAGGCAGAGACTGCGAGCCAGCAGGTAAGGATTGCTCTGTTTGTGACACCCTGTACCAGTGTGCCCAACATGTCTACCCCCATAAATGTGTCCTGAGTGTATCTGCCCCTGTACATGTGTGCCCAATGTGACTACCCCAAAAAAATGTGTTCTGAGTGTATCTGCCCCTGTACTTGAGTGTCCAAGGTGTCTACCCCAATAAATGTGTCCTAAGTATATCAGTCCCTATATATGTGAGCCATGCATTTGCCCCTGTAAAAGTTTGATTGATGTACGGTATATACCTTATAAATGTGTCATTAGTGTATCTGTCCCTTTATGTTTGTGCCAAATGTGTTAACCCCCATAAATGTGTCCTGAATGTATCTGTCCCTTTACATGTGTGACCAATGTGTCTACCACTATAAATGTGTTCTGAGTGTATCTACCCCTGTACATGTGTGCCCAATGTGTGTACCCCCATAAATGTGTCCTGAGAATAAATATCACTGTACATGTGTGCCCCAATGTGACTACCCCAAAAATGTGTACTGAGTGTATCTGCCCCTGTACTTGAGTGCCCAACGTGTCTACCCCAATAAATGTGCCCTAAGTATATCAGTCCCTATATATGTGAGCCATGCATTTGCCCCTGTAAAAGTTTGATTGATGTACGGTATATACCTTATAAATGTGTCATTAGTGTATCTGTCCCTTTATGCTTGTGCCAAATGTGTTAACCCCCATAAATGTGTCCTGAATGTATCTGTCCCTTTACATGTGTGACCAATGTGTCTACCACTATAAATGTGTTCTGAGTGTATCTACCCCTGTACATGTGTGCCCAATGTGTGTACCCCCATAAATGTGTCCTGAGAATAAATATCACTGTACATGTGTGCCCCAATGTGACTACCCCAAAAATGTGTAGTGAGTGTATCTGCCCCTGTACTTGAGTGCCCAAGGTGTCTACCCCAATAAATGTGCCCTAAGTATATCAGTCCCTATATATGTGAACCAAGCATTTGCCCCTATAAAAGTTTGACTGATGTATCTACCCTTTAAATGTGTCACTAGTGTATCTGTCCCAATATGTTTGTGCCAAATGTGTCTACCACCATAAATGTGTTCTGAGTGTACCTGCCCCTGTACATGTGTGCCCAATGTGTCTACCTTGATAAAAGTGTCCTAAGTATATCAGTCCCTATAAATGTCTACAAAGTGTCTGCCCCTATAAAAGTGTGTCTGATGTCTGATTTATCTGCCTTATATATGTGTCCCTAGTGTATCTTTCCCTGTACAAGTGTGCCTATTGTGGCTACTCCCATAAATGTGTCCTTAGTGTATCTGACCCTGTACAAATGTGTATCTTTCCATTTACAAGTGTGCATAATTTGTCTACCCCAATACATATGTCCTAAATGTGTATGTCCCTGTTTCTGCCACTGTACATGTATGCCCAATGTATCTACCCCCATAAATGTGTCCTAAGCAGGCCAGTCCCTATAAATGTGTGCCAAGCATCTGCCCCTATAAAAGTGAGTCTGATGTATCTACCCTGTGAATGTGTCCTGAGTGTATCTGCCACCTTTACATGTGTGGCCAATGTGTCTACCCACATAAATGTGTCCTAAGCAGGCCAGTCCCTATAAATGTGTGCCAATCATCTGCCCCTATAAAAGTGAGTCTGATGTATCTACCCTGTGAATGTATCATGAGTGTATCTGCCCCTGAACATGTGTGCCCAATGTGTCTACATTCATAAAAGTGTCCTAAGTATATCAGTCCCTTTAAATGTGTGCCAAGTACCAGCCCCTATAAAAGTGTGTCCGAAGTATCTACCCTATAAATTTGTCCCTAGTTTATCTGCCCCTGTACATGTGTGCCCAACGTGTCTACCCCCACAAATATGTCCTAAGTGTAACTGACCCAGTTATTGTGTGCTCAATGTGTCTTTCCTCATAAATGTGTCCTAAGTATATATGTCCCTATAAATGTGTGCCAAGTGTCTGCCCGTATAAAAGAGTGCCAATGTATCTACACTATAAAAGTGTCCTGAGTGAATCTGTCCCTGTAAATGTGTGCCCAATAATTCTATCCTCATAAATGTGTCATGAGTGTATCTACCCCTGTACATGTGCCCAGTGTGTCTACGTGCATAAATATGTCCTGAGTGTATCTACCCCTGAACATGTGTGCCCAATGTGTCTACACACATAAATATGTCCTGAGTGTGTTTGCCCCTGTGCATACAGTGTCTACCCCAATAAATGTGTCCTAAGTATATCAGTCCTTATAAATGTGTGCCAAGCATCTGCCCCTATAAAAGTGTGTCCAATTTATCTACCCTATAAATGTGTTGCTAGTGTTTATGTCTCTGTACATGTGTGCACAATGTCTACCACCAAAAATGTGTCCTGAATGTTTCTGCCCCTGTACATGTATGCCCAATGTGTCTACCCCCATAAATGTGTCCTAAATGTACCTGCCCCTGTACATTTGTGCCAAAGTTGCCTACCCCATAGATGTGGCCTAAGTATTCCAGTCACTATAAATGTGTGCCAAGCATCTGCCCCTATAAACCTGTGTCTGATGTATCTACCCTGTAAATGTGTCCCTAGCATATCTGTCCCTGTACATGTGTGCCCAATGTGTCTACCCCCAAAAGTGTGTACTGAGTGTATCTGCCCCTGAACATATGTGCCCAATGTGTCTACCCACATAAATGTGTCCTGAATGTATCTGCCCTTGTATATGTGTGCCCAATGTGTCTACACACATAAGTGTGCCCTGAGTGTATCTGCTACCGTACATGTGTGCTCAATATGTCAACCCCTGTAAATGTGTCCTGAGTGTATCTGTTCCTGTACTTGTGTGCCCAATGTCACTACCCCATAATGTGTCCTCAGTATAACAGTCCCTATAAATGTATGCCAAGCATCTGCCCCTATAAAAGTGTGTCTGATGTATCTACCCTATAATTGTGTCCGCAGTGTACAGTATCTGTTCCTATAAATATATGCGCAATGTGTCTGCACCTAAGTTTTGCTCATGAGCAGATGCAAAACTAGCTAAACAACATGAACATTGGCATTGCGTGAAACTCTGAATCAGACCCAGAGAATAGATGAAGCAGATGCCACTGCCTGCTGACACTTGTGTGATGGAGGAACATCTACCATACAGGGTTGTCACTGGAGGCTGGAACCATGTATCTGCATGCCCTCACCTTTAACATGTTAGATAGAGAAGGGAAATCATTGATGGTTTGCTTACATTAAAGGCTATTTCTGCTGTGTAGAATGGCAGCCAACATGCCAATCAATGAAGGTAAAAGGGCTTAGCAGAACCCCTTAATGCCTTCAAAGGTAAGATCCATGGGATCTCCACCATTGATGTTGTTAACCATTGATGATTGATGGCCATAGTGAAGGATTCAAATACTGTATCCAGACAGTTGTATTTGGATTCCCAACAGCTAGGGAAATATATAATTAGAGTATACGCTTAGCACCTCAGGTCTGACCATAATAGAACAGACACACAGAGGCCTTGTGACCACATGAAGCACTCTGAGGCAGCCATATTCTTGCCCAAAGCTCAAAATATGGGCTTATGTCTGGGGGAGGTGGCACATGTGACCCTGCCAACAGACCCAGTACACCCCTGAACCTTTACCCTTTTTAATGCACTTCATTGAATTTCACAAATACTGTATGTCACTACTTACTCTCAATATTACCAAATATCCATCTCTTGTCACATTACTTGCAAAAATGGAGTGTGGACAATTTAAAACTGGTCATTTATAATTAGGTCATGGTAAGGTCAGACAATCACAGATGGTGACAGATTATTTTAGGGGCATAGTATGTATACATTTCAAAAAATACAGAACAATATAAATGATGTGCTAGAAATGTTGAGAAAAACTAAGCTCTACTAGAATATTATCTTACCTTAGGCCTAAAATGTCTATTCATTCGTATGGGAAGACCACCAAGCTTTAAAAAATATAGAAGATAGAATTAATTATACATTTTAACATTTGTTCTAATTATGCTGGTATTGTGAAACAACAAAAAGTTTTAATACATTACTTTGTTCAACAACTGTTCTTCAACCATTTGAGATTAGCCCACTATGTAAGCATAAGCGTGGCTACAGCAGGTCTGCAAAAGGCATTTGTGCCCAGCCAAACAACAATGTTTATAGTGTATTTCTTGTTGAGATAATGCAACAAGATAATCTCAACTGTGGCTCAGCACTCGAGAGCAGCAGAAGACATCCAAATGAAGTCAGACACCGTGACCTCTAGTGATCATACAAAATATAAAATATACCTTTTATTATGTCCTTTAAAATAGAATAAGCAAAATTTCTAAATCAAAAACTCAAGATTATGTAAATAATTTATTTTTTAAAATGTGTGTTCTCCACAATATTAATCATAATGTAGTGATCCTTCTATCATACTATATATCACCTCAAATATATTGAAGGAATGAGTATATTAGTTGATTTTTGCTCAAATATTCCACTCAATGATATCCTTAGCTATTATTAAATGATATTATACCACTATATGTTGTAGTCCTTTTCTTTCTTTGGTCACAGAGCACTGTAGGCAATTGTACTCATTTGCTAATTGGTATGGGTGGTAAGGTGATATAACAGATACTAAATACCATAAATGGTATATTTGATAACAGTGGTTATTTAATTAGCACCCGCAACTGATAGGCGATTGGAGGTAATGTACAATGTAAATCAAACACATATTAAACTTATAAGGGCTGAGTCTATCAGTTGCAGTGCTAATTAAATAAACACTCTTGTTTTCTTAGTATTTATTGCTGAGAATCCAGTAGAGTGCTGTAGAGTGCTGTTAACATCTGTCTCCCACTAATTTCAAGGGGGTCACTGATTTGTGTCATTTAGTTAAACTTTTACATGTGTTTTTATACATTTTTTATATTTTTTTTAGACCATTGGAATACAGTAAAACAGCAGCAACTATGATCCATGAATAAAAAAACAATAGTAAATAAACAATAGAAAATGGAAAATGTAACATTATGAACATCATAATTACATTTATTTATTTATTTATTTATTTTACACTGGTAGCACAATATTCATAACACTGGACCAGTTATATGTCTTTAATGGTCAGTGGTTGAAAATATTTTCTATATGTAATTTTTCATTTACACAAGGTCACTGTAAACTTTGATACAGTATTTGTTTTAGAACATATATATTTTTCAGTGATCTGCGGTGAGGTAAATGGCTGAGGAAGCACTGGCTAGTATTAGAGCCAGATTTATGGATACATATATGAATCCGATGGTTCATGTGGGCATTATACAAAGGTGCAGCAGTATATAGTGCTGGAAATTTAGTGAGTTTTCATCAAGAATGTGTGGAAAAGGTAAACAGGGGAGGCAGTGACACTGCACATTAGCATACATGAGCTTTGGCCTGGACATGCACATGCATATAACACAAATAAAGTAAATATACCAGCACTCCTTGTGCTTAGCAGTCAGCAGTGGCTTGCAGCCACAAATGGCCATGCTCTGCCAGCATAGCCCTTTGTCCCTAGCACTACAAGACTAAGACCTACTACTTGGCCACTAGACAGCATCAGGAAAAGGAGCAACGGGTGTGTGAGAGTTTTAAGCACTTCCTGTACTGCTGACTTCCTGCTGGCTCTGGGTGATTTGGAAAACCTAGAATTCTATATATCCTGTTTGAGTTGTGCAGCCCAGAAAACCCAGAGTTCCAAACTTCTATTGCAGGTGCAGAAAATGCCAGACTTGTTTTTCTCTCCCTTAGAGGGAGCTGATCACACCAGAATGTGGGCAATTCAGGTGAGTGACAACCCCTCTCACCACATATCCCACATTTTGCTTTTCCAAGCTTGGGGAAGTGCACTTTTCATTTTGCGATAGCCAAGAGCATTCATCCTTCCAAACCACCTTTCCAGGCATGTCTACTTCATACCCCCTGAATATGGGCAATTTTAGCAGAGAGTGACCATCCTCCTTTCCTTGTGGGCAATGAGTTCTACTTTATGCCACTGACCAGCAGACAAAGTATCCCTCAAAGTACCAGTGAGACATCTCAGTGGTCTAGCGAGAAGTACAGGGACTAGACTTTCTTCTTCCCAAATAGCTTGTTGCCATGCCTTAGGAATGCGATACGGTTGCTGCTTTACAATGACTCCTTCAGGGGTAATTATCTTGTGTGCTATTATGGCAGTGCACCACGGCAGGGAAGAAATGCATCCTGATTATTGCAAATAAAGGCTTTCGGTTCTTTTCACTCTTCTGCTGACAAGGGCCCTCATTCAGAGCCGTACGCTCTGAGCAGAGCGCACACTCTGAATGAGGGCCGGCCTCCATGAAAATGGAGCGTCCTCCTGGACGCTCGTATAGCTGTGGGTCACCACCCACAGGCTATACGAGCGTGCAGTTTGATGGCCGCGATGGTCGTGACCATCGCGACCATCGAAACTGCAAGCCGAAGCCTGCGGTAGAGGTTTTCAACCGCAAGCTCCGGTGTGATTTTGGATCTATCAGAGCCAAAATCGCTCCCACTGACATCACTTGTGATGTCAGTGGGCCGGCTTCTGACGGGAGGCGTTCCCATGGGAACACCCCCATCAGGAAGGCACGCCCCCGGCACGCCTACCAAAGGGGGCGTGCTATCAATCAACATCGACAGCATGCCCCCTTTGATCAGACACAATGAGCGAAGGACTTTCCTTCACTCGACGCGTCTGGCGCATGCGCACGACGGAGCTTCCTCCGTCGTGCGCATGCTCAGTCCAGAACATCGACCCACTTGTGAGCGGACAGCCGCTCGTGAGTGGGTCTGAATCAGGCCCAAGGTGTCCACCAGTGGGACTTCTGTAGGGCAAAGCAAACTAGAGCAGCCCCCAAGGAACATGAGGGGTGGAAGTTTCCAGCACATCCTTGGCAACACCTGTCTGGTGTATATAATCTCTGCCAATATTTAATCAGGCAAAGTGTTGCAGATTTCTGTCCTCAGACATTATTTGCGCAAATATTCCCTCTCTAAAGAGGACTGGCCATGCTTTTCCACTATGATTATTGCAAACACATCCTGATTATTACAAATTAAGGCTTTTGGTTCTTTTTGCTGTTCTGCTAACAAGGACCCTCATTCAGAGCCGTACGCTCTGAGCAGAGCGCACGCTCTGAATGAGGGCCGTCCTCCATAACTATGAAGCGTCCTCCTGGATGCTCGTATAGCTGTGGGTCACCACCCACAGCCTATACGAGCGTGCAGTTTGATGGCCGCGATGGTCGTGACCATCGCGACCATCGAAACTGCGAGCCGGAGCCTGCGGTTGAGGTTTTCCACCGCAAGGCCTGGAGTGATTTTGGCTCTATCAGAGCCCAAATCCCTCCCATTAACATCACTAGTGATGTCAGTGGGCCGGCTTCTGATGGTAGGCGTTCCCTTAGGAACGCCCCCGTCAGGGAGGCACGCCCCCAGCACGCCCACCAAAGGGGGCGTGCTGTCAATCAACATCGACAGCATGCCCCCTTTGATCAGATACAACGAGCGAAGGAAAGTCCTTCGCTCGTCGCGTCTGGCGCATGCGCACGATGGAGCTCCCTCCGTCGTGCGCATGCTCAGTGCAGAACATCGACCCACTTGCGAGCGGACAGCCGCTCGCGAGTGGGTCTGAATCAGGCCGAAGGTGTCTGCTAGTGAAACTACTGTAGAGCAAAGAGAACTAGAGCTGCCCCTAGGAACATGAGGGGTAATGGTTTCCAGCACATCCATGGCAATATCTGTATGGTGTAAATATCTCTTGCAATATTTTTGTCTGGCCATAATCAGCTAAAGTGTCATGGATTTCATCCCTCAGATATTATTTGTGCAAATGTTCCCTCTCCAAAGAGTAGTAGCTCCCCCCCAGTAATGGTGCCCCCAGTAGTAGCTCCCCCCAGTAATGGTGCCCCCAGCAGTAGTAGCTCCCCCCAGTAATCGTGTCCCCAGTAGTAGTAGCTGTTCTCCTGTAATGTTGTCCCCAGTAGTAGTAGCTCCCCCCAGTAATGGTGTCCCCAGTAGTAGTAGCTCCCCCCCATAATGGTGTCCCCAGTAGTAGTAGCTCTCCCCCAGTAATGGTGTCCCCAGTAGTAGTAGCTTCCCCCCAGTGTTGGTGCCCCCAGTAGAAGCTCCCCCCAAGTAATGGTGTCCCCAGAAGTAGTAGCTCCCCCCAAGAATGGTGTACCCAGTAGTAGTAGCTCTCCCAAGTAATTGTGTGCCCAGTAGTAGTAGCTCCCCCCAACAATGGTGTTCCATGTAGTAGTAGCTGCCCCCAAGTAATGGTGTCCCCAGTAGTAGTAGCTCCCCCCAGTAATGGTGTCCCCAGTAGTAGTAGCCTCCGCCCTGCACCCTCCATAATACAGACACACAAGTTACAGATATTAAAAAAAAAAATACACTTACCTGAAATCGACCTTCTGGCTCCGGTCACTGCTCCCGCCGTACATCCGTCCTCCTGGGCTCATGACATCATGATGTCTCTCCCATTACCCACTGCAAGAGCCAGAAGGTGGAGCTCATGATTAAGCTCCAGCCCGCCTCTTGCAGTGGGTGCTGCAGCGGTCAATGAGAGTCGATCTGACTCTCATTGGCTGCTGGGTAACACACATTGCTTCTGCATGGCAGCAATGTGTGTGCAGCAGCAGCCAATGAGAGTCTGTCTGATGCTCATTGGCTGCTGGTTAACACACACATTGCTGCCGCTCGGCGGTGATGTGTGTGCAGTAGCAGCAGCATCCAATGAGAGTCGTCTGACTCTTATTGGCTTCTGGTTAACACACATCACTGCCATGCTGGCAGCCATGTGTATGTTATACTGCACAGCCTGAGCCCACCTACCACCCTCCTCCTGGCACTATTGGATAAGTGCTCAAGGGGAGGAAAGGGCTCGGCTGTGGAGCACAGGACCGGCGCTGGATGCAGGGAAGCCTAGTGCCGGTCCTGTGTAAATGTGTAGTGCTGAATGCACACACTGCAGTCGGTGCTACACTGCCTAACTAGGACGGGCCAAACCGTGGCCGGTGGCGCCCCCCATGCTGTCGGTCCTATGGCGCCCAGGGCACATATTCTGCTTGACACCACTGTAGCCCATTCATGGAAGCACTGAGCTTTCCTAGAAGGAGTGAGACATGACCTAGCTAGAATGGCACTTCTGGCTAGGTCATATTTCTTCACATCAACAGAGGACAAATCATCATAGGTTTTCTGAGCCTCACCAGTCGATGAGGGGCAAGTCTATCTGTCCAAGTGTCTGCTGGTCACTCTAAGCGCTGTACCACTACTTTCAAGTATCAGCAAACATGCCTCTGGGTCATCTGAAGAAGACATTTTCTTTAGATGCCCTGTAGTAGCTGTTGTGCCTTTTGAATCGGTCACTAATTGTAACATTTGCTCCTCTGTCTTTTAATGGGAGGCTAGCAAATTCACTATAGTATGAAAAACAATGGGCAATGTATTCTCAAGCCTAGGTGCTTTTAGCTAACAAGTGAGTATACACAAATAAATATCTCTTTCTTTCAGCAAAGCAACTGTTCAACACAGAAAAAGAAAACATTGTTTTTTTTTCTTCAGCAATGCATCGGATAAACAGAACACAGGGAAAAAAAAATGATTTTTCTCTTTCAGCACTGCAGTAATTAAACCTCAGTATGTGTTCTCTGCTCCTTCCAATCAAGAGTTGAACTTAATTATAGATCATGAACACTAGCTGGTGAGAATACTAATCAGCATTTTGATATTTCTTAAACACCTCAGTAAAAAAAATTAAAATAACTTTCTTTTTTACACACAAAAAAACAGCTGTTCTTTCAGTGCCCAGAAAGTTACACAATGTCCTAAATATAATTGCGCCTTTTCTGGTTTGTTAACCGTACTCATGTATACCGAACATTTTGCCTGGTCAGATCCTTCACTATGCAATAGGCATCTGGCAATTTGCAACACAGCAGTGCAGAGTCCCCGTATGGGGCAGCAAATGTGACACGGGGTATATAAATGAGGATTCAGACAGGCAGATATTTGGTAAAGCAGTGTCTTTTAATGGCAGCAGTCACTGCACTTTAGCAAAGATGAGCTCAGGATTGGACAAACACAGGTATATAACACAAATAAACAATTAAAGTAAATGTTCCAGCACTCCTTGTGTTTAGCAGTCAGCTGTGGCTTGCAGCCACATTTGGCCATGCTTTGCCAGCATAGCCCTTGGTCTCTGGCACTACAACACTAAGGCCTACTACCTGGCCGCTAGACAGCATAAGGGCAAGGAGCAAGAGATGTGTGAGAGTTTTAGACCACTCCTGTACTGCTAACTTCCTGCTACTTTGGGCAACCTGGAAAACCCAGAATTCTATTTTCCAGTTTGACCTGTGGAGCCCAGCATACCCGCTGATCCAAACTTATTTTGCAGGTGCAAAATGTGCCGGTCTTATTTTCCTCTCCCTTGGAGGACACTGATCCAACCAGAATGTGGGCAATTCAGATGAGAGACCACCCCTCTCACCACTATATAAATAATTATATATATATATATATATATATATATATATATGTTGCTTGTTTTAGTTTGAGTGACACAAATTCAATAGGTTTTTTTAAATTTCAGATCATGTCTAAGAAGCCTTAATGGGACATGTGAAACTGTAGAGTTTTTTGTCTATGGAATGTTATTGTTTTTATAATTTATTAACCATCATGGTTTTGACGAGCAAACCGGGCCACCAGCAGGGCAGAAGGACAACAAATAGGTACCCTAGCACTGGTGGAGGAGCAGACAGTACACAGGAGGTATTATGGGGGTGCAAAAGGAGAGATGGCCAAGTGGGCAGTCTGCAGGTGTGTTGAGCAGTGGCAGCAGTGGGAAGCAGAGCAGTGGCAGCAGCAGGGCCATGTACAAAAGCATCAGTGGGTTACAGAGGGACTCACTGATGCTGGCAATGCACTTGAGAAAATCTAATCAATAAGACACAGGGCCTGAAGCAGACCAGCTCATGAGCGAAGGATGCTCGCAAGCAGGTCGATGGAGGCAAAATGTGCATGCGCACGACGGAGGGAACTCCGTCGTGCGCATGCGTGAGACCCGGTGAGCGACGAAGAGTTCGTTGCTCGGGGTCTCACACCAAAGGGAGCGTGCTGTCGATGGTGAGTGACAGCACGCCCCCTTTGGTGGGCGTGCTGGGGGCGTGGCTGCCAGACGGAGTCGTTCCCATGGGAACGCCTACTGTCTGAGTCCAGCCCCACTGACATCACTAGTGATGTCAGTGGGAGTGATTTTGCCTCTGATAGAGCCAAAATCACTCCAGGGCTTGTGGTCACAGAGACCCTACCACAGAGTCTTGTAGCAAGTCCAATGGTCGCGATGGTCTTGACCATCGCGACCATCATCATGAACACTCACATAGCTGTGGGTGGTAACAGGGAGGGAGGAGGGCCCTGATTCAGAGCGAGTGCTTTGGTCAGAGCGTTCAGCTCTGAATCAGACCCACAGATGCATGGACATATCAGTGAGATCCATTCATGCATCTGTTAAAAAATGGATGTGCAATATAAAAAAAAAATATGTGCCCCCACAGCACAACCAGCACTGGGCTTTTGAGCCCCAGTTCTGATTGTGCTAAATACAAGGGCCTAACAATGTAGGGGTGCCCTGTATAAAGCACATCCAGCACCAGGCTAAACAGATAGTCCTGTTTGCCAAAATATAGGGCACAAACAATGTAAGGGTCCAATTCTCCCATAAAGGACTCCTGAGGGGGGGCGGGGCATGGTGTTCAAGGGGCTACATCTCAAAAGCTATTGGAGGTACCAAGCTGAAATTTGGCAAGGATGGGTAGAACTGTCACTCGGTGCTGCTTGCCAAATTTCGGGGCAAAATAGGATTTGGGAGTAATCTAAATTTACATCTCTCAGTTTTTTCTGACACTCAATTAGGACCACTTTTCTGCTATTCTCTATGGGGGATCTTTGGGATGGCATAACTCAGGGTAGGAGGCAAATTTAGACTTGGAGTTTGTTTTATTCAGTAGCTATTGTTCCAGGATAGGTGCTTTTTGGGTTTAGGTAATTGAGAAGGTTACAGTTTTTAAACTATTACTTCATGAATCCTTCATTATAGAGATAGGAAGTTTCAACTTGTCGCGCAGCCTCAGTAAGTGCCTCCAGCAGGTGTACTCATTGTGGATTCAATTTTGTGCACAAAGATGGCTGGACAGTGCAGGCAGTAGCAATGGTGGGCTCGGGAGAAGGAATCGGCAGTTAGCTGCAGCCAGGACCCAGGGGAGGGGGGTAGCAGGCATTATCTGTGGCAGGGACCCGGGGATGGTATCAGGCATTAGCAGGGATGGTGCAGGAGGCAGTGTGGGCAGTTGTGATGTGGGCTGCAAGACCCAGGGGAGGTAGCAGCAGACAGATGTAGGCTTGCAACTGAAAGATAAACAAACACAGAAGCAGGGACAAGATCAGTGAGACCTGTCTATGCTTCTGTGTTTAAAAAAAAAGAAAGCCTGTGTAAGAAAGTAATTAAAAAACAAAAATGGTATGGCCCCCCTCTAAATAAAAACAACAACCAGCACCGCGCTTTGGAGACCCAGTACTGGTTGTGCTAAATGCAGGGGACAAACAATGTAGGAGTCCCCCATATTCAGCACAACCAGCACTGGGCTCTGAGCCGTTCCTGGGAATACAGGGGAAAAATGTGTAGAATTCCCCAGTGTTATTCAGAACCAGCACTGGACCCTTTCTAGCAGGGGGATAATGTCACAGCCAAGGGAGCCCTATCACCGGGCCTACCACTGACCACTAATCAGCCCAGTCTGGGTATACCTGGGGAGATGAAGATCACCCCAATAAAGAGGTTCCCCTTCCCAGGGCACCCCAGGCCCAGGCTGATAGCCTGGGGCTATCCCCATCACACCTGGACGGTGGGTGCTGGGTTGATTGTGTATAGTGTTGTGCAAGTAAAGAGTTAAAAATATTGTCTTCTGCTGTGGAACTATAGATCCCAGTAAGCCTCCCCCGCATGCTGGTACTTGGAGAACCACAAGTACCAGCATGTGGATCATTATGGGCCCGCTGGTACCTGTAGTTCCACAGCAAAATCAATATTAAAAAAACAAAGAATACACATACTGTAAAAAGAAACATTTTATTAAAACATACATGCACGCAAACATGTACACACACATGCACACATGTTATCTCACATACTCACCTATGTATCCTTGTAGCCCATCGGTCACCTCCTCCTATGCGTGGATCACATCCTCTTCATTCCAAAGTAGGCAATCCAAGGTCTTGGCAAAGCAAAAAAAATATTTGCATGAATCACGGACATTAGCACTGTCCTCTAAGGACAGTACTTCCTGAATGACACCTCCGCTGCAGGATATTGTGATCTCGGTGTGGAGCCTTCCACATCTCAGCCAATGAGTGGTTCTCACCATTGACTTGAAAGGTGAAAACTGCGCGTGCCCATTTAAAAATGGTGCCTCTCTAGGGATTTAAAAGCTTTAAAGTGCATTCAATAACAGACATGCTGCTAACCACCTTTGGTAAATTATTGTTTTAAGCTCTACACTGCACTGCCTTGCTAATAATTCTTATTAGCTTATCCAACTTTACCTCCTCTAACATCATGTCCTCTTCATCACCAGTGCCTTTCCTACCCAAAGCATTTTCTACCAGTCTGAGCTTTTTCCCAAGCTCAGTACATGGATTGTTTTCTCTCATGAACAGGGGATCTGTTTATCTGTAGCCCATGGACTATACATGTATATAATATCTGTAAATGTTCCTCAACTATAAAGCATGTTTTCACAAATAGAGGTAAGTGAGGAGAAGGATGGGTTTTTGAGAGAATAAAAGAAATAGGTAGAAAAGAGAAATAAAGGTGGGGTGAGTGGGAGAGAGAGAGGTGGTAGTAAGAAAAAAATGAAAGACAGCAGGTGAAAGAGAAAGATAAGAGCAAGCAGATTTGAGAGAGAAAAAGGGATAAGATAGAGATAATAGAGGGTGAGAAAAGGGAGTATCCTGAAATTGTGCTAAATAGCCCCATTTGCAGTGCCACAAAAAAATTGTAGCTAAGCCATGTCATGTGTCCTGTTGCTCAGTATTTTTCACTGAATATTTACATCAGTTCCACACTAAAATTCAATAACGGTACAAAGTACCCACTAGTATATTTGCATGCTACAGTATAGGAGTTGACAAGAACACTAATCTGTGAAATAGGAAAAAGGCTGGGGGCCAATATGTGTACCCTCCAACATGACCCGTTCCATTAGGTACAAAGCACTCTGCTCCTGGACTTCCCACCTAATGTATGATTGCAGTCACCTGTGTTGAACTACTGTAGGTAATTGATGAGACAGGTGTTTTAGCACAGGTGTCAGCTATTATAATTAAGAGGGAAGTCCAGGAGCAAAGCATTTTGGACCTTATGGAACAGGTCATGTTGGAGGGTCTGGATATGGTTGTGCAGCACCATACATCTCACCACCTTACATTGTGCAAATTTACACTGCCACAAATGAAGGAAAATGACAAATCTAAGCAGGTGAGTATTAAGAGAGGAGGGGGCTCATATGCAGTCTGTGTCCAAGGGTCTCTTCTCTCTACCAGGTGGCCAGCAGTGCACTGATCTGCACCTATTATAGGTATGCCACTGAATCTAAGCCCTTATTACACTACAATCCTGTTTTTGTGCATCTAAAAAACAAATAAAATGCTATGTGGTGTAACAAAGATACTAAAGTGAAAATATAAAAAAAATCAAATCAATAAAAGTTGAGGGAATGCAGAAAACAACTGATGTTGCTGTTTTTTTTAAATGGTGAAACAATATTGGAAATGTACAAGTACATTTACATAAGTATATATACTGCTTTGTCTTAAACATCAGGGTTGGAATGACCTGCAGGGGAGCCAAGCTATTCCCTGGGAAGTGCCACTGACATAAAACCCTCCCTCTGCAATGGAGGTGTGGGGCCTACAGTGCTGCTGCTGTCTGCAAAGGGAGACCATTAGCATAACAAGGAATCGTTGCAGGGGGCCACCCACAGTGAATACTTTATATGCATTTTTTTAACCCCTGGGAGTCCCAGTACTCAGAAATGGAGTCTCGAGGAAGGGGTGGAGTCTTGGGAAGGGGAAGAGTCTTCAGTGTCATAGGAGTTGACTGATGTGTACTGGCTGCCTCTGTGACTGTTCCTGTTGGCTGTTCATAGCCCCAGGCATGATGTCATAGGTAAGTTGGGCTCAGTGAGTAATAAGATAACTGAGGTTTGCATAGAACAGAGGGCATATAAACCTCTAGACAGGGATGCATGGGGTTAATAAAGTGAAAGGAGTGGTAATTTAGGATTGGCAGTTGTTAAAGTCATAGGGATAGGTTGTTTGTTGTTTAGAGGAAGTGGATACTGGGAGTAGGGGTAATGTCTAAAGGATATTCTGCCTCTTTGATTCTGATCTGCAAGCTGAATGGTCACACAGGTTGTAGAGCTGATTTTACACTTATAAGGCCTAAATTTCTATATACTTTTTTTCCTAACTCTGTCCCTAAACTTTCTCTTTCTGTATTCTAGCTTCACGTCTTTCCCTCTGTGTGATCTGCAGGCTGAATAGGTTGTAGAGCTGATTATGTCCTTTATAAGGCCTAACATTTCTATATACTCTTTTCTTTCTAACTCATTCAGAGACGGTGGCCGCAAGAAACGACCGCTCGTTCTGAATTAGTGCAGCCTCCTGGCCACTATCTAAGCTGTGGGTTACCACCCACAGCTTAGCGACCGACCAGGTTGATGGTCGTGATGGTCAAGACCATCGCGACCATCAGGGCTTGCGGCGAGACCCTAAGGTTGGGTTTCGGCAACCGCAAGCCCCAGGAAACTTCCTGCTTTGATCGAGCAGGAAGCTACCCACTGACATCACTGCTGATGTCAGTGCGGCCACCCACAAAATGGCAGGTGTTCACTTGGGAATGCCTCTTTTTGTGTAGCTACCCCCCCGCCCCTCCTACAAAACGGGTTGAGCTGTCAATCATCATCGACAACCACCCCTTTTGTACTGAGCTCCGGGTGAGAGAAACTCTCTTTCACTCCAGGGCTTGCGCACACACAGTGTGGCCACTGCACATGTGAGGGCCTTAACATCGACCCGGTTGTGAGCGCTCAACGCTTGCGACTGCATCTGAATGAGGTCCTCTGTCTCTAACCTCTCTCTTTCTTTTTGCTGTATTCTAGCTTCACTTATTTATCTCTGTATGATCCCTTCCTCCCTCATCACTTCCTCCTGTATCTCATCTTCCTCTATTCCTTTATCTCACTGCAATACCCTGGTGGTGCAGTGGACATTACACTGCATTATTATATGGAGTGACTGGGATTCTAAGCCATTATGGGATTTTAAGAATATTTCCCAGTGCCATCACCACCTGTCTGTCTTATGCAGCAAGATTTGGGGAGGTGCTGCCCGGGCAGCCCCCCTCCCCCTTGCGTTCCTTATCTATGGCCCTTTCTGTCCCTTATAGTTGGCCGCACCTATCCTCCCGGCGATTCGGTGAGGCCGGCGTGGCTTCTCCTATGTCCCTCATAGTTTGCTGAACGCTTGCTGCTACTAAAGGCATGAGTGTCAGCTGCAAGTTCTGGCAGTGCCAATCATTTCCCCCAGTTGTCTCCTGCACTGGGACTGTAAACAGCAAGCCTTTAGGGGGCAGGAGGGGGCCGCATGGTCATTCAGGCCTGGTACCTGTCATAATGCCGGCTGGGGCTGCTGTGGTGGCCATCTTCTGCAGCGGGGGTCGGAGCCAGGCTGCTGGTCAGAGCCAGCAATTGTATATATAGGATTTTTTATATTTGGCAAAGGGGAGCACTGTCTATAAGCCTAGTGGCAATTGGTTATTCATTCCTAAATGGTGTAATTATTAGTACATGCACATTCAATAATAAAAGGTTGATTATTATACACATAGTTGTAAAAGAGCTAATTAATTTGGTCATTTCTGGTATTAGTTATGTGTATATTGTAATGCCTGTTGTGGGTTATGTATTAGTAAGCCAGCAGTATAGTATATTTAAAATAACTGTAGAGGGAGGCAGTTGTATCAAATCAATATTAGGTTTCAGTCTAAAAGTAGTTCACAAGCGCTGATTTCAGCCACAGCTCCCAGGGTGGGTTGTGGGGGAAATGTACTATGCAGCGCTAAGAGTCTTCCTCGCTGCTCTGTGACAGGGGAAGATGATCTCACGCTTGCTTGTTGTTTTGCGATTGTGCGTGCTCACTTCTTACATCATCCAAAACAAAGGGATGTGGCATAACTCGTTTTTCGGTTATGTGCCATTTCCTTAGAAGTGAACAAGCCCTCCTCTCTCACATCCTTTATTGGACTAGACACAGTCGGCTAGTCATTGTCCAAAAAACAGATTTATTAATCAATACTATTGGTAGAGCACTTATTTCACAAATAAATTAAAAGACTATGTCTATGCATTAAATGCATTGTAGCACACGTTATCATAAACCAGCATGTGAGAAACCACTGTGCCTTTGTTCTTCGGTTCTAATCTAGCACATTCTCTTATTAGATTATTACGTATATAAATTTTTGCATATTACATTCGAAAATTATAAGTTGGTATGTAGAATAAAGATATATTGATTCTAATATTAAAACAATCAATTCATTATTTCAATCTGAATAATGACAGTATCGTTCATTAAACTAATTTATTATAGCAACACATTCATATTTATAATCATGCACATAGATCAGAAAATAAGTACATAAAGGGGACAGTGGATAGGGGAAATATGTATAATGGAGTATTCAGCAGACAGTATATCACAAATTACACCTTCACTAAAAGTTGTGAAATATTACTAATATAACGTTTAAAATATACTCTCTACCTCATAAATGTCCTGAATCACTGTACATGGGTATTCCTAAATTAAATAGAGATTGGGAATGTAATGGGATCTAATGAACATGTAGGGACCTAGGCGAGTAGAGCTCCCCCATCCGCTCAAGTTGGTATCATCTTGTGAATTGGTAACACAGGCTCATAGTCTAAAATATCCAATATACCTATATTATTTTCAACGTTGTTTAGCTCTATACTGTCATTGAGACTATTTGGGGCCAGCTAATTTAATCTAACTATACAAAAAGCTCCTAAATATTGGAAACCTATCACCTCCTCTTCTATTAACCTTAGTTGTTTACTCGCTTTCACAGTTAGAATTTGTAGACCACCTAGTGATCATAAACGTACATGCATAGGAAGACTATGTGACTGTAGTCCTTGGATTGCTCCTCATATATGTTCTAATAACCGTATATTTGGTGTTTGAACAGTGCGACCCAAATATTGTATGCCACAACTGCAGTTAAAGGCATGTATAACATGCTTTGATTGGCAGTTCAGAATACCTTTTAGCTGGAATACCTCTTTAATTGTGTATGCTGTTGTTGAGGTGACATCTCCTATGGTAGGTGTAAGGGTCCAACTTCAATAATGCAACATTTCTATTTAGTCCTTATCATTTTCCTTATACTTTCTGTAGCTGAATTGTATTGATTCACGTAAATTAGGATATTGTTCCCTGTAGCCTGTGCTTGTGGATTGATTTTCTTACCCATGAGAGGGTGTCTTTCTATACCACTGTCTATTTTGAGAGTTTTTTCTAAAATATTATGGGGAAAGTCATGTTATACATAAGGTCTGATACAACTGCTGGGATTATTTCAAACATTTCTTCACTGGACCACTGCCTCCCCAGATGCAGGAACTGGCCTTTGGGAATATTGTTTTTATTTTTTACATTTTTATGTTTACCGTTTTTATAGTCCAAATACTGTATGTGGTCATGGAATTTAGGTGAGCTATACAAATTAAACTGCAGTCTCATCCCCGTCCCAATTAAGACCTAATCATCATATATATAATATATATTAGGGATGTGCAGGCTCGGTTTTACTCGGATTTATTCGGTTCTTATTGCCACTTTACCGCAAATTTGGATTGATTATATTGGCTATCCAAAACACATGATAGGCGATAGCCAATAAAAAGATCTGAGTAAATCCAAGTAAAACCGAACCCGCTCACCCCTAATATATATATATATATATATATATATGTCTCTCTTGCACAGAGAAACAGGTTTAACTCGAGTCCACCACCCATATGCAGTGCTCTTCAAAACAAATCATATCTTATACACATCCCTCTGTAATACCGGGGCATCACCATGGCTTGGGTTTCCCCAGGATGTAGGCTGTGGGCCCCTACTGGCTTGGAGGCGCTGAGGCAGCCTTTTGTAGCAGCTTTAATGCAGGGTTGCGAATGTTGGGGTATACTACATACCTGTTTTCAAGAGCCATCGCTGTGCTGCTTGTGTCAGTGGGGGTGCTTTGATGCCCCTGATCTCACAGCAGTTATGTGGCATTGTTGCAACAAGGGGTGTCATCTTCTGAGCCTCCAGCATCCACCATGCCAGTGCACTCGGGTCCACTCATTCAGCAGTTAGGTAGGATTTGAGGTCTGTCTGTCTCTTCTTTGCCTGTTGCTCCCTCTATCTCTTTTGCTCTTTCCACTGCTGCACCTGTGCATCTGGTGCATAGCCTGATTGCAGGTGAATGCAGAGTTTGGAATATACTGCCTCTGTTTTCTTTTTGTTTCAAATGTCAATGTGGTCAGACACCCCGCAGTCGCTCCTACCGCCACCCCAGGGATATAATGTGTCACTTCTGCTGCCAGGCCTGGAGTAGTCAGCACAACCAGTACCCCTTCCAATTCTCAAGCCAGCTTGGAGAATCTTGCATGTTGGTCCTTGGCCCCTCAGACCTTGTTTGCCCATAAGGCTTTGTGGCACCAGTGAGAAACTTTCTTGCAGAGTCACAGCTCGGCAGGAGATACAGGCTCTGTGAAGATGAAAGTCCAACAACTTTCTGGTTAGGCTTATTTCACCCTCCTGGGGTCAGTGGCGCCTCTCATCCAGGTGGGCCAAAAGGTGCATTGGTATGGGTGTTGAATACCATCTCACTTGCTATAAAGGGAGAGTGGCCCTTGCAAGTATTTTATATCTCACTTACCATTAATTGGAATAGTTGGCCCTGGTAAGTTGTGGACATTTTTTGCCTAAGTTAAGTGGGCTCCGGTGGTTTGCTGTTCTTTCCTCTGCCACCATACTCATTATTGTAAATAAATAAACTGATCTATTTTTTTTAAACAGCATTAACTTGGTCTGAGTCTTTATTTTTGAGAAAAAATTGTTTTAAAGAACTTATGGTTACATCCATCATCTAACAATAGAGAGTTTATCAGTGTGGGAGATTTCATAGTTGAATCCAGCATCTGCTTACTCACAGATAGGATTGGACATCTGGAGCTGTGCCCTTTCACAATGCGGGTAATCTCCATTATTGACATTATTGGGTACTAATAGTATTCTGGCTTCTTTTTTTCTCTCTCTTTGTTTCTCTCTCTCTTTCTCTTTCTCTCTTTCTCTCTATCAACCACATCTCCTTTCTCTCTCTCTCTCACTTACTTTCTCTCTCTCGTTTTCTCTCTCTTGCTTTATTTCTCTCTTGCTTTCTCTCTCTCTTGCTTTCTCTCTCTCTGTCTTCCCTCCTGTCTATTTGTATTATTGTATTTTTTTCTGGATACTGTTTTCTTTTTATTAATATGCATTTAAGTTTGTTGTATTTGTCATGGAGCATTTTAACCTCCTGTGTGCATGGAAGTGGTGGCCAAATATGAACACACATCATCTTTAATGCCAACACACAGTGTAGTCCCTGGCCATACCCACAAGGCCATCAGGTGTATTGCCCTTTCCTGGTTAAGGGAGTGGCTCTACACTGCACACCCTAATAGTAATGAAAGGTTTTATCATGCTCAGATTTTAAAGTAATATGCACAGAAAGAGTGCCCTCTGAGCTGTTCTGGATGGGCCTCTTCAGGGCATCACCATTTAATATACATAGTCGCTTTACTTTATGAACTATTTCAACACTCTATAGCCACATTCACACACCTGATACTTTATAACACTTCACTGTCACCATTTTTATTTCATGTGATGCCTTGGGGGTCTTTGGCTGGGCTGTTTTTTGGTTATGCCCTGCAACCCAGATGTGAACCACAGAGTGTTAGGGACTTGCTCAACAAGATGACCTTGACAATAGTTGGCAGGCCCATATCAATGGCCAATGATAGGCTAACTACCTCTGATATGATATATAATTATAATGTACATTTAAATTGGAACAGTAATGACAGCCTAGTACATCTGCAACTTCTTTTTCTGTGCATATAGCTTTTGCTGGTTAAGCATCATGTCAACGCACAATACATACAGTATTAGATTCATTATATATATATATATATATATATATATATAATATGTACAGTATATAATTGATTATATGGCCCCCACAAAGTCCTGATCTCAACATCATTGAATCTGTCTGGGATTACATAAAGAGGCAGAAGGATGTGAGCAAGCCTGCATCCACAATGTATCCCAAAGAAACCAGAATATCCTGCACAGTAATAATAACCACTGTTATATTTCACATCTAAAAGTAAGACCAGCAATATATATCATATCTTATGTCATAATTTTATCATAAGATAAATTTTTATGCTGGAGGTGCTCCCTGGAACCGAGTAACTAGAACTCAAAAAGTAACAATAATTGGAAAACCAATCATCAGAATAGTGATTCCATTTTATCATTAGAACTCTGCAATTTGAGATAAGTAGAATTAAACTGTTTGCCAATTATACCTATCAATTTAATATAAAATGTATACATTTTATTACATATATATTCTATTCTTATTTTTATTCATATTCTTATATTTAAATGGTCTCTAGTATATTGTTTAGTCATTTATAGGATGAATATTTAATATTTGGAACATTGTTTCATCTTACTAAACACATGGTACATCAAACATGTGAAATTGAAATTTATGTTGATATATCAATGATCTGACGTTCATGTATGATTCTGGTTTAGATGGGATTCAAGCTGATTATCATTATTACTGTTATATTTAATGATTTATTTTATTTTTATATTTATTTTTAATTTTATATTTATTTTTATTTATCAGCTGCTGTATAATTGGTGTGTTCTTTCCACTATAGGGTAGATTCTGCATGTACTTTGTTTAAATGTGTCGGTTAAATGCTATTTGTTTCTTTCACAATATTAATTCATTTGTTTTTTATATCAGAAAGTAAGATTGCATTAGATGCAAATTATATAATATGTCAAAGAACAGGATACCATTGCAAAACCCTTTTCTCTCTCTCTACCTAACAAATTTGGATCACATGATTATTTAAGTGATTATTTAATTGCCAATTTATGTTGTTTTAAACATTTGAGCAAGCTTACAAGATGAATGTTACATTTCTATTATACCATTCTAAACACAGAAAATTGTTTTCCACACTTGCTGTATATGATGATATAAGAACACATTTGTTCTATTGATTTCATTGCAATTTATGTAAACTGCTGGTTAATTGTCCAGACCATTCTCACATGTTGCCAGACCAATCTCACATGTTGTGAATAATCTGACATTAGAAGCCTATTTAAGAGAGACCTGGATATGCAGGGTCAGGCTGTATGGTGAACAAACCCGTGGTGAAACACATGTCCAGTCAGTCACTCCCCACTGCCGGAGGGAGCAGCAGGGTGTCAGGCACAATCCTTTGGTCATTTTAACTCAGGTACTCTTCTTCGGGTGGGTCGTGACCTGGTCCGGTGGCACATTCAGATTTCTGCAATGCTTTCAACAACAGACACTGCCTAACACCACATACGGATCAGTGTCCCCCACCTCTCCTTTTATTTTCTATCAGAGTTATTCCTGATCCCTCTCTCATCCAGGTATCCACTCATAAAGACCCTGGACAGCAGAGGGGACCAGGTAATTGTACTCCGTACTTACTATTTATATTTCTATAGGGTTATGTGACTCAACATATCAGCCTATAGTATTTTATAATATTTAAGTATGTCATCCGGGATTTCTATCCTGATATAAATCAGTATCAGGTCATCTGGGATATTTACGCCTACAGGGTGGTCTTTGCTCTCCCCTTTTTTCATGTGTATATTTATATATTTTTGGTTACATTGAGGTAGGATCCAACCCGGCAATAGGATTAAATAATTTGTTGCAAGCCGAGGATCATCTGCATATGTGTTTGTGTTTGGCCATACATGGTATATGAATTTGGGATGATACTCAGCAGACACGCTATTATCACACTCAATATATAGATTTTACTCAAATGACTGAGTGGTTATTATTACATACAGTTCTAATTTATGAGTTATTTCCAATTATTATTTATAATTTTTGTCATACGAACTGTACCTGACCCTGCTATTATAATATATTATGTACCCATCAGGAGCTATATGAGCATATGAATTCAAACAAACATAATCACCACATACTTTATGCTAATTCTTATAATAGATATATCTTTATAAGTTTATGAGATGATTTGCTAAGGGAGCTTGATTAGATATTTTATAAATGAGCACAAAAAATCCCTATTCTATTATTGGAAATATATTAAAAGCTAATTTTTAATTGTACTAATAAATCATTTATGTACAAAAGAGTGCCCAATGAAGGAATCACTATACTGATTGGTTTTTCCAATTATTGTTACTTTTTGAGTTACATCCACAATGTGTCTACCACCATAAATGTGAGTGTACTTAACCCTGTACATGTGTGCCCAATGTGTCTACCCCCACAAATGTGTCATTACTGTATCTGCCCCTGTGCGTGTGCCCAATGTGTTTACCCTCATACATTAAATATGTCCCTATAAATGTGTGCCAATTGTTGCCCCTATAAAAGAGTGTCCAATGTATCTACACTATAAACGTGTCCTGAGTGTATCTGCCCCTGTAAATGTGTGCCCAATGTGTTTACCCCCATAATTGTGTCCGAAGTATCAGTCCCTATAAATGTGTGCATAGCATCTGCCCCTATAAAAGTGTGTCCAATGTATTTAACCTATAAATTTTTCCCTAGTGTATCTATTCCTGTATATGTGTGCCCAATCTGTCTACCCCATAAATGTGTAGTCCCTATAAAGGTGTGGGAAGCATCTTCCTGTCATGCCTGCCTCTTTGAAATCTCTTATTAAGGAATTTGAAGCTGAGGTCTGAGGTTGAGGAAGGAGTCTAAGGTGAGGGGCCTGGATGTATGATCTCCTCATCCACAATTATTGGACATTGATGAGACCTGAGCAAAGGCACAGAGTCTAGCCTGCTGGGAAGTTTTCACCAGTGACCTCTCCAAGCGGCATATGGGTTTAAGCTGCACCTAGCAGGCAGGTCGTAGCCCTTTTGTCAGATATCTGATATCTGCAGTAATGGAGACAAATACTAATAGGCCCAAGTAATACACTTCAGAAAGAAGCACCTATTCTGTATCTACAAAGGAGAATAACTCTGAGTATACTGTCAAAGAATTTGATGATCCACAAACATGGAGGAATGACTCAGTGGTGGTACCCAGTGGAATAAAAGAATACTCAGGCCTTGGTGTTATGATGCACTGCTGCACAAGAAGATTACACTTGTGGTGCATGCAGGCTAGGTGTTACTGATGCACTGCTGCACAAGGAGATGGCAGTTGTGCTGCACACTGGCTAGATGTTCCTGACACACTACTGCACAAAGAGATGGCACTTGTAGTTGCATAGAGGCAAAATATTTCCGACTCACTGCTGCACAAGGAGATGGCACTTGCAGTTGCTTGAGGGTATAACAACAAGGGAACATGAAACAAAGTGATGGCAAGTAGACACAAGTAGAAACAACATTGCACAGGCAACTTCCTGTGGCCGGAGCCTAGTCATATACCCTTAGGAAGCAGATTATTGGAGGACAGCATCAGATGACCACCACCATGCTACCATTGGGTAAGGGGTAGTTAGGTAAGGAAGACTGTCTTGGCCACCTCCATGATGGCAACCGCAGCCACCAAGTCACAGTGCAGCACCTGGAAATCAACATGGTCCCTAGGAATAATCATCAGCGCATCACTCGCCGCTGCAACTGACGTCTGACCACACGAGGGATCAGGGGAAGCCGGCGCTGCAGTAACGGCTGACCTAGGCACAACCTTACTCTTCCCTTATAAAAGTTTGTCCGATGTATCATCCATTTAAATGTGTCCCTAGTGTTTCTGTCTCTGTACATGTGTGCTTAATGTGTCTACCCCATAAATGTGTCCTGAGTGTATCTGCCCCTGTACGTGTGTGCCTAATGTGTCTACCCCTATAAATGTATCTTAAGTATATCAGACTCTATAAATGTGTGCCATGCATCTGCCCCTATAAAAGTTTCCCTAGTGTACCTGTCCCTATAAATATATGCCAAGCCTCAGCCCCTATAAATATATGCGCAATGTGTCTGCACTTAAATTTCGCTCATGAGCATTTGCAAAACTAGCTCAACAACATAAACATCGGAATTGTGTGAAACTCTGAATTAGACCCTAAGTGTAGATGAAGCAGATGCCACTGCCTGCTTCCACGTGTGGGAGGGAGGAACTATTACCATACAGGACTGTCACAGGAGGCTGGGACCATTTAACTACAGTACATGCCTTCACCTTTAAAATGTTTGATAGAGAAGAGGCTATTTTTATGCACTTCATTGAACTCACAAATAGTGTATGTAACTACTTACACTAAATATTACCAAGTACTCAACTCTTGTCACATTACTTAAAATAATGGAGTGTGGACAAGTTAGAACTGGTCATGTATAATTAGGTCAGGGCAAGGACAGAGTATTTTTGGGGCATCATATATATACATTAAAAAAATACAGAACAATATAAATGATGTGCTAGAATTGTTGAGAAAATTTAAGCTCTACTATGGTATCTTACCATTAGATCGTCATATTCCAGAAATTTTGGAACAGGACCATCAGCATGAGGCTTTAAAAAAAATAGAAGAATGTATTATACATTTTACAATTTGTTCTAAATATATGCTGTTATTGTGAAAGAAAAAAACAGAGAATCTCAACTGTGGTGCAGCACTCAAGAGCAGCAAAAGACATCCAAATTAAGTCACCAACTTAAACAATACTTCTACATAGAAAACAAAAAATGCAGTCTCACATTGAACTCTGGATTGTCCTAGCAGAATGAATTCTAATAATGTGATAAAATGACATTTTTCTTCTTGGTTCCAGAGATGATACTCATAAAAATAAATACAAGAAAAATATAGTAGTATAATATTGGAATAAACAAGACAGTTCCACAAGTGAATCTTTCAACGAGAAGGGTGTGGTGGTAGATCATGTCTTGAGGCAGGGTTTCCCTGTTCCATTGAAGACACCCCAACAGGATGCCAGACCAATTGTCCAATGCCGGGGGCAAGTATGTATATAGCTGGGGATGGGGGGTTAGATTTAGGGCACCCCGGGGGGCATAGTTTTAGGCACCCCCTTGGGAAGGTTATGGTTAGGCTAGGGGAAGGGGGGTTAGGTTTAGGCACCAGGGGGAGTGGTTAGGCAATCCCCGGCAGTGTTAGGTTTAAGGTGCAGGGAGGGGGGTTAGGTTTAAGCACTTACGAGGGAGGGTTGGGGTAAGGCACCCGTAAAGGAGGGTTGGGGTTAGGGGTGAATATGGTTAGGAATACTTAACTGAACTCTACTGTCAGGATCTTGTGCATAGGGCTTCCTGCATTGGGATTTGAACCAGAGGGCAGACATCCAGTGGTCAAACATACTCATTCCATTTTAGACTTATTATGAAAATGTTTAAAATGCTCAGACAAGTGATGGCCAGTCCTTTTCTAATGTTACAGATATGGTCAGACATCCTAGTTTTTAGATTTATTGATATCTTCCCTATATAGATTAAGCAACATGTACATTCAAATAGGTATATGACATTTCTAGAATGACATGTTACAAAACTATTAACTTTGTACTTTTGGGGATGTGTTCCTATCTGGAAATGGATGGTTTTTATTTGATTTTATCATTATTCATTAATCTACACATTGGGCATGTACAGAACATATGAAAACCCTTTGTACAGTCACTTGTTGGCTTAATTTCTACTAATGCATTCTTTACTAAGTGATTTCTCAAGTTTGGGCCTTTTTGTAATTAACTACAGGTTTGTTTGGTAAGTGTTGACCCACAACTGGGTCTTCTCTTAGACATCTCCAGGTTTATAATGTACTCTTCTCTAATTGTCTGTAATATGAACTGTAATTGCTAAAAAAAGCATATTCAAATCTTTAATCATTTGTTTGTCCTTTTTTCTTTGAGTAACTGATCTCTATCTGTCTTATGTATTTTTCTTTTGCTTTTTCCAAAACCTCTTTAGGATAACCCTTAGCACTGAAGCGAGATTCTAATATATTAGAAGAAAAAAATTAATATAATATTTTCTGTGCAGTTTCTTTACAGACATTTGTACTGTGCTAACAGAATGTTTTCTAACCAACTACATTGATATTCATTCATAACATCTATTTATGAAAAATAATCAGATTCTTTTCTAAAAGTCCTTGTATATAGTTTTTCTTTAATATATGTGGTTAGATCTAAATATGACAAAGAAATGTGACTAATATTAAATGTAAAATTAATATTAAAATCATTCATTTTCAGATTTTGACAGAATGATTCTAAAATATGTGCATCCTCTTTCCAAATAAAGAATACATCATCTATAAAATGGAACGAGCACACCATGTTTGCCCCTGCTTGCCTTAATGGGTTAATAAGATGTTCCCAGTAGGCCATCATCAGATTAGCATAGCTATGTGCAAACCTGGTACCCAAAGCGGTTCCCAATATCTGCAAATAAAAATTCCCATTAAAATAAAAATACTTTTTCTTTAAAATGAAGGCTAAAGATTATATTTTAAAATCTTTTATTTAAAAATGACACTGCTTCACAGCCTTTATCCCAATTAATTATTGTGTATAATGTACTTTCATCTGCACTCATTAGTTTACCATTTTTATCCCATTCTATCTTTTCTAGTTTTCTATGAGTATCCACAGTGTCTTTAAGATATGAATCATTTTGGATTACAAGAGGTTGCAAAAAATGGTCTACCATTGCTGATAGGTTTGAGGTGACACTGTTTGTCCCTGAAATAATAGGCCTACCTGGAGGCTTAGTTGGGTGCTTATTCACCCAACAAAGCCTCCAGGACATATATAGTCAAAACTGTGGGATCAGGGATATTTAAAAAATCTTTCTTTTACTATTAACAACCCTTTCCTAAAAGCTTTGTTTGTTAGTTCTTTAAATATTTTCAGTAGGGTCACTCCTCAATATCTTGTATGTACAATTATCACTTAGTTGTTTATTTACATCCATAATGTAATCATTTTTATTCATTATGACAGCCCCCCCCATTCATTAACAGGTTTTATTATCTGATCATTTTGTTTCATAGTTTCAAACACTTCTTGTTCTTATTTAGTTACATTCTTCCTTTAACTTGATCTTTTTTTCTAATATATTTTTCAGTGAATGTCCCAAAACACTCAACACAGTTTCCTTTAACATGTTTTGGAAAAAACTTAGATTTTGGGTTGAATGGGGTTCATGATTTGTTAGATTTAGAAATTACTTTCTTATTCTGTTCTTTTGATAAGAATTTTTTTTTAAATATTTTTATTGAAGCATAAGCATCACAGTCCAACATCACAATTACTAAAAACATCACACAAAAGATATTGAAATAAGTAAAAAGGTCAAATTGAAACATTCATATCAAAAACAACATACAATGTAAAGCATAATGTGATGCTAAACTTATGTAATAAGAGATATTGCATTTGACATATGATGGACCACAGTAAAGTTGAACCAATATACCAAGCATGCATTGTAATGTGCAATATGATGCTAAGCTTCCTCCACTAACATTTCTAAGTTTTCCAAACCTGAAAAAAACAGGGTGAGTCACGGCTTTCGCCGCAGACTACTCCCGAAGATAAAAAAAATAAAATAAATTCTACAAGTCACCATACTGCATACTAAAAAGTGTAATAAACGATCTCAACTCAGAGATAATGGTCTCAGAGGCCAAAACCAGAAGGTTGTAAAAGTGCACAAAACAGAGTGGGGATGGATGAGTAAACTGATAAATCCTTCTTTTAATTATCAGCAAACCCACTGAAATAATCTAACATAACAGATGACATTGAAGCCCCTGAAAAATTTTAACAGCATTTATAGTGCATAAAAATGAAGATACGGAAGTGCCAGTTAGCTATTACAAATTAGAGACTATTGAGCATTTAGAAGTCCTCTAAACAGAGTATAATAATAAGAGATTATTTGGGTAGAGGGGCAACCTAACTAGATGAGTGCACAGAGACAAACTATATATGGTAATAAAACCCTTGAAGGGTGCAAATAAACAAAATTGTACTATAAGATATAATCTATTAGGAAAAAAAATAAATAATGAGATACTCGTTAATGTGAGCTCATCTAAACAACAAACTGTAAAACATCTTAAAGTAAAAGTGATATACTCCCACAGAAAATAATGATCAGATAATAGAAATAGACAAACTTTTAATGGAAAATGTACCATAAAATGTAGGCTCTTGACACGATAATATGGGAATAATACTTATTAAGCTTCATAAACTAGGTGGAATATATACAAAGAAATGTCTCAATGTTCAAATAACAGCGCCTTGGTATTTAAAACATTGAGCCTATGTTTGTTACCAACCGGACAATAGAGTATAAGCAAGGAATAGTTTATTCACATAACAGCATTTGAGGGTCCCTGGTCTAAAGATGGAGCATAGACAGTGTTGGTATCATCAGGGGCAAAACTGGTATATTAGGCCAGCTTCAAAGAGCTAATATTGATTGAAAAATTAGGTGGCCTAAACCCAGGAGTATCTAGAGCTCCCGAGCCGTTGAATGTTATGCATGTAATACTTTCAAATTGGGGAACCCGTCTACCATCTACTGCATCCAGTGCACTAGCTAAATCCACTTCTAATGTCAGAGGCTATACTGGTTCTGTAGGGGAACCTAGGGTCTCTATAGGGAGAAAGGAGCTCTGGTGTTGAAAGTGGAGATTATCAACCTCCCCATTTGTGGGAAAAATTGTCTTATTCTGTATAGTAGAAATGTGTTGAGGAGAAATGAGCTGGTCTCCCAAACCATGCGGGTCATCATCAGAAACTAAAATTGCACAATTTTCTAGTGACTCTTCTTTAGGAAGAGTAGCATCAGGTTTCAGCATTATTTAATCTATCCATCTGTCCATTTGGGGTAGAAGAATCTGGGCAATGGCTTCCGCCATCTGAGTAGCAAATGAGGAGTGTACGAGAAGCATTGTCATAACTTCAGTGGTGAAAACATATGTTATAATACTATTGCACAGATATTCTGTAGAGACAGGAGATCAATTACAAAATGCAAAATACAATAAAGTTACAATTTCTGATCTCACCACTAGATGGCAATGTAAGATCACAAGTAGCGATATCGTAGTATAACCGTGTTAAATACGGCAGTTTACAAAGTAAGACAAGGGCAGTATATTATGGTACAAACACCTGATTAAGTGAACAGCACAGAGTCCCAGAGCAGCAGACACAGCACCCTGATGTAGTCTCAGTCAGTCCTCGTCAGGTCAGAGGAGACAATAGCAGACATATGACAGGAGTCTAGCAGGAGGAAAAATCAGCAGTCCGGATCAGGGGGTGACAGGGATCAAACACTGAATGCAGAAATCTCACTCAATGACAACTCCAGTGCAGATACGGCAACTTATTGGGGTCCATCAGACTGTAGAAGAGACAGCAGTTGGCACTGATCACAGGTGCAAACCCTCCAAAGCAAGGGAGGCTAAGGCAGACACTGCAACGGCAGCCAGAACACAGGGAGTGCCTCCAGGGACACCCAGTCTGTAGGTTAGACAGGAGCAGGGAGAAACCAGCACAAGGCAGCTCAGCAGATACGATGGACCCGATGCCTTCAGCTTCACGCCACAATGATAGTCCAGGAGAAGGAGTACACTGGCCACTTCAGCAGGTAAGTAGAGTCCCGATCGTTGCCGCACCAGCGGTTTCTCATTCACACTGGAGCAGGTCAGACATGCACAGGGGAAGTATGACAGATGGCAAGGAAGCCAGGGGTCCACTGTGACCAAGGTGCTCACCAGGGTAATGTCCTGCAAGGTCAGCCAGCCACCGGGTGCTTAGTTACATACCCAAGGAAAGAAAGTTGCGTCCTATACCATGGAAAGGAACAGGCTAAAGCACTCCAATCCCCATGTACATATTTGCGCCAAAAGCTTGGCGGTCATATAGGCCACCACATTAGATGGCCAGACTCCAGGGTGAAAATAGCTGCCCAATAAAATGATACCAGAATACTCTTCACACCTAAGGCTTGTAGGAAAGATGCTCAATAGTGTAATAGAGGAGTCTGTAGTGAGGATTAAGGCAGATAACAGCCACAGTTGGGAGCTGAATTAAAAAGCGGCCATACTTGATGCCCCGCCCACTGGAAGTCAAATGATAAGAATTTTTTATGAGATTGACTTATATATTTCTATAAGTCTATACAGTATATGTTTCAAAATAATTAAACTCAGCTGAGGGAGCAAATTTGAGTCCTTTTTGTAATATTTTTACTTAATCCTCTTTCAATTTATATGTACTTAAAATAAACAATTTTTCTTCATTTAATAAGTAATTTCCAATAGGATAAATTTTTGATTTATGTTGATTCTTTTTACATATTTTTTTGGCCACTCCTATTTCCCCTTGTAGTCTTTTTATGTGCTACTCTCTCCTGGGTGTCCATGTTTCCCATTCTAAAAAGATTCCTCCCCTTCATTTGTTCTCCTCAGGGGGTTGAATCTATTTTTAAAAGGATTGGGGGTCTTCTTTTGGTATATTCATTATCATAATAAAAATCCCTTTTTTGTTTATTTCCATTATTTGAGAATCTTACACTGTGTTTTTGTTTACTGTGAGGCAAATTTTGTTGTTGTGGCTCCCGATATCCTTTTTGCAACAATATACATGTCTCATTTATCCTAAATGGTGGCATATTGGACCTCATTCAGAGTCGGTCGAAGCGGCCGCACGGTCGTACGGAAAATGGGGCCGGATATGCAAATGATTCCCTCGCAAGTTGCGTCCCTAATTTCGGATCGGTAGTTGGCCGACCAAGGGGAAACAAAAAAATACGCCCCCTTCTCGTACGCATTGCACATCATCACCGGGCATATAAGGATTAATCAAGACCATCGGGAACCATCGGAACTGGTCGTAGAGCTTAAGGTTGACCATACCCTCTCTTAAGCTCTACGATCATGTCAGTGTAAAAACCTCCCATGTCACATGTGCCATGACACTACTTTGTTAATTATGCACTCCCATAATCCGTATGCACTCCCATAAAACGCCGTTCGCATAATGAGGCACGCCTGCGTTCGGATCTTCACTCCCCCGTTTTCAAGCACTTTCCCCTGTTACCACCCACAAACTCCTCCATCTGTCACTCAAAGTACCGACCTGGCTGTGTTCAAGGAGAGAGAAATTTCTGATCATAGCGGCTAGTTTGCGCACGCGCATTGCAAACTTTACGCATGCACAGTATAGCGAACATCGGTGGTGTAGGACTGTGCGGCCGCTTCGACCGACTCTGAATGAGGTCCATAGTCTTTTTTGAATATTGGTTCTGTGTTGATGCAAGAAAGATGTTCCTTCATCCTTTTATAACTTATTTGATGGTTTTTAATATATTGTCTATAATAATACTGGCTAAAAAATTATATCTAAGTATCTATCACCTATAATAGTTTTTTTGATACACAAATATAATCATCCAATAGGAAAAAAATGATTTCTATGTCCAATAGGCATTCTCAAAAATTGAGTGATATACTTGGTGGCCACCTTAATTTCAATTGCAATACTTGGTATATGAGCTCAATTGTTCTCACTGAAAATATCCACTTTTATGCTGCAATAAATCCAGAAAGAATGTTAGTTCCAAGATAATTCCTATATTAAAACTGTTGTATCCACACAGTATATCTCTCTCTGCAGATTGTCCTGCTAACTCTGGCATAAGTGTTCTGGTAGTGTGCCACGTTAACCCTTTCACAGCACAACCACAGTATCTGCTCTAAAAATTGTTGTAACATATGAACAATGTCACTAGTTTGTGGTTTAGCTGTAAATGGGCACAACAGTAATAGTGGTCTGGTCTCAGCTAAGGTAGCAGCTTTATTAGTTGTCACTCATCGGTCTGGAAAAAACTTGCTGATCAGGGAAAGGCTAGCAGACAGCTCACCTGATGGAGGGTGCAGCGATGCTGGATCCTGGTTTGTCACAATGTATGTAGACCACAGTTAGTTTCTATCTTTTCAGCATGTAAAAATCCTGGCTTCTAAAAGCCTGTTGCTGCCATTTCTAGCCCCTCCTTGAGCCACATGTGTAGGTGTGTGCACAGTTAGCCGTCTCATGCTGCTGCCTGAAAGAATCCAAAAGCAGCTTATGGTGGATGTTATTAAGAAGTTAAAAGTCATAGAAGCAATTGTAGTATCCCAATCTATGCATTTTGCTCACAACACTGAGCTTTTTCCAGATGGAATTATCTGCATAACATTCCTCTTATACATTGGAGGATTTGGATTACTAATTATTTATCAGCTGTATTCCATTATTAGTCTAACACTGTTTTGTGATATGCCTCTGATATATTACATTTAATTCAGAGAGGCCTGCTTGATTACTATTCCACATACATAAAGAATATATACAGTATATATATTTTTGCATATGTTGAAGTAAAACAAACTTTCTTATTTTGTTTTAGTTATTTCTTAATTGTATATATCTGAATGTATTTAGTATTCAGTAGAAAAACACCACAATCATGTCAATATCCACATCTATTATATTACACACATATAATCTGATAAATCTGGTTGTTAATAAACACCAACAAAAAAATATGAAATATAAAAAGGATAATCAAAATCTCAAATATTATCATACATATTTATTCTCCTTATCTGTGCACAGAGAAAAAATTCTATAGGTTTGACCTAGACGAAAATTCCATCTTAATATTAATCTAATTTAAAAACTACTTGTCAGTTACACTTACAAATACAATGGTATCTAAAACTATATATATATATATTATTAGTATATGACATTTATTACATGAATAACCTAAATAATGAGTTAGTTCCATCTTTGTGATGGTTAGTTATGGGATACTCACAACCTACAATCTCTAATACTTATATTGCAATCTAACATAAAGACTTCCCCATATATGTGTGTCTCAAGGAAGAAATAGGAGACATGGGTTGAAACTGAGCACATAAGTATATGATGTATCTACATAAGGAAGAGAGGAATGAGATGTTAAAATTGAGGTGGAGGGAGGGACAAGGGGGTTAGGATCACCATATACTGTATAACATATGACATTTATGTGAATAACAAGCTAATTCCTTCTTTAAGATGGTTATTTCTAGGATACCAACAACCTACACAGTTTAAAACTGATTTGTAATCTAACATAAAGATTCCCCAAATATATGATTCCCAAGGAAGAATTGAAGAAGATATAGAAGACATGGGTTGAAAATGAGCACATACTGTATGTATATGATGCATCTACGAAAAGGAAAAGAGGGATGACATATTTAATATTTAGTGAAGGGAGGGACAAGGTGAGCTAGAACCATCATAGACATGCAAGTACAGTAACATACGTTCACTTGCACTTGACTAGGCCTCCCTGGTTTCCCCCCACAATTGATGGTATATTTCCATTAACTGCTCCTAGATACTCCACATTGTATGAACTACTCCAGAACTGTATAATCCAAGGCCACATTAAGACCTTTGGGGTATATTGTGTCTAATTTGAAGATCCATGATCTCTCCTAGGCAGTTTGTTAAATCTATCTCCTCCTCTCCTAGTACCCTCAAATTGTTACACAAGTGTGGTTTGTAATCCCCCTGGATCTCCCCCATGGACTTGGGTGAAATTTCTAGACACACTATGGTTTTGAATCTTTTTCAAAATATTGCATCAATGTTCTCTGACTATGGTTTTGACAGTTCTGGTTGTCCTCCCTACATATTGTAGCCAGCAAGGACATTCCAAACATAGACACAATATGTTGACTCACATTTCATGTTTGACACTATAATCATACTGTGCATTCTGGCTGGACCAAAATGCAATATATAGCACCTATCCTTGTGTATCAATGCCTATTTCCTTATAGATTGTAAGCTTGCGAACAGGGCCTTCCTACCTATATATCTGTCTGTTATTACCCAGTTTTGTTCTATTAATGTTTACAATTGTAAAGCGCAACAGAATATGCTGCGCTATATAAGAAACTGTTAATAAATAAATAAAATACATCTATTACTCATATGTTTACAATTGAGGCAAAATAGTTTGTCACATTTATAACATCCCACTAACTTACTGATTAACCATGTTTTCTCCAACTGAGAAGGAAACATCTAAGAAGTTCACGTGCTTGGAATCAAATGAGTAAATTTCAAATTAAATGTGTTGGTGTTCAAGTTTGTGACAAACTCTTGTGCTATTTCAAATCCCCCATTCCAAATAATAAATAAATCATCAATAAAACAGCCATAGAGGACCAGGTTATTTCTATATGGACAGCTCCAAATAAGTTGCCCATAAAGAGATTACAGTAACTAGGTGCAAGAGAACATGAATGCAACATTTTGAAATATTCAAAACCATAGTGTGTCTAGACACTTCGCCCAAGTCCATAGGAGAGATCCAGGGGGATTATACGAATCACAGTTTTGGAACAATTTGAGGGTACTAGGAGAGGAGGAGATAGATTTAACAATCTTGGCCTAGGGGAGTCATCACGGATCTTCACATTAGACACAATACACCCCAAAGGTTTTAATGTGGCCATGGATTATACATTTCTGGAGTAGTTCATACAGTGCGGAGTATCTAGGAGCAGTTTATGGAAATGTACCATCAATTCTGGGGGAGAACCAGGGTGGCCTAGTCAAGTGCAAGTGGATGTCCATCACTGCACTTGCATGTCTACGGTGGTTCTAACCCTCCTTGTCCCTCCCTCCACCTTAATATTAATATCACAATCCTATTTTACTTTCATAGATACATCATATACATGTGTTCATTTTCAATCCATATCTTTTTTTCTTTTTCAATTCATCCTTGAGAATAATATATATGGGAAATCTTTATTTTAAATTCCAAATCAGTATAAGAGATTGTAGGATGTTGGTATCCCAGAACTAACCATCTTAAAGATGGAATTAGCTCATTATTCAGGTTCTTCACATAATAAATGTCATATGATATATATGGTGGTCCTAACACCCTTGTCCCTCCCTCCACCTTAATATTAACTTCTCATTCCTATCTTCCTTTCGTAGATACATCATACTTATGTGCTCAGTTTAAACTCATGTCTCCTATTTTGTCTTCATTTCTTCCTTGAGATTCACATATATGGGGAAGTCTTTGTTAGATTGCAATATCAGTATTAAAGATTGCAGGTTGTGGGTATCCCAGAACTAATCATCACAAAGATGGAACTACTGTGTCTCATTATTTAGGTTCTTCATGTCATAAATGTCATATGCTATATACAGTTTTAGATATCATTATATTTGTAAGTTTAACTGACAAGTATTATTGAATTAGATTGATATTAAGATGGAATTTTCATCTAGGTCAAACCTATAAAAAAAAATTTTCTCTGCACAGATAGTGAGAATAAATATGTATGAAAATGTTTTGAGATTTTGATTATCCTTATATATAATATTTTTTTTGTTATTTATTAACAGCCAGATTTATTAGATTATATGTGTAATGTAATAGATGTGTGTAATGACATGATTGTGGTGTTTTTCTACTGAATACTAAATACATTCAGATATATACAATTAAGAAATAATTAATACAAAATAAAAAAAATCTGTTTTAATTCAACATATACAAATAAATATATATTTTCTATTTGTATGTGGAATAGTAATCATACAAGCTTCTTTGAATTAAATGTAATATATTAAATGTATATATCACAAAACAGTGTTAGTCTAAGGGAAAACAGATGATAAATAATTAGTAATCCAAATCCTCTAATACTGTATATAGGAGTAATGTTATGCAGATAACCCCATCTTGAAAAAGCTCTGTGCTGTGAGCCAAATGCATTGATTGGGATACTATTGCTTCTGTGACTTTTAACTTATTAATATCATCCTCCATGTGCATGAGACCACTAACCGTGTGCACACATGCAGCTCAAGGAGGGGCTAAAAACATCAGCAACATGCTATTAGAAGCCAGGATCCTTACACACTGAAAATATAGCAGCTGACCATGGTCTACACACAGCGTGATGAACTGGGACCCAGCACCGCTGCACCTCCATCAGGTGAGCTGTCTGCTAGCCTTTCCCTGATCAGGCAATTTTTTCCAGACCAATGAGTGACAACTAATAAAGCTGCTAACTTGGATGAGATCAGACCACTATTATGATTGTGCCCATTCATAGCTAAACCACAAACTAGTGACATTGTTCATATATTGCTACAAGTTTTAGAGCTTATACAGTGATTGTGCAATGATAGGGTTAACGTGGTGCACTACAAGAACACTTGTACCAGAGTTAGCAGGACATACTGCGGGGAGATATACTGTGTGGATACAGCAGTAGTTTTAATATAGGAAATATCCTGGAACTAACATTATTTTCTGGACTTATTGCAGCATAAAAGTGGATATTTTCAGGGAGAACAATTTAACTCACATGACAAGTATTGCAATGGAAAGGTGGCCACCAAGTATATCACTCAATTCTTGAGATTGCCTATTAGACTGAGAAATCTTTTTTTTTAATTTTCCTATTGGATGATTGTATTTGTTTATCAAAAATACTATTATATATGATAGATTCTGTTGTAGGAGAATTATATTCCAAACTCTATCTTCCCAAAATTATCTCTCCCAACCCCCTTCTTTCTCTGCTTAGTCAGCTAAAAAGACCTTGTTTCAAACACACACATTTAATCAGAAGTAGCAGACCACTACCCCCATTTCCTGGGTCAGGTTACAGACAGAATCTTATATGTGAATTAACAAAGACTGTGAGTATACATGAGGTGGAGAATGCTGCCTGAACAACATCTAAGCTATAAGTGTATATATGTATATGAGGGTCATGTATATACTGTGTAGTCCTACTTTTATAAATCTAATATTACACTGAACTCTGGATATCTTACGTTATTTCATGTGGTGATAGGACTTATATAGTGGACTAGGATTTATAAAGCAATGAACAGTATAAGGAATTAGAGGGAATATAAGAATCCCTTAACATTGGTGAGCCAGTCCTACTGTTTTAATTGTCATTTTATACTAGGATACAGTGGTGAAACAGGGTTAATATGTAGGCCAAATATTTGGAAGAAAAGCCAGGGATAGGTAACAAAGTACACAGAAGGAAATATTACTAGTGTGATGTTATTTCAAGTCTTTTTTTTTTAGAAATTTGGACAGATAAAAAGCTTTTGCCTGAATACTAGACAAAGACAAAAAATACAATTAATTACAGCAAACCTAGAAATATTTAAAAATAATTTGGATACTTGTTTATTTCTTTGTCTAACCAAATTTAAAGAGAATTTATGCACACAGTAAAGTATTGGTGACTTAAGGAGGTCAGATTTACCATGGTGAGAAATAACACAGATCACAGACAGACAATGAGTTCTACAAATGAACAGGTAAGTGAATTTTTACTATTGGAAAATTGTGCAAAAACAGTACATTTAACCCTGTAATTCCAAACAAATACACATCAGCTGAGATGCTATGGAACACACTGCTAGAGCAGGTTTTTACACATGATACTTTATGTATAAATAAGCGTGTTCAATAGAAAAAATGTTTGCAGATTCTAGCTAAACTGGAACATGCATTTGAGGATACAATTTGGAGACCAGAACTTGCTGAGATGTTGGCTAATAACAAAAAATAGATGCAAATTCTCATTGCAGGTGCTACTGTATATCAAAAAAGTGAAAAAGGTGTTTACCCTGATTCACAATAACAAGAGAAAAATTTGAGCAATATTGATAGAGGAAGACAAATTTGTATGCTGAAATCTCAATTTTTAGAAAAAGAGATATTATGTGGATGTTGATAAAGAGTTAGCAGTACTATATACAGAAATTAATGAATTCAAAAATAAAGCAGCATCCAATGAAGCTTTAATTGCCAAGTTAAAGAATAATTTAAGCAACAAAACCCAAATGATAACAAATATGCACAAAACTATAAATTATTTATCTAATATGGTGTCTAGAAAACAAGTCTAAAAAGTATTTTAATATTACGTTAAGTTTTACTATCAGTCTGGTTGAGATTGTGTTTTAGATCTATATGTGTATATTAAAGATAGGAGTTTACATACAAGAAATCACAGAAAACCCACAGATTCAATATGGGTATATTGGGTTACTATACAGATCATCAATGGAAGAGAGAATCTGTCCCTGAAAACCAAAGCATGTCAAAGTGGCAATAAGAAATTTCCAATGGAGGCGGTCAAACACCTTTTCAGCATCTAAATAGAGCAAAAGAGCATGCTGTTTCTTTTTGACCAGAAGTTCAGCTAGATCAAAAACTCTTTGGATGTTGCCCGAGACTTGACGTCCCCAGACAAAACCCACTTGATCAGGGTGGATAAGTTGGGGAACTATGGGAGAAAGATGGTTAGCTATCAATTTTGAAAAATATCATCACATCAGAATTCAGGCGAGCGATATATCTATAATTCTGACACAAAGAAGCATCTTTCCCATGTTTGCGAATAGTGATTAACTGGGCCTCTAAGATCTCAGCAGGGAACCATACTTAGGAGTTGAATTATAAAGCATAGTAAGTGCAGGGGCAATTTCAGTTGAGAAGTGTTTATAGATGGAATTGGTAAAACCATCCGGCCTAGGAGATTTTACATGAAGGGAGTGTTTTAATAACAGCTAAAATCTCCTCCTTAGTCCACAAAGCATTGAGGGATTCCAACTCCCCTGCTTTCAATTTGGGCAGATGCAATTTGTCCAAAAACATAGTGATAAGATCTTCTGTGGGTTGAGGTGTGGTGGAATCTTTATCTAAGTTATACAGCTTCTCATAGTATTTAGCAAATGTGTTTGCTATGGACGATGGTTTAAGTAACCTCTGTCCATCTGGGGTGATAATGGTTTTAATTATATTTATTGTTTGGTGCAATCACAGCTTTCAAGCTAGAAATTTACCAGACTTTTTGCCCAAAGTATAGAACTTCTGCTGAAGCTTAGATAGATCCCTTTTCGTAAGAGTCAAAAATAATTTTTGAAGCTGATTTCAAATGGCCACCATTTCTCTCCTAAAGAGATGATATGGTCTATGCCCGATCAAAAGAATCTATCTGTGCAAGCTGTTGTTATAGGTCAGATTGTTGTTGTAGATATTGGCGTTTTAGCCTATAGCCAGACTGAATGGCTACTCCCCTCACCACTGCTTTAAGAGCACACCAATATATAAGTCGAAAAGCCTCAGACATAGACTTCATTGCTTTAGGAGATGTCAACAAATACTCGGGAAATCTCCATGGTCTAGAGGGGAATCTGAAGTTATTATAGTCCCAAAACCAGGTTACAGCTGCATGGTCAGACCATACTATCTGAACAATTTTAGCCTGACGAGCAGTTTACAATATCCATTTATCTAATAAAATCAGATCAATTCGGGAGTAGGAATTTTGAACATGGGAGAAGAAGGTACAATCTTTATCTGATGGAGACTGAACACGCCAGACATTGTATAATCGTACTCTGCCATTAGGTTACAGAAACTGATGGAGTTAGCTGATCCCTGACTCAAATTTCCTACAGTAGATGATTTGTCAAGTTTGATATCCGGGACCAGGTTAAAGTCACCCATGATTACCAGATGACCTTTTTGGACTTTATGGATAGCCTCTAACACCTTTTTTAAAAGGGAACTTGTCTTGAGTTTGGAGCATAGAGGGAAACCAAGGTAACTTCCCTATCATCTAATTTCCACTAAAATTAGAAATCTGCCATTTTGCAGGAGAGTTCAAAATATTTTGACCTATGAAATAATATAGCCACCCCATTATGTTTAAAGGGACCATTGGCATAATATACTTCAGGAAAACTAGAATCACCTATCACCAGAGGCACTAATGAAAATAAATGAGTTTCCTGCATTGCTATCACCTTTGCTTTTTCTCAGTGGAAAGCGGCTAGTGCTAATCTCCTTTTATTAGGGGAATTCAGCCCATGTTTATTTAAAGGAAAAAAAATACCCATTTGGTGTAGTATATATCCAAAGCTCTATCCAGCATATATGAAACAGTGCATCCGGACTCCTAAAAATAAACAGGAATAAAAGGGGCATAAAAAAATAAAAAAATAACCACACTACAGTATAGTGAAAAAAAGAAATAAACTAAATTAGCCCAAGAACCGGGGTTAGAATGTTTAACACAAGAGAAAAATGATGGCAAAACAACAACTATCGGGGAGGTGGCTCAGCATGAAAACCCACCCACCCATGCATTCCAACCCTACCTAAAGGAAGGTGGAGATTAGGTTGTAATACCAATTTAGTCCCAAGTTATTATGGACATAGCAGATAAAAGAATAATACAAAAGTTAAAAAAGGAATGGTAAAGAGGAAATGTTAAAAAAGGGGGAATAAAACATCAATTTAAAACACAGAGAATAATGTTAAAGTGCTGTTAGCACTTTAAATGTCTTGTGTTTTATAGATAAGTGAACATCTATTCAAACTGTTAATCTTGTATTTTTTAGATTTGTTCCTATATGGAAATGGGTTGTTTATATTTAATTATTATCATTATTCATTTATCTACACATTAGGCATGAACCGCACCTATGAAAACCCTTTGTGCGGTCACTTGTTGGTTTCATTTCTACTAATGCACTCTTTATGAAGTGATTTTTCAAGTTTTGGAAATGAATGCAGGTTTGTTTGGTAAGTGTTTACCTAAAACTGGCTCATCTTTTTGAATTCTCCAGTTTTATAATGTACTCTTCTCTAATTTTCTGTAATATGAACTGTACCTGCTAATAAGAGCCCAGTCAAATCTTGAATCATTATTTGTTTGTTTGTCCTTTTCATTGAGTAACTGATCTCTATCTATCTTATGTTATTTTTAATTTGCTTTATCCAAAACAACTTTAGGATAACCTTTAGCACTGAAGCAAGATTCTAATATCTTGAGTTTTTCTTCCAATATATTATTCTCTGTGCAGTTTCTTTTCAGACATTTGTACTGTCCCAATGGAATGCTGTCTAACCATCTACTATGATGTTCACTCGTAACATCTATATATGAATTAGAATTGGTTCATTTTCTAAAAGTCATTGGATATAGTCCTTGCATATAGTTTGTTTTCTTTAATAATATGGTTAGATATAAAACTGACACAGAAATCTGATTAATATTAAATGTAAAATTAACATCAATCATTCATTTTCAGATTTTTACAGAATTATTCTAAAAGATGATGCATTTTTTATTTAGAAAGGGGATGCACATCTATAAACGAAACCAGCATATAAGATTTGCCCATGCTTGCCTTAATGGTTTAATAAGAAAATGTTCCCAGTAGACTATAAATAGATTAGCATAGCTATGGGAAAACCAGGTGCCCATAGTGGTTCCTAAAATATGCAAAACAAATTCTCATTAAAATAAAAATAGTTAATCTTTAAAATTAAGGATATAGATCCTATTATAAAATCTTTTAAATCCTTAGAGTACTCACTTTTTAAATTAAAATTACCCTGCTTCACAGCCATTATCCCAATCAATTATTGTATACAATGTACTTACTTCTGCATTCACTAGTATACAATTTTTATCCCATTCTATCTTTTCTAATTATTCTTAGAGTGTCAGCAGTGTCTTTAAGATATGAATAATTTTGGATTACAAGAGGTTGTAAATAATGGTCTACCATTACTGATAGGTTCAAGGTGATACTGTTTGTCCTTGAAAGAATAGGCCTATCTGGATGCTTAGTTGGGTGCTTATTCACTTTAGGTAGGACATACATAGTGGGAATTGTAGGGGTAGAGATATTTAAAAAAATAATAATTTTCTGTTAAAATCCCTTTCTCCAATGATTTGTTCATTAGTTAGTTTAATTTTTTAATAATATTTTCAGTTGGGTCACTCCTCGATTTCTTCTATATACAATTATCACTTTATTCATTATAATGACAGACCCCCATGGGCATGGCCTAGCTTGCAGCTGAGGTGCATGTGCTGGAACACAGATCCTGATCCATTATCTGCTGTGGGACTTATAAATTACCCCATCGCTGGCCACATCATATACAGGGTGGTCCCTAAACACACGCTACCCACCTGTGTCAATTCCCTTCTTCCAGAGAGGCCCTGTGCCCCTGCAGCAGTTGCGGCCTTCTCAGGGCACTGAAGCCATGGCCTCAAGTTTGGGACACCCACGGCGTGACTGTCATGTTGCCGGAGCGCCAGTTACTGGACATCTCCACTGCCTTTGGAGGGACCTGCTGACTCTTTCCTCCGACCGCAGGCTCCCGCAGACCTCCCTACTGCCTTCTAAAGCCTCAGGTGATGGGTGTCCATAGACCAGCGATTTGCTGGGAGCCGCCATATTGGCTCTCACCACCCGGCCCTGAGGTCTGCAGCATTTAGGTCAGTGGCTGTGTGTTGCTGTCCCACCTCCACTGCAGACACCTAGCTGGTTGGTGTAGGTCCTGCTTGGTTTTGGCTGCCCTGGAGTAAGAATAAGAAACAGCATATGTTTTCTGACTGCACAATTATTTCTTCTAACAATTTTGTTTGAAGAATCAAACATATGCCAAGATGTTGTTAAAAGTATAACTGCACATTTGTTGTATAAAAATGGAGGTAAAAACAACCATATCACAATAGCATAGATGTTGAAGTTTCACTGGAATAGATGGAACCTGGACAACATCAATTAGTGATTGCGGTAAAGAAGTTTAATGTCTACCCATATTAAACACGACATTCTAATCATTGTGTTTCAAGTCTTATGCAATGTCTTTGTAAGAAAGTAACAACTCTAATCATTGTGTTCAGACCGATGCCATTTTTGTTTCATAGCAATAAAGTTGCTGAAAGCTGGCATCCCATCTATGCTATTGTGGTATTGTTGTTTATATCCCCATTTTGTATATATTAATATATGTGCAGTTATACTTTTAACTACATCATATGCATACATAGTCATACATATGCATACATATTGTAGGGCATTACCCCTTATCAGAGACCACCTATGACAGTGAAATCAATATATTAAAGAAACCTTTATGAGCATGCCACCAATATTTTTCAATTAAGCATTCATGTAAGAAATTGCACAATATCACCATTTGATAAAGTGTGGGGTGTCTTCAATGGAACTTGGGAACTCTACCTTGGGACATGATCTACCACAACACCCTTCACTTTGAAAGATTTATACATGGAACTGTCTTGTTTATACTATCGTGTTTTTCTTTTATTTTTATGAGTATCATCTCTGGTACCAAGAAGAAAAATGTCATTATATCACAAAATTAGGATTCATTCTACTGGGACTATCTAGAGTGCAATTTGAGGCTGTCTTTTTTGTTTTCTATTTCTTATTGAGAATCCAGTAGAGTACTGTAGAGTGCTGTTAACATCTGTGTCCCACTAATTTCAAGAGGGTCACTGAATTGTGACATTTAGTTAAACTTTTACCGGTGTTTTTATACATTAAGGGCATATTAGTCCACTGGACTACAGTATAACATCAGCAACTATGATCCTATGAAACTAAGATTTATAATGGGTGCAGAGTGTGTGGTGCACATGGGCCCCTGGGCTCAGGGGTCCCGCACTGCACACCCTGCACCCATATTATACTTACCTCTCCAGAGTCCCACATTGGCTCCATTGTCTGCACTGTAACAACTTCATGGAAAATAGCTGCCGCTGCCATTTTACCACTGGCCTGCGCATGCACTATAGACTCTAGGAACACTCTAGTGTTCAGATTCTATAAGTGTGGTGGTGGCCGTGCACCACTCAGTGCATTTCTGGCCACTGGACGGAGAGGAGAGGGCCCATGTTCAGTCTTCATCATGGGCCCCCTCCTCTCTAGAAATGTCCCTGCTTTTTACTCCAGAGTTTTAACTATTTAAATGATTAGAATAATAAAAAGAAGATATTTGTAATATTTTCTTTCATTTTTTCTTATATATTTTTATAGTAAAAACTCTGCTTCACCTGACCACACATCACTGACATTTTATAGGTCATCTAAAGTAAAAATCTTCCTTAATCATACACATCTAAAATCCTTATTTTTTCCCAAAAAAGTTGCATCTTCCTTTAACATGGCCACAATTGGCCATGCTCTACTAGCATAGTCCTCAGTGACTGGCACAAGAAGACTAAGGCCTACTACCTGACTGTTAGACAGCATCAGGGTAAGGAGCAACATGATTGTGAGAGTTTTAAACCCTTCCTGTGCTGCTGATTCCCTACTGGCTATGGGTGACCTGGAAAACCCAGAATTCTATATTTCCAGGTTGAGCTGTGAAGGTCAGAAAACCCAGGTCCCAAACCTCTATTGCAGGTACAGAATGTGCCAGTCTTGTTTTTCTCTCCCTTTGATGGAGCTGATCCCACCAGCTTGGGAAAATGCACTTTCCCTTTCATGATAGCTGAGACCATTCAGCCTTCCGAAACACCTTTCCAGGCATGTATTCTTCATAACCCCTGAACATGGTCCATTCTGGCAAAGGAGCGACCATCCTTCTTTTCTTGCGGACACCGTGTTCTACTTTTTTCCACTGCCCAGCAGACAAAGTATTCCTCAAAGTTTCAGTGTGACATCTGAGTGGTCAAGCAAGAATTACAGGGAATGCACTTTCTTCTTGCCAAATAGCTTGTCACCATGCCTTTAGGAATTTGGTACGGTCGCTATTAAGGCAGTGCACCATGGCAGGGAAGAACATACATCCTGATTATTGCAAATCAAGGCTTTTGGTTCTTTTTGCTGTTCTGCTGACAAGTTGTCTAACATCGGAACTTCTGTAGGGCAAAGCAAACTACAGCAGCCCCTAGTAACATGAGGGGTAGCAGTTTCCAGCACAACCATGGCAACATCTGTATAGGTTATAAAATCTCTGCCAATATTTTTGTATGGCCGTAATCAGGCAACGTGTTGAAGATTTCTTTCCTCAGACAAGAATTGCGCAAAGTTACCCTCTCCAAAGTGGACTGGAATGCTTTTCCACTCGTCTCCCTTTTCCAAGGTAGGTCCTTCAAGAATTTACATTGGCATTGTCTCTGTTTCCTTTACAAGCTCAAAAAAAACCTGGGAAATTGTGTCCCAGTATGTTAGGATACGGGAGATTTGGACCAACAGTGACAACCACCCCATAAGTGTGTCCCTTTAAGGTGAGGCTCTCTTTGCACCTGTGACAAGTTTTCTGTGGATCCATGAATGCAGAATCCTTCAACTAACCCTGTCACCTTTTCCACTGGCCTGGGAAGGACAGCCTCTGAGATCAGGGTTAGCTTACTCCCTGAATCTATAGTAGCTGGGAGATCTCGGCCATTCAGTAACACAGTTTCCCACATTAATAATAGTCTTAAATCCAGGGGATGATCAAGCAAAAATCGGTTTATATAACACCCATACTAGCAACCCAACACTCCATGGGCTCTGTTTTTCTTGGACTGTCTTGCCTTACATGTACTGGCTCTTCACACTCATAGCAAATGACCCTGGTGTCTTCAGTGGTGTTTCTTTGAGGTGGAGTGACAGTCGGGGTCACAGGCCAATGGGGTGCCATCTTAAAGGGTCTCCCATTCTCTGGTTTCTTTTCTGGTATTTTTGTCATATTTCCTGCGGTCTCTTACTGCTCCAATACTGTAATTAATTCCACTAAATTCTGAGAATCAGCGCATATGACCCAGCACTGCATATACCATCCTAGGGTTCTTATACATAGGTCAACAACCACCATCTCTACAATATGAGTGGCAGTGCAGTCTTCTGGCTGGAGCCAACTCTGTCTCTATCTGGTGAGTTCTGCAACCTGCTTCTGAATAGGGACCCCAGGTAGTAGGGCCCATTTATGGAAGCACTGCGCTTTCCCAGAAGGAGTGAGACCTGACCTAGCTAGAATGGCACTTTGGACTAGGTCATATTTCTTAGCATCAGCAGAGGACAAATCAGCATAGGCATTCTGAGCCTCACCAGTGAGATAAGGGACAAGTCTATCTGTCTAAGTGTCTGCTGGTCTTTTAAGCACTGTGCCACCATTTCAAATATCAGCAAATATGCCTCTGGGTCATATGAAGCAGACATTTTCTTTAGATGCCCTGTAGTAGCTGTTGTGCCTATTGATTGGGTCACTAATTGTCACATTTGCTCTTCTGTCTTTTGATGGAAGGCTAGCAAATTTAGTATGAAAAACTTTCACCATTTTTACAATGGAAGATATATACACAAGCCTAGGTGCTTTTAGATAACAAGTGAGTATACACAACAAAGAAAAATAAACCTCTGCTTTTTTTTCTTTAGCAATGCATAGGTTAAACAGAACACAGGAAAAAAAGTAATTAAACCTCAGTATGTGTGTTCAGGATCTCATTCAGAGCCGCTCGTAAGCGGCCGTTCGTTCGCTCCGAGCGATGTTCACACATCTGCGAATGCGTATGGGTTTTAGTTGTCATGCACGAACCAGTCAGTGCGGTCGAAAATCGTGTGCTCACAAAATAGCGAATGCCTGCTAATTTGAGTGACAGAATGAGGCGTTTGTGGGTGGCAACAGGGGAAGGTGCTTGAAAATGGGGAGTGGAGTTCCGAACGCAGGCGTGCCAAACGGTCAAAACGGGCGTTTAATGGGAGTGCATAATTAACAAAGCAGCGTCATTGACCACGTCACTTGGTTGTATTTTAGCCTGAATTGCACGCATGATTGCGGTAGGAAAATCCAACCACAAGCACTGCGAGCAGTTCATATGCCTTTCGATGTACTCGATTAATCAAATAAATAGTGGAGATGATGTAGGATGCTAGCAGCCAGGGGGCGTTTTTTCCTAAATATTGAGCGCATGTTTTGTTCGCTCATTCAGACGTAGAGGTGTCAACAGACCGCAAAGAGCGAACGCTTAATTTAAATAGCCAGCCCCTTTTTCTGAACGAGCGTCCGCAAATGGCGTCCGGCTCTGAATCAGGCCCTCTGCTCCTTCCAATCAACAGGTGAACTTAATTAAACAAAATGAACACTAGCTGATGAACATATTAATTAGCATTTTGATAATTCTTAAGCACATTAGTAAAAAAAAAATGAAAGTAACTTTTCTTTTTACACACAGCCAACAGCTGTTTCTATAGTCCACAGAAAGTTACACAATGTCCTTAATAAAATTGCTGCTTTTCTGGTTTGCCAAACATGTACTCACTTATATTGAACATTTTGCTTGGTCAGATCCTTCGCTATGCCATAGGCATCTAGAAATTGTGCTGTGACACAGCAGTGTAGAGTGCCCGTATGGGCCAGCAATGTGACATGGGGTATAGAAATGAGGATTCAGACAAGCAGGTATTCGGTAAAGCAGTGTATTTTAATTGCAGCAGACACTGCACTTTAGCATACATGAGCTTAAGCCTGAACATACACAGGCATATAACACAAATAGTTATTGTCCCAGCACTTCTTGTGCTTAGTAGTCAGCAGTGGCTTGCAGCCACAATTGGGCATATTCTTCCAGAACTGCCCTTGGTCCCTGGCACTCCAACACTAAGGCCTACTACCTGGCCACTAGACAGCATCAGGGAAAGGAGCAACGGGCATGTGAGAGTTTTAAACCCCTCCTGTGCTGTTGATGTGCTGCTGTTCCTGGGAGACCTGGAAAACCTAGATTTATATATTTCCAGTTTGACCTGTGCAGCCCAGAAAACCTGGAGTTCCAAACTTCTACAGTATTGCAGGTGCAGAATGTGCCTGTCTTCTTTTCCCCTCCCTTGGTAGGAACTGATTCCACCAGAATGTGGGCAATGCAGGGTAAGGCCACCCCTCTCACCAAAGTGTGTGTGTGTGTGTGTGTGTGTGTGTGTGTATATATATATATATATATATATATATATATATATATATATATATGACAAAGTGAGAACAAGCACCTTATAGTGTAGTATGGTTAACAGAATTCCAGAACACTGCTTAATAATAGAATATGTACCATATTAACCTAGCTTAATAGCATTTGATATTGTGGGGGTCATTCAGAGCCGGTCGCAATTAGCGCTCGCTCGTTCAGAAAAAGGGGGTGGCTATTCAAATGAACCGTTCGCTCTTTGCGGTCTGTTGCCGCCTCCATGTCTGAATAAGCAAGCAAAACATACGCTTGTTTATTTGATAAAAATGCCCCCTGGCAGCTCGCATCATACGTCATGTCTGCTATTTATTAGATTAATCGAGTACATCGAACAGCGTATGAACTGCTCGCTATTCTTGTGGTTGGTTTTTCCTACCGCTATATTGCGGGCAGTTCTGGCTATAAAACAACCAAGTGACGTGGTCAATGACGCTGCTGTATTAATTATGCACACCCATAAAACGCCCGCTTTGACCTTTTAAGCACACCTGCGTTCTGATCTCCACTCCCCGTTTTCAAGCACCTTCCCCTGTTACCACCCACATATGCCACCTCCTGTCACTCAAAATAGCAGGCACTTGCTACATAGCGAACAAACAATTTTCGGCCGCACTGACTGGTTCGCGCATGCGTATTAAAAACCGCGCAGATGTGCGAACATCGCTCGGAACGAGCGTACTGCTGCTTATGAGCGGCTCTGAATGAGGTCCTGTGTCTTTTCCTGGATCCACACCTTCGATGCAGTATGTGGCTTTCTATTATTATTATATTATTAAGCAGTGTGCCAGAATTCTATAAACCATACTACACTATTAGGCGCTTGTTCTCACCTTTTCTATGTCATACATTGGAGGATCTTTTAACAATGGTCCAGATAGAGAACATGGGACCTCATTCAGAGGCGGTCACAAGAAGTGATCGCTCTCTCTGAATGAGAGTGGGCACTTCTTTTTTTTGGTGCAGCCTCCTGGTCACTAGCTAAGCTGTGGTGATCGTGACCATCGGGGCTTGCGACCAGACCCTAAGGTTGGGTCTGGGCAATCGCAAGCCCCAGGGAGCTTTCTGATCAACATCGACAGCCGCCCCTTTTGTAACGAGCTTTGGAGTGACAGAGTTTCTTTCTCACTCCGGGGCTTGCACTCACACAGTGTGGCCACTGCACATTTGCAGGGCTACCTATCCACCTGATTGCGAGCACATTGGTGCTTGTGACCAGGTCTGAATGACCTCCATAGAGCTTCCACAGTGAGATTTGGATTATAGTTGAACAGGCTGATCTATCTAAAGCTGCATTCACACTAGATTATTTTTATGTATGATATGGATGATAATGATATCGTTCAATGATATATCATTCATATTGTTCAGTGTGTATGCAATGAACGACCAATGATGCGCGCTCCTGCGGGTCATTAACAATGTATTTTGTCTTCCATACATGTAGGCCAATCTGACAATATCATCATGAATTGCTTGTTCAGAGATGTGCTAGGAAGACTTCATTGAATGATATCTTTAAAGTTATCTTTCAGTGTGTACACCCAATATTGTTTGTCCTGTACTACAGAAAGATCAGGGGAAATATTTTATGTAGCTAAGCCATGTAAATGAGTCCTGTCTCTCAGTATTTTTCACTGACTTTACATTGGTTTCACACTAAAATTCAATAACAATACAAAGTACCCACTAGTAGATTTGCATGCTACTGTAAAGCAGTTGACAAGAAAACTAAGCTGTAAATAGGAAAGAGGCCGGGGGCCGATATTGTTGCACAGCACCGTGTATCTCGTAACCTTACATTGAGCAAATTTACACTTCCACAATTGGAAGAAAATTACAAATCTAAGCAGGTGAGTATTAAGAGAGGAGGGTGCCCATACGCAGTATATGTCCAAGGGCCCCTTCTCTCTGCCAGGAGGCCAGCAGTGCACTGAGCTGCACCTATTATAGGTACACCACTGAATCTCATGCCATATAGCAAAAAATGCTAGGTGTATAATAACACATTTGTAGAAGTGAGGAGAGAGAGAAAGAGAAGATATTGTGTGTGAGAGGGAGAGAGTGTGTGGGCAAATAGAGAAAGAGGAGTAAAGAAAAGAGTGTGGAAGGAGGGAAGAGAGAGGAGAAAGAGTAAGGAGACAGAGATAAAGTTAATTAGCCCCTTGCATCATCACTATGATGGGTATTTTGACGGGATGCAGTCAGGAAGCTGACGGTCAAAATGCCGACTGCCAGCTTCTCGACTGTCTAATCCTGGCAGGGGTCTAATGACAGGCATCGATATACCAAAGCCTGTCATTTTACCCATGTCAGGAGTCCAACGCCCGGCATACCGATCAAAGATAAGCCGGGAGGGGGACAGTTGGGATAGGGGGTCCTGGGGGGTACTTAGGTTCAGGCACCCCTCCAGGAGGGTTAGGGTTAGGCTAGGTGAAGGGGGGGTTTGGTTTAGGCATCCCCCGGTAAACTTAGGTTTAGGCTGTGGGGAAGGGGGGTTAGGTTTAGGTACTTAGGGGGGGTAAGGGTTAGGCACTAGGGAAGGAGGTTAGGGTTTGGCACCCCTAAAGGAGAGTTAGGGTTAGGGGGGGTTAGGTTATTTAGTACTTACTTTTACAGCTGTCAGGATCTTCACTGGTGCCGGTCTTTCGGCATCAGGATTTGAACCGCCGGACATAGGTCCAGCGGTATTTCATACCTATCCTGATTTGACTTAGGCCCGTATGAAACAGTAATTGATAATATCACCGGTGCCAAGATCAAATGATTATCGTCTGATAATCAGCTGAATATCAACGGATTGTATCATACCTGTGATAATTTAGCACACTTTTATAATGAGAAACAGGAGAAAAGTTTTCTCCATCTCAGACCTCGAGAAAAAAAATGTAAAATCCCTATTTTTTCCTAGAAATGTGAAGATTTCTTTAGAAGCCTTTGGACACCACCCCTAGTGATAAATTACCACATCAGAAAAATGAAAAATGACAGCACAATTTTTGGCAGAAAAAAATAAATTGAAAATGGGTTTAAAGTATTGGGTCTGGTTTTTTGGGGAGCCATATGGAGGTGACAAGTGTTTTAAACATTGCACGTGGCCACAGTAGGCATTTTTTTATGGTTTTTACAAAAACGAGGTCTACTGTTTCTCACTATCAAAGTGTGATAAGTTATCATGCGATATTATCGCCGCTAATTGAATACTGCCCATAGTAGAAAACCATGCACTAGTTTGTAACAAATCAAAAATAGTTGAGGAAATGCAGAAACAACTGCTATTTTATTTAACCACTTGCCTGGCAAGTTCGTATCAGATACGACCGTACCAGACTGGGCTTTACCTGACATGGTCATATCTGATATGACCAGTCAGAAATGATCACTGGGCGGCTGCGGAAAGCTAATCTTCCCATAGCTGTCTACATCAGAGGGACCTGCTGGTCCCTTTGCACCCATAGCTGCCCCTCCAGTGTGTCCCAATCACTGCTGGCCACAGTGATCAGGCATCTAGTAGAACCCTCCTCCCTGCGCAGCTACAGGCTCCAGTGTATCCCGATCACTGTGGCCAGCAGTGATCGGGCAGCCTGCGTGACCTTCCTGACTGACAGCCAGCACGACTTTATCTTCTCCCAGTACAGCTGGGTCCCCTTCCCCCAATGCTGCAGTGTCCCTGGGCCAGCCCACCCTATTCCATCTCTGCAGTGACTCCCCATGCTGGAACACCCTCCAACCTCTTCCCCCAGTGCTGCAGTGTCCCTGGGCTGGTCCATTCTTCTATAATGCTGCTGTCTCTGAGCCAGTCTACTCTTCACCCCCTCCTACCTGTGCAGCAGCGGTTGCTACAGTGTACTCACCTTCTCCTCCCATCCCAACGGCAGCTGCTGGGTGTCCATCTCCTCCCAGCCAGAGGCTACTGCTGATGAGTGCCCTCCTTTTCCAGACTCCCCGTTCTCCACCCCCTTCTCCCAGTGCTCCAGGGACCCTGGGTTGGCCCACTCTTCTACAGCGCTGCTGTCCCCAAGCTAGCCCACCCTCCACCCCCTTGTCCTGGTGCGGCTGCAGTGGCTGCAGCAAAGTACTCACCTCCTCCTCCCGCCAGCAGCTGCTTGGTGTCCGTCAGTAGCTGCTGCTCTGTGTGCCTTTCGTCCCGGCCTGATGGCTGCTGCTCATGTGTGCCGATGCCCTCCTTCTCCTTCCAGCCCAGCGGCTGCTGTAGATGTGTGCTCTCCTTCTCTTTCTGTCTTGGTGGCTGCTGATTTGTATCCAGGGACTGCTCCTTCTCCTTGGTGCAGCTATCAGTGAGTATGTCAGTGAGTGTATCAGTATATGTACATATACATATACTGTGTGTGTGTATGTGTATGTATGTATGTATGTATATATACTGTATATAAATTGTGTGTGCAGCCCCCCAACCAATGTTAAGGAAACATCGGCAGCTGCACTCTCAAAAAATTGATTGCTTCTATTGATGGCTGAACCCATCGGCCATCGATGGTACAGCTGTCAATGGACTATACTACATATATATATATATATATATATAGTAATGTCCAAAAGCTCTGGCACCCCGCTTTGAAAAATCCAGGCAGTCAGCCCAATCTTGTTCCGGTGCCCTCCCCGGGGGACAGCACCCCCAATAGATACAGGATATAGAACAGGTGGCACTCAGAGACAGACAAATGCAAATACCCTCACCAGAGGGATTTTATTGTGGTTCAACATTTCGGGGTTTGACACCCCTTCCTCAGGACAACAACATAAACATAGTGCTCAAAAAACAATGCTTAAATACACATCTTAAACACATTTAGCCCCATCCCTCCATGTACGACCATGTTCACCTGGTCTCCGTCTAGCAACCGCACTTCCGGTTGCGGCAGCTCCGGGAAACCGGAAGTGACATCACCCGGCAGGACCTCGGTGCCATGGAAACATATCAAAAATCACTGCAAGTGTAAACAGTAGAACCCATCACTGGAAAGCACCTAAATTATCTTATCTTGTAAAGTGCAACATACTAGTACAATTAAAGACATTAAAAAAGTGTGAACACACCTAGAATTAAATATATATAAAAAATACATACAATTAATATATTCCTCATAACTACTAGTGCGTGCATATATGTCTCTAAATGATATAGGTCTCACAGTGAAAGACCTCTTTTTATACCTATACTATGGCAACCTATAAGAAACATAAAACAATATATACAAGAACATTTATACAGTTACCTAAACATTAGCTAAATAAAAAATACAGCTTGCAAATACCTAGGATTAAACTACTCTCTTCAATAATCATAATATTGCCATCTAGTGGATACTATGTAAAAGTGCATTTGTATAAACTCACCTCATATATCAAAAGACAATATACATATAAACTCCACACTTATCCATTACATTTACATAAAATTTGATTAAATAAAATGAATTAGCCCTAGGGAATCATTTAAACCTTGAGGGAAAAGGGAATCTAACTGATATATCCATTGTGATTCCAATTGTAAGAGTTTCCTCCCCCTATCTCCCCCTCTAAGAGACTTGGGCACATGATCTATGATTTTATATCGTAATATGGCCATATTATGTTTGAACGTCAAAAAATGCATCGCTACTGGTTGTTCACTATGATCAGAAACTAAAGCAGCTCTAAAAGCTGATCTATGTTGGTCCTTTCTAATTTTAAATTGAAATTCAGTTATCACTATGTAATATAGGCCACAAGGGCATACATTTACATATATCACATAACTCGAGCTGCAAGTGAGGAGCCAGTTAATTTTGTACCTTTTTCCTGAGTAGGGGTGTAAAATAGTATCCCCTACTTCTAAATATGTACACGTAGTACAGCCCAAATATTAGTAACAGCCGTTCTTCCGGCTCAAAAAATTTGGGGGTTTCGCTTTCCCCCAACCCGTCATATCTGTCCTAACTACTAGATCTATGATATTCCTATTTCTTGTGTAGCTAGGCATTAAGGTAGTTTTATGCAGACTTTTTAACTCTGGGTCCGAAGTAATGATAGACCACAATTTCTTGACCTGTTTGTTAGTATGTTTACTCCTAGTCTCATATTCAAGAACCCACAGAATTTTCTTTTTACTCGTATCTTTCTGTCTTACAGCTAATAATTGTTTTCTATCCACTGCCAGAGCTTTCTCTTTGCTTTCAACAAATTATCTAGTGGATACCCTCTCATTAAGAATTTTTCTACCATAAAATCCAATTGTTTATTTGTTTCATTTTTGTCATTTGTGCATCTGCATACTCGCATGAATTGCGAATATGGTAGACTTTTTATGGTGGCTATTGGATGGAAATTATTATAGTGCAACAAGGTATTGCAATCTGTTGCTTTAGAGTATAAAGATGTACTTACTCGCCCTTTCTCTACTTTAATACATATATCCAAGAAGCAAATTGTTTCAGAATGATATTTTAATGTAAATTCAATCGGACACTCAGAAGTATTTTGTCACTTTATAAGATCAGTCAATAGGGGGATCTCTCCTCGCCACATCATAAAGACGTCATCTATATAACAGAAGTACATTAAAATATTTTCTGTAATCTCCAGAGTCTCAAAAAATAACCCCCTGTCCACCTCCCACATGTAGCTGTTTGCAAAGGCCGGGACTACTGCTGAGCCCATTGCACAGCCTGTAAGTTGTTTATAAAACAGGCCATTAAATATAAAATAATTATGGGAGAGAGTAAATTCCAGTAATTTCAAAAATAGAGCTGTCTGGTCCCTGATATTGCACGTTGCCCACTATAAGGTGCTTAACAGCCAATATTCCTGTTACATGTGGAATACACGTATATAGGCTAGTCACGTCTAAGGTGACTAAATTTGTTTGTTGAGGAATATGGCTTAAATCCTCCAATTTCAAAAGCATACTTGAATCCCTAAGATACGTGAAAGTATTTTGTATGCATGGATGTAAGTATGAGTCTAGAAATAGACACTGGTTCAAACAGAGACCCCTGGGTAGAAATGATTGGTCTCCCCAGGGGTCTCTGTGTATCCTTATGGATCTTTTGCAATGTGTAAAATATATGTGCCACAGGGTATTCAACAATTAATTTATTTTTAATAGTAGATGTAATCAATCCCTCCTCTACTGCTAACTCCAATAGCATATCCAGTTCTTTTTTATATTTATCCATTGGATCGTGAGTCAATAATTCATATGTACGTCCATCACTGAGTAAACGTTTGCATTCTGTGATATAGTCCTTTGTATCTTGCACTACAATCGAACCACCTTTATCTGCACCTCTTATTATGATGTATTTTCTTTTACTGAGACTCTCTAGCGCCTTCTTCTCATCAACCGGTAAATTGTAATGTACCCATATGGTATCATTTTTCACAGAATCCTCAAGTAATCGATTGAAAGTTTTAATCGAGGCGTTTGTTGATGGAGGGTCAAATTTAGATTTTGTCCCTAATTTAGTAATTCTATCCGGAAATGTCTCAGAAGCACTCGATGGAGGTTGTTTGTCAAAATGTTCTTTAAATTTTAATGAACGGTGAAATCTAAATGTATCAACTTTCCATTTCAATGTTCAAGACTTTACTTTCAGTTGTTGTTAATACTGTTGAGGACAAATTAAAGATCAGGTTCTCCTGGCTCTTGGAGGTCTTCTTATGTATATGCCTCCTCTTTTGGCCCCCTCTTCTAGTAAATCTTCTCCTCAGGCTGCTGTCCCAGCCCAAGTACTTACCTCCAAAGGGGTTAATGGTTACTTAGGTCTAGATGTACAGGGTAAATTTTCTTCTGACTCACTGGCTGATGTGCTAGAAAATCTCACCTTTTGGAATCTTCTTTTCTGTCATGGAGATTTATTAAATGTAGTATAATTTTGTGTACTCCCCAACCATGAGTATACCCTGTGTTGGGCATAGTCCATCTGGACATTTTAAATTTCTCTTTTTTTTATTTTAATAAATCTGTTTTATACTTTTCCAGTTGTTCTTTTAATCTTGTCATCCAATCCATAGTGGTATCCGTCAACAGTATATTTAGTTTTTCTGTCTCAAAAGTTGCAACCAGCAATATCAAGTCCATTGAGCATTTATTTAATATTGAGATCCATTTTTTGCAGAATAACATATTGTATCTACCAATTGTGGGTGTGTTATGCACACGAAACCCACGGAGAATCTTCTTCAACCAGAAATTGTACTAGCACGTTGCACTTTACAAGATAAGATAATTTAGGTGCTTTCCAGTGATGGGTTCTACTGTTTACACTTGCAGTGATGTTTGATATGTTTCCATGGCACCGAGGTCCTACCAGGTGACGTCACTTCTGGTTTCATGGAGCTGACATGACCGGAAGTGTGGTGGCTAGACGGGCACCAGGTGGACATGGTCATACATGGAGGGATGGGGCAAGTATATTTAACATGTGTATTTATGCATTGTTTTTTGAGCACTATGTTTATGTTGTTGTCCTGAGGAAGGGGTGTCGAACCCCAAAATGTTGAACCACAATAAAATCCCTCTGGTGGCGGTATTTGCATTTTCCTGTCTCTGAGTGCCATCTGTTCGATCTCCAGTATCTATTGGGGGTGCTGTCCCCCGGGAAGGGCACCGGAGCAAGATTGGGCTGACTGCCTGGATTTTTTAAGTGGAGTGTCGGAGCTTTTGGACTATATTTGTGGAACTTAAGGTCCTAGGTCTAGGGCAAGGACAGTAAGTTTCTCTCAAGGCACCCTTTGTTGTTTTGGACTTACCTTGGATACATGCTTCCATTTTTCACTATTTTGCACAAAAGATGGTTTTTCACTTTAGTTGTTTTTGTATATATATTTTTTCTAAATATTACTGATTTTTTTATGTAGCACTCTTTTAAGGAATCTGGTACAAAGCACGTAGCACTTTAACATGGCAAACCAAAAAACAGAAGGTGATTTTACATCATTCCTGTTGGAATGTGATAATTATGAAACTTTAAGTTTCTCTGATGTTGATGCTGAGCTAATACTGCATAAGGATCCTGCACTGACAGAAGAATGTAATGACTCTAATCTAGAAAGATATAGAGAATTATTCAAGCTGAAAAAGAGAGAGCTGGACTTTCTTTATCATAGCAGGACGCTGTCTGACTATTTACGGGCGAAGCAGATTCCCCATGGGTTTCGTGTACATAACACACCCACAATTGGTAGATACGATATATTATTCTGCAAAAAATGGATTTCTCTATTAAATAAATGCTCGATTGGCTTGATATTGCTGGTTGTGGAGGAATCCACTTGTGAGCTAAATATAACAAAAGAAAAAATTAGCACTTTTGAGACAAAGAATCTAAATATACTGTCGACGGATACCAATACGGATTGGATGACAAAAAGAACAACTAGAAAAGAATAAAACAATTTTATTAAAATACAAAAAAGAGAAATTTAAAAAAGTCCAGATGGACTATGCCCAACACAGGGTATACTCATGGTTGGGGAGTACACAAAATTATACTACATTTAATAAATCTCCACGACAGAAAAGAAGATTCCAAAAGGTGAGATTTTCTAGCACATCAGCCAGTGAGTCAGAAGAAAATTTACCCTGTACATCTAGACCTAAGAAACGGTTAGCCCCTTTAGGGGTAAGTACTCGGGCTGGGACAGCAGCCTGAGTAGAAGAGGGGGCCAAAAGAGGGGTCAGATACATAAGAAGACCTCCAAGAGCCAGGAGGACTTGATCTTTAATTTGTCCTCAACAGTATTAACAACAGCTGAAAGTAAAGTCTTGAACAGAGGAGTGTCGTTTGTCCAAACAAATCCATCTCATCCATTTAGAATTCACCGTAGGGGATACTATTTTACACCCCTACTCAGGAAAAAGTTACAAAATTAACTGGCCCCTCACTTGCAGCTCGATTTATGTGATATATATAATTATATGCCCTTGTGGCCTGTATTACATAGGGAAAACTGAATGTCAATTTAAAATTAGAATGGGCCAACATAGATCAGCTATTAGAGCTGCTTTAGTTTCTGATCATAGTGAACAACCAGTAGCGATGCATTTTTCGAAGTTCAAACATAATATGGCCACATTATGATATAAAATCATAGATCATGTGCCCAAGTCTATTAGAGGGGGAGATAGGGGGAGGAAACTTTTACAATTGGCATCATGATGGATAAATTGGTTAGATACCCTTTTCACTCAAGGTTTAAATGATTCCCTAGGGCTAATTAATTTTATTTAATCAAATTTTGTGTAAATGTAATGGAGTTATATGTATATTGTCTTTTGATATATGAGGTGCGTCTATACAAATGCACTTTTACATAGTATCCACTAGATGGCAATATTATGATTATTGAAGAGAGTAGTTTAATCCTAGGTATTTGCATGCTGTATTTTTTATTTAACTAATGTTTTAGGTAACTGTATAAATGTTCTTGTATATATTGTTTTATGTTTCTTATAGGTTGCCATAGTATAGGTATAAAAAGAGGTCTTTCACGGTGAGACCTATATCATTTAGAGATATATAAGCATGCACTAGTAGTTATGAGAAATGTATTAATTGTATGTATATTTTATATATATTTAATTCTAGGTGTGTTCACACTTTTCTAATGTCTTTAATTGTACTAGCACATTGCACTTTACTAGATAAGATAATTTAGGTGCTTTCCAGTGATGGGTTCTACTGTTTACACTTGCAGTGATTTTTGATATGTTTCCATGGCACCGAGGTCCTTCCGGGTGATGTCACTTATGGTTTTGTGGAGCTGCCGCGACCGGAAGTGTGGCAGCTCAACGGAGACCAGGTGAACATGGTCGTAAATGGAGGGATTGGGGTAAGTGTGTTTAAGATGTGTATTAAGCATTGTATTTTGAGCACTATGTTAATGTTGCTTTCCTGAGGAAGGGGTGTCGAACCCCAAAACGTTGATCCAAAATAAAATCCCTTGTCTGTCTCCAAGTGCCGCCTGTTCTATCTCGTGTGTGTGTGTGTGTATGTGTATATATATGTGTATATGTGTATGTATGTGTGTGTGTGTGTGTATATATATATATATATATATATATGTGTATATACATAGTGTTTAAGAATAATTGCATGGGAATACTTTCAAAAATATGTTCATGACCTAATTCGATCATAAAAAAATTACAATTTTGGAGCATTTTTTGGGAAAAAAATTGTCAGTTAAGCGGTTAATGGGTGAAACAATATTTCAAATGTACAATTACTTAAGTATATATACAGCTTGGTCAACAGGGTCAGAATTGGCTGCAGGGGAGCCAAGCTATTCCCAAAGGGGGTCCCACTGACACTAAGACCCTCCCTCTGCAGTGGAGGGGTGGGGTCTGCAATGCTACCACTGTCTGCATAAGGAGCCCCTTAGCATAACAAGAAATTGTGGCAGGGGGCCACCCACAGTGGGTAAATCTGCCTTTTTTTAACCCCTGGGAGTCCCAGCAGTTGGAGATGGAGACTCGGGAGTGGGGGTGGAGCCTCAGGGAGAGGCAGAGTCTTCTGTCTCATAGGACTGGACTGATGCATACTGACTACCTCTGTGATTGTTGCTGTTGGCTGCCCATAGCCCCAGATAGGATGTCACAGGTAAGTCAGGCTCAGTGAGTGACATCAGCTTGGGAGATTTCATAGTTGAATCCAGCCTCTATTTGACTCAAAGATAGGATTGGACTCCTGGGGCTCTGCACTTTCACAGTGTGGGTGAGCTACATTATTGACGTTATTGAATAAAAATAGTATTCCCTGTCTTTCTTTCTTTCTAGTTCAACACTCATTAGCTACATTCACACACCTTCACTGTCACCCTTTTTTTCATATGATGCCTTGAGGAGGTCTTTGGCTGGGGTTCCTTGTGCCCAGATGTGAACCCAAGAATGTTAAGGAAATACTCAATGAGGTGACCTTGACATTGGTCAGCAGGCTCATATCATATGTCAGCAATATGCTAACTACCTGATATGATACATAATTACAATGTACATTTCATTTCCAATAGTAATGATCACATAGTGCATCTGCACTTTCTTTTTCTGTGATTATTACTTTAAATCTCAGCATGATAGCACCTTTCATTACTATTAGGATCCATTCACACACCTGAAGTCTCAGATTACTTGAGTCTATATTGGCACCCCTCCCCCAACTCCATCTATATATTTTTTAAGCAGGGCACTAATATCTTACTACGCTTGATAACAGGCATAAACTAAAGTAAGTCATAGCTATATTTATATAGTGTCAGTTTATTTGGGGTGAGCGTTTGGGCATGGGGCCTCCTGAGCTGTTCTGGCTGGGCCTCACCACTTAATACACATTGTAACTTTTTGTATCACTCTTTACATTTGTTTATTGTGCAGGGAACTTTAGACACATGTTACTGAACTTTATACACTGAAGATTCAGTCACAGAATACAAGTGGCTGTGCAGGGAACTCAAACTCTGGTTGGTGAACTTGATACACAGGAGATTAATTTACAACATACAAATAAAGGCCCCCATATTTCAGAGATGGATCGGTGCATCACCATGATCCAGATATTCCTGGTCAGCAGATTGGTGATATCCAACATGTTGAATGTCACAGATTTACCAGTCACGATTAAAAAATGATCAGGATTGGTGAAATTTAACATGTAGAATTTCACCTATCCTGCAATGGTTCGCAGAATATTGATGTCCACTGGTCGGATTCCCAACCAGTGGTTCACTGTATCCGATCCAATCGCAGGGTCATGGCAATCCGTCATAGATGTATGGGGGCCTTAAGTTGTACAGGGAACTTAGGTGCAGCTAGTGAACTTGATATACTAAAGATTAAGTCATAGCATACAAGTAACTGCAGGGAAATAAGGTAATGAACTTGATACACTGAAGATTCAGTCATAGAATTCAGTAGCTGCACACGAAACTCAGACATAGGGAAAGCTACTAAAACTAGTGCTTGGGAACAGTACAGGAGGAGAAACAGGAAACTTGGTAAATGAGCCAGAGCTGGGTAAACACAGAAGGATAACTGAAGCAAAACTTGAAGTAAAATAAATGTAAGACACTAAGGGGTAAATTTACTAAAGTGAGAGTTTTTAGAAGTGAGTTTTAAAAGTGATGTTGCCCATAGCAGCCAATCAGATTCAACTTAAGATTTAACTAGCACCTTCTAGAAGATAATAGCTCAAATCTGGTTGGTTGCTATGGGCAACATCACTTTTAAAACTCAATTCTAAAAACTGTCACTTTAGTAAATTTACCCCTAGGAATCCAGATAAGAATATGCTCAGCCAGGCACTAGTATTAAAGATCCAGATGCAGGCTAGCTGTGGGATATGCTAAGAAAGTAACCTGGAACCTGGAACAAATACTGGCATTGTAGTCACAAGGAAACCGAAGTTGAACAGCAACTTTCTGTTCCTGGATTCAGGCAAAATAATTTTAGTTAGCTGGTCATTGGATCAGATTTCCTGCTGAGTTACCACAGGACTACCATTGAGAGAGACTAGTCAGATGATATGGACCAACATGGCTGTGCCCACCACAATGGAACAAGGACGCATGCATGGAAGCCATAGCAGATCCAGGGTAGAATACTCAGCCATCACTTACCTCCACTCTCAGCAACTGAACACCTAAGCCCAAGGACACTGGTGAAGAGGTGAGTAGTGGCCAATCCCAGACCTTATCCTGACAGTTCCCCCCCCCCCCATTGCAGAGTGGACTCAAGACACCTAGGAAGTACACCAGAAAGACTTGAATAAACTTCTGAAACTGGAAGCTAAAATACCAGGAAAAATGTAAATAATTTCAAGACATGGTTTGAGGAACTGTAGATCTACCATTCTTAAGTTGATATCTTGTACAAAAGGATGGATTCTTCTTCCGAACAGTCATAGTTCTCATATGTAACTCCTGGATGAATACATGACTTGGAAGGATAGGTTCAAACAACAGAGTATCGTCAGAAAATGGGACTTTGCCTTGTATAGGATTGAATTCTGACTCCAAGTCTGTATCCAATGGAAGAATGGAAAAATTTATATAATTAGAAATCCTGGAGGACTTCGGAAATAAATAGAGGGAGGCATAACCAACTCTGATAGTGTCACAAAGTTGGTTCTTAATATTCTTTCAAGACTTTTTATATTGGACTGATCCTGTACCATAAATCTTGAGAAGGGAGTAAAGTGGTGTATCTGAGTTTAATGTCTGAGGGTAGTGAAGGCAAACTAGATCTTTTGTAAGAAAAGGTATCCGAAGATGGACACATAGAAGCAAATTATTAAACAGAGCTGAAATGAAGGCTTTCACATCTTGTAGGATTGGATCCTTGGACTGAATGAGTGGGTTAGTTCACTCCAAAGCATTTCCTCTAATGTTCAAGATAAGAAACTTGACAAGATTAGTGGAAGTAATACCAGAAGACAGATCGGCTCTCATTAGGGCTTCATATTGCTTAAGTAATGCAGTGTACTGACACACTTTTCCTATGAAAATTATGGATACCAAAGCGTCAGTTTAGTCCTCCGTTACAGAAGTATTTTCAGAGACAGAGACAAAACCACTTAGATATTCCTTAGACCGATGATTGGCTTATTTGAAATAATATATACCTCATTCTACAGGAAGTCATCTTCTGTGCATTTCATCACAGTGGATAATTAGTTCAGAGGCACTGTCAAGAAGAGAATGTCTGGGTTTTGTAAATGCCTTGATGACATTGTCAGAGTTAGAACTAGAAGAAACCTTATCGGATTGTGACCAGCACAGACATAATGACATGTTGCACTGACTTTAGACAGTTAAAATATATTCTCTCTCAATTCCCAAGATGAGAGTGGAAGCATCTGGTCACTGGACACCAATCATAAATGCAAACCTTGTCCTGTAGGGACAACATCACCTCCTTGCTCAAAGCAGAAGAAAGAGAAGCTGCAGAGGGTTGCGGGATAGAACTGATAGTGTGGACCTTGGGAGTCTTGCATAAATTACCCTTTCTGGGAAGACTAAGGAGAAAGTCCTTAATAAAGTGATCTGCTTTTCCACAATATAAGCAGAGAAAAAGTTTCCAGTATCGCTGTTGTTCTGCCTCATTAAGTTTTGGGTGTGAGAAGAAACAATGTTTCACTCTATCTTGCGTGAAAGTAGACTCAGTTGAAAAAGAGGCGGCACTAAGAAGCTTTTGGAAAAATTTGAAACAATTTAGGGAGAAGATCTTGAAGTAGTTTTTAGAAACTTTTAGAAACTAGTAAACTGTACAGAGGTACAGATATTAGAGGACTCATAAGCCAGAGGACTACTGGAAAGTTGAGTTGTACAATCAGAAAGAGATTCTGTTTTCAAAATTACTTGGGAAGAAGGGGCACAGAGGGGTTTACAGATGGAACTTGAAATGAGGCTGGAAACAAAGTGGCAACAACAGAATGAATGAATTCTAATTGAGAAAAAAAATTCTTGTAACTGTAGAGCAATAAGTTGCTGCACTGTCTCTTGAGCAGCCACACAAAGAAGTAGATTTTGAAAATTTGCATCACCCTGGAATCTGTCAGCTTGCATGTTGTGGCTGTCAAACTGTCATGATCCAAAGCTTGGAATTCCTCTGAGGAGGACAGAGAGCCAGAGGGTTAGGATGGCTATGAGGCAGCGAGCGAAATGAGGTAGTATCCTCTATAAATGTCAGTCCCAGGTGTTGGCTAGTCCTAACCAGAGGAGTGGAGTCTATCCCACTCAGTGGTCTTCACAGAGTAAGCAGGTCATGGCCCTCTGGTTAGGTGCCTGGGAGTGATGAGGAGACTAGGAAATGGCACTGCAATAATGAGTGGAAGTGATGCACTGGTATGTACTATGAGATGTTGCTATATACACCAAGAAGTGACATAGGAGTACAGGCACAGACTAATTGGGAGTGATGATGAATACTGGAAGGTCAGGTACTGGATACTTTGGGTAACTCAAAGGATCTGGATGCAGGGTAGTGTAAAGACACTCTATAGATCCAGTCACGGAATGGAGATGCTGTGCAGGTAGCTCTGACACGGATTAGTGCATATGTACTCTGTAGATCCAGAAACAGAATATGAGTAACTATGCAGGGAACTTTGATACAGGTTAGTGAACTTTATACACTGAAGATTCAGTCATGTGACACAAGTGGCTATGCAGGGAACTCAGACCCTGGTTTGTAAACTTGATACACAGGAGATTTAGTCACAGCATACAAGTATATTGTGCAGGGAGTCAGGTGCAGCTAGTGAACTTTATATAGTGAAGAATCAGTCACAACATACAAGTAACTATGCAGGGAACTCAGGTGCAGGTATTTTATTTGATACACAGAAGTTTCAGTCATAGAATGCAGTAGCTGTGCAGGGAACTCTGCTGAAACTAGTGCTTGGGAATAGTACAGGAGGAGACACAGGAAACTTGGTAAATGTGCCAGAGGTGGGTTAACACAGGAGGATAACTGAAGTAAAACTTGAAGTAAAATAAATGTAAGACACTAGGAATCCTGATGCGAATATGCTCAGGAAGTGACAGGTCTCAGAGACGTGAGTTGGCTCCAATTGTATTAACGAACCAGACACAGACTAGCTGTGGGATACACAAAGAAAGTAACTTAGAGCCTGGAACAAATACTGGCATCATAGTCACAAGGAAGCCAAAGTCGAACAGCAACTTCCTGTTCCTGGAGTCAGGCTAAATACACCTAGGTAGCTGGTCATTTGATCAGAGGATCAGCTCAGTGACTATGGTACAACCATTGGGAGAGACTAGTCAGGTGATATGGACCAACATGGCTGTGCCCAATCCCACCACCACAGGAACCAGGACACACAAACGAAAGCCCTGGCAGATCCTGGGGAGAACACTCAGCCACCATTCACCTCCACTCCCAGCAACTGAACACCTAAGCCCAAGGAAACCAGCACAGAGGTGAACAGCGGTTGATTCTAGTCCGCAACGTAAAAGTACACAGATATTGTAACTGTTGACTTTTAAGCACAAGGAGTGCTGGGACATTTACTTTTATGTTGATTTGCTTATTTTCTGTTATGTGACTTTGTGTATCCAGGCATAACTTCACGTATGCTAAGGTGCAGTGTCTGCTACAATTAAAAGACATTGCTTTACCAAGTACCTGACTGTCTGTAGTCCTCATTTCAAGTCCCCATTTTACATGTGTTGGCCCCTATCTTGTGGAGCGAAATGCATCAGAGGAATAACTGTGGACCTGTCAGGATCAGCTACACACTGACTTCAATAATTTGGATGAGGAGGACAGGAGAAATGGTTTGCAGCTTTGGGGGTAGAGGCTGGGATAGAGACGCGGCTGGAGCTCCACTTATTTGCCGCTCACACCCTTTACATTGGGTCTTTCCTAGCGTGCCTCCCCTTTTTCTGCCAACCCATCTTCACTCGTGTGAGCTACCATATATTTTGGAGAGATCTACAATCACATCTACCTGATGGTATGAAGCTCCACGGAGCTTAACACTACTAACTTTGTTGTTCATTATTACACATTGGATATAATTGACTTCATCACTCTCCAAGTGTGGATACACTGATTATCTCCATTCCCATTCTATTGGGATTACATATAACTGTGCTAATAGATCCACCTCTTTAAGTGATTTATACATCATATATTCACATTATTGACAGTCAGATTTTTCTATTATTTTGAATTTTTTTATTTTTTTTTATTAGGATTAATGTACTTTTGAATTTTATACAAGATTTTGCTTACAATATGACCGGTCATTTAATAGTATTTATTTAAGATGATTATTGACTTTGATATGTATTTTAATTAAATGTGCTTATAAACTTATATGTAGTGCATGATTCATTCCATACCGGTCTCATTCTGGTTACATTTAGCACAAAGATATATATTTATTTGTTTTTCTCTATGTTTCTCCTTTTTGGTGAATATTGTGCACCCACAGGCACATTTTTTCTTTGCCGCTGTAGCATTACTATTTCAAATTATCCATTTTTGAAATTTATCACTGTATAGCGCTGCATTTCAGTTCTTTCATTTTATTATCTAAAAGCACCTACACTTATACATACTCCTCCAACTATAAATATGGAGGAAGTTTTTCGCACTATAGTAAATTTGTTGGCCTCTCGCAAGAAGACAGAGGCACAAAAGTTACAGTTAGTGACCAAGTCAATGGGCACAACAGGTGCTGGGCATCTGCAAAATATGTCTGCCTCAGATGACCCAGAGGTGTATTTGCTGACATTTGAGAGGGTGGCACAGCATTTAATATGTCCAGCAGATACTTGTGATAATAGATTTGCCCCCTATCTCACTGGCGAGGCTGAGAAAGCCTATGCTGATTTGCCCTCTGCTGATGTGGAGAAATATGACCTAGTCAAAAGTGCTATTCTAGCCAGGTCAGGTCTCACTCATTCTGGGATAGCACAGCACTTCCATGAATGGGCCCTATTACCAAGGGTCCCTATTTGGACAGGGGTAGAATTGGCTCCAGCCAGAAGACTGCACTGCCACTCAGATTGTAGAGATGGTGGTTACTGACCAGTGTATAAGAACCCTTGAATGGATTATGCAGCTCTGGGAAATACACACTGATCCTCAAAATCTAGAGGTATTAATTACAGTGCTGGAGTGGTAAGAGACTGCACAAAATATGACAAAAATGCCAGAAAAGAAACCAGGGAATAAGCAACCCATTAAGATGGCACCCCATTGGCCTGTGACCCCAACTGTCACTCCTCCTAAAGGAAAAACTGCTGGAGACACCAGGGTCATTTGCGATGAGTGCAAAGAGCCAGGTCATATATGATGGGACTGTCTTAGAAAAACAGAGCCTTCACAATAATCAGGATGTGTTTTCTTCCCTGCTAGGGTGCACTGCCTTACTAGAGCATGAGACAAATATGCCTGAAGGAGTAGTTGTAAAGCAGCGACTGTATCGCTTCCCTATGGTTGCGGTCACAAAAAGTCCAGCAAGAAGCGAAAGAGTTGCTCCAACTTGGGGTCATTGAGGAGTCTAACAGTAACTGGTAAAGTCCTATTGTTTTAGTCCCCAAGCCAACAGGAACCAAATGTTTTTGCTATAACTTTAGGTGGCTGAAACATGTCTCCAGGTATGATGCATACCCGCTACCATGGGTGGATGAATTAGTAGAAAATTTGGCGAGTAGCAAGTATCTTATGATCCTGGACCTCACAAAGGGATATTGGCACATTCCCCTAAGTGAAACCGCAAAGGAGAAGCCTGCCATCTCAACCCCTGATTGCCTCTTTTAATATAAAATGCTCCCTTTTGGCCTTCATGGGGTACCAGCAACATTTCAGCATGCCATGGATCACCTGCAGAGGTCACACCAGGTGTATGCTATAGCCTATCCAGACAACATTGTCGTCTATATAGAAAATTGGGAAGAACACATTGCCCAAAGTCTGAGAAGTGCAAAACTGCTTCTGACAGCACTGGTTTATGGCTAATCCAGCCAAGTGTACAATTGGACTTTTAGAGGCCAATTACCTCAGGTACAGTATGTGAAATGTTGAGGTGCTTCAGTCCTGGCCAAGACCCTCCACCATGAAACAAATGAGAACTTTCCTTTGGCTGCTAGGATATTACCGCCATTTTATTCCGATTTTTGCGTACAGAGCTTTACCTCTGACTGAGACCCTTAAGAAGGCTCAACCAGAAAAGATACTCTGGACCAAAATAATTCAAGCAGCCTGGGAAGATATGAGGATGGCTCAGGATCTGAAACTGGTTTTGCAGGCATCGAATTTCAGAAAACCCTTTGTTTTGCTAACTGACGCCTCCACAACAGGCTTAGGAGCTGTTTTGTCACAGTCCATTGCTGGTGAAGAAAAGCCGATCCTCTACTTAAGTAGAAAGCTGTTACCACAAGAAACAAGATACATGATAGTTGAACTAGAATGATTGGCGATAAAGTGTGCAGTAGAAGCTCTTAAGTATTATCTCCTGGGAAGAGAATTTGTCATGGTCATGGATCAAACACCTCTGAGGTGGATGCACTTTAACCCCAGAGTGACACACTGGCTCTTGACCATCCATCAGTACAAGTTTGTCATACAGCATCGACTGGGAGCTCAACATAGCAATGCAGATGCATTGTCCCAGAACTTTGAGAAAGCTGAGTGGAATCTACTGTCACGGAAGAAGATGTGTGCTTCCCCAAGCTTGGAAAAGCAAAAAGGGTGGATGTGTGGTGAGAGGGATTGTGCCTCTCACAATTAAGAAGCATTTTCCATTACAAGTATTTTTGATGATCGGATAATATGGAATTATTATGCACTTTCCTGGATCAAGTCATCATGGGGAACTGAAATTTATAACAAAAAATCTAGCTTTGATGAATGTGTATATGTATATATATATATATATATATATATATATATATTATACACCAAAGCTTCAAACCCAGCACTGCTGCTGTTCACAGCACATCACTATTGCTATCATATATTGCTATCATATATTGCCAAGACCACATGGTGGGGATAGTAGTAAAGACTTACTCAAATTGGAGGCCAGTTGGATTATGCGTCTTGACACTCTACAACTGAGAGTACTTAATGAAAAAAAAAAAATAACTGGGGTTCACAATGATAGCAATAGTGATTGGGTTTGTCATTAGGAGCTGACAGATGCTGGACTGTCTTTCTCTTATGAATTTACAGATCTATGCATTAGTATGTAATTTATCATTGACAGTTGGAGCCAGATAGTTTATATCTGAATAGTGTCTGTTTTATATATAGCAACATATTTATCTCTTTTTTCCTCCTGTGTAGTGTAACCCACATTGTATTAACCTAGCTCTGTAAATACATTAATTAATTTAAGTTTCTTTTACAGATTTCACTGGGTGTTGTTGTATCTTATCCAGTGCAGTGGCGGAGCAGGAGACAGTGTCCGACGTTGTCGTGACAACAATCGGGTGCCTGTAGCTGACGTCATCACTGGATGCATCCAGAGAGATGGACATGCACCACTGGGCTCCGTCGCTGACACATTTAGCAAGAAGGAATATAAGGTAAGCTTTTCTCCTTGTATTTATTGATATGTTATCATCCTGAGGGCAGGGCTCTGTGTAGCCCTGAAACATTGATGTACATGATACAATAATATTTCTTTACAAATATACTGGAGTGCCTGGAGGATTTGTACTTCAGGGCATCATCTTTGGGTATATTCACAATAGTGACTGTGGCACCCTGGCAATGTGCTGTGAACAGCAGGAGTGCTGGATTTGAAGGTTTGGTGTATATGAGAGTGTACCCACACACTCTCAGTTTCAAGGCACCCATTGCTACCATTCATCTTAAGATACCTTATATCAGCATAAGATTTATCTGTTCAAGATTATTCACATTCCAGGAAATACTATGGAACCTAGCCAAGGAACCACCATGTTGAGTGGAAATACTGGATTTGTGGGACTAACATTAACAACAGGGGAAACATTGAGCTTTACAAAAGCTGATGCCAATCAAATTCTGTTTAAAAATGACAGCTCTTTGGAACCGGCTGGATTCAACATAGATGATGCATATCATCAGCTACTAAACTGAGAAAGCATGAGGTGGATTATCTACTGCATGGATCATATCTATCAGATTATTTTAGCCAGAAATTTATTTCCGGAGGCTTTAGAGTTCGGAATTTACCCACCATAGGCTGTAACAATGTCAAGTTCTGCAGTCGCTGGTGCGCAATCCTCAACAAGTGCAGCCTAGATTTAATGTTATTAGTGATAGAGGAGGCAGGAAAGGAATTACAACTGGTTAGAAATAAGATTTACAACTTTAAAACCACTCATGAAACACTGTTACAGGACTCTGATCAAATTTAAAAAAAGAAAATTGCAAGTATATCGCTGGCTAACAGGAGCAGAACCGGATCGCCGGACTAACAGATTTTCAATAAGACCAAGCTGGAGACAGAGGAGAGATAGAACAAACAGAAATTATGCGACTTCCAATAGCGACAGTGACTTCGCAATAGCGGTCTCTGATGATCCACAAGCAGCAACCAGAGCCCCTTTAAGGGTTCAAAACCCATGGCCGTGGAGAAAAAATAGGCCAAGCAGACGTGGAGGTCAAACAGAAATGATCCACAAAATCAGTCGGAAGGAAGAAAAATTAATATTCAATTTGTCTTCAAGAAATTTAGCAGCTACAGAGGAGACTGTTCTTAACAAGGGATTGTCCTTTGTTTCAACACACTGGCATGATGAAGTGGAGTGGCAAATCAATAAACGTAATCTAGGAAGAATACTCAGACTGCGTGAACACTTCAAAAGTAATACTATAGATAAGGATCTGTCATTCTTGGATAAATTTCATATGACTCATACTAAATTTACGTTTGACCCACTGTCCGTGAACCCCTCCTTTAAAACTTATACACATCTATTGGATGATTCCATCAAAATACATAACTACACTTCTAATTGGATTTATCCTAATTTGTTCATTAAACAACAGAAAGCATTAAAAGATCTGAGCAATGACAAAATTATGGTTATCCACCCTGCAGATAAGGTCGGAGGATTTGTTATACAAGATATATCACAATATAAGAAAGAAATCATACGACACTTGTCATGTCCTGACACTTACATGAAATTACAAAGTAACCCTACAGGACAATACCAACAGGAGCTAAATTAAGTACTGACAAAAGCAGTTAGTGAGGGGATTCTTTCTCAAACAACACACAATACCCTTATTCAACCCCATCCAGTCATTCCTATACTGTACACTGTCCTGATGGTGGATAAAGACAAAGACCAGGCCCCAGGTAGACTAATAATATTGGCCAGGGGGTTGATATACCAACCAGTGTCAGAACTTTTGGACAAACTAATCCAACCACACATAGTGGTCCATCAGACATATCTAAAAGACACCACTGCATTTTGAATGGTCTCAGCAACATCCACAATCTTGGACAGGAGACCATTTTATGTAGCATGGACGTGTGCAGCTTGTACACATCCATACCACATGAAGAGGGACAAAGAGTCATGAATACTTTTCTTTTAAATTTGAATAGACCATTAAGTTTTGATAGTCATCTATACATCTATACAAGTTGTTACATCTGACATTGACACATAACTCTATTTTATATGATGGGGCTTTCAACTAGTAATGCACAGGCTGTGCTATAGGGTCAAATGTGGCCCCTGTGTATGAAAATGTGTATATGTTTGAATTGGAACAACAACTCTTCTTTAGTGATCCATACATCAGGAGACACATCATTTGGTACATGTGTTATATTGATGACTGTTTCATGGAGTGTGATGGAGGGACTGAACTCTTCAATAGCATCATGAACAAAGTCAATGAAAAACCCATGCCAATTAAATTAACTTTTCAAAATGGAAGAGAAGGGATCAATTTCTTTGACATCCTAATGTCTATCAAACAAGGGGAAGTGGTTACCAGTATATTCTATAAAGAAACATACAGGAACACACTTTTGGAGGCAAGTAGCCATCATCCCAAATCACTGAAAACTGATCTCCCATATTTGCAGATGCTAAGGGCAGCCAGGATAACAAGCAGTATTGATGACCTTCCTGGAGAGCTGGACAAAGTGATACAAAAATTCCAACAAAGAGGGTATGAAAGAAAACATCTTACCAAGCTAAAAATGAAAGTATTATCTCTTAATAGACAAACTTTATTGGGTCCATCTGAGCAGAAGAAAGAGAATAAACAAGCTATCACATTGGTATGGACAACTAGATATTCTACAGCCAGTCCAATTATACATCATGTGAACAGGGCACTTTGGCCAATAGTGGCAACAGATCACGAACTACCAAACTTTAGAGTAATGAGACCTATGGCCAGTTACAAATGAGGTAAAAATCTATGCAACTATCTTGTACGCACGGATATTATGGATTATTCACAAAAACCTGCTTTGTTTTCACAAATAAAGATGGCAGGCTGCTATCAATATCCTAATTGTGTTACCTGTGGATATCTACAAATGGGAGATTACTTTAAGCATCCCAATACCGGAAAGAAATACAATATATGACAGGTGCTCAATTGTTCTTCGAGGGACATTATTTACATCATTATATGCCCTTGTGGCAAATATTATGTGGGAATGACTTCACGGAAATTCAAGGAACATATGGCCCAACATAGGTCCTCAATCAGAATGACACTTGCTGGCAAGAAAATAGACCAACCAGTGGACAGACATTTTAAAGAAATGAATCACTCTATCATCTGTCAAATATATGATCATTGATCAAATATTGCCAAGACCACGTGGTGGGGATACTAGTAAAGACTTATTCAAATTGGAGGCCAATTGTATTATGCATCTTGACACTCTACAAATGAGAGGACTTAATGAAAAAATTAACTGGGGTTCACTATGATAGCAATAGTGATTGGGTCTGTCATCAGGAGCAGACAGGTGCTGGACTGTCTTTCTCTTATGAATTTACTGATGTATGCATTAGTATGTAATTTATAATTGAAAGTTGGAGCCAGATAGTTTATAGCTGAATAGTGTCGGTTTTATATATAGCAACATATTTTTCTCTTTTTTTCTCCTGTGTTAACCTAGCACTGTAAATATAATAATTGATTTATTTTTCTATTACGCATTTCACTGGGTTTTGTTGTATCTTATCCAGTGCCGCGGCAGAGCAGGAGGCAGCGTCTGACATTGTCATGACAACAATCGGGCACCTGTAGCTGTCATCATCACTGGACAGACATGCACAGTCGGGCTCCGTCGCTGACACATTTAGCAAGAAGGGATATAAGGTAAGCTTTTCTCTTTGTATTCATTGATATGTTATCATCCTGAGGACAGGGCTCTGTGTAGCACAGAAACATTGATGTACATGATACAATAATATTTATTTACAAAAATCCTGGAGTGCCTGGTGGATTTGTACTTTGGTGCATCATCTTTGGGTATATATATATATATATATATATATATATATATATATATAAATATATAAATAAAAAGGTGGAAAAAAGCACCTCATAGTGTAATACGTTTTATGGAAGTGATCATGCAACACACATATATATTCCACGTACCGGGCTGCCCTTAAACAAAGCCCTGTAGTATATGATCCTTTTAGGGATGTCACTCCTGGTCCCCCACACACAGGTCAGTATAACTGGTTCACAGAATCTCACCAAGCCCCACGCATATAGGGAGAGAGAGAGAGAACACTCTCATAGTGTAATTGTAAACACAATTTTATTACATACACACAAAAAACATATATAGAAACAATTACATTAAAAAGAATTTCAATGAGCTTATCTGATGACTAGCCAAAGTCAGTAAGCGTAGGTAACCCTTTTCCTCAATGCGTTTTGTCCTCTGCGCTCAAATAGCCGGACTTCGTCAGGATGATGTGAGAGAACCTCTTCCCCTCTTTAATACCCCTACTAATCATTACATAAAGCCCATACATGGTCGGATCGGATGTCCGGTGGGCACCGCCATTTTTAATGTAACCGCACATGCGCGGGATACCCAAGTGTCATGGTGGTTCCTATCTACTTTCATCCAACTCTCACATCATCCTCCTGACGAAGTCCAGCTTATATACTGTATATATAGATCTATAGTACATGTCTGCTGAATTCTGTTTGGATGCACTCTACCACTGCAACATTTAAAAGTTCCAGAACCTGCTACTCCACACTATACAATTAAAATGGATTCTGAATGTGATATCTATTTTCTGCAGCTATAAATTGTTTAAGCAATCTAATGATTATCTGCATGCTGATGCTGCTCTGTGCTATTGCACTTTAAAAAGTTCATGTCTTTGCTGCTATATTAAGTTATTTTTGAAAGATTTCATCAATTCTCCCATATGAAGGAGTATTTAACTATTATCTATTTATTGTGGGCCTTAGTTTGTGTTATGGTTTCACAGTTTGATTTTTTTTTATATCTAAAAAGAAGCCATTAGATTCCTAGTCTTTATCAGAGAATATTATGATGACTCAGATTAATCCATACAATGAAGAAGGCGATGGACTCATCATTCTCCCAATCAGCGAGATGTTTACTTTTTCTGATTTTGATGCTGAGGCAGTGTTGATTAAAAATACATTTAAAGAAACTGTGGGTGAAAATGGTGTGGAAGAAATGTATCACCATTTGCTTAATTATAAAAAAGGGAGATTGACTTTTTCCTGCATGGTACCATGCTCTCTGACTATTATCATGGAAAGAAGATCCCAAGGGGGTTCCCTAATAATAACATCCCCACAATAGGTCGTAACAACAGCACTTTGTGTTGCCGCTCAGTGGCTGTCTTAAATAAATGTTCTATGGACTTGATAATTTTAGTCATAGAAGAAGCCTTAAGAGAACTAATCAGTGTGTGCCAGAAAACTGTGGACTTAGAAACCTTGGCTAAACCATAGCTCCTTAATGACTCAACCACTAATTGGTATGAAAAATCAAATATTAATATCTAATCCTATTGTAAAGAACTTATCAAGTATAAGAAGAACAAATTAACGATTGTTGAATGTCTATGCAACATATAGGAGAAGAGGAGAAGGCAGGAGGGGATTCGTCGGAGGACCCCTAGGAGATATATTCTAGATACTGAACCTTCATCTGGTGAAGTATCTACACAAAGTGAGAGAGAGTCAGCATTTGGTACTTCTAATCAGAAGCCCCTTTAGGGTTGACTACCCATGCCAGTGATGCAGAAGAGTACGTGCCAAAACCTGCTGTGGTGGGCAAGGAAAGAGGCAGAAGAAAATACAACAGAAGGATTTAATTATCAATCTGACCTCCCATGATCTCTCTCCATCTGAAAAATCTTTTCTGAATCTTATGTTATCTCAGCCAAGTTTGATACTTTTGTTCTGTGGACTTTTGGAGACACCAACAGAACTGAAGCTGAAAGAGTATTTTCATAATAGACTCATAGAAACCCAGCTGACCCCTACGAATCATCCATTTGAGAAAAAATCATGTTTTGAACCAATTATGCATATTACCTCTATTAAAAGTTATATTCATATGTTGGATCATGCAGCAGTTGAGTCTGTGAAAGTGAATACCAATATTCCTAAGAACCTCTCAAAAAAGGAATTTCAGGCCCTAGAAACTTTGAGTGACTGCAAGTCAATTGTGATAAGGCCAGCTGATAAAGGTGGGACTATTGTCCTCCAGGACCATACAGCCTATATTGAAGAAATCAATAAACAGTTGAAGGATGATTCTGTGTATGAAAGGCTGGATCAATATCCCACAACTCTGTTTTAAAAATAAATTGATAAAATCTTAACACAAACACATGAAGACAACATCCTACATGTCCCCTCTGCCATGCTGTTATTGCGGCAAGAGGATCTTTGATGCAAGATATTGCTAAATACCTGGATTTTTTATTCAACCATTTAAACAGCATCAAAATACTTTTTTAAAGGACTCTACTGATCTTTCACAGAAATTGCAGAAATTGTAGAATTTGACGGATACATTTTTGAAGTGCACATTAGATGTGGTTAGTTTGTACACTAGCATAACACACAAGATCTTAACGCTGTATGCAATCTTCTTGAGAACAATGAATACTATATGGATTTTTTTCTGACATTACTCAGTAAAACTTTTACATGAAACAATTTCTTCTTCAATGGCAAATAATTTTTACAATTAAAAGGCTGCGCTATGGGCTCTAATATAATGTAGACCCTGTGTTTACTAACACATATGTTTGCCATTGATGAATTACTGTCACGGCCAGGGCTTCTCGGCATGGTAGTTACCGGGTATTACCTGTGAGGTCATTATGGCGAGGGGTCTCTGGCAGCAGTGCTGGTGTTTGGTGAGGGGCATTGGCTGCACGTTGTTCTGTGCGGGCACATTGTCACTGGGCCTGGTGAGGTCTGCCGGTGTTTCCGTTCTAATGGCATGGGCGTCGCCATCTTGCCTGCTGCCATGTGATTCTGGCTGTCCAATCCTGGCAGGTCATGTTCTCATTCCATCCAGTCACAGTGCGACACTGAGTATTTAGGAAGGTCCAGAGCTTTCCTTCCTTTGCCAGTGCAATGTGTTTCTCAGCTGCGGCTGAGAGAGAGAGTACCTGTGCCTTATCTGCCTGCTTGTTATGTGCTTCTAGCCTGAACCTTGCCTGCTCCAACCTGCTGGACTTACCCTGCACCCACCATATACTTTCTTACCTGCCTGAGTACCTGAACTTGCTGATTCCCTGCATCTTGCTTCATTTCACTCCCAGCTGGATTTCACTACCTCTGCCTGCATCATTTACAGCTCACCAAACCTGCATTCAGTTACAGCTCATCAAACCTGCATTCTGTTTTCAGCTCACCATACTTATTTACTGGACTGTTCCTGCCTGTCACTCTCTGGACATTTCCCCATTAACCCCCACTACAGTTATCAAGTGCACTTTAGTGCTATACCTGGACTTTTTAATTTGCCATTCCCATGTCTTCTAAGTCACTTATTAAAAACTCCACTTTTTCATTTAAGTCTGCTTCTGTGTCTGCTCCTATCACCACCCCAGGTCCACAACAAATACAGAACCTCACAGTTTGCACTGGCCCCATGGATCCGGCCACAGAAGAGGAGTCTAAAGTGGATTCATTTAGCTGTATTGCTGGTAGTTTAGAAAACCTGGAAGCTATGCAACATCAAATGGCCCAGTTCCTACAGGAGATGTCTAAATGCCAAGATAATCTGCAAACCTCATTAATCCCTCCAGGGGTATCAGCAACTACACCTCCTCCTGTGCCTGGTAATACAGGGATCAGGGTATCCCCTCGTCTACATCTACCCTTGCCAAGCAAATTTGAAAGCAATCCTGAGCTCTATCATGGTTTTTTAAATTAGTGTGATATACACTTTACGTTACAGCCAGATAACTTCCCCACCACTAGAACCAAAGTGGCATACATCGTGTCCTTGCTGACCGGCTCAGTTCTGGATTGGGCCTCCTCACTCTAGGAGTGTTCAGACTCGCTGCTGGATAATTATACAGACTTTGTATCTTCATTCAGGAGGATTTTCGATGAACCTGGATGCACAGTGTCAGCATCATCCAGCATCATGACCCTGAGACAAGGAACCTGTCCTGTCACCCAATATGTCATACAGTTTCAAATCTTTGCATCAAAGCTTAAGTGGAATGAGGAGGCCCTCACCTCAGCTTTTTGGCATGGTCTGTCCGACCAATTAAAATATTATCTGATTAACCGTGAGCTTCCTACCAATTTAAATTATATGATCTCACTCTGCAACAAAATTGACCTATGCTTCAGAGAACATCAGGCTGAAAAGCACAGAACTGACTGGCAAAGGTCATTTACGTCTCCTTGCCTACCTGTCCACCCCATCCTCCTATAGATGAGGAGCCCATGCAGGTGAACCAAACCCATCTCTCCAAAGTGGAATGTCAGAGAAGGATGCTAAAAAACCTCTGTCTGTACTGCGGAGATTTGGGTCACCTGGTGGCCTCCTGCTCCCGCAATTCGGGAAACACCCATTCCTAACTGACCTTGGGGACATCAAGTTAGGAGTTATTTGCCTGTCCCCAAACACTAAAGATTTCAAGATTTCCTTAGCTTTGGATCTCAAGCCCAACCCTGTCTTCATCTCTGCTCTATTAGACTCTGCAGCAGCCGGAAACTTCATGACTTCCAGCCTAGTTGATAAACTACAGATTCCTTGTTCATCTCTCAAGCAAGCAATTTCCCTGACTTCTGTAGATGGACGTCCTCAAGCTAAAGGACTGGTAACCAAGGAAACTCAACCAGTATTAGTTCATGTTGGGGCACTCCACTCCGAGTCTTTAAAATTCTTAGTGATACCAGAGGCTTCTCAAGAAATCATCTTGGGACTACCCTGGTTATGCCAACATAATCCCAGGATAGACTGATGCTCAATGCAGATTCTTTCATGGGGAATTGACTGTCAGAAATCCTGTCTTCCCAAAATACGACCTGTAAGAAAGACAACTCTGTTACCATCTCCAGCTATACCCGAGGAGTACCAGGTGTTTCCGAGCAACAGGTGAATGTCTTACCTCCCCATAGAGAATGGGACTGCCCTATCAAGCTGCTGCCTGACAAGATGCCACCCCAGTGGTTGCACCTATCCTCTATCCGTGCCTAGGACTCATGCCATGTCAGAGTACATCCAGGACAACCTAGCAAAGGGGTTTATTCGACCTTCCACCTCTCCCACTGGAGCCAGCTTCTTTTCCATTGGAAATAATGACGGAGGCCTAAGACCTTATATAGATTACCGGGGCCTCAATGATATAACAATTAAGAATCGGTATCCTCTTCCCCTGATCACAGAATTGTTTGACAGAGTTAAAGGGTTCATCATATTCTCAAAACTGGATCTGAGAGGGGCTTATAATCTCATCTGCATTCGTGTTGGCGATGAATGGAAGACCGCCTTTAATACTAGAGATGGACACTTTGAATACCTTGTGATGCCCTTTGGGTTGTGCAATGCCCCATACGTGTTTCAGGGCTTTGTTAATGAGATTTTCCGTGAACCTGTTGTAGTTTACCTGGATGATATATTGATTCTCTCGTCTTCTGTAACAAAACTTCATGAACATGTGAAGGAAGTATTGTCCCGTCTAAGAAAGAACCACCTTTACTGCAAACTGGAGAAATGTGCCTTCGGGGTTCCCAGTGTGCCATTCCTTGGTTACGTCATCTCTGGCTCCAGTCTAGTAATGGACCCCAAGAAGGTGCAGGCGATTTTGGATTGGTCCCATCCTCAAATGTTGAAAGCCATCCAGAGATTGCTTGGGTTTGCCAACTACTATAGGCATTTTAATAAAGGATTTTCATCATTGTTGGCTCCCATTACCACCTTGACCCTGAAAAGACGCTAACCCTGACCTATGGCCACCTGAGGCAGAGACCGCCTTCCAACTTTTAAAACAGCATTTATTTCAGCTCCAGTCTTATGACAACCATATCTGGATAGGCCGTTTCTAGTGGAAGTGGATGCATCTTCAGAGGCTGTGGGTGCAGTTCTTTTCCCAGCGTTATGATGATAATCGAGTTCATCCCTGTGGGTTCTTCTCCAAGAAGTTTTCTCCTGCTGAGAGAAATTATGCCATTGGTGAACAAGAACTTTTAGCAGTAAAGTTAGCCTTAAAAGAATGGAGATACCTGCTGGAAGGGGCCAAGTTTCCCTTCACTGTCTTCACGGACCATAGAAATTTGCTCTTCCTCAAGAATCTTCAGTGCGTGAGTCCTCTTTTGGCCCAATGGGTGATATTTTCTGCTCGGCTCCAGTTCACCCTGACCTTCTGGTCTGGAGCCCTTAATCAAAAGGAAGATGCCCTGTCCAGATCTTTCCGCTGTGATGACAAATCAGAGAATCAACAAAATACCCCTGTTTTGGAGTCGAGTCTTCGCCACCTTACAGCTACAGCCTCCTACAGGGAAGTCCTTTGTGGCCCCGGAGTTAAGGAAGCAGCTCCTCACCTGGGCTCATTCCTCTCACTTTGCAGGTCACTCAGGTACCCGGAAGACCTTGGAAATTTTAAAGAGAGGCTATTGGTGGCCATCCATGAAAGCAGATGTGTCAGAATTTTTTCTTCATGTTCTTTGTGTGCCCAGCATAAATCTTCACATCAGGCACCGGCTGGTGAGTTATTGCCACTACCTATTCCATCACGTCCATGGACGCATTTCTCCAAAGACTTCGACACAGATCTGCCAAGTTCTCAAGGGTTCACTACCATCTGGGTCGTAGTAGACCGATTTTCTTAAATAGTCCATTACATACCACTAAAGAAATTGCCTTCTGCCCCTGACCTGGCTCACTTGTTCGTACAACATATTTTCCGTCTCCATGGTCTTCCAGCTGAGATTGTCTCTGACCGTGGTGTCCAGTTCACAGCAAAATTTTGGAGAGCCTTATGTTCTGTATTGCAAGTAAAGCAAAATTTTTTTACGGATTATCACCCACAAAGCAACGGTTCCACTGAGAGGGTTAATCAAGACCTTGAGACCTTCCTGAGGATTTTTATGACATCTTCCCAGGACAATTGGTCTGCATTGCTGCCATGGGCTAAATTTGCTCATAACTCCTCCTACCACTCTACCACGAATCAAACACAATTCCAAGTGGTCTACGGCGTTCATCCTCGGGTCCCTGAATTTCAAAGTCTGCCCGTCTTTGATGTCCCAGCTGTAGAAGACACTGGCCCTCATTCAGAGCCGGACGCTCTGAGCAGAGCGCTCGCTCTGAATGAGGGCCGTCCTCCATATAAATGGAGCGTCCTCCTGGATACTCGTATAGCTGTGGGTCACCACCCACAGCACATACGAGCATGCAGGATGATGGTCACGATGGTCTTGACCATCGCGACCATCGTGAGTGCGACCAGAAGCCTGTGTTCGGGGTTTTCGACCACAAGCCCTGGAGTGATTTTGGCTCTATCTGAGCCAAAATCACTCCCACTGACATCACTAGTGATGTCAGTGGGGCCGGCTTCTGATGGTAGGCGTTCCCTTGGGAATGCCTCCGTCTGGCAGGCACGCCCCCGGCATGCCCACCAAAGGGGGCGTGCTGTCAATCAACATCGACAGCACGCCCCCTTTGATCAGACACAACGAGCGAAGGAAAGTCCTTCGCTCGTCGCGTCTGGCGCATGACGGAGCTCCATCCATCGTGCGCATGCGCAGTGCACACCATCGACCCACTTGCGAGCAGACAGCCGCTTGCGAGTGGGTCTGAATGAGGCCCACTGTATGGAGATTTGCTTCAATCTGGTCTCATGTTTGTACTGACCTGGAGAAGGTGTCATCACATTATAAATTTCAAGTGGATAAGCAGAATAGGAAAATACCACGTATGCAAGTTGGAGACCAGGTCTGGTTGTCCACCCGGAACCTACGACTTCGAGTGCCATCCATCAAATTTGCTCCATGCTTCAATGGGCCCTTCTCTATCATAGAAGTCATTAACCCTGTGGCTTATTGTCTTCAACTACCCCCTTATCTGAAAATTCCCAATTCCTTCCATGTCTCCCTGTTGAAACCCCTGGTGCTAAACAAATTTCACAGAGTCCTGCGTGCTTCTCCCCATATCCAGACTGAAAGGGGCATAGAGTTTGAGGTTTCCCAGGTCTTGGATTCCCATCTCTGCAGAGGACATTTGCAGTACCTACTGGACTGGAGGGGCTACGCCCCAGAGGAACGTTGTTGGACCAATGCCAGAGATGTCCATGCTCCTGCACTCATCAAGAGGTTCCATGATGCCCATCCGGAGAAACCTGGTGAGTGTCCTGAGGCCACCCATAAGGGGGGCTACTGTCATGGCCAGGGTTTCTCAGCAAGGTAGTCTTTGGGTAGTACCTGTGAGGTCATTATGGTGGGGGGTCTCTGGCAGCTGTGATGGTGTTTGGCGAGGGGCATTGGTTGCGTGTGGTTCTGTGTGGGCAAATTGTCAATAGGCCTGGTGAGGTCTGGCGGTGTTTCAGTTCCGTTGGCATAGGCGCCACCATCTTGCCTGCAGCCATGTGAGTCCAGCTGTCCAATCCTGGTAAGTCATATGCTCATTCCAGCCAGTCACAGTGCAGCACTGAGTATTTAGGAAGGTCCAGAGCCTTCCTTCCTTTGCCAGTGCAACGTGATTCTCAGCTGCAGCTGAAAAAGAGTACCTGTGCCTTATCTGCCTTCTTGTTATATGCTTCTAGCCTGAACCTTGCCTACTCCAACCTGCTGGACTTACCCTGCACCCGCCATATACCTTCGTACCTGCCTGAGTACCTGAACCTGCTGTTTCCCTGTACCTTGCTTCATTTCACTCCCAGCTGCACTTCACTACCTTTGCCAGCTCACCAAACCTGCATTCAGTTACAGCTCATCAAACCTGCATTCTGTTTTCAGCTCACCATACTTATTTACTGGACTGTTCATGCCTGTCACTGTCTGGACATTTCCCCATTAACCCCCACTACAGTTATCAAGTGCACTTTAGTGCTATACCTGGACTTTTTAATTTGCCATTCCCATGTCTTCTAAGTCACTTATTAAAAACTCCACTTTTTCATTTAAGTCTGCTTCTGTGTCTGCTCCTATCACCACCCCGGGTCCACACAAATACAGAACCTCACAATTACTTTTCTGACATAACCCAATCTTTGGATACAAATTATCCTATTCATTAGATACATAGATGATATATTGATTTTTTGGAAGGGTTCAGCAGCCGAGTTCTCTCTTAAAATGGATGCTATAAACTTGATGGATGAACATATTAAGTTCACCCATGAACATGATTAAAAACAAGACCATTATTTGGACATATTGATAAAGAACATTAATAATAAATTGGTGACAAGTGTATACACAAAACCCATGGACAGAAATAAATTTCTCCATGCGCATATCAATCATCCTTTACCTATGAAGAAAGGACTTCCCTTTTCACAGTACTTATGTGTAAGGAGGGTCACAAGTGAGGATCATGAAGTAGAAGTACAGATTGAGGCTATGATCCAAGCATTTATTCAAAGGGGTTATTTGGGTTCATATTGTGAATTTGCTAAAAGAATGGCATTGGCCATACCCCGTGAGAAATGTCTCCATCTGAAGAATCATAGTGAAAAAAAGATTTGTCCATTTGTTAATATTTATTCACATCATAGCAAATTCATTGGACATTGTGCAAAAAGGTTCTGGTCTTTGCTGAAAACAGATAAGAACTTGTCTTTCCAATATACTAATGTTTTGAATTTCTACAGGAGGGGACACAATCTTAAAGATGCCCTAGTTCACAATGACATTACTGACTATGGAAGGTCTCATCAGAGTCACTTTATGTCTAAAGCTAATGGGTGTTACAATGTACTGGCTGCAGTACCTTCAGTAATTTTGAAACTGGTCCATACAGTACATCACAAACCCACATTCAGGGTGTTGAATCCCAATCAAACACATACTCACTTGATCTAGTAGGTATGTTATATATGTGATCAAATGCCCCTGTGGTATTGCCTATGTTGACAAGACCATTGGTATGTTCAAAGAAAGAGCAGCCCAGCATAGATCTGCCATACGCTTAGCTATTCAAGGCAGGGATATTGATAAACCCATTACTTGGAATTTTTGGGAAGCAAAACATTCCTTAGCAATCTTAAGATACAAACTAGTGCACCATGTCCCTCCTTTAATTAGGTGGAGAGACATAGATAATTCACTATTAAGGTTAGATTCCTGTTGGACTTTTAAATTAATTACGTTGTCACCTAAAGGCACAAATTTACATGCCGATATTAATTGACGACTGTACGATAATGACTTTGTTATCAGTCAGTTGTTCATTAATCTTGCAGTGACCAGGCAGTAGAATGTTGGAAACAAGCAGCAATGCGTTCTCCCGCTGGTCATTTCCGACATTAATCATCGACTGAACATACTGGTCAGTCAGCCGATAATAACAGATTGGCCATGTTCAGGGATGAGGGAGGGTGAATGACATATCGTTCAGTGTAGGCACACACAGGGATGAGGATGTTGTAATCATACTGTCATTACCCCATCGCCTAATGGATATGCACCTTAACGGTCTCAATGAGACAATTAGCTATACCTCTTATTTATGAGAAATGGTGATTCCCTGCTAAATATTAAGGGCTATAGTTCGGATACAGGACAGTAATATCTTATATATGACATTAAGGTTTTATGTGATATGTTTGATCTGCGGCACATATCACAATGTGCTTTTTCATATTGTTGAAACTGTGAAGCTATTATTATATTTGAAATAGATGCTCGCTTCTGTATATGTTTCTTTTAAATGTTGTGAGATGTATGTATTGATTAGTATACTGTGTTCTGCACTGTCCACTTCATGCACTATCCTTTTTTGGTATGCACTGCAGTCTTATTTATGATGTTATTTTACTGCCGTACATATTGGTTTGCTGCATGAACTAATTGCTATACAGAAAATATTAAAAAGAACCATATTCTTATATAAAAGCATATAAGCATAAGGTTAGTAAGCCAATAATTTAATTTGTGCACACTGCCGCACCTGCAGATTTTTTCATTTCATTAAAATAGTTGACACAAATAAAATTTATATAAAAAAGTGCTAATACTTGCAGATACACTATTGCAATAACATAACATCATTTCATTCAATAAATTACATAAAATATATCTATTACTGGCAACACATTACAATATAGGGCCATATTCAATTAGTGGTGATAAGCCACCAGGCGAAAAACTTATCCCTGTATTCAATTCCAAAGACATTTCTCTGGTGCAGAAAGTCAATGCAATGAACCTGGCGAATAAGTTTTGCCTATGAATAGGTGTTGAAAATAAGTGCAGAATTGGGGTTTTGGGGTGCAGACTTGCGGGAATCCCACTGCAGCCTTGGGACACTAAGGTAAAATGTGTCAAAAAAAGTTTTTAAAAAAACTTAAGAACAACCCAAAAAATTACTTTGAAAAAAGGAGCAAAAAAAAAACAAAAGTTGAGGGATAAACTTAAAAACTAGTGAAATAGACTCCAGGTCCCCAAGGATGCCTCAGGTGTTTTTAAGTTTGCAGCTGCTTGCACCAGGTAGAATTTTTACATTTTTTTAAATCTTCACTTTAGCAACTTTAAATTATCCATTTTCGTGTACCCCAAATTTGCTGGGACTAATTTTTTTCTGAAAAAAAACCTGTTAAATGCTATTCTTCACCACTTCTGCAAAGACACTAATTAGCAGCTATTTTTTTCTACACTTTATTGTGACATTCCAAAAGCAAGCACAATTGTCACATAAAATACAAAATACACACAAAAAAATGAGTTACATGGAAATAGTCCAAATATATCAAATCAGATCAAAACCAATTTAACACCACAATAAGTGACACCAAATGGATAAACAATGAAATGTTATTTTTTTATATATATTTAATATTATAAGGGATAGAAAAGGAAAGAAGAGAAAGGTAAAGAAAGGGGCGAATTAAATAAATTAATCCTGTATAAAAAAAAGCTCACATACCAATGAAAATGAATATTTAAATAGATACTGATATTGCATTAAACTCTTCTCATATTAAACCTAATCAAGAAATATCAGGGTGCCAAAGTTTCTATAGCAAAATATATATATTTTTTTTATTTTATAAAAAGTTGCAACCAAATATCCTAATATAAACAAAAGTAGAAGAAATCCCAAATCAAGAAACTTGATTCAGCATATACCATGCTGTTTGCTCAAAAACCTGAGATTGAGTGGTTTCTGGAAGTGTACTGATATATGGTTCCCATTTTTCGTAAAAACGTTGGACACCCCGCTCTATATCTGAAAAAGTATCTCTGTGGTCAAAATAAATGAGATCTACAGTAAAAGGGCTGACTGCAATTCACCAATTAGTGTTACAGTATTTTTAATCCATTTACTAAGAAGATTTTTTTTGCAACTGTAACGATAATTGCAAAAAAGGGGATGAGGTGATTGATATTGGATATTGATTTCCAGAAATTAAAATTAGCAAATAATAGTGGGATTGGATGGAGAGGTAGATGAAGCTGGAAACTTTGATTAATAAAATGTAGGACCTTATTCCAGTAGTGTCGGAGTTTTGAACACAACCACATGCCATGAATAAAGTCTGCGTACAGGGCAGTACACTTTGGGCAATGACCAGACTGTCCAGGAAATATTTAATGAAATTGGGTTGATGAGACATAAGCTCTATGTATGGTTTTTAAGTGCACCTCTTGTAATGATGTAGTATCCAGCACTTTCAGGATTTTGTCTGAAGGGTGAATAGTGGCTGGGAAATCTCTTAGCTCGAGCAGGTCTTTATACCAAGCTGAGGAAAGAGATCTCCAATGGTGTATATGATCCTTGTCTATCAAATCAGGGTATAAATACCTAATATGAAATGAATTACAGGACAAAAAACATAATAATGCTTGGAGTGCATTAGTGTGAGTAGGATTCTGAGTGTTGAGTTGAGGAAATTTACTAGATATAAAATGTCATAATTGAAGGAACATAAAAAAATGGGAATTGGGGATCTAAAATTTATCACATAATTGTTGAATCAGAATGCAATGTCTTTATTAACAGCTAGTAGGAATGAGAACTGGAGATAATGAAACTGTATACAGTAGATGAGCAGAATCGGGTTGGGACTGATGATACTGGATTGTTGAGTAAGGCCGTAATGATGGGTAAAACTGAACTGTAGAGCTGGATCAGTTTGAGAATGATATTTTAGAACTGGCGTTCTGAAAAGATTTGAGACGATGATGATGAGTTGATATCCTGGAGTGGTTTGAGACCTATGATGATGAATTGGATTTCTGAATCAGTTTGGAACTGATGATGAATGTATTGTATGGGACCAATATTTGAATATGATAGCTGAAATTGATGCTTGGAGTTTGGATGAGACCGATGATTGGAGTTATTGAATGAGACTGATGAATGGAGGCATTGTATGGGAGACTAATGTTTGAAGGTATTAAATGAGACCACTGCTTGAAGGTACTGAATGAGACCAATGATTGGAGGTTTCGGATGGGATGGGATTGATGATTGGAGGTATCGGCTGGTGCTGATGGAGGTAGTAAGAACAAGGCTCAGTGATAAAACCAGACTGGATTGCAAGATGGTATTGAAGAATATAAAATTACCAGATTTAGGAACTGGATATAATGGACTAGGCTATATGGACATAGCTAATGTGATTGTGGCTGCCATCGCACATGCAGGACTGCTGCGAAAAAATGCTAATGTTACAATTGCAAAGCCATCGCATGGCCAACATAAAGTCAAAGGCTTAAACTATCACATTGCCTTGCAATCCAGCCAAAACATTGGTAATATCGAAGTACATCGGAGCCTCATGCACAATTACAGCAGGTCAGACCTAACTCAGAATTTGCTAACTTTTCTGCATGCAGTGAATACTCACTCAATATGCATATGCCCCTGCAGTGGCTAATGTATGCACACCCATGTAGAAGCATTTAAATGGAAAAGGCACACCTGTATTACAACAACCAACCCCTCGTCACCACCCCCAAATGCACTCTGCCTGTCACTCACTCTCTGATGGCTTTTCATGCTCTGCTTTATTGCAGTGTGATCGCAGTTCCTTGAGGAAAAGACCAGGAAGTGTCTCAAAACACATTGGCCCACCCCTGTGCTCTCCGGACATTTGATGCCACTATCAAGATACACCACCTTTGTTAGAGGCCCGTTCGAGACATTTCTGGGCATTTTACTTGCCCTAATATATGTGTGTTTTTCTTGGCATATTTCCTGCCACATTGTTTATCAATTACTGCATTGTTTATCAATTTGTTTTTTGATTTATTGATTGTCTGTTCATCTATTTTGTTACACACCTGTGGCATAAACCCCATTTATTTTATCGTACATCACATGTCTCTGCATGGTTCATTGGGATAAGCACCTTTCATGTATGGCACCCTTTATTGCCAAAAAAAAGTGATCGCAGTTCATTGTTTGTGCATGCGCACCGCTATGTATATGCATGTGCAGTAAGCAACAATCAGCCAACTGTGTATGCTGTTGCAGTTGTGATCCATGCTGAATCAGGCCCTGGGACTATTCAAATACTGAGTACCAGGGAGCTTAGCACTGAACTGTAACTTAAGCATGTACTGTATGCACCCATACTGTGGACCTGAAGGGAACTCTGGCTTGCATCTTGTGTACCACCATGCTGGGGAGACACGCTGTGAGCATGGGACTGTGGAGAGCCATATTCCTGCTCAGTAACAGGACAGTGAGTGGACAGGATAGGAGCAGCGCAGGCAGACCTCAGCACCATCAGGGAGTGATGTGTAATGTGAGCGGACCTCTGTGCTATCTGGGAGTGATGTACAGCACAAGTGGACCTCAGCACTAGCTTGCATTGGAGAGGTAAAAAAATTGGTATTATGTGTCTGGAGAATTACTGTATCTAGACAACAAACTCAGGGCCTGATTCAGCATGGATCACAGGTGTGATCATGGTAGCAATCGCTTATGTCATTCTGCTGTGAAAATATGATAATGTCTGCAATTGCAATGCCTTCACAGGCCAATACAAAGACACACACTTCCCCTGTCTCACATCTGTAATAACTTGCAAGTCTGTGAAAACATTGGTACCATCATGTAACAATGGAGCCACACACACAATTACACAAGGTAGACATTACTCAGAAATTGCTAAATTTCCTGCAGTTTTCCACTTATCACCTTCCTTAACCACTTAACTGACAAATTCTTTTTCCAATAACTGCTCCGAAATTCTAATTTTTTTGTGATTGAATTAGGTCAGGAACAGATTTTTAAAACTTATCCAACACGATTTTGTAACAAAAAATATATATTTTTAAATGCTGTATACCATAAAAATGACAATTTCTATGGTATATAGTAATGATGGCCATCGATAGAAACATCAATTGTGACCACAGCTGCCGATGTTTCCTTAACATAGGTTGGAGGCTGCCATCTATCTACATGTATAACCATGCTTGTGTGTATGTGTATGTGTATGTGTGTGTATATATATATATATATATATATATATATATATATATATATATATATATGCACGCGCATATATATTATGACCATGACTCTGCTTTATTCATGGGGGTGGGACTTTCAAAAATGGAGAGCTCTGATAGCGCTACCTTCTCTGCCTGTTGGCTGCTGCTAGCCAGAGTTGGAGGGAGAGAAGGACAGCAGGACAGCACTCTCAACACTGCCTTTTCTGCCCTGTCAGCAGCCGCTGGGCTGCTGCTATCCGGAGGAGGGGGAGAAGGACAGCACTCTCAGCACTGCCTTCTCTGCCCTGTCAGCAGCTGCTGGGCTGCTGCTATCCAGAGGAGGGGGAGAAGGACAGCACTCTCAGCACTGCCTTCTCTGCCCTGTCAGCAGCTGCTGGGCTGCTGCTATCCAGAGGAGGGAAAGAAGGACAGCACTGTCAGTGCTGCCTTCTCTGCCCTGTCCTCTCAGCAGCCACCGGGGTGTGGGTGCGGCAGCACTGGGCTGGCCAATCACTGCAGTGATCGGTCCATGGGGAGGGACAAAGTGTACAGAGGGACCAGAAGGTCCCTCTGTGATTGGTGGCTGCTAGAAAATGATATTCCAGTAGCCGCCTACAGAGCTTTTCTGACTGGTCGTATCAGGTACAACCATGTCAGGGAAAGCTCAGTCTGGAATGGTCGTATCTGATATGACCATGCCAGGCAAGTGGTTAATGTGGATGAGATTGTAGACACCTCGCAGATCAATTTATAAGATAGTATCTTCACTAAGTTGGTCGAATAACACCAAGATCAAAGGTAGTTGATACAGTATGTGTTCTTGACCGTGATCTTGTTTAGGCCCCTAAATCAATGCAGGAGCTTAGACTGCCATTCTGTTTTGACACAAGAAAACCCTGAACCTACTGGGGATTTAGAGAATCTAATAAATCCTTTGTCAGATTCTCCTTTATGTACTCATCCATAGCTTTGGTTTATGGAATAGACAATGCATATAGTCTTCCTTAATCACTGTGAGGAAGTAAAATATCCTGAAAATGATTGGTATTGAGGAGGCAGGCCTTCATACATTGATTGCGCAACCCAGGCCAACAAGGACAGACATTTGGCAAAACACTTATTACCTCATTGGATGATCTCTCCTGTCTCCTTGTTAAGGATTGTGATCCTATAGCAAAGGGTGTCCCAAAATGAGAGTGACCATAGAACAACATATTAGATAGAAGACCAAGTTTTCAGTGTGCAGAGAGCCATTAGCTTCATAAAGAGGAGGAGTCTCAACTTTATCAGTGCTCCTGGTGGCTCTCTTGCATCTGTTGCCAGGAGACCTGGACACTGGGTGGCTACTCCGTTAGATCCTTCTACCTGACAGCTCTGTCACCTCAACCTTGCTCTGATTGCACCTTCTTCCTTTTTCACCACTGCTGGTTCTCTGCTCTGATGCCGGGTATAGCATTCAGTATGTAACTCCAGGTTCCGGTGTATGGAATTCTTCCTCGTGTGTGTTCCAGTTTCTCTTGTCCAGCATGTATCTCAGCAGTCTCAGCCAATTGTCAGCATCAAAGTGGAATATCTGTTACTAACATCTCAGCAATCTCAGTCGCACATCTGCGTATGAGTAGATTATCTGTTACAAACATCTGAGCAGTCTTTGCCGCATGTCTGCTTCTGAGTGGGTTATCTGTTACTAATATCTCAGCAGTCTTGGTCACACATCTGTGTCAAAGTGGACTATCTGTTATTAACATCATGGCAGTCTCAGTTGCACTTCAGTGCCTGAGTGGACTATCAGTTACTGACATCCCGGCAGTCTATGTTGCACTGCAGTTTCAGAATAAATTCTTGTAATTTATATCCTTGCTGCCTCAGCCCTCAAGCATGCAACCAGCCAGTACACATCAGCCCTCAAGGCTGCAATCAGCTAAGTACACGTCAGCCCTCAAGGTTGCAACTCGGCCCTAGACCACACCTCAGTCAAGTTCACATCAGTCCTTAAGACTGCATGAATCTTCCAATGGGATTTATAAAAGATCTTTCCTTTAAGGAGAGAATTACAATCGAGACCACAAATGGTAATTGCAGGAGGTTATTTCAGAAATGTTATTTCTAGTGACTGCGCAAGCTTAATGTCAAGAAAATTTCCTGCTGCTCCACTATCCACAAAAGTGGAGATATGTACTGCATGTTGCATGAACGATAACTGAGCAAGTACTAACACAGAATTTTTAGAAGAGACCAGATGTATGACCAAATGAATCTTCTCTACTTCATTTAATGGAGAGCCAGATTGCTCCATCCACAGTCAGTGGGCCAGCACTTAAAGGTTCTGCAGTGTTATGATCCTGCCTCAGGGTGCACAGGTGTGCCTCTGCTGATGCAGCCCTGTCAGGAACATCATACAGCAGGCCCAAAGCAGCAAAGAAAGCATCCACAGAGTGCAAGGTAACATAATCCTGACTCAATCCAAAAGCCTAGGTCTGTGATACTCCTTGAAGCAAGGAAATAATCAATCCTACTCAGTGAGTTACAGACCCAGAGGAATAAGGCCTCATGTGAAAATATAGTTTGCAATTTTCTCTAAAGTTCAAAAAAGTTTACATCCACCAGAAAAATAATCAGGCAAATGCATCTTAGGTTCATTTAAGGTCACCTGGCGTGGTAGAGTTGACCTTAAATTATCCTCCTGTGTTTTAACACACACAGATAGATCCTGCACTACATAAGACAAAACTTGGATTTGATTGGCTAACACCTGTGCCTGGATTTCACGAGGGAGGATCCTTAATAAGTCTCTCCAGTGGGTAGGCTGGAGATAATGTAATGAATCTTCCCTCTATTTGCTTAAGTCCCCTACAGTCTATCTAGGGAGGGCTTCTGATGATAACAATCAACCATTTTTCTCATAGAGTACAATGCACTCACCGGTACTTAGGATGCCACCAGGTCTTAACGGACAGTAGAGGCTTATAAAATCTGCAGCAGTTCACAAGGTAAACTGCAGTAGTAGTACAAAGGTAATATTAACCAAGAAGCAGCCTGCAGATTTGGACACAAGCAAAATAGAATGCACACTAATAACAGGTAATGTGAATATCAGCAATACTAAGTAATGATATTTTAGGATAATTACGACAGAGCAGCATGCAGTATGGACAATAACAGAATATGATTGCATATAAACACAACTACATAATATAATGGCAATCACAAACAACAGATAAATTGCAACATGATATAGCAATAAACTCAGAAACATGCATCTGGCAGTTCTGAATTGCAGTAACATATAATACAGAATGAAATAGCAATATATTAACCAGTGTGTGCTTTACAGAGCATAATAGCAGCAAGATATATGTACATATATTGCAGGATGGAATAGCACCAGTAAACAAAACCAATGGTTTCATAGTAGATTTGTAGCACAATGAACATTCCAGGTATACTTGCTACAGGTACAGGTAATGCAAGGCAGGGCCATGACAGGAATCAGGAATACCAAACAGCAGATACAGGATCAGGGACCAGATGGCATGACTTCCACAAGAAACTATCTTCGGCAATGCAAGAATGGGCTGGTAGCACTATAACAGAAGTCAGAGGCTATCCTGTGTGAGCAAACAAGACCTGCCTCTGGTAACTACCACTATAAGCGGTATCCATTTTTTACCCTATCATATTATTTCAAACAAAATAATAGGATATATCTCACAAAAACCCAAAAGGTCAGCGATAAGCCCACAGACCTATGTGTTTTTGCCTTTTTTTGTGGTGAAAAAATGACACTAGTCATGGATTATTTTTCGGCACACATCAGGTCGGCATCAGGTGGCACTTCTGGGCTAAGTTCATAAACATATACAATATATATAAATGTTGGAACAGGAATAGAGCGCCTTACGTGCTTATATACCCTTAAATATATATAAAAACGGTAGTTTCTATAGTTAAAAGTGCTTAGTGATCCACACAAGTAAAGTGCTTAGTGCAAAAAGTAATTAACTAGTATAAATCTCAAAATAGAAAACAATAGCAGCAATAAATATCAACAAAATTTCATGGACATCTGCAGCTGTGCATGAATGATTAAAGTGCAGATTGATGAAAGTGCAAAGAACTAATTTTTAAAAAAAATATAAATTAATTTTAATCAAGCACAACAATAATATCCTTCCACATGAAGGATAAAATACATAAAAAACACCAAAAATGTGTATGTATGTGTATATATGTATATATATGTATAAATATATATATATATATTTAAAATTGCCTCAATAATCTCAGAATAAATAAGGATAAAAAATAGTAGCTTATCTGATTAAAAATGGCAATTTCATGAATGGGTAGATGATAGGAGCCTCTATTTATTGCTGCTATTGTTTTCTATTTTGAGATTTCTACAAATGAATTACTTTTTGCACTAAGCACTTTACTTGTGTAGATCACTAAGCACTTTTAACTATAGAAACTACTGTTTTTATATATATTTAAGGGTATATAAGCACGTAAGGCGCTCTATTCCAGTTCCAATATTTCTATTTTTATGTATATAGCAGATCACCACTGATACATTTTCTACTGGTTGAGCTGACACCAATATTTTTGGGGAGTGCATGATAACTGGTTCATGCTCTGGTTTGTCCATAGTATACATATGTGTGAGATAAGGAACACATATTGAAAATATTAATTAGGAGGATTTTTACCTAACTGGCGCTGTAATCTCCTGCTATATATATATATATATATATATATATATACAGTCAGGTCCATATATATTAGGACATTGACAGAATTTTCAGATTTTGGCCTCTATTCACCACCACAATGGCTTTGAAATGAAACAAACAAGATGTGATTTAACTGCAGACTTTCAGATTTAATTTGAGGGTAATTACATCCAAATCAGGTGAACGGTGTAGGAATTACAACGGTTTCTGTATGTGCCTCCCACTTTTTAAGGTCAAAAGTAATGGGACAAACTAAACAATCCTAAATCTAACTTTTCCCTTTTTAATACTTTGTTGCAAATCCTTTGCAGACAATTACAGCCTGAAGTCTCGAACGCATAGACATCACCAGACGCTTGGTTTCATCCCTGGTGAAGCTCTGCCAGGCCTCTACTGCAAATGTCTTCAGTTCCTGTTTGTTCTTGGGGCATTTTCCCTTCAGCTTTGTCTTCATCAAGTGAAATGCATGCTCAATCGGATTCAGGTCAGGGGATTGACTTGGCCATCGCGTAACATTCCACTTTTTAGCCTTAAATAAACTCTGGTTGCTTTTGCAGTATGCTTCGGGTCATTGTCCATCTGCACTGTGAAGCGCCGTCCAATGAGTTCTGAAGCATTTGACTGAATATGAGCATATAATATTGCCCGAAACACTTCAGAATTCATTCTGCTGCTTTTGTCAGCTGTCACATCATCAATAAATACAAGGGAACCAGTTCCATTGGCAGCCATACATGCCCACGCCATGACACTACCACCACCATGCTTCAATAATGAGGTGGTATGTTTTGGATCATGGGCAGTTCCTTTCCTTCTCCATAGTCTTCTCTTCCCATCACTCTGGTACAAGTTGATCTTTGTCTCCTCTGTCCATAGGACGTTGTTCCAGAACTGTAATGGGATTTTTAGATGTTGTTTGGCAAACTCTAATCTGGTCTTCCTGTTTTTGTGGCTCACCAATGGTTTGCATCTTGTGGTGAACACTCTATATTCACTCTTGTGAAGTCTTCTCTTGATTGTTGACTTTGACACATATACATCTACCTCCTGGAGAGTGTTCTTGATTTCACCAAATGTTGTGAAGGGGTTTTTCTTCACCAGGGAAATAATTCTACTGTCATCCACCACAGTTGTTTTCCGGGGTCTTTTGGTGTTGCTGAGCTCTCCGGTGCATTCTTTCTTTTAAAGAATGTTCCAAACAGTTGATTTGGCCACACCTAATGTTTTCGCTATCTCTCTGATGGGTTTGTTTTGATTTTTCAGCTTAATGATGGCTTGCTTCACTGATACTGACAGCTCTTTGGATCTCATATTTAGAGTTGACAGCAACTAATTCCAAATGCAAATGTCACACCTAGAATCAACTCCAGACCTTTTACCTGCTTAATTGATAATGAAATAACGAGGGAGTAACCCACACCTGTCCATGAAATAGCTTTTGAGTTGATAGTCCCATTACTTTTGACCCCTTAAAAAGTGGGAGGCACATATTGAAACTGTTGTAATTCCTACACCGTTCACCCGATTTGGATGTAATTACCCTCAAATTAAATCTGAAAGTCTGCAGTTAAAGAACATCTTGTCTGTTTCATTTAAAAACTATTGTGGCGGTGAATAGAGGCTAAAATCTGAAAATTCTGTCAATGTCCCAATATTTATGGACCTGACTATATATATATATATATATATATATATATATATATATATAACACTCCAGGGTCCAGCACTCCTGATAAACAGCAGATATTGCAGGGGTGCCTTCACAGAGGGGTTCAATAAGCAGCTAAAAGTGTGGCACTCCATTGAAAAAAAACCACACAAACCACGAAAGTAATAAAGAAAGTTTCAGTGCTTTTAGTACTATCTTCAGCCATACACACACAGATACAAATCCTACCTTGAATACACCCCACTGCCCAATGCACAAGAAGCGCACCAGATGGGACACATGAGGTCGGCAATGCATCCAGATGACCTCATCAATAAATGTTCCATCATTCAATGATCCCAACACCTCATCATGGTTAAAGGTAAACATACACAGATAATGAACATGCAAAGAAATAACATTGCCAAACATATGATGCCAAATATACAATGCCAAATATGCAATACAGCAATGCCCTGTAAGCCCACGTACATCTATATAATACTTTTCATCTAGACCCTAACAAAAAGTATAAGTTCTACATAAACACATTAGCAAAAATGCAAAAAGATTCATGTCACAAAATAACATTGTAACAACAAAATAGTATCAAAAGAACAGCCAAATATAATGTGCACAAAAATTATATGAAAGATTAATTCTATATTAGAAGCACATGTGAGGCTACTAGAATATTTGAAATATCAGAATAGTGGTATATTATAATTCTAGCATGTTAGAAGCATGATAGACCTAGTGACTCATTCAGTACACGTGGTACAACCACGTCCAGACGATGAGTCCAACTCAACTCACAATGTAACAATAAATGGTTTATTTCCCCACCTCTACTTAACAGTGGGATATGGTCAATCATTCTGTAACAAAAACATGACAGACTATGATTAGAATCCACAAAGTAGCGAGCCACTGGTTGATCATTTGAATCATATGAAAATGCAGCATGAATACTTGAATGGTGCATTGCCATGCATTCTTTAAATTTATGTTGGGTTATCCCCACATAAGAGAGCCCATAGGGGCATATAATCTGTCAAACTACAATCAAACTATTGCATGTCAAATTATGGTCAATGAAGAATCACCAGGGATTAAATATCGACAAGTAAATGTTTTTGGGGGGATATTATACCACAATCAGAAATGTCAGCCTAAATTCCTCCCTCTGGAATAATATGACATGATGTCAGTATCAGTCAAACCCAGGGTTTTATCATATTTAACAATAAGCCAGTATTTTTTAGAGGCTCTATTCACACTGGGAGACAAGACATTAAACTTATTAAAACACGGCAATAGTGTCTTCTTCTCTTTGCTTACATTTAGTCAATAAAAACATTCTGTCAATTAACATCACCTACTCCTTGGTGGCAAACAAACTCTTGCTACTATAACCACGTGATACAAACTTATCAATGAGGGCATCAATCTGCACCATTGCAGTATTGGCATCATCATTAATTCTCCACACCCTCAACATCTGGGAGTATGGTAAACCCAACTTCAAATTTCTGAGATGGCAGCTATTCATATGAAGCAAAGTATTCCGGTCAGTCTTTTTAGTAAAAGCCGATGTAGTTAAGACTGAACCTTTCTTGGTAATCAAGAAATCCTGAAAATCAGTACATTGCTAATCCATTCTGACAATAAATTTAACAGGGCATGAAGATTTATTATGTGTGTCAAACAACTGTAACAACACATTCTCACTACCTTTCCAAATCATAAACATGTCATGTATATGTCTAGTATAGAACAGGATATTTGTAGAGACAGAAATCTCAGAAAAAAACAGCTCCTGCTTGATGCCAAACATGTGATTATTTACATACGCGGTTGGCACTGCCGAGCCCATGGCACAACCCATGAGTTTCTGTAAGTACCCGCCGTCAAACATAAAATAATTTTTAGTCAATACAATCCCCAAAATCTGGACACAAAACTCAACAAAACCTGACTCATATAAATGACTTCAGATCAACAGATCTTTCATAGCCTTCAAATCATCATAATGTGGAATTACTATGTACAGACTAGTTACGTTGGTACAAACCAACCCGGTTCCCTGTGGAACATTACCCAGATCATTTAATTTATTTAACATCATAGTCGTATCAAGTAAGAAATTCAGATGTGACTGTATCAGAGGTGGTAAAATAGAGTCCAGTAGAACAGAACATGGTAGTGCAAAGGATCCCCATGCACTAATAATTGGGTGGCTTGGTGGAGGATTGATCCCCTTGTGTACCTTGTGGAGAGTATATAGTAGTGAAATTATAAGGAACTCCAGTAATAAAGCCAGAAACAGCGGTCCTTCAATGATATTCAGGGCCGGATTAAGGTCTCTGGGGGCCCCTGGGCAACAAACGTGTGAGGGCCCCTATCAATAAGTTATATATATAAATAAATATATATATAAATACATGCACACACTGGTCTATTTGCCTGATGTCCAATGCCCCCTGTAGTTTTGCCACTTCTGCAATGCCCCCAGTTGTTGTGCCCTTTCTGCAATACCCCAGTAGTTGCACCAGTTCTGTAATGCCCCCTGTAGTTGTGCCCCTTCTTCAATGTCCCCTGTAGTTGTGCCCCTTTATTGCCCCAGTAATTGTGCCCCTTCCACAATGCCCCAAGCATTTGTGCCTTTTCTCCAATGCCCCCAGTATTTGTGACCCTTATTCAATGCCCCCTAAAGTTGTGCCCTTCTCCAATGCCCTCAATAGTTGTGCCCCCTGAAAAGCCCCCAGTAGTTGTGCCTCTTAAATGCCCACTGTAGATGTACCCTGTAAAGTAGTGCCCCCAATAGCTCTCCCTCCCTGCCCACACCCCTGTTAAAAAAATTACCTCTCTTGGCTCCACGCCATCATGGCTCTGAGTCCCACCATCACTACTACTGCTGCTACTGCTGTCTGCTGGATCTCCTCTGCAGTGTGCAGGTGATGTCATGTCATCACCTGCGCACTGCATCACTGGGAACGCGGGCCTCTGAAGCGATCAGTATTCAGAGGCCAACGTTCCCACTTACCATAAGTTGATTGCGATTTACAGGAAGGAGCTCCATGAGCTTCCAGTAGATCATGATCAACCTTTTCTCTGGGCATGTGGCCAGGGGTCGGGGACAGTGTATGGGGGCCCCTATGTATGGGGGCCCCAAAATGGCCGCCCCTGTTGCCCTTCCCCTTAATTTGGCCCTGATGATTTGCTTCTCCAGGGCACCTTTAACAGTTCAGATTTAAATGTAGATGTGGGGTCACCATTAAGTTTGCAATATGTCAAAATATAATTTAAATGCCATTGAATCTCAGATCTATAATCACCAATATCTTGGAGTACCCCCGCCCTCCCCTTCTCTATGGGGTGAATTATTAAATGAGGGTTCTTAGACAATGACTTAATCGCTGCTCTTTCCAATGGTGTTACATTTTAATGAAACACACAAGGCTGATTTGATATTTTAGAGACCTCATCATCAAGCATCTGAATGTACAGTAGGTCTTAATTCTGGTGGTAGGGGAACTTGGTTCAAATTTTGACCGAGGATGTAATTTGTGTAAAGCTGGTGGCAGGCAATCTTTAGTGATAGTAATTAAAGACTCCGGTCTATTAAATAATTATTTTAATCTAAGCTGACGATTTAGATTATGTTTTTCCACCTGCCAGGAAAAATCATCGAAGGGAGTGCTGGGGACAAATGATAATCCCTTGTTTAAAAGTTCCAACTCAGCTTTAGACAATTCATATGAAGAGTAGTTCAACACTACATTTTCATCTAAAGTGGTGGTCTGCCACGACTTCTGCCTTTTATGCTTGTCCACCTCTGTGGGTATGTCTCCCCCTTGGGCTGAAGTTTTTGAATGTGTGGTTTTCCCTAAAGGGGCACCCCTGCTACTATTTGGCTCAGAGTCACTTGCATTACTAGTGAATTCTTCTTAAGAATCAGTATCAACCTTAGTTTTTAGATATTGTTGACGAAAAAAAGGATGTTTTTGTCTGCCACCACTAAGCCACTGATATACATTATTCTGTTCATTGCCAATCTCAACTTTATTAAGTTTTTATTTCTTAAATCTCAATTAGTCACTTTTATATAAGGAAATTTGATTATCCAACTTCCCCATCCAATCCGTGCCGCTTTCAGAGAACAGGACAGGCAGCTGTACAATCTTCTCCTTAATAGTGACCAGTTCTTTTTTACTCTGCTCAATCACAAGGAATATTAAGTGGAATGAACATTTGTTGAGTATAAATACCCATTGTTTACAAAACTGAGTCTCATAACGACCTATAGCAGGGGAGATTTTCATTCTAAAGCCTTGTGGAATCATTTTAGCTTGATAATAGACTCTTCTTTAATTTAATAAGGTCTCTGAATAGCATGTCCGCAGGTAATGCTTCAGCCTTCTCAGAGATACATTATTTTTCCAAGATGGTATCGGCATCTGACTCATAGTAACTGAAAATGTCCCCAACAGAAAATAATAATGGATTGAATGGTAAAACTTGTTTATGCTTCTCAGTCATGCTAATATATAATCCAGGTACCACACAGGGTTAATATACAACAAATGTAAATCATTTGTGCTGATAACACAGTCTCAGATATTGTCTAATAATTGCAAAATGCAGTTACTAATGTCCATTATGAACAAAAAAGTGTACACAAACATCCACCATGTAACACAAATAATGATAAAATTAAAAACAGGAGATCTTAAGAAAATTCTCATAGAGCAGCAAAAGTAGTAAAATAACAAATATTTTCGGGTGCCTTGACTGAAGGGTTAATGAGATTTCTCCATACATAATATCCCTGGGTCTAGCACTCCAGATAAACAGCAGATATTGCAGAGGTGCCCTCACAGAGGGGTTCAATAAGCAGCTAAATGTGTGGCACTCCCTTGTAAAAAACCACACAAACCAAGAAAGTGATAAAGAACGATTCAGTACTTTAAAATCTAAACACAAAATTCAACAAAACCTGACTCATATAAAGTCATAGAGTTTGTATTGACTAAAATGTATTTTATGTTTGACGGGGGGTACCTCCTGCAGCACATGAGGTGTGCCATGGGCTCGGCGGTGGCACCCGCGTATGCACATTTTTACATGATTGGCATCGAGGAGGAGCTGTATTTTCTGAGATTTCTGTCTCTACAAATATCCTGTTCTATACTAGATTTATTTGTTATTATGATTTGGCAAGGTAGTGAGAGTGTGTTGTTACAGTTGTTTGACACACAAAATAAATCTTCATGCCCTGTTAAATTTACGGTCAGAATGGATCAGCAGTGTATTGATTTTCTGGATGTCTTTATTACCAAGAAAGGTTCAGTCTTAACTACATCGTCTTTTACTAAAAAAGACTGACCAGAATACTTTGCTAAATATGAATAGCTGCCATCCCAGAAATTTTAAGTTGGGTTTACCATACTCCCAGATGTTGAGGGTGTGGAGAATTAATTATGATACCAATACTGCAATGGTGCAGAGTGATGCCCTCATTGATAAGTTTGTATCATGTGGTTATAGTAGCAAGAGTTTGTTTGCCACCAAAGAGAAGGTGATATTAATTGACAGAATGTCATAATTGACTAAACATGAGTGTAATGAGAAGAAGACACTATTGCTGTGGGTTAATAAGTTTAATGTCTTATCTCCCAGTGTGAATAGAGCCTCTAACAAATACTGGCCCATTGTTAAATATGATAAAACACTGGGTTTGACTGATACTGACTTCATGTCATGTTATTCCAGAGGCAGTAATCTACGGGATATTTTTGTCAAGGCTGATATAATAAACCCCCCAAAAAATGTTCTGTCGGTGAAGAAAAATGGATGCTTTAGATGCTCTTGCATTACTTGTCAATATTTAAGCCCTGGTGATGTTTTTACTCAGCCTCATTCTGGTAAAAAAAAATTAATTCACCATCATTTGACATGCAATAGTTTTATTGTAGTCTACCAGATTATATGCCCCTGTGGGCTCTCTTACATGGGTAACGCCAAACATAAATTTAAAGAATGCATGGCAATGCACCGCTCAAGTATTCGCACTGCATTGCCATGTGGTGCAAGTGAACTACTAGTGGCTCACCACTTTGTGGATTCTAATCATAGTCTGGCATGTCTTCGTTACAGCATGATTGACAATATCCCACAATTAAGTAGATGTGGGGACAGAAACTGTTTATTGTTACAGTGTTGAGTCGAGGTGGATTCATTGTCTGGATGTGGTTGCACCACGTGGACTGATTGAGTCACTAGGTCTATCATGCTTCTAACATGCTATTATTCTAATATGCCAATATTCTGATATTTCTAATATTCTAGTAGCCTCACATGTGCTTCTAATATATAATTGCTCTACCTCATAATTTTTGTGCACATTATATTTGGCTGTTCTTTTGATACTATTTTGTTGTTACAATGTTATTAGTGACAATATGCATCTTTTTGCATTTTTGCTAATGTGTTTATGTAGAACTTATATTTTTGTTAGGTTCTAGATGGAGAGTATTATATAGATGTATGTGGGCATACAGGCATTACTGTATTATATATTTGGCAGAGTATATTTGGCATCATTTATTAGGCAATGTTATTTCTTTGCATGTTCGTTATCTGTGTATGTTTACCTGTTACAGTGGTGAGTTGTTGGGATCATTGAATGATGATGCGCTTGTTGATGATGTCACAAGGGTCGTGCATCGCAGGCCTCGTGTTTCCCACCTGGCGTGCTTGTTGTGCATTGGGTTGTATTTAAGGTAGGATTTGTATCTGTGTGTGTATGGCTGAAGATAGTACTAAAAGTACTAAATCATTATTTATAATTTTTGTGGCTTGTGTGGTTTTTTACAAGGAAGTGCGGCACCTTTAGCAGCTTTTATACATACGTATACACACATATATATATATATATATATATATATATATATTCTAAAAAACATTTGGTCTTGAACTCTGCATTTAATCTGCCAGGTGTCAGAGTTTTTAAATGGTCTATTTTTTCATTTCTAATTGAGCTAATGAAGTTTCTTCATTCTTCGTTGCCCAGTTGGGTTTGCACAAGTTAATTCCAGAGAAACTTTTCAACTATATTGCAACAATGTTTATCTTTAAAAGTTCTCTTTATGTTTCTAATGTCTTCACCCAGACATTCCTTCAGCATCCTACTTTTTATGCCTATGTAGTGTTCTCCACAGTTGCATTCTCACAAATAAATCACCAGACTACAGCAACAAAAAGCAGAAGACAGCACAGCAGAGTGAGTTCCTGGATTTTGCTTCAACGGTGCTTGAATGGAACAGGGATCCTTGTTTGTGCTACAATTACCATTACACCATGTCAGACCTTAATCACAAATTGTTAACTTTCCTGTATGCAGTAGGTACTCAAGCTGTCTATGCCATCACAATGGCTATGTTAAAATGGACATGACATAATACTACTGTCATCTGTATTTCCCACGGAATGCTAGTCAATCAGCAGCTGCTTTACATGTAGCGGCTGCCCATTGGATGGGACCTAAGTGCAACCAGCCAATGACCAGCCATTATATGTAAAGCAGGAACTGATTGGCTAGTGGTCCATGATAAATACAGATGACAGTGGTCATCTGTCATTTCGTGTAGTGTAAGTATATGTGACAACATATACTTACACATGTCTAGCATGGATCGGGTTAGTCTTTTTTTATTTTTCCAAGTTTGGGGATGTTACGGAGAGCAGCACGAGGATGGAGATGAGTAAAGGATGGTATCTCCATTGAATTCTACTAGAGAAGGGGACAGAAAAGCTGGCAGCAGGTAAGTATGTGTGAATGACTTATGTAGGTATGTAATAAAATTTTACTATACATGGTGTGTGTGTCTTGTGGTTATTTATTTATTTTACAGTGGGGGTACAGGTGCCAGCTGCCTGCTGTCACTTGTAGTTCCACAAGTGCCAAAGGGCAAAAATGCTGGCACCTGAAGTTCCACTGTAAATTACTATAGTTACAGACTATTTCCCCACACTATAACCCTTTACGCACAGCCCAGGGTGTGGGGAAAAGCCTTAGGCTTCAGACTAAGCCTAAAGTGTCAGGAGAGGGGGGACCCCTTCTTCGGGGGTCCCCACCTCCCCTGAGATCCCTGGCTTGGGTTGACAGGCTTGGGGTGTGAATGCTTTAGCTTGGGCCACCCGGTGATAGGATCCCCTGGCTGTGGCACTACACCCTGGTCAGTTTGGGTCTAGTGCTGGTTTTAAATATAGTGGGTCCCCTACAAAATTTTCTCCCCTATACTTAAAACCAGGACTGGCCCTGCAGCCAGGGGCTAGTTACCAAATCATGGGAGAACTCTATCATGTAATTTTAGGAACCAGGACTGGCTGAGCAGCCCGGTGCTGGTTATGTGTTTTCGGAGTCGACCCTATGTAATTTTTTTTAAACATTTAACCCCTTTTTTACAGGTACAACACAAGCAGCATTCACTTATATCACTGATATGTGCAGGCTGCTTGTTCAGGAGAATTCGCAGAGAAAACACTGCAATCTCGGGTGAGTAATCTCATCTAAACTTGCTACTTGGGGGAGATATCTTGATCTGCTTCACCATTGGAAAACACACTCTTGGCTAAACTCACTTCTTAGTAAATTTGTGAGTTTCAGGAGCCTCAAATCATCTGAGTTTCAGCAATGCTAATCGAGTTTAAAAAGAACAAACTCAAAATTACTCGAATCTTAGTAAATTTAAACAAATTGAACAAAGGCTTTTAAAACTGGGTGTACACTAAGTTTAAAGACACATTTATGTGCACACGAGGGACAATACTAATGTAAGTGTTACTCCTACTTCTATGGAAAAAGGAGAAATGATTTAATATCATACACTAGTCAACTTTTCATCAGTACTTGGGAAGAAGTCCTGGGTTACAAAGAGGTTTCCTTTAGGAATCCTCCAGCCATATTAAAGCTCCTTTCAAACAACGCCAAGGCTTTGTGTGCCCACATTAAACCCAGTTTTTCACACAGGTGCACTAGTATTATTGACTCAGACTCACCAGTGCTAAGTTTCACTGCTCAGAAAGGAGCAGTGAAGGGGATTGTGTAGACAGCTGACTTTTGGGTCAGCTGCTCTGCAATGGAGCAATGTTAAATTGTTCCAGTGATTTTTAGCAACCACTGCTATAACGCAGCAGTTGGATACTTAATTATTAGGGGCAAGCAGGATGGTTTACCTGGAATGCTATTCAACTAAAAAATAAAGTTAAAAAGCACATAACTACCCATAACAGCACCTAACTATCTCTTGCATAAAACTTGAAGAAAAGTTGGGATCCTAAAAAAATATAGTAACTTGTTACTGAAGCAAACTGTGCAACCTCTAATAATAAAAAGGCCTCATCATCTATGTAGTCATATGATGCTCATCTACTGATTATCATATGGAAAATTATTTTACTCTGAGCAATGTGAGGCCCTTGTCTACATATTTGTAATAAAGGAGATTGGACATAAAGGAAAGAGGCATGGTGGTGATCTCAGGGGTCTGGAGTTCTTGTGTAGTTCCCACCGGCCCCAGACACTGGGGGTCAATCAGACCCGTTCGCGAACAAAGGACGCTCACAAACGGGTCGATTTTCCCTCACTGCACATGCGCACGATGGAGGGAGCTCCGTCGCGCGCATGCGCGAGACCCGGACTGCGACAGCCAAGCTGTCGCTCCGGGTCTCGCACCAAAGGGGGCGTGCTGTCGATGTTGATTGACAGCACGCCCCCTTTGGTGGGCGTGCCGGGGGCGTGCCTGCCAGACGGAGGTGTTCCCATGGGAATGCCTACCATCTGGAGCCGGCCCCACTGACATCACTAGTGATGTCAGTGGGAGTGATTTTGGATCTGATAGAGCCAAAATCACTCCAGGGCTTGTGGCAGCGAGACCCTACTGCAGGGTCTCCGTCGCAAGCCCGATGGTCGCGATGGTCAAGACCATCACGACCATCATCATGGACGCTCGCATATGCTGTGGGTGGTCACCCACAGCTATGCGAGCATCCAAGAGGATGCTCCATTTTCATGGAGGAGGGCCCTGATTCAGAGTGAGCCCTCTGGTCAGAGCGTTCGGCTCTGAATCAGGCTCACTGGGTACTGCTATGGTGGACCCGACCAGCTGACAGCGTTACTGATGGGCTCCAAGTGTGGTTTTGGTTTCAGGGGGCTCTGAATCTGGCTCCGGACACTGAGTGCCACCATATTGGTCCTGATCAGCTGACCACTAGTCTACAGTGACAGCCAGGCCGGTTTCTATCTGACCGCATCAGCCATTCCCTGTGAGACTCAAGGTATAAGTTTCCTGCCCTGGCAGAACTCTGATTCTGAGCTTCATCGCTGATACATGTTCTAGATTCTACTACTGGCTTGTTTTCTTGTAGACTCTGACCCCACTCTGGCTCCAGTCTGTACTACAAGTCCGGTCTCACTCCAGCTCCAGTCTGTGCTCCAAGTTTGGTCCTACTTCAGCTGCACTGTATATTCTTAGGTCAGTCCCACACCTGCTCGAACCTATGCTCCAAGTCCGGTCCTGCTCCATCTCCAGTGTATACTCTAAGTCTGGCAACTTCAGTTTCAGTATGTGCTCCAGATCTGATCCTACTTCATTCAATGTGTATATTTCAAGTCTATTTCCAATCCAGCTTCAGTTCCTTTTCTGTCTAGTACCTGATTGACTCTGGTATTACTATAGTACTAACCCAGTGTTTACTCCATGCACCTTCTTTGTAATACTGTCCTGCTGCATACATACTATTATTATTACATCTATGAGGAAGAGTTATATATGACCCTCTCTACTCTAAATCTCCCAAACCATCTCTAAGCAGGTATCTGGTACTCTCCCAGGCACCTACACAATCATCCTGACAGCAGGGGGGAACCTTGCATGTGCACTAGCGGCAGGGAGCCCTGCATATCACTGGCTTTCTAAAGGGCTGCATTGTCTGCAGCCCCTAGAAGCCGGGTAGGGCTGGTGGAGAGGCAGAGAATCAGCTTTCTTCAGCAGGGCCGGTGCAAAGTTTCCGGGCGCCCTAGGCAACATTTCACCAACTGCCCCTGCTCCCTCCAATTCATAATATGCCATGCATCAGTCTCCCCAGTTAAATAACATGCCACACAGCAGTGTCCCAAATTTATAGTATACTATATAGAATATTAGACACAGAATAGCTCCAAAATCATAATGTACCTCATAACACTACCACAAATTCATTATATTCCACTCAACCATGAATTATGCCATTCATTATTTTTGTGGTCTCAGCAGTGCCCTCCAGTGGCCGGCGCCCTTAGGCAGCTGCCTAAGTTTGCTTAATGGTAGTACCGGCCCTGCCCCTGAGACTGCCTGTTGCTTATGTGACTGGCTGGTAGTGCTTCCAATGGGAAGCCACTGCCATTCACAGTGTAGCCAGTGCAGTCAAGGATTGCACTGACTACACTGAGGTGGCATATTTTACTGAGGGGGCTGCAACCCTGCTGCCCCAAGGCAAAATCTGCCACTTGTTGAAACATCATGGCCAAAATGTAATAGTCTATAGTGTACACTGAACATACTAATGTTTCAAATGTGTGTGCTAGCTTGAGTGAAATGCGGCAGAGCAAAGATCATATATCTAAGAGTCAGTGTAGGGACTGGCCAGAGGGGAAGACCGTGAAGTAGTTGGCCAGCTTGACAAATTATTACAATATTTTGGAACTAACATTCCCTGTATTCAAAGGCATTACATTTTGAAAAAAAAGTGAGCGCAGAGTATGCATGATTGATTTATATATATATAAACAGAAATACACAGCATTCTTATAATATTAGTACATATGTATACAGTTACAGTAGGTTTCCATGAGCGACAAAGACAAACAGTCATCATTTTGATATCAATGTGATGCTTTATAATCCAAAATGTAAAAATATATACAAATGTTACATCATGCAGCAGAAAGATATCTCTATACATATGAATCCCTGAGCATTTGTTAGTAACCTGACCCCAGTAGTGCAAAGCTGATGACAACATATTGGGGATACCGCAAAGGAGAGAGACAGGACTGGTCTTTGCCAGACAGGAAACATATGATAATTACCAGTGGCATATTAGTAAGTTTCACTGTGAGATGCAGTGATACTGGACAAAATTATACTAAATGGCTAATGGTGTTGTTGAATGAAGCCATCATTGACTTAAGCCCCGTATCCACTAGACGATATTTTGAATGACTGAACAATAACAATATCATTATAATTCAGTCATTCACTATATCTTCCAGTGGATATGCCATCAATGACCAGCGTTGCTCTCTTCCGCTGGTCGTTCATGATGTTGCTCATCTCCCAAACCTGCTGCCCAACCTGACGATATTGGCAGGATGTGCAGATTAGGGGATGAGGGAGGGTACTGGCACTGAATCATAGCATTAATGACATTGAGTACACCACTGCCGGGGACACACTAAATGATTTTGCCCTTGGAGCAAATCGTTTAATGGATACGTGGCATTAGAGTACACTGCCAGATTGAGGGAGAGATGTATGATGCCTTGAGGGTGATAAAGTTGAGAATTACCCAAAGAAACCCAGTAGCTGTTACTTATCTAGCACAGTCTTTAAAATGACAGTTAAATGTGGTTGCTTTAGGCAACCACTCTCCAAAAATGTGGTTGCTTTAGGCAACCACTCTCCAAAATTTGAAACATTTTCCCCTGGCTATTGGAATTAACAGAGCAGGAGCAAGTGTAACTGTCTGTCACCTGGTTAAAGCATAAACAACAGAAGTCTGTAAAGGTTGGACTATTTGTTAGACACATATAAAGTTCTGACAAAGGCATATTATTTGCCTTGGGCAGTGTCAGACTGGGGCATAAAGGATCCCCTGGAGTAGTGCAGTGATAGGAACAAATAACTAGGGTGTGGCCAGCCTCCAGAAGTGGTATAGCCAGCCTAAACAGAGGCTTGGTTAACCATTAGAATGTGCATGGATGGGGACCCTTTGTTCTGTAAATAAATATAAGTATATATATATATATATATATATATATATATATAGTAAATACTGCTAGTGCATGCGAGATAATGTACCAGATTAATAACAGCCATGCATTGTAGAAGAACCACCAGAGTCTTGTGCTGTTTAATGTAACAAAGGTAAAATGTATAATTCCAGTGCACAGTCTGGAACCTGATTCCTAGAAGAGGGGATGAGCACTCGGGCAGTGGGGCCACTCGGGTTTTCCCCTGTACCCCTGTGGGCTAGTCTGACCTTGGGCTTGGTGTTATTTATTCATTGCCCCAGGAATCTGAAGCATTAATCCAGTTCTGTAGCCAAGTTAGAGCATAGTGATGACAGATGGGAGATTATATAAAGGGGCAAATCCATTACATAACTTTTTGAATAATCCAACCAAAACCAGGAGGTTTTGGTTGCATTTTTCACAAAGTCGTGTAATAGATAGCCGGCAAGGACCAGCGATGCGTGTGTACGCTGGGTCCTTGCTGACCCTGACTATCTATTGAACATGCCCATCAACCTGACAACGATCGTCAGGTTCAGCATGTTCAGAGATAGGAGGTCGGTCTCCTGCACTGAATAACGTTCAGTGAACGCTGCTCAATGCGGGCACTGCACCTAGGCAACCTGAAGGACTGAATGCTAGTCGCTCAGCTGTTCAGGTTACCTAGTGGATAGGCCCCAAGACTCAGAAAAAAAGACCACAGAGAATGGGAGACAGTCTACAGTGGAAGTAAGAACCAACAGAAAAAGAGACTATTTGGATAAGATAGAACAGGAAAGAGAGAAAGTGACATCCAGGTGTAAACCAATATGACAGAAGACATTTTGTAGAATATATACAGTACCTATAGGAGAACCAGGAGTGAATAAACCTAAGAATAGTATGTGTGCTATAAATACACATTACTATTCAAGAGTTTCTATCTGTGCTACATTTCCAGGTTATATAATATTCAGGTTTGCCCATAGACCTCAGCAGCCATCTCATCCCATCTTCAAAATAAATAAATAAATGTATTCTACTAGAAATAAAAAAAATACATTTGTTACCATCCTGCAAGTGGAATATATTATAAAAAAATATAATAAAGGAAATAAAACACACTGAACTTTAAATTAGCCAATAGGACTTTAACAACTCACACACAACAGGAAGTAAGATGCTCCTACTATTTTGGATGCCAAGACCCAGATCCCTGTGGCCATAATTCCAAGCCTACAGTATTTAACTTGACAGCTACACAGTACCACTCAGTCTCTGTATCCTAGATTGATTCTAAGCTAGTACTTATATTGTCATGTATACATCTCACACTGCCCATCCTGCTTGCTTTTTATTTAAAGGGAAATTTTATTTAAAAACTTACTGTATGTATATTTATATATATATAGAAGACTGCACAGTCCCATTTATGCACTGCATGCTGGAAGTATGTACTAATTTATCTTATATTCTGAATGTACTGTACAAAACACTGAACCCAGACCATTTATTTTGCCTTTTAAGTCCTGTAATCAATCTTTTATGTCCAAGCCACCCACAGTCCCTACATACATGCTTGTAATGGGTCCCTCTCATAGGCCAAATGCAGTGAAGACATTTTATTGAATACATCATCTAATGCAATGTTTTGATAATACCCATTGGATGGCTTGGACATCCAATCACGATTATGATAACACTGCTCTAAATACAATATTCAGCCCTTAAGCATTGGAAAGAGGATTAACTCTTAAAATACAGAATATGACAGAGATGAACCAATTAATACATTCTGTAATATACTATAGTGATCACAATGAAAAATGTATTGTTAGAGTATAAATATAGACTTACCAGATCACAGATAGGTTTCAGAGTCCCATCAGCAAGCTTTGACTTTTCCTAGAAAATACAATATGCAAAAGTTAAAACATCCAGTATAAAGCAAGATTACTTATAAAGTCTAAGGGCCAAATGTAATACGGTGTGGGATACTGTACTTTAGAGATTTGGACAAGTTAGCGTCAAATGTAAAGTGGCAATAACCAGGTTATGTGTGTGCATACAGTGTTTGTCCTATATAAAGAGAAAGTTTGTATTTCTTTGTATAGCTACAGATAGAGCTGCATCTATGTAAATCAGATCTTAAGGTGAGTTGTAGTGACGTCTAGCAGGAAGATAGCAATTCCCTGGTATAAAGACAGCTGTATCAAGGGTTTTACTGAGAGGTAATATGGAATTGGGAGCAAGCTGGGAAATCAAGACCACACAGCTGAATAAAACTGTCTATGATCAGTATTATCTGGCAGGAAGGTAGTTGGAGATATAATAACTTATAATTAATGTGAGAAAACTTATCATCCTAATTAGAGGTGAGCGGGTTCGGATTTCTGAAATCCGAACCCCCCCGAGCCCCCCCGATCCGAGTCCGATCCGAGTCAGGCTCGACTTTTCCCGCCTGACTCGGATCTGAATCGAGGCAAAACGTCATCATCCCGCCTTCCGAGTCTCGCAGGTTTTGGATCCTATATAAGGTACCCGCGTCGGCGCCATTTTCTCACTCGGCTGTGGACAGTGAAGAGGGAGGGTGGGAGTTAGGGCTGTGTAGTGTAGTGTAGTGTAGTGCTGCTGTTGTCCACTACTTCAAAGTCCATAGGGGCTGGCTGTGTTGTGCTGTGCTGCTGTTGTTAATAGGGGCTGTGTCCACTACTTCAAAGTCCATAGGGGCTGGCTGGACTGTGTTGTGCAGTCAGTTCTCCATAGGGGCTGTGTCCACTCCAAAGTCCTGTGCAGTGTCCCAGTCCTAAAGGAGTGCTGTAGTGTTGTCCAGGGGGTGCTCTGTCCATCAGGGGTGCTCCCCCCAAGTGCTAAAAAAATAATATATTTTCTGTGTTTGTGAATTGTGTGCGCAGTAGCCGCACGTGCATCAACAAAGTAGTGCCAAGCGTGCGCCTGTGTCATAAGTAAAGGGCCGGCTGGCTTGACCGTTAAAGGGTGCTGTAACCCCCGAAAGTACACTCCAGTCCAAACCAAAAAAAAATTATTTTCTGTGTTTGTGAACTGTGTGCGCAGTAGCCGCACGTGCATCAACAAAGTAGTGCCAAGCGTGCACCTGTGTCATAAGTAAAGGTCCGGCTGGCTTGACTGTTAAGGGTGCTGTAACCCCCGAAAGTACACTCCAGTCCAAACCAAAAAAAAAATTATTATCTGTGTTTGTGAATTGTGTGCGCAGTAGCCGCACGTGCATCAACAAAGTAGTGCCAAGCGTGCGTCTGTGTCATAAGTAAAGGGCCGGCTGGCTTGACCGTTAAAGGGTGCTGTAACCCCCGAAAGTACACTCCAGTCCAAACCAAAAAAAAATTATTTTCTGTGTTTGTGAATTGTGTGCGCAGTAGCCGCACGTGCATCAACAAAGTAGTGCCAAGCGTGCGCCTGTGTCATAAGTAAAGGGCCGGCTGGCTTGGCCGTTAAAGGGTGCTGTAACCCCCGAAAGTACACTCCAGTCCAAACCAAAAAAAAATTATTTTCTGTGTTTGTGAATTGTGTGCGCAGTAGCCGCACGTGCATCAACAAAGTAGTGCCAAGCGTGCGCCTGTGTCATAAGTAAAGGGCCGGCTGGCTTGACCGTTAAGGGTGCTGTAACCCCCGAAAGTACACTCCAGTCCAAACCAAAAAAAAAATTATTTTCTGTGTTTGTGAATTGTGTGCACTGTGGCTGCACGTGCATCAACAAAGGAGCAGCGCCAAGCGTGCGCCTGTGTCCCATAAGTAAAGAGCCGGCTGGCTCATTTCTTAAAGGGTGGTGTAACCCACAAAGTGCACTACTCTCCAGCAAAAATAAAATAATATTTTCTGTGTTTGTGTGCGCTTTAGCCGCACGTATATATATCAATATAACATAAATGGAGGACCAAACTTTCTCCGATAAAAATAAAATAGGGAAAGATCAAGAACCTCTTCCTCCTAGTGCTGTTGCTGCTGCTGGGAGTTGTTCATCATCCCAGAGAGGAAGTAGGAACATCACTACTTTTACTAAACAATTGACCCTCCAACAGTCCCTAGCGATGAGGATGAAGTACGACAGCAGTCATCCTGAAGCAAAACGTATAACTGAGGCCTTGACTGCTATGTTGGTGTTAGACGTGCGTCCGGTATCCGACATTAGTGCAGTGGGATTTAGACAATTGATGGAGGTAGTGTGTCCTCGGTTCCAAATCCCGTCTAGATTCCACCTGCATCCTCAAAGCAGCAGCGACAAGCGTGCGTCTGTCTGTTAAAGGGTGGTGACACCCTCAAAGTGTGCTACACAAACAATTAAAATATTGTTCTTTTTTTTCTGTCTTTGTGAATTGTGTGGGCTGTAGCCGCACCTGCATCCTTAAAGCAGCAGCAACAAGCGTGCGTCTGTCTGTTAAAGGGTGGTGACACCCTCAAAGTGTGCTACACAAACAATTAAAATATTGTTCTTTTTTCTGTCTTTGTGAATTGTGTGGGCTGTAGCCGCACCTGCATCCTTAAAGCAGCAGCGACAAGCGTGCGTCTGTCTGTTAAAGGGTGGTGTAACTCTCAAAGTGTTCCAAAAAAATAAAAAACTATTTTTTTAATGTGTTTGTGACTTGTGTGCGATGTAGCCACACTTGCATCCTCAAAGCAGCAGCGACAAGCGTGCGTCTGTCTGTTAAATGGTGGTGACACCCTCAAAGTGTACTACACAAACAATTAAAATATTGTTCTTTTTTTTTTGGTCTTTGTGAAATGTGTGGGCTGTAGCCGCACCTGCATCCTTAAAGCAGCAGCGACAAGCGTGCTTCTGTCTGTTAAAGGGTGGTGTAACCCTCAAAGTGTGCTCCACAAACAATAAAAATATTCTTTTTTTTTTTCTGTCTTTGTGAATTGTGTGGGCTGTAGCTGCACTTGAATCCTCAAAGCAGCAGCGACAAGCGTGCGTCTGTCTGTTAAAGGATTACATCGGTGACAGCATCCAAGTAGGCATGTCAGACAGTCCGTACCTGTACTGGCAGGAAAAAGAAGCAATTTGGAGGTCCCTGTACAAACTGGCTCTATTTTACCTGAGTTGCCCCCCCTCCAGTGTGTACTCCGAAAGAGTGTTTAGTGCAGCCGGGAACCTTGTCAGCGAAAGGCGTAGGAGGTTGCTTCCACAAAATGTGGAGAAGATGATGTTCATAAAATGAATTATCAACTCTTCCAGGGAGACCAGCCTCCAGAACGTACAGAGGGTCCTGTGGTTCCAGCAGGGACGAATTAATACTCTGTGAGGATGAGGATGTACACACTGAAGAGGGTGAGGAATCGGTGGATGAGGAGGATGAGGATGACATCTTGCCTCCGTAGAGCCAGTTTGTGCAGGGACACATTAATTGCCAGCTTGTTTTGTGGGGGCCCAAACGAACCAATCATTTCAGCCACAGTTGTGTGGCAGACCCTGGCGCTGAAATTATTGATTTGTTAAAGTGTGCATGTCCTGTTTATACAACATAAGGGTGGGTGGGAGGGCCCAAGGACAATTCCATCTTGCACTTCTTTTTTTTCTTTGCATTATGTACAGTTTGGGGCCTAGTTTTTCTAACTGCCATCCTGTCTGCCACTGCAGTGTCACTCCTAGATGGGTCACGTGTTTGTGCCGCCCACTCGTGTCGCTTAGCATAGTCATCCAGCTACCTCGGTGCAACCTTTTGGACATGAAAACACTATTGTGAGGTGTGAGGTGTTCAGAATAGACTGGAAATGAGTGGAAATTAAGGTTTTTGAGGTTAATAATAGCATAGGAGCAGAGAAACCAACAAATTCTGTGATTTTAGCTGTTTTTATGCTTTTTTAAAAAAAAATACAGATCCAAAACACAAAACCCAGAACCCAAAACACGGAAGGGTGGTTTTGGCAAAACCAATCCAGATCCAAAACACGAAGAAAGATCCAGATCCAAAACCAAAACACGAAAAGTGGCCGGTGCACACCCCTAATCCTAATGCAATATTAATAAAAATGCATTTAATGATAAAGCAGTAGTACAACAGCAAATAACAGTTTTGTTTGTATCTTCTGTGTAGAATATGAATTCCTTGTATGAGCTGGGAATGCTGTTTTCACCTGCACACTTGGCCAAAGAGCTAACAGTACCATATTAACACAGGGAAAGCTGCTATACCTTAGGTTTCTTACACATAGGCTTAATTATAATGCACATAATCACAAAGCATATGAAAAGTGTTGTGACACTAATAACCCACCATGATATGTAAGAGAAACTCATTCATTATCTCTTGTTGTCCCTAATGGTGCGTACACATACTGTAGTACGACTTTCATGAGCAATTTGAACGATAACGATAACTATGGTCGTTCATGCATGCAGGCCAACTTGGACGATTTTGTAAAGATTTGCCTGTAAAAACATAGCTTCACTGCAATATCTATCATAGATATCTATCAGTGTGTACAACCAAAATCATTTGACCTGCACTACAGAAAGTTGGAGGGAAATCTATCAACGATATCTATCATTGTTCTAGTTGTTCTGTGTGTATACAGCATTACTGCCAAGTTGAATAAGTAATTAATAGGGGGCTTTAAGGTGCCCACACACATAGCGATCTGCACACAATCCCACGATGTCTGCGATTTCCCCGGCAGCTCCCCGGCTGTGTTAGTGCAATATTAAAAGTATCTAAATAAAAAGATTATTTATGAAACTGTAAAAGTGCAGATCTGCCACACATACATGTTACACAAATGCTCTTATTTGTCCTGCATGTACATGCATACATTTCATTTTTGCTTTTGACGAGTATCTCTGCTTAGATGCTTTGCACTATTATTTGTAGGATTGAAACCTAGATGTGAATACATGTGCCTAAATAAGTCATATACTATAATCCCTTTAAAATAATTTCAACTATTGCTTTTAGACCATAGATTAATTAATTTTTTTTTTTTAGAAATACTGTAGCGTGATCAATAACAACCATGCAGCATGTCAGCCCGACCATTCAATATTGCACCACAGCACAACAAATTCACTGTTTTACTGGATTAATAATTAATACTGTATGGCTCATCTATATAAACTGGGAAAAATCCTGTATTTTTCAGCTATCTACTGACTAGGAATAATCTCTCCAATTAGCACATTCTCCTTTCTCTGTTATTTATATATCTCAGCATGTAAGATGGAGTAATACAGGTTCAGTCTCCCATATTCAAAATGCTTGGGACCAGGGGTATTTTGAATATCGGAATATTCTGTATTTTGGAATATTTGCATACCATAATGAAGTATCTTGGTAATGGGACCCAAATCTAAACACACAGTTAATTTATGTTTCATATATACCATCTACACACAGTGGACCTCATTCAGAGTCGGTCGTTGCGGCTGCCCGGTCGTACGCCACCGATGTTCGCTAAACTGTGCATGCGTAAAGTTCGCAATGCGCGTGCGCAAACTAGCGGCTACGATCAGAAATTTCTCTCTCCTTGAACACAGCCAGGTCGGTAGTTTGAGTGACAGATTGAGGCATTTGTGGGTGGTAATAGGGGAAGGTGCTTGAAAACGGGGGTGTGGAAATCCGAACGCAGGCGTGCCTAATTATGTGAACGGCTTTTATGGGAGTGCATAATTAACAAAGTAGTGTCATGGCACACGTGACATGGGAGGTTTTTACACAGACATGATCGTAGAGCTTAAGAGAGGGTATGGTCAACCTTAAGCTCTATGACCAGTTCCTATGGTGGCGATTAATCCTTATATGGCTGGAGATGACGTGTAATGCGTACGAGAAGGGGGCGTATTTTTTGTCTTCCGACCGCTTCCTCCCCTTGGTCGGCCAGCTAACGATCCGACCTTAGGGACGCAACATGCGAGTGCATCATTTGCATATCCGGCCCCTTTTCCCGTACGACCGTGCGGCCGCAACGACCGACTCTGAATGAGGTCCAGTTTGTAGGTAATTCTATACAATATTTTCAATCATTTTGTACCTGAAACAAAGCTTGTGTACACTAAATCATCAAAATGCAAAGGTTTAACTGTATCAGTCATGCAAAAAATATTCCGTATTTTGAAATATTCCGTATTTCAGAATATTTGGATATGGGAGACTCAATCTGTATGTTATATTATTCCCAGGTGCTAGCATATGATTACTTTACAAATGTGCACAAAAGCACAGGAAGCAGAACAAATAGTATGTCAGCAACATTAACTCATTATTGTAATATCACAAAAAACACTCACAATGTCTGAAAATGTTTATTATCTTTGATTTTTTTTGATGCACCTTCTATTTAGCATTTTGACTTAACATGTTGATAAAATTGTTGAAATCATATCCAATACATGGCCCATGTTCTTAGAAGTATGTTTAGCATGATGAAGTTAAGTTAGGGGTAAGGTCATTTTGTGTTAGTAAACAATGGATACTATTAGACTACAGTATACAGAAACATATCTATGCATACATATAATATTATCAATAAAAACTATTTACCAAATTCTGTACATGTCAGTGTCTATCCTGAGGTTGCCATGCTAAGTACTGAAAACATTTGGTTAATATATGGTGTCTCCTCTGTAGTACAACTTTATGTGGATGGTCTTTTTAAAACATTTGCACAACTGCTAAGAGAATCCAGCCTCTCACACACAGCCTTTTAAAGATACCATTCTGTCACGCTATGCATGCTCATTTTGGGAATGGTCACATGTCCCTTCCGAAGACTATGCTACTCTGACTGGCCCCAAGAAGCAAGTTTTTAGTTTATATTCTGACCTTAATGCCCGCTATTTACCGGTTGTTCTACTTCACTCGAAACTGAGATGGGAAGTGGACCTTCGTCCCCTATCTGATGAGGACTGGGGTCACTTGAGGATGCAAGTCCCTGTGTTCGGTACCATCAGAGTCATTAATATGTCTTAGATAGGGTTAACCATTCTCTTTTTTCCTTCAAATAGATTCTGCCCTGACTGTAGCTCTCCTTAATGTGGGGCCGTACACATCTAGGTTCTGGCCTTTGCTTTGGGATTGTCCTGGTGTTGTTGCTTTTTGGACCTGTGTATGGGCAGATATTAAGATCACCAAAATTATGCTCCCCTCATTAGATCCTAAAATTAGATATTTTGGCATTTAGTCTGGAAGAGCAATACAATAAAGTTCTCTATAAATATTCACGTAGCCTTACTGCCCTTGCTAAAGTCATAATTGCCAGGACATGGTTTGCTTAGGAATGCTCTGACCTCTTTAAATAGAGAGCTCTGGGTAATGAGGCTTCTAATCATGAAAGATTCCTGTGCATCAACACTCGTGCCCTCCCATAATACTGTACCATAAGATCTAGGATCGTTAGTGTAATTCTAGGTTTGGTATATACGGGGACCCTCCTACCAGTCTATAATTTGGTTTCACATGTTTGCATTTCATATTGTTCTACTACCTTTGCTCTTAATCTTTGCTATGCGTTTTCATATTAACAAATGATTAAGCTTCTAAAGTTCAGATGGACTTAGTCATTTCTGGACTTCACTCATTACATCCATACATGCAGGGCCAGATTAAGAGGGGGTGACAAGGGCAGTCATCTCGTGGCCCCCACACACAGAGGGGCCTCCACCTCTAGTGTTTGTTGTAGAGCAACTAACCTGGCCTGCAGCTATCATGGCCGAAGCCAATATGGTAAGCCCCACTATCCATATGACCCATGAATCGAGGGATTACGGCATGAGGGGGTGGAGCCTAATGAAGGGAACAGCAGGAGTATAAAATGTAAGTGTATGTGTACTGTTTTATTTTTTATTTATGTGTATGTATGTGTTTATGTGTATGTGTGTGTTTATGTGTATATATATATATATATATATATATATATATATAAATGTATGTGTATTTATGTGTATGTATGTGTTTATATGTATGCATGTGTTGTATGTGTTTATGTGTATATATGTGCATATATGTGTATTTATGTGATTATATGTATATATGTGTATGTATGTGTTTATGTGTATATATGTTGTGTGTATATGTGTATGTATGTGTTTATGTGTATATACAGTATGTGGACCCTGGGGCTGATTCAGACCCGCTAGCAAGCGCTATGCGCTCGCAAGCGGGTCGATGTTTGCCCCCTGTGCATGCACCACCTGCGTTGCTACGGGTCTCGCACCAAAACGGGGCAGCTGTCGATTGTGATTGACAGCTCACCCCGTTTTGGTGGTGGGATACACAAATGGAGTTCCTGAAGGAACACCTGCCATTTGTGGGAGGCAACAATGACATCTCCAGTGTTGTCAGTGGTGAGCTTCCAGCTCTATTTAGAGCTGGAAGCTCACTGGTGCTTGCGGGAATGAGACCCTACCACAAGGGTCTCGTCACAAGCCCCAGTGGTCGCGATGGACGCGACCATCGAGACCATCACCTGGCCGCTCATAAAAGTGGTCACCCACAGCTATGCGAGCGGCCAGGAGGCCAAAACAAAAAGAATGCCCTGATTCAGAGCGAGCGCTCGGAAAGAGCATCTGGCTCTGAATCAGTGCCTCTGTTCCCAGATGGGGGCTGAGCTGCCGTTGATCTGTGTTCTGAATGCAACAGCACAGTCAGCGCTGCTGCAAAGAGTGCATAGTGGCTCCCGAGTCCTCACATCAGCATCACGTGACACTTAACGTGACACTGATCACGTTTGTCGGGCTTCAGGAGCCGCTCTGCGCCCGATGCAGCAGCGCTGACTGTGCTACTGCATTCACAACACAGAGCCAGAGGGTAAGTAATTAGGAGGGTTAGGGGTAGGCTTCATGTGGAGGGGGAGGGGGTGTAGGCTCCGTGTGGCTTGGAGGGGCCCCCACAACTTAGTTTCCCCAGGGTCCCCACAAGCCTTAATCTAGCTCTGCATACATTCAAGTTTATGTACTTAATTTTTTCTATTAAAAAACACTTTGGGCCAAATGTAATAGGTAGTCTGTTTTGGTAAATGGCGAGTTTGGTGCTAAACTCGCAATTTTTCACAACTCTCCAATGTAATAGGGTGTCTGTTCACTAAAACTCACATTTTTCAGAGTTACTAAAACTCTCCATTCTCAAACTCGCATCCAGATGTTTTCACATTGAAAACAATCAACACGCCCAATGTAACAGAGTGTCTGTTTCAGACTTGCAAAAAAAAGATTACCAAAAGTCCCCAAATAATAGACCTGCTTCAGGCTAGCGAGTACATCCTGAGCAGGTCAGATTAACACAGAAACATGCACATATCCATGAGATATGTACATGTTTCTGTGTGTACTTATGTAAAATGTGTTGAAATAAAAAAAAAATGACGTGCACCCCCTCCCCAAAAGCATATCCAGCCCCGGGCTTTATAAAGCCTGTTCTGGTTCTAAAAATACAGGGGCCAAAATGCGTAGGGGGCCCCTGTATATTAAGAACCAGCACAGGGCTTTGTTGAGCTGGTCCTGGTTCTGGAAAATCAGGGGACAAAACGAGTAGGGGTCCCCTGAAAATTCCTGAACCAGCACCGAACTCTTTCTAGCAGGGGGATAATGCCACAGCCAGGGAAAACCTTTCACCGGTTTCCCCGGCCAAAGCATTATCCCTGACTGCTAGTCAGTCCAGGCCGGGGATCCCTGGGGATTTGGGTATCCCCCCAATAAAGGGGTACCCCTCTCCAGGGCACCCCAGGCCTAGACTGATAGCCCAGGGCTATCCCCGGCACCCTAGGGCGGTGGGTGCCGGGTTGATAGTGAAAAGTGAAAGTGTAAAATTAAATTTACCATATTGTCTTTATTTGTAGAACCACAAGTACCAGCAAGCCTCCCTTGCATGCTGGTATTTGGAGAACCACAAATACCAGCATGCGGGGCATTACGGGCCCGCTGGCACTTGTAGTTCCACAACTAAAGAAATACGTAAAAAATCAAACTTACACCGTGAAAGTATAATTTTAATAAAACATACATACACACTCACACTCACACTCACACATACTCACCAATTATCCGAAGTAATCCATAGGGGTGTACCTGAAAAAAAAATCCATACTCACCTCTCCTATGCGTAGATCATGTCCTCTTCTCCAAGTAGGCAATCCAGGGGTTAAAATAAAACCCCCCCCAAAAAACGATCCATGCGGACTGAGCAAAGGTATGTGTGTACACATACCTTTGCTCCGCGTAAATGACCGGGGCACACGTGTGCCCCGTCAGTGCAGGGGCCGCCAGCCAATCAGGGAGCATCTCCGTCGGAGCAGCTCCCTGATTAGCTGAATGCGGCCAGCCTCTGTCTCCCTTAGACGTCTATGGTGAGAAATCCCCATAGCCCGTCTATGGTGAGAGCCGCTACATAGTAACCGCAAGATTAATCGATGTTAATCTTCTGGCTTACATCAATAATACAATGTCGCCAGCGGGCCCGTAATGCCCCGCATGCTGGTATTTGTGGTTCTCCAAATACCAGCATGCAGGGGAGGCTTGCTGGTACTTGTGGTCTACAAATAAAGACAATATGGTAAATTTAATTTTACACTTTCACTTTACACTATCAACCCGGCACCCACCGCCCTAGGGTGCCGGGGATAGCCCCGGGCTATCAGTCTAGGCCTGGGTTGTCCTGGAGAGGGGTACCCCTTTATTGGGGGGGTACCCAAATCCCCAGGGATCCCCAGCCTGGACTGACTAGCAGTCAGGGATAATGCTTTGGCCGGGGAAACCGGTGAAAGGTTTTCCCTGGCTGTGGCATTATCCCCCTGCTAGAAAGAGTTCGGTGCTGGTTCAGGAATTTTCAGGGGACCCCTACTCGTTTTGTCCCCTGATTTTCCAGAACCAGGACCAGCTCAACAAAGCCCTGTGCTGATTCTTAATATACAGGGGCCCCTACGCATTTTGGCCCCTGTATTTTTAGAGCAAGAACAGGCTTTATAAAGCCCGGGGCTGGTTATGCTTTTGGGGAGGGGGTGCACGTCATTTTTTTTTAACACACAGAAGCCTTCACGGATCTCACTGATCTGTGATGGCTTCTCTAAAACTCGCACCTTTTAATGCTACTCACATTAGAAGGTGTCAGTTTACATAGTCCTAAACTCGCCTGCACTCGCAAATGCAGTAGCCTCGAGCTGAAAAGTTCGCAGGCTATTGAATTTGCGAGTTTCAGTACAAACTCGCACTTTCTAAAAGTGCGAGAAAGTACGAGTTTGTACTGTTACTAAAACTGACTACCTATTACATTTGGCCCTTTAATTCTGTGCTTGTTGGCTCTATCAATATTATGATTATATTATAATATATTACCCCACTTTGGATTTAAGGGAAAAATGCATCAAAGGATCCCCAATTGTTTTATGCTTTGATTGAGAAGACTTATATATTGCTGTTTGAATCACATTAGTCTGAGCTTTAACATAGTCCATGGTCCTATGCAGTACACTTAGCACACACCCGCTGATCATTGGAAACTGGCAGATTACCACAGACCCAGGAGGATAAGTGCAATGGTCATGTAAGACAGCCCTGAGCTGGTCCGTGCTATTATAACCCTGGGAGAGGGACTTTGGGCCTGATTCAGAGCCGGACGCTGTGAACAGAGCGCTCGCTCTGAATCATGGCCCTCCTACCTGTTTTTGGAGCATCCTCATGGACGCTCGCATAGCTGTGGGTTACCACCCACAGCTTATGTGAGTGTCCATGATGATGGTCGCGATGGTCAACATCGCGACCATCGGGCTTGCGATGAGACCCTGCGGTAGGGTCTCGCTGCCGCAAGCCCAGGAGTGATTTTGGCTCTATCAGAGCCAAAGTCACTCCCACTGACATCATTACTGATGTCAGTGGGGCCGGAATCAGATGGTAGGCGTTCCCATGGGAACGCCTCCGTCTGGCCGCCACGCCCCCGGCATGCCCACCAAAGGGGGTGTGCAGTCAGTCACCATCGACAGCACGCCCCCTTTGGTGCGAGACCCCGAGCGACGTATTTCTCGTAGCTCGCCGGGTCTCGCGCATGCGCACGACGGAACTACATCCATCGCGCGCATGCGCATTCTCACAACATCGACCCGCTAGCGAACTAACTTGGCTCACGAGCGGGTCTGAATGACCCCCTTTGTGCATACCAATATAATATACCATCATCGATCACTGGAAGCCGGCGATGTACTGTAGACCCATGTGGAAAGTGCAGCGGTCATGTAAGATACTTTTGAGCAGAACCTTGTCAATTTATCTTGGTAGAGGAAATTTTCACATTGGATTGGGAAGACAGTGCAGCGATTATTTATTACAGCTTTGAGCTGTGTTGCGGTGTTGGTGATCTTGATTTTCAGTATGAATACAGACTGTGAAAGTGGGGCCTCATGATCTTTCTAACTTTTTGGGTTTTAAGCAGAAGGCATAAGAAAACTTATTTGTATCCGGTAAGTACCTGGATCATTTCCCAGCAATGATATAAGCTACACTCTTCATGTTTTTCCATAGACAGTGATCTGTATCTGTGAATTAGCACTACATACAGGATATATGTGTTCATATAAATATATATAATTGCCTCTATGTCACATATACAGTATAAGTGATTTGTGAGAATGGAGTTTACCTGCATAATAGCTTTACACTATTGAACAGATACTAGTTAATTAGGTGATTTCATGATGTTTAATTTTATGCTGATATTTTTATGTGGAAATGTATTTAGATGGATAATGTGTATTACTCTTTATAATTAAATGTGTGGATTTTTACACGAAAAAATTCAAGTTTTGACTGATTCTATTCTGCCATTTCATATTATTGATAGAGCCAACAAGCGCAGAGTCAAATAGGGGAATTCAATATGGAGGGAAAACTCAGTTTTTGCGTTAATATCGCACCTATGATGTCATTATCGCAGGTTTTAGTTTTACACTGTATTCAATTTCAAAGACTTTTCACAGGTTCGAAAAGTCTTTGAAAAAAAACGGGGATAACATTTCTCCACTGAATAGGTGTCGAAAAAATGTGCAGAACTGGGGTTTAGGGGTGCAGGCTTAAAAAAAATAGCCTGCACCCCTGGTAATGACATTTTAAAAATAACTGTGTTAAAAAAAAAAAAAATAGGGACACCCCAAAAAGTTAATTTAAAAATTTGGGCGAAAAAAAAAAAATGTGATAAAAATTGTTTAACAATTGGGAAATAGGTTCAGGGCTATTCTGCAAATATGCGGTAGGTGTATTCTAGAATAGATTAATAGTGGAAGGTGCACAATTGCAGAATTTTTTAAAAATTACTTTAGGGACATCAAAATATGCTAGTACCCATTTTCATGTACCCCAAATTTGATGGGACCACTTAAAAAAATGAAAAAAATAACCTAAGTGCTCTTCTGCATCACTTCTTCAATGTCGGGAAAAAAGCACCTGCCGCAGCTGTTTAAATCCCCGACTTTCATTTGCAGGCTAAAATGGGGGTACCCATAGTGATCCCCCATGTTTTTACAACTTTAGGGGGGTCCTGAAATTTTTTACAGGTAAAATTAGTTTTTTTACGCAAATCCCACTTCGCCAGGTCCCGTTTTCGGAGATTTTATATTGAATACGGGGATAAAGCGGGTGCGCGCCCGATACTTTATCCCAGGAAAATCTCCGATATGAAACGTAAACTTCGACAGTGAAGTTTACGTTTCATATTGAATACCCCTCATTGTGTTTTTTATAGTGTATCAGTATGTATGTAGTATTCACAAGGTCATAGAGAGATTCTGCAGCTGTTTGTAATTAATTAAGTCCTATTGACATAAGGACCTAAGAGAATATCAGTGTTTAACAGCGCTGAAGCAAATTTTGAGTTGTTCTGGTATAATATTTTCTATGACAGCCTTTTAAGTTGTACTACATTTATTATCCATTTGTTCATTAATTGTTTTCCTACTTTGGGGGGACTCCTTTTATTTAACTTGCCCTGGGCTCCAAATACCCTAGTTATGCCACTGCACAGACCATTTATATTGCCTTTTAAGTCTTATACAATACACTATACACTATGTTCATTTATTTATTTTCCATTTACTGGAATACTGAAAGTGAGTGTATAAAATCAGTATTTTACGTCCATGCCTCCCACAGTCCCTACACACAGTATATGCATGTAATGAGTCCCTATCTTAGGTCAAATGCAGTGAAGATGTTTTATTAAATACATAATCTAATACAATGTTTTGATAAAACCTATTGGATGGCTAAGACATCCAATCACAATTATAAACACTGCACTAACTGCTGTATTCAGCCCTCAAGCATTGGAAAGAGGATTAACTCTTAAAATACAGAACATGACAGAGAGATAAACCAATGAATAGATTCTATAATGTACTGCAGTGATAGCAATGAAAAATAATTGTTACAGTGTAAATATAGACTTACCCAATCACAGAATGCATCCAGATTCAATTCAGAAAGCCCTATATTTTCCTAGAACATACAGTATGCAAAAGATAAAATATCCAGTATAAAGCAAGATTCCTTATAAAGTCTAAGGGCCAAATGTAATACAGTGTGGGATACTGGAACTGTAGATATTTGGGCAAGTTAGTCGTCAAATGTAAAGTGGAGATAACCAGGATATGTGTGTGCATACTAGGGGTGTGCACCGGCCACTTTTCGTGTTTTGGTTTTGGATCTGGATCTTTCTTCGTGTTTTGGATCTGGATTGGTTTTGCCAAAACCACCCTTCCGTGTTTTGGATTCTGGGTTTTGTGTTTTGGATCTGTATTTTTTTGAAAAAAAGGATAAAAACAGCTAAAATCACAGAATGTGTAGGTTTTTCTGCTCCTATGCTATTATTAACCTCAATAACCTTAATTTCCACTCATTTCCAGTCTATTCTGAACACCTCACGCCTCACAATAGTGTTTTTATGTCCAAAAGGTTGCACCGAGGTAGCTGGATGACTATGCTAAGCGACACGAGTGGGCGGCACAAACACGTGACCCATCTAGGCGTGATACTGCAGTGGCAGACAGGATGGCAGTTTGAAAAACTAGGCCCAAAACTGTACATAATGCAAAGAAAAAAAAGAGGTGCAAGATGGAATTGTCCTTGGGCCCTCCCACCAACCCTTATGTTGTATAAACAGGACATGCACACTTTAACAAACCAATCATTTCAGCGCCAGGGTCTGCCACACAACTGTGGCTGAAATGATTGGTTCGTTTGGGCCCCCACAAAACAAGCTGGCAATTAATGTGTCCCTGCACAAACTGGCTCTACGGAGGCAATATGTCGTCCTCATCGTCCTCATCCACAGATTCCTCACCCTCTTCAGTGTTGTGTACATCCTCATCCTCACAAAGTATTAACTCGTCCCCACTTGAATCCACCACCACAGGTCCCTCTGAACGTTCTGGAGGCTGGTCTCCCTGGAAGAGCTGATAATTCATTTTGATGAACATCATCTTCTCCACATTCTGTGGAAGCAACCTCCTACGCCTTTTGCTGACAAGGGCCCTCATTCAGACCCACTCGCAAGCGGGCGCACGTACGTTAGGCGTACGTACAAAAATATTTAAATTCAATGGCTCGCTCGTATTTTCGTTCGCATCTAAAATTCCTCCCAAAACTCTGACGACCCCTCCTCTAACTAACGAGCGTACAAAATAGCGAGCGTACATCCCCGAAATGGCTTGAAAGGAACGCACGCACAAGTATAAACAGGAAGTGGCCTTGTCAGATGTCGATTACCTGCTCCTTTATTCTGCCTACCTCCATCAATCGTATCATGCCAATCAATGTATCAATTAGCTTAATTGTTTGTTTTTTTCAACACAATGCAAGAAACTTTACTCTTGTCCGTGTTTGTGTTTACCCGCAGAATACGTACGGATGAAACATTCGCTTTTATTGTTCAAAAAACATGTGAACCACAATTAAACAATTGTACTATTGCTGTGGATCCCCGCATATTTATCTCGGTTCATTTCTTTATTTAAATTTGCTTACGCATGTCACTGCATCAAGCCTATCCTAACTCTCCAGAGATTTCTGGCCCTGTCGAACACATGACTCATACACTAACCAATAAAATTGCTCCTGTTAATTTCCAAAATACATTAGCCAATCAGAAAATTTTTACACACTTTATCAAAAATGATTTTTAAGAAAAACACCATTGCCATCATGAGAGCCTCCGCATTCACCAGGCGCGAGCTGCTGGTGCTTACGGAGGTCATGGATCGCCGGATCACCAGCCAGCCTCAATCCATGACCAACCGGCAGAAGCGCTCCGCGTATGCGGAGGTACGGTCCCGCCTGCGGTCCTTCGGCTCACGCCGCAACATCGGGCAGCTGGAGCGCAGGTGGTCCGACCTGCAACGGCGAATGCCCCGCTTGCTGGCATGCTTTCGCATGCAGATCCTGGCAAGTAAGTGTTATGTATTGTGGTTTTAATGTTTGTGTTTGTGGGGCAAACTGCGTGTGCATGTTTTCCTGTCTGTTCTATTTATTATTTGTACTCATATCTGCGTGTGCATGTTTTCCTGTCTGTTCTATTTATTATTTGTACTCATATCTGCGTGTGCATGTTTTCCTGTCTGTTCTATTTATTATTTGTACTCATATCTGCGTGTGCATGTTTTCCTGTCTGTTCTATTTATTATTTGTACTCATATCTGCGTGTGCATGTTTTCCTGTCTGTTCTATTTATTATTTGTACTCATATCTGCGTGTGCATGTTTTCCTGTCTGTTCTATTTATTATTTGTACTCATATCTGCGTGTGCATGTTTTCCTGTCTGTTCTATTTATTATTTGTACTCATATCTGCGTCTGCATGTTTCCCCTCTATTTCTGATTTTTGAATTCTACTGCTATTTGTTTTTTTTTTATTTATTTATTTTTTTTTTTTAGTTTGGTTGCCCGGATTTGTCCATAAACTAAACGCAATTTCTTTGACATATTTTAGGGGGACAGCCAAGACTCCGCCGTCACCGTCCGTCCAGATGGCGTTCCCGGCCACTATCCCCAACCCCCAGCCAACACTCCACCCCAAATCTTTCCCCTATTCCCCACTCCTCCCCATCCTTCCCAGACCCTCTCCCGGAAATGTCGGGCCTCCTTCCCCTCCGTCCCACTTCCCCCTCTCCTCCACCCACCCCTCTTCCAATTACCCCCTCCCCGGAGTCCAGCATAACTCCGCCCCATTCTTTGGGGAATGACGGATCCTCCGAGGAGGATCATGGAGGTTTGCCCGGAGCTCCCGTTTTGTCTCCCGGTATGTTTTTTTTTTTTTTTTTTTAAAGCACAAACTGTTTGTATGTAATCATGTGTCGTGCCTTTCTTCGTGTTTTTGTGGCTTGACTTTTGTTGATTGTGAAGGTTTGCCTTTACCTCTTCCTGGTGATTTAAACATACACATATCATACCTGTGGGAATTTGTACCTAGGCCTTGTATTTTTGCCAGCCCACCCTTTTTATTTTTGTTTTTGGGTTTAGGAGTGATTTGGTTGTTTTTTTTTATTTTTCTGTGGATTCCCTATTGTTGTATTAACCCACACACTTTTCTCACCCACAGAGGAACAGAGGCGTCGGCAACAGGTGGCGGATGTTGTGGGGCAGATGCGCCAACATGTCATCGGCATTCTGGTGGCCCTCGACCGGCTGTCTGGCCTCCTTCGGCATTAGTTTTTTTATTTTTGTTCTATTTTCCAATAAAATTTATTAAGACAAATATACGTTGTGGCTCATTTTTAAAAACCAAAACCAAGATAGTTTAGCCTGACATAAGTAGACTGTTCCTGCAAGGATTTCCCTTTTTTAAAAGTTAGATTGTGTTTTGTCTTTGTATGTCAAACAGACACAAGAAACACATAACAGTAACAATGTCATTTCCCTTTTTGGGTGTAGTGTCAATTACATATTTCTACATTTTCCAGGTTCCTACTTGGTGCGCAAGCTGCTTAGGCCAATCTTACAAATCCCAAGGTTGGGCCAGGCTTCCTTTTGGTGTGGATTGGGAAGCTGAAAACATATTTCAGTTTAGCTCAACTGGCGTCAGTACTGGTTTACCCCTTAGTCAAATGTAACTTGTGTTAACCTGGTTACACTTGCTGTTAACGTTCCAAAAAAGGAAGACCATTTCACTCTTCAAACATTTATTCACAACATAACAGAGAAAACAAAGTGGTCACTCCCAAAAAAAATACACAGTGATAAATTCAAATACAACACATACCAAGAAATAATTAAATAAAAACACAAAATCAAGAACTGGTTGACGAAGGACCATGCCAACATGATTCCACAAACATGGCGTTGCGATATGGGTTCCAGAATATATGCCCAAAAGGACCAGATCCAGGTTTGGTAAGGGTAGCAGGAAGTAGTGAGCGTTGGAGTGCCAAAGATTATGTGAACAAACAGAAGATGGTGAGAAAAATAAAAATAAATTAGATGTTCGCCAAAAAACACAAACACATTAGGTATAAACACTGGAGTTTTGTTCAAACTTACCTAAAAAATCTGGCCACCACATCATCGCGTATGGCTCCCCCACATACTGACCTTCGACCAACCTCGGGGGGCCATCCTCAGGTAAGGCATCCTCTGGCTGCATTGGGACACCACTCCTTATGGCAATGTTGTGAAATATCCCACACAGGACCACAATTTTCGACACCATATCCGGCACATACATGAGCTCGCCACCAGAGCGGTGGAGGCATCTGAATCGGCCTTTTAAAAGGCCGATACAGCGCTCCACCACTTGCCTGGTGGCTGTAAGTGCGGAATTATACGCACTTTGTGGCCCTGGTGTGGGAGCCAAATAAGGAGTGAGCAGCCAGGACATGCAAGGGTATCCACTGTCTCCTGTGAACAAAAATAGACCACATCAGGAACACTGTGTATCAAGCTTAACATTGTTATGTACTAAAGGTCTCCACTTACCCAGAAGCCACGCATCACCAGCTTGTAGGTTGGTTAATTTCTGCCATATCCCTGATTGCCGGATGACGAAGGAGTCATGAGCACTTCCGGGTAATTTAGCATTCAGGGACAGGATCTGGAGGGAGGCATCACATACCACCATTACATTCAGGGAGTGATAGTGTTTCCTGTTTCTAAATATTGCCTCCAGCCGTGCTGGAGGCTGAAGTGGTATGTGAGTACCATCCACAACCCCTATGATGTGTGGGAAGCCAGCTATTTGGTAAAAATTGGCCTTGGCCACACTAAGGGCACCCATATCCAAAGGCATTTTAATAAAATGATGGAGGTGCTTGAAAAGTGCCTCCATCACTGCCCTCAGGATCCGGGAAAAGGAGGATTGGGAGATGCCCGCCACTATTCCGACCGTTGTTTGAAACGATCCTGAGGCACAGAAATGTAACACCGCCATAAATTGCGTCAGTGGTGGTATTGCTGTTGGACTGTCAATTTGCCGCTCAAGATCACTTTCTATTAATGAGAGAGTGTCTATGATGATTTTGGGAGGTAGACGGTAGCGTCTTAAAACCTCATCATCGGGCATTCCAAAAAGGGTGACACGTGTTCGAAATATCTGGGGCCTTGCATGCCTACGATGCCTACGCCTGGGACGAGTTTGAGGTTGGTCGTCTTCCGGGAGCAGGGCCAGAACAATTCGCCCCAGATCTACCTGAAATTCAAGGTTTACAATGTAAGGCTTTTGACCCACCCCAAAAGTAACAAAAAACAACTTAGCTTTCTGATACCATCCATAGCTGCTTACATGCCGGGGTATTGTCATGATACGTATAAACTGTAAAAAAGCCAACAATGAGACTTAAAAAATTTAGAGGGTGTTTTTTTTTTATTCAAATTGTTGCAAGCCAACACAGAAAATAGCGGAAACACACATTTGGCCATCGATGAAAACGACATTGCACACCGTAAGTCAAATAGGGTTCAAATGGACCCAAAAAATGGAAAAGGGAAAAGCAAAACTGGATTACATGATGAATAAGCCGCCAAAAATGCATTAATTATTTCGCAAATGCAAGTCACTACACCAACAGTCAAAAATGCGGTAATTAATTCGCAAATGCAAGTCACTACACCAACAGTCAAAAATGCGGTAATTAATTCGCAAATGCAAGTCACTACACCAACAGTCAAAAATGCGGTAATTAATTCGCAAATGCAAGTCACTACACCAACAGTCAAAAATGCGGTAATTAATTCGCAAATGCAAGTCACTACACCAACAGTCAAAAATGCGGTAATTAATTCGCAAATGCAAGTCACTACACCAACAGTCAAAAATGCGGTAATTAATTCGCAAATGCAAGTCACTACACCAACAGTCAAAAATGCGGTAATTAATTCGCAAATGCAAGTCACTACACCAACAGTCAAAAATGCGGTAATTAATTCGCAAATGCAAGACAAAAAATGGACTTACCCAACTCGAATATATAAGATTTTCCAAAAAAACTTCTTTGGGTCCGAAAACCAAAAAAAACTAAAAAAGATGAAATGAGTGTTAAAAAAATTAACTAACCACAAAACAGAAGAAGACACCAATTGGCCACAAATTTGACTGCACAAAACTTACCAAATCAGGAAAGGATGTGGAAAAAATGAAAAAAATGCGAACGGAAAAACAAAACAAATGTAGCAAAAACAAACAAAAAACCAACTCTGCCAAATCCTCCAACCGCAAACAAACAAATCCAAACAACTTAACCGACAACACTCCAACAACCCCACCTCGACTCCCCACACACCAAGCCATAAATAGTGTTTATTTTCCCGCACAAATTAAGGATGAATCATAGGGACGCACAATCAATGATGCGGCCGCAAACAAAGGACGCATGTATAAATACGTCACGAAATCACATTGAATTTCTGGTTGTTTTCATTCTGGAAGCAGAAACATGGCTTCAGACCAGGGAAACAATGGCCAAAAATCCGGCGGTAAGGCCTTCATGCATTTTGTCTCCATGATTATTTTCACACAAATATATTGGTCAAGTTGTGAAGTGGCTAAATCTGCATATTTACCCAAATAGGTGAGGAGGATGACATGGATGAGACTGCTGGTCCCAGTCAACCCGCCAAAGCTGCCAAGAAAAAAAGGCAGCCACATTTCACAAGCAAGGAGATGGAGGTTTTGATCCAGAAGTGCGTTGACATCCTGCCCCAGGCAGCCAGGAATATGAGCCAAAGCCAGAAGTGGAGAATGTGGGAGGAGGTCGCCGTTGCTGTCAATAGGGTGGGTGATTATGTCCGTCTATCCCGGGATGTCAAACGGCGGTAAGTAAACACTTTCCCATCCTATAAACAAACCATATTGTAAAAAAAAGGATAATGGTTCCAAATTCATTCCACAGATGGGCAGACTTCAAATATCGTCTCAAACAAAAACTTGCTGACAGGGCTAGGCATGCAAGGGGGACAGGTGGGGGTCCCACCCCTGTGTCATTGGAGTTGACAGACTTAGAAGAGATGGCACAGGGGTGTGTGCAGGCTGTGGAGGTGTTTGGCGTGTCCAACATGGATACGGACATGCCAGACTTTGCGGCTCCTCATGTTGGCCAAGGTAAGTCTTGTGATGTCACCAACTCTGAAATGCTATTGTGCCAATATGTAGATTCTAATGTGAGTCTTTTCTCCAATTTCCTAACAGAGACAGAGGCGGATGAGTCTGCTCCAGAGGGGAGCCTTGGCCGCAGAATTTCTGCTGGCTCTGCAGGGGAGGAACCAGTACATCCGGCTGAGGACCCTGCAGAAGCCAGTCCAGGGTGTGCCCCCTCGCAGGCAGTGGGCCTCCTCACAGAACTCAATTTTAAATCGGATTGCCATACGGAGATTCTGCAGAGGATGGACGCCAGTCTGATACGGGTGGCTGAGGCCCTGGAGCAAAATGCTGCGGCCAACGTGACCATTGCTCAGGCCCTGGCGGAAAATACCAGGGCCAACATCCGCATCGCCGATGCCCTGGAGCAGCTCGTTCGCCAGCACATGGTGGAGCCGACCTCCCTTCCTGCCGGAACATCCGGATCCTCCACCTCTGGCACAACATCAGGCAATCCTCCAAATGTGCCTAGCCCTGTGCCTAGTCCAGAGGCCACAACATCTGCCTCTGGACAGGCCAGCCCGATGGCATCCCGGACCCAGTCTGGCGCCCACCCTCACCCAGCCAAACGGGCGAGAAAACGGTGACAGCAATGGCGACTTTTCCCACACTCCTTCTGTGCTTGGCTCATATTCCTTTCTGGTCAAAACTTCCCTCTCCTTTCTTGTGAAATGTTTTTAAATTTTGTATTTACGCTTATGTTAGCAGTTATGTTTTTTTTTTTTTGGATCAAATATCTTGGCCACAAAAAAAGGCAACAAAATATTAGGCCAATTTGTTTGTGTTTAAACAATAAATTAAAAACAAAAAACTGACATTGTATTGTGACATTATTGTACAAATGGGTTACATTTAATCCTGGCCCTAAAGGCAAAAACTGACCCTCTTAAAAAAAAAAAAAGGCCTCTTTAAGGAACGTTTCAAAAATCACATAGCGATGCAAATTCCACAGTAAACCAAAAAAAAGGGGAGCTAATTAAAAGATGATGACATTATTGTTACAATAGGCCATAACCAACAAATTGTGGCCAAAATAAAACCCCAAAAATGTACGCTAATTGATTGTGTAATCATGACATTAGCAGCTCTGATTTCCACCTGCGTACGCTTTTGTGCTATCCCAATAAACTGCTTTCCAAACACATACCAAGCCGGATTTCAATCCAACACTAATTACTTTACTGACCAGCCGCGATTAATCGCTGCACCATCGTGGAGTCCCGGGACGGAGGAGAAGGCCATCGCCAATGTGGTCGAGTAATCCTGACCCTAAGCTGTGCGAGCATTTTGAAGGGAAAGCGGATGTTTCAGTGACGTATGAGACGGTCCGAACACATTTGACGTTCGCATCTGCTAATGTATGTACGCCCCAAAAACGCCTCGCCACGCCTGCGTTTTTTCATCTCCACCCCCGTCAACACCCAAAAACGCCCTGTTCTATCAATCACATTTGACATGTCACTTCCTGTACGCTATTTTAGGAACGACAGAAAAAAAGCTTGCAATCTGCCGTACGCACATGCGCAGTGTAACACCAACGCATGCGCGGTTAGTCAACATCGGAATGCAACGAGCGTACTGTTGTTAACGTGCGGCTCTGAATGAGGGCCAAGGTTCCCGGCTGCACTAAACACTCTTTCGGAGTACACACTGGAGGGGGGGCAACTCAGGTAAAATAGAGCCAGTTTGTACAGGGGCCTCCAAATTGCCTCTTTTTCCTGCCAGTTCAGGTATGGACTGTCTGACATGCCTACTAGGATGCTGTCACCGATGTAATCCTCCACCATTCTGTCAATGGTGACAGTACAATATGCAGTGACAGTAGACATGTCAGAAATTGTTGCCAGGTCCTTCAGTCCGGACCAGATGTCCAAACTTGGTCCTGCCTGCCCTGCATCACCGCCAGCGGGTTGCTTAGGATACCTAAGTTTTTTCCTGGCAGCCCCAGTTGCGGGAGAAAATGAAGAAGGAGCTGTTGACGTGTCACGTTCTGCTTCAGCTGACAGTGTGTTCACCAGCAGGTCTTTGCACCTCTGCAGGCTTGTGTCGGCCGGAAAGAGAGACACCACATAGGCTTTAAACCTAGGATCGAGCACAGTGGCCAAAATGTAGTGGTCTGATTTCAACAGATTGACCACCCTGGAATCCTGGCAAAGCGAATGAAGGGCTTCATCCACAAGTCCCACATGCCGAGCGAAATCGCTCCGTCTTAGCTCCTCCTTCACTTTCTCCAGCTGCTTCTGCAAAAGCCTGATGAGGGGAATGACCTGACTCAAGCTGGCAGTGTCTGAACTGACTTCACGTGTGGCAAGTTCGAAGGGCTGGAGAACCTTGCACAACACGGAAATCATTCTCCACTGCGCTTGAGTCAGGTGCATACCCCCTCCTTTGCCTATGTCATAGGTGGATGTATAGGCTTGTATGGCCTTTTGCTGCTCCTCCATCCTCTGAAGCATATAGAGGGTTGAGTTCCACCGCGTCACAACCTCTTGCTTCAGGTGATGGCGGGGCAGGTTCAAGAGTGTTTGCTGGTGCTCCAGTCTTCGGCACACAGTCACTGAATGGCGAAAGTTGCCAGAAATTTTTCGGGCCACCCAAAACGTCTCCTGCACGCCCCTGTCGCTTTTCAGAAAATTCTGCACCACCAAGTTTATTGTGTGAGCAAAACATGGGACATGCTGGAATTTGCCCAGATGTAATACCCACACAATATTGGTGGCATTGTCAGATATCACAAATCCCCAGGAGAGTCTAAGTGGGGTAAGCCACTGGGCGATGATTTCCCTCAGTTTCTCTAAGAGGTTGTCGGTGGTGTGCCTCTTACTGATACCGGTGATACACAGCGTAGCTTGCCTTGGAATGAGCTGGCATTTCTGAGATGCTGCTACTGGTGACGCTGCTGCTGTTGCTGCGTAAGGGGATACATCTACCCAGTGGGCTGTCACAGTCATGTAGTCCTTAGTCTGCCCTGTTCCACTTGTCCACATGTCCGTGGTTAAGTGGACATTGTGCACAACTGCATTTTTCAGGACACTGAGGACACTTTTTCTGACGTTTCTGTACAGTCTCGGTATCGCCTGCCTAGTGAAGTGGAATCTAGACGGGATTTGGAACCGGGGACACACTACCTCCATCAATTGTCTAAATCCCACTGCACTAATGGTGGATACTATACACACGTCTAACACCAACATAGCAGTCAAGGCCTCAGTTATACGTTTTGCTTCAGGATGACAGCTGTTGTACTTCATCCTCCTCGCTAAGGACTGTTGGAGGGTCAATTGTTTAGTAAAAGTAGTGGTGTTCCTACTTCCTCTCTGGGATGATGAACGACTCCCAGCAACAGCAGCAGCGGCAGCAGTAGGCGTAGCAATGCAGGATCCTCCGGAGGAATCCCGGATAGGAGAGTCAGTCATGCCAGTGACATGGCCTGCAGGACTACTTCCGATCCTGACTAAGGAGGAAATTGACGAGGAGGGAGTTGATGGTGTGGTTTGCAGGCGCTTGGATACAACTGGACAATGGGATTTAGGTGTCCCTGGACTGCTTATGGTCTTAGCCAAAGTTTCTGAACTTGACAGTAACTTTTTATGAACGCGCTGCAGGTGCCGTATAAGGGAGGATGTTCCTAGGTGGTTGACGTCCCTACCCCTACTTATTTCACCTTTACATATGGTACATATGGCAAGACAGTTGTTGTCCGGATTTGGATAGAAATATTGCCAGACCAAAGAGGTGGAATGTTTGGTCTTCTGCCCAGGCATGACCGTGATGGGCTTTTTTATCCCACGGACAACAACTGTCTCCCCCGGAGCCTGATTTAAACAAACCATATCACCATCAGAATCCTCCTCGCCAACTTCCTCCTCAGCGCCAGCTACACCAGTATCCTCATCCTGTTGTACTTCAACAGTGACATCTTCAATTTGCATATCAGCAAGTGGACTGTGGGTGCTCCATTCAGCACTTGCAGGGGGTGTGCAAATGGTGGAAAGAGCCACCTCTTCGCGTCCAGTGCTGGGAAGGTCAGGCATCGCAACCACCACCACACTTGGACTCTCCTTGGGGATTTGTGATATCTTCTTAGAAAGCACAGTTCTTCGCTGTGCTTTTGCCAGCTTAACTCATTTGATTTTTTTAGTGGGAGGAGGGCTCCCATCGTCATGTGAATCTGAACCACTAGTCATGAACATACTAGGGATCGACCTTAGCCGTTCCTTGCCACTCCATGTCGTAAATGGCATATTGGCAAGTTTACGTTTCTCTTCAGCTGATTTAAATGTTTTTTTCAAGGTCATTTTCCTGAACTTTGTCATTTGGGAATGTATGTGCCCTCTATTATGACATTGGGCATCGGCCTTGGCAGACGACGTTGATGGCATGTTATCGTCTATGTCATGTCTAGTGGCAGCAGCTTCAGCACTAGGAGGAAGTGGTTCTTGATCTTTCTCTATTTTTTTTTTATCAGAGAAAGTTTGGTCCTCCATTTATGTTATATCGATTTGATATATATACGTGCGGCTAAAAACAGAAAATATTTTTTTATTTTTGCTGGAGAGTAGTGCACTTTGTGGGTTACACCAGCCTTTAAGAAATGAGCCAGCCGGCTCTTTACTTATGGGACACAGGCGCACGCTTGGCGCTGCTCCTTTGTTGATGCACGTGCGGCTACTGCGCACACAATTCACAAACACAGAAAATATTTTTTTTTGGTTTGGACTGGAGTGTACTTTCGGGGGTTACAGCACCCTTAACGGTCAAGCCAGCCGGCCCTTTACTTATGACACAGGCGCACGCTTGGCACTACTTTGTTGATGCACGTGCGGCAACTGCGCACACAATTCACAAACACAGAAAATTATTTTTTTTTTGGTTTGGACTGGAGTGTACTTTCGGGGGTTACAGCACCCTTTAACGGTCAAGCCAGCCGGCCCTTTACTTATGACACAGGCGCACGCTTGGCACTACTTTGTTGATGCACGTGCGGCTACTGCGCACACAATTCACAAACACAGAAAATATTTTTTTTTGGTTTGGACTGGAGTGTACTTTCGGGGGTTACAGCACCCTTTAACGGTCAAGCCAGCCGGCCCTTTACTTATGACACAGGCGCACGCTTGGCACTACTTTGTTGATGCACGTGCGGCTACTGCGCACACAATTCACAAACACAGAAAATATATATTTTTTTTTTTGGACTGGAGTGTACTTTCGGGGGTTACAGCACCCTTTAACGTTCAAGCCAGCCGGCCCTTTACTTATGACACAGGCGCACGCTTGGCACTACTTTGTTGATGCATGTGCGGCTACTGCGCACACAATTCACAAAAACAGAAAATATATTATTTTTTTAGCACTTGGGGGGAGCACCCCTGATGGACAGAGCACCCCCTGGACAATACTACAGCACCCCTTTAGGACTGGGACACTGCACAGGACTTTGGAGTGGACACAGCCCCTATGGAGAACTGACTGCACAACACAGTCCAGCCAGCCCCTATGGACTTTGAAGTAGTGGACACAGCCCCTATTAACAACAGCAGCACAGCACAACACAGCCAGCCCTTATGAACTTTGAAGTAGTGGACAACAGCCGCACTACACTACACTACACTACACAGCCCTAACTCCCACCCTCCCTCTTCACTGTCCACAGCCGAGTGAGAAAATGGCGCCGATGCGGGTACCTTATATAGGATCCAAAACTCGCGAGACTCGGAAGGCGGGATGATGACGTTTTGCCTCGATTTCAGATCCGAGTCAGGCGGGAAAAGTCGAGCCTGACTCGGATCGGACTCGGATCGGGGGGGCTCGGGGGGGTTCGGATTTCAGAAATCCGAACCCGCTCACACCTAGTGCATACAGTATTTGCCATATCTAAAGAAAACATATTTTTTTGTTTAGTTACAGATAGATCTGGATCTGTGTAAATCAGATCTTAAGGTAAGATGTACTGTACAGTAGTGATGTCTAGCAGGATGACAGCAATTCTCTGGTATAGGAAAAGCTGTATCAAGGGTTTTACTAAGAGGTTTACTGAGAGGTTATATGCAGGGCCATCTCTTCCATTGGGCTTGTTGGGCAGTTGCCCAAGGGCCCGAAGCTTGTAGGGGCCCACCAACCTGCCCCCCTGCAGCAGCGGCCAGTTGGTAAATGTGTGATATTTTTATAAGACGGCCGTCAGTGCACTGTATTTTGATCTAACCTGCCCCACCTCATCCACCCCCTGGATGAGTACTCATCTCAGTCCAGTTTCATTTCATCTGCCACCTTCAGAACAGTCAGACAGCATGTGTGGGAGGTCTGATGAGCATGCAGGAGGGTTACATTTTATTGACCATTTAGATTTTTTTCCTGTGAATGGGTGGGTAGGGGCCCTAGTGCATTGCTTTGCCCAAGGCCCACACTGCTGTTAAGACAACCCTGGTTATATGGCATTGGGAGCAAGCTGGAAAATCTAGATTGCACAGCTGAATGGCGCTGTCTGTGATCAGTATTATCTGGCAGGAAGGTATTTGGAGATATAATAACTTATTCTATTCCAGTGATTAAAAGGTCTAGGCTTGTTATTAGGAATGTCACTGTTTGGCCCGAGGGATCTCTCTTAAGTTTGCAGGGTTGTTTCGAATGTTCTGACTGGGACTTGTTTATTGAGGAGGCAATGGTAGATTCATGTATTAATGTAGATGTATTGGTCTCTATGGTTTTGATGTATTTAAATTGTTACATAGAGAGTGTAACTAGGAAAAAGGTAATTAAACTATTTCCAAACGAGAACCCATTGATGAATAGTGAGCTTCAGTCTCTATTAAGATCTAGGTATAGGGCATTTAGGACAAAAGATAGTATGGCTTATGACATTACCCATTAAAATTTGAAAATGGGTATTCACTTGCCTAAAGAGGCATACTCAAATAAAATTGAGAATCATTTTAGAGAGTTTAGTGATGCTAGGTCAATGTGGCAAGGGATTAAGCATTTAACTGACTATAAAGGCTTAGATTCCCATACCTTTAAAAAAGATGGCCCCTTAGCAGATGATTTTAATACATTTTATTCTAGGTTTGAGGAGGCTAACTCCATTCCTGCAGTAAAAATATGTGATCCCCATTTAGATAGTCTATTGGAATTGTTGGAGTCTGAGGTCAGGTTTTGCTTATGTAGAACTAATGCTAGTAAGTCACCAGGTCCGGAATGCATGCTGGGTAGGGTCAGGTGTGTGATGAACAGTTAGCAGACATTATCACCAATTTTTTTAACTTTCATTAGCTCAATGTATTGTTACGCAAAGTTTTAAAATGTCAACAATTATTCCTGTCCCTAAATCTACAACAGTAATGGGCCTGAATGACTATTGCCCAATTGCGCTTACATCATTATTGATGAAGTGTTTTAATAGATCTGTCTTTGGCCACCTTAGGTATAGCGTATCAGTGGGTTTTGACTTCCATCAGTTTGCATACAGGTTAAACATGTCCACCGAGGATGCTGCTCTTACACTTCTTCATAAGGTTCTTTGTCATTTGGAGAACAAGGATTCTTATGTAAGAATGTTATTTGTGGACTATAGTTCTGCTTTCAATACTGTTGTACCAGCGGTGATAATTGCTAAACTCTTAGAGATTGGCTTTGATGTGTCTATATGTAACTGGTTATTAGATTTTTGACCAATCGCCCGCAGTCAGTAAGGATGGGTAATACTGTTTTGTCTAAGCTTGTACTGAACACAGGAGTCCCTCAAGGATGTGTTTTAAGACCTTTTTTTATATTCACTATATACTTCCGACTGTACTACTAAAACGGAGTCCAATTTCATTGTAAAATTTGCAGATGATACTACTCTTGTGAGTCTGATTAGTAAGGGAGATGAGGACAGTTATAGGGAGATGGTAAGGTAGCTGGTTAAGAGGGGGCAGAATAACAATTTGTTGCTAGATAGTAAAAAAAACATGGATGTGGTTACAGATTATAGAATATCTAGGAAATCTACTCCACAGCCATTGTTTTTGAATGAGAAGAAGTTAGAGACAGTTAGTGGGATTAAGTTTTTAGGTATTAACTTGACTGAGGATTTATCATGGTCCTCCCACATTGCAGCTATGGTTGGTAATGCTTAGTAATGCCATTTCTTTCTATGAAGGCTTCGATTAGTGGGCTTTGTAAATTTTTACTGCTGCGTGATTGAGAGTCTTCTGACTTATACTATTATGGTGTGGTATGGGAATTGCAAGTGTTCTGATCACAACTCTTTGAATAGGGTCATTAAAGCTGCTAAGAGAATTATTGGCCAATCTCTGCCAAAGTTGGATGATATTATCTCTAGGAGGAGTAAAGCAAAAGCCGAGAAAATTATTTCTGATCCAAGCCATCCATGTTACTCGCTCTTTACATTGCTGCCCTCCAATAAATGCTATAGATGTCTTAGATGCCGAAACAGCAGGTTGCATAACAGTTTTTTTTCCTTCTATAATCGTCTGAACCTTTAATACTGTGTATTTTTGCATTTTATGTGAATTGTAAGTGTATTGCATTATAATTCCACTTATGCATTATTTAATGTTTTAGTGACAACAATAAATTATTCTATTCTGTTATACTTTATTTGAGAAAACTCATCACCCTAATACAATATAAATAAAAATGCATTTAATGATGAAGCAGTAGTACAACAGCAAATAAACAGTTTTGTTTGTATCTTCTGTGTAGAATATGAATTGCTGGTAGGAGCTCTGAATGGGTTTTTCACTTAAACACTTGGCCAAAAGCTTACAGTACCATATTAACACAGGGAAATCTACTGTACCTTAGGTTTCTAAAACTTGGGTTTAATTTTAATGCACACAATCTCAAAGCATATTAAAAGTGTTATAACACTAATAGTCCTCCATTATATGTAAGATAAACTCATTCATTATCCCTTCCTGTCCCTTACTGCCAAGTCGAATAAGTAATTAATGGAGGGGAGCTTTAGGGGCATAATGATGAATATACTGTAAACAACCCCACAGTCTGATTGTATTCTATTACTACTTTGTGTGAATTTAGATTTTGGCTGCTTAATTTCAAACCATTAAGCACAATGGCGGTCTATGGCAACAATCATTCAGCAGTTGTTAGCAAGCAGGTATCAGTGACCACCTGATGTGTGTATGACACTAAATACAGGGGAGCTTTGAGCTGCATCCTTTAATGCAGTGTCACTATTCTTCATACATGATGTGAACGCACTTTGCATCGTTGTCTTTCACAATTAATTTGTGTTGTTTTTAAACAACCTTTGTACAAGCCTTAAACTGATGTCTTTATTATGTGTCACAATAATATTATGATTTCAATGATACAGGTCTTATATCATCATCAAGAGTGTGACATTTTACAGCAATAGCTTTAATTTCCGGTATTTAATTTTGTCTAACTGTGATTTTGCAATATAAAAAACAATAAAAAAATAAAAAAATAACTTACAGTAATAATTTTTATTATTTTTACCGCTTCCTCAATGACTGCAGAACCAAAGCAAGTGGAAATATTTTTCTAAAATGAGAATTAAACATTTTAGATAAACAGTACTGTGACAAGTCCTGAGTAGGAATACCTTAGAATATAATATTCATTATATATTTTAAAACTTCCCATTTACAGTTGATACCCTTCTACATATACTGTAACAGTATGTACTATATGGTGGCTCACTCAGGCATTCACATGTATAATTTTAATACACATCAACTTTAAAATGTTTAAAATAGTACAAACTCTAAAATGCAAAATATCAAGATAAAATAGATAATTTATGAAACTGCAAAAGTGCAGATCTGCCATACATACATGTTACACAAATGCTCTTATTTGTCCTGTGTGTACATGCATACATTTAGGTTTTGCTTTTGACAAGTGTCTCTGCTTAGATGCTTTGAACTATTATTTGTAGGATTGAAACCTAATTGTGAATGCATGTGCCTGATAAAGTAATATACTGTAATCCTTTAAAGTCATTTCAACTATCGTTTTTAGACCATAAATTAATTAAATGTTTTTAGAAATACTGTAGCATGATCAAGAACAACCATGCAGCATGTCAGCCCAACCATTCAATATTGTACCACAGCACAACAAATTGACTGTTTTACTGGATTAAATATTAATACTGTATGGCAAATCTATATACAGTAATCTGGGAAAAATCATGTATTTTTCAGCTATCTACTAACTAGGAATAATCCCTCCAATTGGAATTTTCTTCTTTCTCTATTATTTATATATATCAGCCCCCATATAAAACAGAGTAATATGTTATAACATCTCCAGGTGCTAGCATGTGATTCCTTTACAAATATGCACAATAGCACAGGAAGCAGAACAAATAGTATGTCAGCAACATTAACTCGTTATTGTAGTATCACAAAAAACACTCACAATGTCTGAAAATGTTGATTATCTTTGATTTTTTTGATGCACCTTCTATTTAGCATTTTGATTTAACATGTTGATAAAATTGTTGAAAGCATATCCAATACATGGCCCATGTTCTTAGAAGTATGTTTAGCATGATAAAGTTATTTTATGGGTAAGGTCATATTTGGTTAGTAAACAATGGAAACTATTAGACTATACAGAAATGTATCCATGCATATTTATAATATTATCAATAAAAACTGTACATGTCAGTGCCTATCCTGAGGTTGGCATGCTAAGTACTGAAAACATTGGGTTATTATATGATGTATCCTCTGTAGTACAACTTTATGTGGATGGTATTTTTAAAACATTTGCACAACTGCTAAGAGAATCCAGCCTCTCACACACAGCCTTTGATAGATACCGTCAATTTGGGAATGGTCACATGTCTCTTCCGAAGACTATGCTACTCTGAATGGCCCCAAGAAGTAGTGATGGGTAGTTCACGAATGATCAGTTCAAAATGAACTGATCTTCAAAATGAACTAGTTCACTCAGTTCACAGCTCTGGTAAAGATCAGTTCATCAGGATCTAAAACAAGTGGGAGGAGTTAGACACAGTGACAGAGAGAGCACAGCAGCTCCATTAGGCATGAGTCAGTACTGCTAAATGACCACAGGTGGCACTGCTATGCTCAGACTATGTGTGTGACTGTGCAGCTCAATGAACTAGATCCAGGCATTCTAGTTCACTAGTTCGAATAGGTCAGTGACTCAGTGACTCATGTGGAGCTGATTGAAATGTATTGTCATGACGACTCATTGAGTAGTTCAAAAGTCACATGATACATTCCCCATTAGTTCTCTCACATACAGTTATGAGTCAATACTGCTAAACGACCACAGGTGGCACTGCTGTGATCAGACATATGCATTGTATGGATCTGATGTATATTGTCAGGATTCATTCTCCTAGTATATTAATTCACAAGATACACTCCTAATCAGCTTAAAACAGTGCTGAGTGCTGCATACTACTGTATATACTGTACTTCTGTTTACTCTACAAGACATAGGGGGAGATGTATCAAACCTTCAAGAGAGATAAAATGGAACCTATCAGCTTCTGTCATTTTATAGACTATACCTTGCTTAACTTCTTTACTTTATCTCTCTCTCTCTCTAAGGTTTGATACATCTTCATCCTATCTTTATTGTACTGAGCTCAATTTTATAGTTGTAATGTATAAAACATTCTAAAGAGGACAGGTAAAGAACTTGCCCATATTGAGACCATCCCCCTATTTTTATGTGGAGGCTGTAATCCCACCTACCCTATTGTTAATCTACAGTAGCTATGGTGTGCATTAAGTGACATTGATGGGTGCAATTAAAAAATGAGGCAAAGTTTTTTCCTTGTAATTACTGTTTTTAAAAGATAAAAAAAGTGACATGTTACAATACTCTGAATTTGGGTCTCTCTCACTTGTATATTATGGAAATAAAAAATATAACAATTAAATTAACATTGCAGAGCTAAACATGTCAATACTACTAGTAGTTTGCTATATATTGCTTTTTTAAAATATTAAAAGATCAGACTTATTAAACATAGCTGACCATTTGAACAAGACTATAACTCACCTAATGAGCTAGTAGTTGAAATCCCTACTGTTTGTGTAACAGACTAGTTCTAGGTTTCCAATCACTTCTCTCAGCAGTGTATCAGAGCCAGTGATGTAATGACCTAAATGAACTACATGAACTGATCATTTGAACTATTCTTTTCAGTGAACTAGATCATAATGAACTGATCACCAAAATGAGCTACATTTCCCATCACTACCAAGAAGCAAGTTTTTAGTGTATTTTTCTGACCTTAATGCCCGCTATTTACCGGTTGTTCTACTTCACTCGAAACTGAGGTGGGAAGTGGACCTTGGTCCCCTATCTGATGAAGCCTGGATGAAAGTCCCTGTGATCGGTACCATCAAATTAATTAATATGTCTTAGATAGGATATACCATTCTCTTTTTTCCTTAGTCCAAATGGATTCTGCCCTGACTCTAGCTCTCCTTAATGTGGAGATGTACACTGCTGGGTTCTGGCATCTGCTTTGGGATTGTCCTGGTGTTTTTGCTTTCTGGACCTAAGTATGGGTAAATATTAAGTTCACTGCTCCTATGCTCCCCTCATTATATCCTAAAGTTTGGTTATTTGTCTTTTATTAACAGGGATAGGGAAAAAGGCAGGGAAATCTTCTGCACTATTAGGTGATTTATATCTATTGTGGTTGTAGCCCCAATATCTAGTAATCAATTGTTTATTTTTATCTCATGGGGGTGCTGCCATGGGCAATGGGTCATTTTAAATATAAACAGGAAATAGAGAAGAATCATCTCTCAATGGCGCACTGAAGGAATATATATAAAATATAACTTTTCTTAATTAAAATGTCTGCCTCTGCAGTGAAATATTAAAAGGAACATTTAACATACAAAAGCAAAGTTGTGAAGTTGCTGAACATAATAAAGAGAATGATTTTTTTCTAAAAGTCTGTTTTGCTATCCCTTTGTTTGCTTATTAATGCTATTAACCATTAAGAGTGTCTTTGATCTCTAGCATTGAATATGTGCGCATTTGAAAAGGTTAGTAAATTATGAGGCATACAGTATATAGTCAAATCCCGTGTTATATTAACTTCAGTTTATATTATTAGTGTATCCTTCCTAAATACAGTCAGCTTGATTAATTCCCACAAAACAAATATTTATAGATAATGATGCTCATCTACTAGCCAAAACTGTATTTCCTCAGGTGTGTAGTATAAGCAATCTGTGTAGTCTGTGAGATGCTGTGTTTTCATCATTTTTAATCACCTACTATGATTTACAAATTTTGAAAAAGTGTCAGATCCCCTTAGATTAGAATGATAACTTATGATCAAAGTGGTAATATTGTTTCACTTTAAAAATATCACATTCGCATAAACTATAATTGCAAACAGGCTAGTATTTTATAATGCCCCTTTTACACCAGAGCTAAAACCTGGGTTATTTCAGGGTTAACCTGGGTAGCTCCTTGGTGTAAAAGGGGACAGGGTTGAATACCCGGGATGAGTGACCCGGCAATCCAACCCAGGTAATTTACAGGGTTTAACATGGGAATGACCCGTGAAACCCTGCAGTGTAAATAGAGCGATCCGGGTCACAATGACCTGACGTCATCTCCAAGATTCCACTTCCATGCCAGAAGAGCCGGGTCACTGCAGACCCAGCTACAGTGTGAACGTCGCCGACTCAGGAATATCCTTTGTCGGCGCCACCTAAATTTTGGGTCTGATCCGGTTTGGAACCCTGTTCAAATATTCATACTTAAATGAGCATAGATCAGTGTAAATGTGAAGCTGCTATCAATTGACAGGGGATATTCTCCAGTATTGCCTTAGGTATTATTCACATCACAGGTTGATACAGTACATACAATTTTATTTATATTTGAAACACTGTTCATTTACAAATCAGGGGCTTTGTGAGTGTAACTCATGGTCAGTTATCAGTATGTATATCACCATTTATTGACATATGATTGGCATTATCACGGCAGGTATTCTGATTATAAGCTGATACTGATCATGTAAGTATGTAAACATATCATTTCATTTTCTCAAATTAGATGAATTTTGTGATTTCATTAAAAGATGTGTCCTCAATCTACTATATTCTAATTGTATTTATCCCTAACAATTTTGCCAGTGACTAAATGACCAAGTTAATGAAGTGGAAAATCTGTAGTCGTGTGACATGTATCTGAGTGGTGTAGCAGGACCTCATGTAGAATTAGGAGTAAATTCATTTAGAAGAACAATTTTGCACCATGGCAAAACCATGCTGCTCTGAAGGGGGCAAATGTAAAACAAGCGGTCAGATGTGACGCTGAGAGAGCACAATTGCTGTACTATAGATAGCAGGGTAATAATAAAGCTGCCCAGTAGTAGTGTGCTATATACTAAAGCAGGCAGCATTTTACCTGCATCCAAATAAAATGCATTTACATTTCTTCCAACACATTTTATCCAAGCTTGTCGCCTTTAGCTATATTTGTTTCAAACTCAGCATGAGCCCAGTACTATGAAGCAACATATTCTACTGAACCTGTAAACATAAATATGTTCTGAGTGTAAATTCCACCTCTTCTAAATTTAGGGCCTGATTCAGCGCCAGATGCTCTGACAGTGTGATCGCTCTGAATCAGGGTCGGCCCTCTGGTTTTTTTGAGCGGCCTCCTGGCCGCTCGCATAGCTGTGGGTAACTACCCAAAGCTATAGCGAGCGGCGATGATGATGGTCGCGATGGTCAAGACCATTGCGAGCATCGGGCTTGCGACAAGACCCTTGTGGTAGGGTCTCGTTGCCACAAGTCCAAGAGTGCTTTCAGCTCAAACAGAGCCAAAAGCACTCCCACTGACATCACTTGTGATGTCAGTGGGGCCGGCCACAGATGGTAGGTGTTCTCATGGGAACGCCTCCATCTGGGCAGCCACGCCCCAGGCCCGCCCACCCAAGGGGGTGTGCTGTCACTCAACATCGACATGCCCCCTTTGGTACGAGACCTGGAGCATCGGTTTGCCCATCGCTATCCTGGTCTCGCACATGAGCACGACGGAGCCGACTCCTTAATGCGCATGCGCACTGGGCCACCATCAACCCGCTTGCAAGCACATAGCGCTCGCAAGCGGGTCTGAATCATGCCATTAGTCCAATAGCAAAATGTTTCATTCACATAGGGGGTGATTCAGCAGAGGATGTAATAGCTATCACAGCTGCTAACATGTAAGCAGCTGTGATAGCTGTAATATGGTGATGCAGCAGGAGACGTCATGCCTCCTGCATACATTACTTATCAGAGCTGTGTCCAAGGATGCAGCATTGGATAATTTGCAATTACATTGGCTGGCTGAGTGACTCAGCCAATGGAGATCCTGACTTCTTCCCTCCCCCCATCGGCAGCCACATGCCTATGTTTTGGGAAGCAGAGGCCATCACCACCCCCTCCCCACCCACAAACTGCAGCAGCCTGTCAATCACTGATAGTCTGCTGCCGCTCTGTGTGCAATCACACAGGACCGGTATTGCCATGTACAGTATGAGTAAGGCACCTGCGCAGATTCCAAACCATCAGGAATCTGCTTTCAGCAATACACTTATGTCTGCTGCTTATTCAGGGCTGTAATCCTAAATACTATCAATACTTTTCTGGATAGAACAAATATTTTAGAATTTGTATATTAGAGTATTTTTGAATTCAGTTGAATTTTATATAATATATAGAAGATGGGAAGTAAGTTGATGCAGCGGCATAATCATGGATGTGCAGGGGGGAGGGGTTGGATATGCCGGCGGCACATGCGCGAACATCCTCTTACTGTATTTTTCATGAAAAATACAGTGAGAAGTATGCGGTGGGCATTCACAGGGACAGAGCTTTAAAAATATATATTATGATATGATATCACTGTGCATATGTATTTGATGTATATAAACTTACGATTGCAGTTTCTGATCCCAACAACTTATTAAGGTTACAATCAACATGGTTCTGTGAAATGATCAGAATTAACAAGATGTAAATAATTTTCTTTCATAATAAATATCATGTTGAACATGTAATAGTTTCCACATATAAATGATCTCTCTCTCTCTCTCTCTCTTCCCCCCCCCAATGCAGCACATATATACATGCACAGTGTCACCTACTCATAGTTATTATTATTACATTTTATTTATAGGGCGCCACAAGAGGTCCGCAGTGCCGTACATACAGTAAAGGGAACACAGAACATTACATTACAATACAGTTACAAACTTATAAACAGAGCACAGGTAACAATTAGCAACACAATTCTCCATACACAATATAGCTGGGAAGGTGAAGGCTGTCATATAAGTGCTAGAGAAGAAGGCTGTGAGACAGTGGGGAGGAGGACCCTGCTCCTAGGAGCTTACAATCTAGGGGGGAGGGGAGACTGACAGATCACCTCAGGCAAGAGTGTGTAGAGGGGGACCTGAGTGCAGGAAGTAGGCGAGGTAGAGATGGCTGAGGCAGGAGGGACAGAGACTTGGTGATGTGGTTATGTGTTGGAAGGGTATGCTTTGATGAACAGGTGGGTTTTCAGTGCACGTTTGAAGCTCTTCAAGGTCGTGGAGAGCCTAATCGAGTGAGGGAGCTCATTCCAGTGAAGGGGGGCTGCATGAGCAAAATCTTGGATACTTGCATGAGATGAAGTAACCAGGGTGGAGGAGAGGTAACAGTCATTGGCAGACCAAAGTGAGAGAGAGGGAGTATGTAAGGAGATGAGGTTTGAGATGTAGGGAGCAGTAGAGTTGGAGAGGGCCTTGTATGTGAAGGTGAGGAGTTTGAAGAGGTTTCTGTAGGGGAATGGGAGCCAGTGCAGGTTTTGGCAGAGGGGAGCAGCAGAAGTGGAACAGCAGGAGAGGAAGATAAGTCTAGCTGCAGCATTGAGAACAGACTGGAGGGGAGCATGATGGCAACGTGGGAGGCCAGTAAGGAGAAGGTTGCAGTAGTCAAGCTGAGAAATGATTAGAGAATGAATAATCAGTTTGGTAGCATTCTGGGAGAGGAAAGGCCTAATACGAGCGATGTTGCATAGCTGGAGCCAACAGGATTGAGCCAGATATTGAATGTGGGGTGTGAAGGAGAGGGTGGAGTCAAGGGTGACACCCAAGCAGCAAAGTTGGGGGACAGGGGAGATGATAGTGTTATCAACAGTGATAGCAAGATTGGTTGGAGTGGAGACTCTATTAGGGGGAAAGATGATGAGTTCAGTTTTGTCCATGTTGAGCTTCAGAGAGTGCTCGGACATCCAGGAAGAGATGGCTGAGAGGCAACTGGTTACTTGAGAGAGGACAGAAGGGGAGAGTTCAGGAGATGAGAGGTATAGTTGTGTGTCATCGGCATAGAGGTGGTATTGGAGGCCAAAGGAGCTGATGAGTTCTCCTAGTTTAGAAGTGTACAGGGAGAAGAGCAGTGGGCCCAGGACAGAACCCTGTGGGACACCAACGGGAAGGGAGGAAGGGGGGGAGGTGGAGCTGGAGGAAGACACAGAGAAGGAGCGGTTGGTGAGGGAAGAAGTGAACCAGGCATGGACGGTGTTAGAGATGCCAAAGGTCTGAAGGGTGCGAAGGAGGAGAGTATGATCCATGGTGTCAAAGGCTGCAGAGAGGTCCAGGAGGATGAGCAGAGAGAAGTGGCCCCTGGATTTGGCTGCAAGTAGGTCATTGGTGACTTTGGCCAGGGCAGTTTCAGTGGAGTGACATTGGCGAAAGCGAGATTGGAGAGGATCAAGGATGGAGTTGTCAGAGAGATAGCTGGTGATGCGGCTGTAGACAAGCCACTCAAGTAGTTTGGAGGCAAAAGGGAGAAGAGAAATGGGGCAGTAATTGGCAGGTGAGGACAGGTCGAGGTTGGATTTCTTGAGAATAGGTGTGACAAGAGCATGTTTGAACGATGAGGGAAAGATGCCGGTGGAGAGAGATAAGTTGAAAAGGTGAGCAAGGTGGAAGCAGGCAGTGGAGGAGAGGGAGCGTAGAAGGCGAGAAGGGAGGGGGTCAAGGGGGCAGGTGGAGGGGGGGAGAGGACAAGATGAGGGAGTGGACCTCATCACCCATGGTGGGACTGAAGGAGCACAAGATGAGGTGGCCAGGAGGTGCGGATGGTGGGGGAGGTGGGGTTGCAGCAGGGCGATTGGAGGATATACTGTGGCGAATTGCCTCAATTTTGGAAGAGAAGAAGGAGGCAAAGTCAAATGCAGTGAGGAAGGATGGAAGGGGTGGAGGTGGGGGGCGGAGGAGAGTGCTGAAAGTACCAAAGAGGCAGCGGGGATTGGAGGACTGAGAGGAGATGAGCGACTGGAAGAAGGATTGCTTGGCGAGGGAGAGGGCCAAGCTGTAGGAAGAGAGGAAAAACTTGAAGTGAAGGAAGTCCGCCAAAGAGCAGGATTTCCTCCAGAGGCGCTCAGCTGTGCACGAGCATTTTTGGAGAAACCGGGTCACTTTGGAGTGCCAGGGCTGGGGTTTGGACTGACTGAGGGAGACAGAGGAGGAGGGGGCAATGGAGTCAAGTGCAGAAATGAGGGTGATGTTGGAGAAGGAGGCTGCCTGGTTAGGGCAGGCCATGGTTGATAGCGGAGAAAGGAGAGTATCAAGTGAGGAAGACAGGACAGCAGGGTCGAGAGACTCAAGAATGCATCTGGTGATGGTGGCTTTGGGTGAGGGGAGGAGTGGAGGACTTGAGAGAGTGAAGTAGAGTAGATGGTGGTCAGAGAGGGCAAAGGGAGAGTTGGAGAAGTCAGAGAGAGCACACAGATGGGTGAAGACGAGGTCAAGGGAGTGGCTGAGGCAGTGGGTAGCAGCAGAGGTCCATTGAGAAAGTCCAAAGGAGGAGGAGAGGGCAAGAAGATTGGTGGATGCAGGATTAGTGATGTCAATAGGGATGTTAAAGTCACCAAGGATTATAGAGGGGAGGTCAACAGAGAGGAAGTGGGGAATCTAGGCGGCAAAGTTGTCAAGGAATTGGGTGGGGGAGCCTGGGGGATGGAAGATGACTGCAACATAGAGATGAATGGAGTAGAAGAGACGGATAGAGTGGACCTCAAAGGTGGAGAAAGAAAGGGAGTGCTCAGGTGGGATAATGCGAAAGGTGCAGTTGGGGGATAAGAGGATGCCAACTCCACCACCTTGGCGGTTGTCAGGTCTGACAGAGTGGGTGAAGGAGAGGCCCCCATAGGAGAGCGCAGCAGGGGAGGCGGTGTCAGAGGAGGAGAGCCAGGTTTCAGTGATAGCGAGGAGATTTAAAGAGTGGGAAATAAAGAGGTCGTGGATAGCGGGCAGTTTATTGCAGACGGATCTGGTATTCCAGAGGGCACAGGAAAATGGGAGGGAGGGGACAAGGGACATAGTTGTACTTTTACATAGCTGCACGTCACCACTGGGTTTGCTCTACTGTCTGATGTGGCCTTAACCTTCATTGTAAACATTTGAGTTTTGAATCTACTGTAATATACGGCTCATTTCACTCTGATTTATGTTTAATTTGCAGTAGGTTTACTTCAATTTAAACATACTATAATTTCCCTTAATGAGATATATTTGTTGTACAGCTCAATGGGGAAGATTGATTTTCCCTGTTTGTCACAGGAAGTAATGTGGCATCACAATGATTACAGCAATAAGTAATTTCCTATGTGTCAGGAAACTACTTGGGAGATCTATCTCAGATGCCTCTGCCTGTTAGTGCTCATTGGGCTCTATTTACTACAATCCGCATATTGAATGCGGATTGTAGTGTGATATTACCGAGTGAATTCGCATTGCGAATTCAGGTAATATCACAGGGATTTACTATAAATCCCTTGCAGGGACAGAGCTTGCGATAAAGCTCTGTCCCTGCGGATCCCATCCGCACTCTAGTCGCGGTATTTTCGGAAAAAATACCGCGACTAAGAGCACGCGCATGCGCCGACCGACCACCGCTACTACCCCCCCACCAACGCTAAGCCCCGCCCCCGGCGCTAAGCCCCGCCCCCGCAATCGCGGACCCCCGCGACCCCCCCTTCCCCCCCCGCGACCCCCCTCCCTTCATTACACTTACCTGCATCCTCCTGGCCTCCGGTGGTCTTCTCCGGGCTTCCCGATCAGGTTATCTCCCATACTGCACTGGGGCCCGATCACCTGATGACCGGGCCCCAGTGCACTGTGGGAGACCAGCTGACCGGAGAGGAGCCATCACCGGAGGCCCGATCACCGGTCCCTGGATTCAGGTAAGTGAAAAAAAAAATGATTAATTTTTTTTTCTTTTTTTTACAGCAATCAGCTTGCGGTCTCTTTAGACCACACAGCTGATTACTGGTACCGGCTCCCGCCTCTGCTCTCCCCGTTAGAGCAGAGTGGGAGCCCGGTAACTGGGGGAGACCCTGGATAACGCCACCTCCAGGTGGCTTCCCCCGGTATTTTTTTACAATTTATTTTTAGTAACTTGCACACAGATCACATTTCCCATTACAATTATGGGAAATGTGATCTGCTTTACTAAAAATAAGTGATACTGGGGGTTGGAGTAGAATTTTACTAATTCTACTCCAATTGCCCTGTAATAAATACAGGTGAAACTAAAATAATGTGAAAAGGGTGTGAAAACACCCTTTTTCACTTTATTTTAGTAAAAATAATGTTAATAAATAGAGCCCATAGTCACCTATCAGTGACTGACCTGTCAGCTGCTGTCATATGTACTTTACACTGATTCCATATGTCCCAACATTGTCACTGCACAATTCAGGAAATTATGTACCTGAACCATGGCACATGTCATTGGAGCGTGCCTAGTTCTTGGTGAAGTGCTAAACTAAAAAGGCTGTGCCTCCTCAGGGCATCACCACTTAATACACATAGTTACTTTTCACAGCACCTTTTATGTTTGTTTAGAATTCATGTATTTCTTCACATATATTTTAACCTCTCATTCCACACATTGATTACTCGCACACACATATACATTACACTGCACTATCACTCTTTTTCCATTTTTTTGTTTGATGCCCTAGGGGGGTCCTGGGCTGGTCATTTTTTGGGGTGCACTGCGCCCCGGATGTGAACCTCTTAGTGTTAGGGACTGCTAGTGATAGAGAAGCCGTGAAGAGGCCTAGCAGCTTCCCATGTATTTGCAAATGCATGCAACCAATATCTCTGATTTCTATTACCATATAGTGTTCATATATTCAGGGCCGGATTAAGGTCTGTGGTTCCCCCTGGGCAACAAACTTGTTGGGGCCCCTATATACCACCGTTTTTTGTCACCCTAGGAACATTTATTTCTTTTTATGCACCTTAATGCCCCCAGTAGTAATGCCCCTCTTGCAATGCCCACTGTAGTTGTGCCCCTTATGCAATCTACCCAGTAGCAGTGCCCCCTGTAATGGTCCCCCCTATGCAGGCCCCCTGTAGTAGTTCCCCTTATGCAGTGCCCACAGTAGTGGTCCCCTATGCAGTGCCCCTTATATAGTGCCCACAGTAGTAGTCCCATCTATGCAGTGCCCCTTATATAGTGCCCACAGAAGTAGACCCCCATATGCAGTGCCACTTATATAGTCCCCCCAGTAATGCTCCTCGATGCAGTGCCCCCTGTAGTAGTTTCCCTTATGCAGTGCCCCCAGTAGTGCCCCCCCTATGCAGGCCCCTTATATAGTGCCCCCAGTAATACTCCCCTATGCAGTGCCCATGCACCCAGTAGTGGCCCCCATATGTAGTGACAGGGCCCCCAGTAGTGCCCCCTATGCAGTGCCAGTGCCCCCAGAAGTGGCCCCCATGCAGTGTCAGTGCCCCCAGTAGAGGCCCCCCTATGCAGTGCCCTAGGTAATGCCCCACCCATGCAGTGCCAGTGCCCCCTTACAAATACATTAAAAAAAACCCACTTACCTGAAACCTGCCGCTCCTGCCGTGACCGCTGCTATCCGCTCCTCTGGCAGGCATCTATGGGAAAGATGTCATGAGGAGAGACGTCATGACATCTTTCCCATCACCCACTGTGGGAGCCGGAAAGCGGAGCTCATGGGTGAGCTCCAGCCCGGCTCCCTCCGTGGGTGCAGCAGCCAATGAGAGTCTGTGTGACTCTCATTGGCTGCCGAAGCAAACACACTGCCGCCGGGTGTCAGCGGCAGTGTGTTTGTAGTAACAACAAACACACCACCACTGGCACCCAGCAGCAGTGTGTTCTTTGCTTTGTGTGTAGTGTAGACCGCACTACTGCGTTCCGCACTACACTGAATTTGTGTGGGGGCCCTCTATGTGTGGGGGCCCCATGATGATCGCCCCGCCCATAATCTGTCCCTGCATATCTCGTTGCTAGTACAATTCAGTGTGCTGAGGAATAATTGGGGGATAAAACCCCCCTCTCTTTTCTACTTGATGTGCTAAAGTACCCTGACCCTCTTCCACCTCTACATAATACCCCTACACTGTCATATGCACTCATACAGTATTACTCTTAGTGTTAATATCTGTTTATACAGAAACATACTTACAAGTGTTGCATATATCACTTTAGTACATTTTATAAATTCTTTTTCAGTCTTTTCACCATTCTGTAATAAATAGGAATAATAAGTTAAATAAAATGTGTTTCACAAATACTATATAGAGGGATATACAGAACACATACAATTTAAAAAAAGAAAATAAGGAATATACAGTATTCCTTATTATTCTACAGTAAAAGCACCAGTGTGATCCTATCTAAGGACTAATTCCATTGCTCTTTTAGAGTCTCATAAGAACTTAGATGGCCTTTCATAAGTCTATGCAATTACATTATGGATAGTATAAAAGGGAATGTGACTGCTTACCATTCTATAGCTAATATTTCCAATTGTGTTTTTTATCCACTTAATTAGTACTATATGTCCTGTGTTTTATGACCAGATGTCAGTTATAGTGTAAGCATATAAATATATCTTCTGCCACAGTGTATTCTGTGCTATGTACCAAAATAATAAACTATGATTTAGGAAAAGCATTGTGCACAATGTAACTGATCCTCTGTAAGTAAACTGATGACTTAACTATATATTCCTTGCAGACTGTGTAACAAACTGCATGACAAATTGTAAGTAATGAACTGACAAAATGACTAACAGCAAACAGACAAAACATATATTTTACTTTTTTATTGTCTAACAATGTACTGTCTAAATATAGTATACTGACTATCAATAATCTTGTCATTTACTAACTGATTATATTTTACTGACTAACAATAGTTTACTGGTTAACTGACCAATAACTCTGTTTACTAACTCAGGGCCTGGTTCACTACTGTACGCAAATGTGAATGCAATAGTGATTATGCACTCAGTTCAACTGTGATATTATGCTAATCCATTGCTAATACATTGTGATCGCAATGACCTTGCAGCACTGCACAGGGATGCCCACTTTACTCAGGACACATACGTACTGTTTAGCAAGACGGCAAAACCATATCATCGCAGTCTCACTTGCACAAGCCCTGACCTTACTCAGAAACTGCTAACATCTACGCACATTATGAGACCTCAGAATGCATAAGATATCGCAGTGACTAATTTATGCACGTCCCTGAAACTGGGTGCAAACGCACTGGCACGCCTACGTTACCCTGACCACCCCGCATCACCATCCACAAATAGCACTTCCTGTCAGTCACTCTGAGATGGGTCTGCGTAGCCTCTGCAATCACAGTCCTGATCGCAGTGGCTGGTTCACGCACTCTCACTGTGATACATGCTCAGAACGCAACAATCGGCCGATTCTTATTCTGTGTAAATGAGGTATAATGTATTTTTAGCTATTTTAATTGTGAAGGTGCTTGATCTGTCCATATAGGCATGTTTTGTGTGGATCACAGGCATGGGCTACTTTATCTTAACTTTCAAGGTGGGAATGTTGGCAGGAATGTGCTACATGTTTGTATTGTGTTTCTTTTTATTTTTATCTATATGCACATGCAAAATATATAGAGATTATTTACAGTACCTTGTATTCTTTAGATGCACAAAGATAGCTTAGAAGTCTCACAAGTAAAGCTTTATTGTGCTATTGAAAAATACAATCAGAACTAAAACATTAATAAAATATATAAATGTCAGGGAGATAAAGTACAGTAAACTAACAAGCATAAAAACTGGCAATATGATAATGAATTACAGTAAAAGTGAGAGTGCAGAATATGCTAAGAATAATAAAAAATGGAAATGGAGAGAATGTTCTTATGCATTTAGGTGAAATAGTTGCAGTTTTTATGTTATATGTCTCATAAGTTTGATGAAAACAAATGTTATGAATATTAAACAATATTTATTTCATTTTAATAATATTTCACTAAGGGGCCTATTCATAAAAACATAATTATCACTTGATGTCTCTTATCACTAGAAAGTTTTCATCATGCCTCTTGCCCTTAATTATCACTTCTGAAAAACTGCCATTTCCACAAAGCAGTTTTTCGTTAGTGAGAAACTTTTCGCTGCCTGTCGCATGTGCAGCTTGAAGACAGGCTGGGAATAGAGGCCGGCTCCAACTTAACCCTGCCAGTGTCTATCATCCCCCCATCCTTATAAAGCTGGATGTGAAAAACCCCTCCCCCCGCGGGAGTCCCATGTGGACCCCCCTCCCCCTGCGGGTGTCTGATACGGACTCCCCTTCCCGATGGGGGTGTCTGATCAGCAGCCCCCTCTGCAGGGGGCCCAAATCCGGATCACCCCTCCCACCCCACAGGAGTCCGATACGGAGCCGCCGCATCTTCTCTGTCCCTGGCTCACCTGCCTTGTTCAGTCGGTGAGTCTGGGTCACATATCTGCAGCGCTCTGCAGAGCAGATGCAGCAGGGAGGGATCTCAATAGATCCCTCTGCTGTGGTTTCCATGTAAATCTTCACAGGCTGTCATGTAAACAACAGCCTGTGTAGATTATCGGTGGCTGAATACCATCTGAAAGTGGCATTCAGTAACATCATCAAGTTCTGAAAAAAAAAATGCTTTTTCGGAACTTGATGAATAGCCCTGACACACTTATTTTTTACAAAAGTATGTGAAAATGTTAATTTTTACATGCTTTTGTGAAAAATAAGTGATGATTAATCGCCCCTTAAATGCTTTAAGCAATAAATACTGTTATGGAGTCTTTTAAAGTATTTTCTACTACAGTACCTGGATATTTATCACTACATTTGATACATTTCCTAACATCATTATCACTTATCCTGGTGAATTTTTTGCAATTGCTCAACCTTCCATGAGTCCTAAGGGGCCTATTCATTTGAAGATTTTTTTTGTGAAAGACCAAAGACTTTTCCTGCCAACTAAAGGGGCCTATCCTTTAGACAAATTTTTGAATGACCTGACCAAAACCAGTAGGTTTTGGTTGCATTGTTCAGAAAGTTGTCTAATGGATAGATGGCAAGAACCAGCAATGTTCGTGCACGCTGGGTCCTAGCCGACACCGACTATCTGTGGAACATGCTTGTCAACCTGATGACGATCATCAGATTCCACATGTTCCCAGATAGGAGGTCGGTCTCCTGCACTGAATGATGTTTAGTGAATGCTGTTCAGTGCGGGTACCACTCCCGGCGACTTAAAGGACTGAACACTAGTCATTCATTTTTTCAGGTCGTCTAATGGATAGACCCCTAAAGTCTATCATGCAAATATTTTTTCAAAAACAAGAAATACTTTGTGAATGATTGATTTCTTTAAAGACCAAGGACCAAGGATTGTCGCTGAAGAGAAAAGGGAGTGGCAATTTTGAATGAATGGTGTCAATATTCATTAAAGAATTCATATGCTGTTTGTCATTGGTCGTTTACTGCATATCCACTGAATGACTTTTCTAAAGCCATTCAGCAATAAGCAGAAATTGACCAGCTTGTTCAAATGGCAAAATACTTATTTTGCCATTGCGGGAGTGCGTGGCGCAGGATGTTTGCAGCCTATCGATTAGACAACTTTTTGAACAATTTGACCAAAACCCCCAGGTTTTGGTAGGATCGTTCAAAAAGATGTGTAATGGATAGGCCCCTTTACACATCCAAAGACAACATTCTTCTTTATGTTGCGCAGATAATACCATTGTTTATTTTACCAATACCCCTTAGCCGTTCTCGCTTCCTGTATCCTCCCTGGCACCCTTCTCCATAGGAGTGAATAAAAAAATCAATGCTTGAAGCAAACTATTTTGAAAATGTGATGCCTGGAGAGTGGACAGGGATAAAAGGAGAAGTATGAGAGTGGATCCAAAAGTCTGTGTCCTGACATAGTAGTAGATGTCTGTATGTACTAGGTCTTAGTAGAAAACTGTGGAAAATTACAGCACAATTCTTCTTTTATTTTTTCAGATATTGAATAATAAATAGAACAACATCACTAAAAGCAGAAAAATAAAGAATACTGAAAAATGTAGAAAACTGAAATTCGAGCCATAATTAAATATCTGCAACTCAAGAAGATGATGCTGACTGACATTCACACTCTTGCTCAAGGAACACAGTTGTGGAAAGACTTTTCCATCTGATGATGATGTCATAACTGCTGTACAGGACTGGTGTGAGGACTATTCACCAGACTATTCCTAAACGGAATCAAGAGGTTGGAGCATCGATGGGAGAAATGTATTGAAGTAAATGGAGGCTATGTTGAAAAATAAATGTCATTTGAACTTTCTCAGTTATTCATGGTCAGGACTGGAGCCTTGAATGCACCCTCTTATTAGGGGGCAAAGAGGAACATTCAGGTATGGGGAAGGGGCCTCACTGTGGTCTCACCCCAAGAACAATAAATGTTTTGTACAGTTCTCTTTATAGTCAGAATTAATGTAATGTAATATAAATGTAAAGCTGAACCAAACAGAAAATATATGAGGGAGATTATATCTACAAAGATATATATATAGAGAGGGAGAGAGAGCGAGAGAGAGAGACCATAACAACATGGAGAGAAGGAAATCATGTGGAGTAGATTGAGTGATTGCAGGAAAAAGAAAGAGGTGAGTAGAGGGAATGAAGTCTGAAGCAGCTGATATATGTCATATAAGTACAATAATACTTACTGATAATGCAGTTATAAGGCAGTCCGAATCTTTATCATAGGGTCTAATTTTTCCAAAGTTGTGGTTATCATCTAATATATTATAATGACACAGAAAACATAATTAATGGGTTGGTTACAGAATGTTGTGCTCCGGATTCTGGTGCACAGAAATATGACCCTGGCATACCGACTGGGTTACATGGCCGATTCCTACAGGTAAGTAGGATAAACCTACCCCAACTCTAACCCCTAAACCTAACCCTCTCTCCATACAAAATAAACTTAACCATGTCCCCTCATCCTAACCCTCCCACCCTCAGGGATTAGAGTTAGGCTGTGGGGAGAGGGTTAGGAATAGGCTAACACTTTCCTTAACCTTAATACTTTCCATCGGGATTTCAGTGGTCGGGATGCTGGTGCCGGCATTCTGACTGGTGTCGGGATCCCAGCACTGGCATTCTGAGTGTCGGCATCCCGGTCACCAGAACTATAACTACATCCCTTAGATGTGGGAATAGAAATACTTTAAAGTTGCAAATACAGATGTTGCTTTATCCTATAATATACATACATTCCCACTGACAGAGGGTTACACCAACCAGCATAAACAGTGTGATGAGCTTCATGTTGCAGACACCAGAGTTCAGCACACAGTATATGTGACAGCTAGTAAGAGGCTCCTGCTTTTATACTAGTAAAATAGGCTGACATCAAAAACATGTACATGGCATCATAGGCTGGAATGTGTCCAAACCAATTGTGTATGTAATGTTCAGAGATACTGTGTTAAACTGTAATGGCAGTAAGCAGACAGTACTTGTGTGCCAGCAATTCTCCATTTAGGGATAAGTGTAAACATTAATAAAGCACTGATTTGTTTTTTTAGGCAGCACTCAGAGGACCTGCAATATACAAACATAATGATATTCACAGCAGATACACAGTCCAATGTTTCAGATTTATTCGTCTTTCCTTAACATTATTTTTGAGAGCACGTCGGCAACATACCCTTGTGTGATTTGGGTGAGTGTGGTCACGCTCTGATATAATGTACATGTCTTAATATTCAACCACCCAATGTGTGACCACACACCCAAAAGTGGTATATTTATATCTTATAAAATAGTCCCTGATTTTACAAAATAGTTCTATGTGGAGTTGATGTAGGGTGCAGTGGCAAACGTAGAATTTTGAAAGGGGAGTTTCCAAATTCTTGGTTACCGATAGATAGATAGATACAGGGGCAGATTGGGATGGAAAACCAGCTTGGGAAAGTTCTGGAAGCAGACCTTATGGTGGTGAGTCTGTGGAGGGGACGGGTCTGTGGAGGTGGCAGGGTCGGTGGAGGAGGGCAGGATACTCCCTCCTCTTAGGGCCTGGAGGGGCTTTTGCAAGCCACTGAGGGGAGCAGGGTCAGCAACAGAAATCTTGGTGAACGATACACTCTCTTTGGGGACCCCCATCCCTCTGCACTAGGTACAGGCCAGTCAGTCTGGAAGTCTTTTTTCTTAAGAGGGAACCTCTAAATAGTTTGATCCTCACTGGGCAGTGCCTTCAGCCGGCATTCACTAATCATGTAAGTCACACTGTCTGGAAGATGCCTGTATATGTAGAAATATAACCAATATCTTCATTATAACTAGATAATGTATAGTAACAGTAAAGTGTTTGTGCAGGGTAAAATGTGAATTTCCCTGATCAAAGAAGTTCTGTGTCTTTCCAGGCCCTCGTGTTACTCCAGACCTCCCTACGTCTCACCATCCCAGGCCCCCCTGTGGTTCTCCAGACTCCCTGTGTCTCTCCATCTCCAGGCCTCCATGTCTCTCTCAGGACCCCCTATGTCTCTCCATACCCAGGGCCAAATGCAGCTCTCAGCCTCATTCTCCCAGCCCCAGTGTGTATCAGCCTCATTCCTTAGAACCAGTGTGTCTCTGCCCCATTCTCCCAGACCAAGCATCTCTCTCAACCCCATTCTCTCAGACCCAGTGTGCGTCTCTCTGACCCATTTCCCAAGACCCAGTGCATGTCTCCCAGACCCATTCCCCTGACCCCAGTGTGCGTCTTTCAGACCCATTCCCTCAGACCCAGTGCATGTCTCTCAGACCCATTCCCCCAGACCCAGTGTGTGTCTCTCAGACCCATTCCACTAGCTCCAATCTGTGTCTAAGCCCCAGTGTGTGTCAGCCTCATTCCCCCCAACCCCAGTGTGTGTCTCAGCCCCAGTGTGTGTCAGCCTCTTTCCCCCCAGCCCCAGTATGTGTCAGCCTCATTCTTCCCAGTCCCAGGGTGTGTCAGCCTCATTCCCCCCCCAGCCCCAGTGGGTGTCTCAGCCCCATGTGTCAGCCTCATTCACCCCACCACATATTTCAGCCCATGAGCCCCAGCCCCAATGTGTCAGCCTCATTTCCTCCATGAACTGTGTTTGTATCTACTTTGCCCCTTCCCCCATACAGTCACTGCTGTTGCAACTTACCTGCTCCTTTTGGCTGCCCACTGCTTCTCTCAGCTGCAGCGTAATTGTGCAGGCTGCTGTCCTGTTCCAGAGGTGGGGGGTCGGGTGGGCTGTAGAGGACCTGGACTGAGGTGGAGTCATCAGTGGGGATTGACAGACTCTGCTCCACAAAGGCTTGTGGGAGGGCCTGCTGTGGCTGTGCAGCAGCTATCCCATCAGCCTTTTTCTTTTACATTTGTGCTGCCTACTTTAAATCTCTCTATGGCTGTTGACACCATGTGGATGCACCTTGCGTATGGCGATAGTCAAATATGAATGCACAGTATATGCAACATGTGATGCATACGCAATACCTTCCCTTATTGTAACACCAACAGTATGCATAATAGTTGCTATCTTCATATCAAAATATAATATGAAGTACAGTACATTATATATATATATATATATATATAGTGTGTGTGTGTGTGTGTGAATATATATATATATATATATATATATATCTCTTAGTATAATAACCTTATCTTGAAGGCAAGTGAACACACACACACACCAGTTTTTGTGGTCCACTGCACAAAAGTAAATATTGTATTGAAAGTATATATAACATTAATTATTACAAGTTATATAGTGGTACAATATAGTTCAAGAAACAAAAGGTTCACTGTTAGAAACCAGTATACATGCATTCGCATGCGCTCCCTGGATCGTCATTCATCACCAGATGACTGGTATAATATAGCTACTACTTTCTGGATCCAGGGAGCCCAATTTATATAGGTAAATTATGGGTGTGTATAATAGCAAGTTGTGTCTTCTCCCATTGGTCCAGGGGTTGGATGTTTTGACCTCAGTGGCATAGACTACATGTGTGTATTCCAATGAGCACACAATTCTGTGAATTAGCAGCTGCACCATTTTGTGAGTGACAGCAATCTCATTCTGTGAGAGTTCTGAATCTGCTGTTAACTACAGGGTGTGATGGCATACCATATCTGCATTGCGCAAGGAACACGTCCATTAAGGCATCAACCTTAATGATCGTAATTTCATTGCTTTTTGGAGTTTGAGTGGCAGATAATCAATAGGTTTTGTGAATTTTCAGATCATGTCTAAGCAGCCTTAATGGGACATATGAAACCATAAGGTTTTTTGTCTATGGAATTTCATAGCTTTTTTAAAATGTATTAACTATCAGGGTTTGGATGAGCAAACCGGGCTACCTGAAGGAGAGAAGGGCAACAAAATTGTACTCTAATGCAGGTGGAAGAGGGCACAGCACACAGGAGGTTGGTTTAGGAGAAGCATAGTGCGAGACGGCTGTAAGCGTGTGGGGTAGTGGCAGCAGCAGTGGTGCAGAGCAGTGGCAGTGGTGCAGTGCCAAGGGGGCATCAGTGGGTGACAGAGGGTGGAAGAGGGGACAGCACACAGGAGGTTGGTTTGCATACCTCCCAACTGTCCCGCTTCCAGTGGGACAGTCCCATTTTTCTGGGACTGTCCAGCCTGCGTACTGCAGTGTCCCGCAGTGGGGGGGAAGTTGGGGGGAGCACAAACTGCTGCTCTGCATAGCAGAGCAGTGGGTGTGAAGGAGTTGAACATGCTGTGCGTATCTGTTCTCTTGTATAGGGAGAGCCTGGGGGCTGCCCAGCATCTCGGAGAGTGCTGGGCATGCCCCCAAAGTGACATAAACGGGGGAAGCCACGAGGCTCTGCTCCTTTTACAGCAAGCGGGTGTGCAGGAGGAGAATAGATGCCATGCACATGCGCACGGCATCTGTTCTCTTGTGTAGGGAGAGCCTGGAGGCTCAGCACAACCAATACTGTGCTGAGCCTGGGGGCTCAGCATGACCAATACTGGGGCTCTAAAGCCCGGCTCTGGTTGTTTTCTGCGGGTGGGGCCACGCCATTTTTTTTTTTAAACACAGGCAGCCAGTCATCCAGTCATGGTTGTGATTAAATGCAGGGAACAAATGACATAGGGTTCCCCCATATTTAGGCACAACCAGCACCGGGCTAGTCAGAACCAGCCCTGGTTGCCAAAATACGGGGGACAATTGACGTAGGTGTCCCCCGTAGGTTTGGATCATTTGAATTATATACTGCGCTCAACTATACCTCATTACAAACTAAAGAACTGGTCCAATGTGGGCTATTCAAATTATTAGAAGGTTAAATATGTTAAGAAAAAACATTTTAATGGTAAAAGACATACATTTACTAAATATAAATCACTACATGAAACATAAACAAATAGGATTAAGTAGGATATGGTACTGAGCGGAAATACCATATGATACAAATAATATGGAGGAGATCAGTATCAAAACTGCTGAACGTAAAAATGGTAGCATATATCAAGATATTGCAATAGTCACTATGATTGAGTGTCAGAAATCAAATAGAGTCACTTCCAGAGAGATTGATGCTTGGTAGGTTATGCAACCAGCACTGGGCTCTGATCCGCTCCTTGTTCTGGAAATACAGGGGGGAAAAATGAGTAGGGTCCCGCTGTATTCTCCAGGACCAGCACCAGACTATTTCTAATGGGGCACCAAATGACAGCCTGGCGCTAATAAACTACAATTAAAGAATAGACCACAGCTGCAAACTCCTATGGGTCTGTGTAAACCCAATAAAAGATCACCTACTGATGATCCCAAACATAAATATTACACTGGTGGAGTTGCGCTAATTGGACTTGTAATTACAAATAAATACTTAACGTGGCAGAAATTAATTCAAGACACCAAATAAATCTAACATATATTTAATAAACACACAATAAGCATGTCAATAGTGGTATACAAATGACATATAACAATTACCTTAATATTGTAAAAGTCTATATAGACTATCATGCATTACCATGGAACTTCTTAGCTCCTAATAAAGGAAGCATAAAACAAAAAAAAAATCTATAAAAAATTGTATATTTCATATATAATGTGACAAATCTTGATCTGACAGTTCTCACCCGATCAAAGTCCACATGTGAGAGTCCTAATATCCCCTTGATTCTACCTCCGGGTTTTAAACAAGGGGTAACGCTGAAATGATTTCCAAAGATGTAAACAGTATAATGTTATTTAGGAAACATGGACTTCACGCTAATTTGAAGCGTACGTATAATCCACCTGTATATCCTGAAGAGGTGTAGCAGTTATTGGTATCTCCTACCACCTGGCCAATGGACAAGGTTATCCTCTGACGGGGAAATACTGAGGCTGTAATATGGTCAACACATGACCACCTGATTATCTCTCACCATCCTGAATCCAGCCAGTGGGCACCGTCACCGCAATATATATAGCACTTATAGCTCTCCGTGGAAATAAGCGGGTGTCCAGGGTCAGCAAAATGACTGTGTCACTTGATGAAAATCTTCTAACTAGTTTCGCTTCCACTACATGAAGCTTTATCAAAGAGCATGAATTCATTCATTCATTCATTCATTCATTCATAAGGTGATTGTTATATGTCATTTGTATACCACTATTTACATGCTTATTGTGTGTTTATTAAATATATGTTAGATTTATTTGGTGCCTTGAATTAATTTCTGCCACGTTAAGTATTTATTTGTAATTAAAAGTCCAATTAGTGCAACTCCACCAGTGTAATATTTATTTCTAATGGGGGGCTGATGCCACAGCCAGGGGAGCTCTTTCACTGTTCCCCCCAGCCACAGCATCAACCCTGACCGCTAGTCAGTCCAGGCCGGGGATCCCTGAGGAGCTGGGAACCCCCCCAATAAAGGGTTCACCCTCCTCAGGGCACCCCAGGCCCAGTCTGATAGCCTGGGGCAATCCACAGCACCCCTGGGCGGTGGGTGCTGGGTTGATTGTGTTGTGTGGTACATTTTAAAGAATATTTTCTTTTGCAGGTGAACTATAGGTCCCAGCACATCTCCCTGCATGCTGGTACTTGGAAAACCACAAGTACCAGCATGCTGGGCATTAGGGCCCACTGCCACCTGTAGTCCACCTGTAAAAAAAAATATTAAAATAACACAACACACTTTAACATTGTAATATTTTATTTTACAGGTCTTCACCTGGGGGACAGCGGCCTTTAAGCTCTTTTGCATGGCTGCCGCCACCCCAGGACTTAGGCATCTTCGCCTGGCAGGCGCCAACCCACCAGGGCTTCGGTGTTTTTGCCTGGCAGGTGCCAACCCACATGGGCTTTGCTTACTTCACCAAGTGGGGTGGCAGCCTGTGACAGCTCTTTTTCATGGCTACCACCCACTAGGACTTCCGGCGTCTTCGCCTGGCGGGCACCAATGAGCCAGGGTTTCGGTGTCTTTGCCTAGTGGGAGGCAGCCTGTGATAGCTCTTTTTTGTGGCTGCCTCCCACTAGGTCTTCTGGTGTCCTCGCCTGGTGGGCGCCAACCCTCCATGGCTTCAACATCACCACCTGGTGAGCACCAACCCGCCATGGCTTCCACGTCTTCACCTAGTGGGCGACAGCCTGCATCAGCTCTTTTGCATGGCCACAGCCCACTAATTCTTCCAGTGTCTTCGCCCGGTGGGCAGCAACCCACCATGGCTTCGGCCTCTTCACCTAGTGGGTGGTAGCCAATGTCAGCTCTTTTGCATGGCCACCGCCCACTAGGACTTATGGTGTCTTCACCCGGCGGGCGCCAACCCACGAGGGATTCGGCGATTTCGCCTCTGGCGCCAACCCGCCAGGGCTTCCACCTCTTCACCTAGTGGGCGGCAGCCTGTGTCAGCTCTTTTGCATGGCCGCCACCCACTAGGACTTCCGGTGTCTTTGCCCAGCAGGCACCAACCCACCAGGGCTTCAGCGTCTTCGCTTGACAGGCGCCAAACCACCAGGGCTTCAGCGTCTTCACCTGGGGGGTGGCTGCCACCTCCCCAGGGCTTCTATGGTCCTCTGCAGGTGCCGCCACCTCCAATGACGTCACGAGTCATGATTGGCTCATGGTGGCCATCTTTGAAAATCAAGGATGGCCGCAGCGAGCCAATAATGGCTCGCAAAGTCATCAGTGGCAGCAGCTGCAGGACCGGTGCCTGTTTGGGTGTCGGTGGCAGGCCTGGATCTGAGAAGATCTTGTCCGGGCCAGCCATTCTGCCGAGTTAGGCAGCGGCGCCAATTTTAAAATTCAAAGATGGCCACAACAAGCTGTGATTGGCTAGCGGCGTTCATCTTTGAAAGTCAAAAATAGAGCAGAGCACTATTTTTTAAATGGGTGCCGCTGCCGTATTCGGCATAATGGCTGCAGGGGTCTGAATCCTCTCCAGTCCAGGGCCGTCGCCAATGCCCTCACCGCTGCTTGTCCCTCCGCCACCGCCAGTCCCTCCGCTGCCACCACCACCACAGACCCTCCACCTCCAACACCCGCTCCCCCGCTGACACCCATGTCTCAAGCTAACAACCACGACCCACTGCCCGCTGCCACTGCTGAGGTCCCCACCGCCGCATCCGTATCCCTGCCGCTGCTTTGTCCGCTACTGCCCGCAAACAAAGGCCATCTAGCTGCACCCAAGTGAAGCCACTATGACTACACCTGCTGGAAGCTCCTACTGTGGCTGCGCAACAAGTTGAAAAGTCCTAACTTTATAATGGCACATTCTTGAGGTAATAGTTTAAAAACTGTAACTTTCTAATTTACCTGAACCCCAAAAGCACGTACCCTGGCACAATAGCTACCTAATAAAACAAACCCCAAGTCTAAATTCCACCCCTAACTTGAGTTTTGCCTTCCAAAAAATCCCCCATAGACTACTGCACAAAAAGGTTCCTAATTGACAATGTCAGAAAAACTGACAGTTGGAGCATTTAGATTACTCCCAAATCCACATTTTTTTATGATTTTGCCCTGAAATTTAGCATGCAGCACCCAGTGACAGTTCTACCCGGCCATGCCAAACTTTAGATCCGTACCTCCTATAAATTTTGAGATGTAGCCCTTTGAACACTGTGCCCCCCCTTCAGAATTCTCTAGTTACTGCAGTCCGTGACCTCTCACTGTGCTTTCTCCGCTGTGCTGTTATATTCAAACAGCTGTGGGGATCTGTTCTCCCTCTGTTACTATACACTGATATTTGAAAGTGTAGAACAGACATTGCCCTCGTTAACTCCAACAATACATATTAGTGATGGCAAGCACAACAATGCTATTTGATCGTTTGGTGTTTCTTGGGTTTCAGACAGGGGAATCCTATTACTCCGTAAATGGAATGTGCAAAAGCCCACCGAAAGAAATACATTTTGAAATACGATAGTTTTCATCCTCGTCCTACTGTGCATGTTCTTCCATACTCACAGTTTATTAGAGTGTGCAGGATTATGAGTGACTATGCTGAGACACTAAAACAGCTTAACATCATGTTGGTTAAATTTGTGGCACGGGGGTATCCTATTAAACTCTTCCACAGAGCCAAGTTAAAAGCGCTTAGCAAAAGTAGAGCTGAGCTGTTAGCATCTAAAGAAAAGAAAAATCTTAAACAGATAGTTCCTTGGATTAATGAATACAACACTAAAAGTCGGTACATGTCATCACGTGTTAAAAAATTGTGGCCTTTGGTTGCCACTGACCCAGATATTAATCGTTTACATCATACTAGGGTCATGCCGTGTTTTACACGTAGTCGCAACATCAGGGACATGATTGTAAAAACTGACATCACTAATTTTAAATCTGCAGGTCCTTGTCATTTCTTGAGTCACAGCAATGGCTGTTTCAGGTGCCTGGGATGCACTACTTGTAGCTACATGCAGACTGGTAGTTACATTGTGCATCCATATTCAGGCAAAAAATTTAGAATTAATTGGCCCCTGACCTGCAGCTCACATTATGTTGTGTATGCTCTGTCTTGCCCTTTTGGTTTGTACTACATGGACAAGACAGAGCGTCAATTCAAGGAACGCATGGCTCAACATCGAGCGGCCATTAGAGCTGCGTTACTATCTGGAGGTAGCGACCAACTGGTCGCAAGACATTTTGCTTCACTCAAACATGGCATAGCCACAGTCCGTTACAAGATCATTGATCATGTACCCGCCTCTATTAGAGAGGGCAACAGGGCAAAGTGGTTATTACAATTTGAATCCTCTTGGATTTTTCGTTTAGATACTTTGATGCCCAGGGGGCTGAATGAATCCTTGGGACTCTCCTGCTTTTTGTAGTCGTATTTTTCTCTTAGAGTATTTCTTTTAATACACACATGCTATTTACATGGTCACATGTTGTTGCTTGGTTGCTGATTATGTGACTTAATACTGACAAGATTTATATAGTTTATTTTGGTCATTTTTTGAGATTTATATTGATCTTGGATTATGGTGTAGATGATATGTATTTTTTCTTCTTTATATGTTTCTCTATATATGTTTTTTATTAACTATTTTTGGATACTGTTATTGCATATTATCTATGGTATATTGTATTTAGCATCTCTCATATTTGTTATGTTCTACATTTCATTTTGATCAGTATGTTTTATTAATTATGTGATATTGCTTTTGTTTATGTTCCAGTTTTTGTGTGTATGTATGACACACATTTTGTTATTTTTACTATTGAGTTAATTATTTTATTTTGTTTTTTTATTTCTTACTCTTTTATTATTGCACATTTTTGTTTTGTTTTTCATTTATACATTTCATAATATTTTTTATGTCTACCTTGTAGTCCATGGTGCCCGACTGCAGATTTTAGAGATGATATTGTAACCATTTTATTGATTATTTTTTCACACACGTGGTTTTTTCACACACTTTATTTTTTTCATTTATTTTTTGTTAACACTGACTCATTGCTATGCAACCATGACACTTTTTTGTTTCTTGTATTTGCAACACTTTTTATGGTGCAAGTAGGACCATATCTTAATCACAGGTTTTTTACATACGTGTATATATTTTCCACTTTTTCACTTGGTTGCTTTTTGTTTTATAAGTCCTTTACACTTCTCTGCAGGGCGGTTACCATGGACACAGGCTAGGTTTCCATACCATCAAGTTATCACGTGGTTTGATGAAGTCACATGTGCGCCTTCATGATGAGACGCTGATTGATGACGTCACAAACACGTGTTCTGGGTCCAGATCACCGCACGTGATATGAAGGGCACGGACACGTCCAGTGGGGTGAGGTATTTAAACTTGTTTATTCATTTGTTATTTATCTTTGACATCCTGATGAAGGGGCGTGTTGCCCGAAACATCGATATATGATGATCACGCAATAAACCACATTGCCTGTTTAACTACATTCATATGGTCTCCGAGTGCCTCCTTGTTTGCTTGCTATACAGTAGGGACATTGTTCTCCTCTCAGGAGGGCACCGGAGCAAGGATTTCTGTTGGTTCCAGAGTGAGTGCCGGATCTTTGGTGTTTTCTATATATGTACACTATAATACGAAGGAAAATTATCACGCACCAGTACAAATATATATTCATGATTATCGAATATCTTATCTCACACTCTGCATCTTATTAAGGAATTACCTTCTCAATTATTAGATGCCTATGAGATGCTACCCACTACTCTACTGCGCTGTTATATTCAAACAGCTGTCGGGATCTGTTCTCCCTCTGTTACTATACACTGATATTTGAAAGTGTAGAACAGACAGTGCCCTCGTTAACTCCAACAATAAATATTAGTAATGGCAAGCACAACAATGTTATTTGATCGTTCAGTGTTTCTTGTGTTTCAGACAGGGGAGTCCTATTGCTCCGTAAATGGAATGGTTCTGTAGTATCAGGAAGAAACATAATAACATCAGAAGGAAGAACCAATCAGAAGTGATGGCGGGGTATTTAAACACAGTGGAGCAGGTAATTGGGTTGATGCCTTGAAAAAGCAGCCGCAGGTGAAATGTACGTTGGCGTCCCTGTGGCTGTTGGCATCCCTGCATCCCTGTGGTCCCTCTCCCAGTCTCCTCGTGGCACCGAGTTGAGCCACCGCACTCCATTGCTGAGCCCAGCACACTGCGTGCTCTTGCGAGAGCGTAGTCACCCGGAAGTCTCACAAGAAGACAGTGAGGACACCGCTTCCCAGTCAGCACATGGAACCCTGCGCGCTGACATCCAGAGGGAAGCAGAAGAACCGTGATGGGAACTACTAAGAGGACATCACTCACCCGGAGGTGAACAAGCACAAGACGCTGAGGGTAAGTATGTGCCCTTGGGGGATACGGGATGCCACCCCACCAGACACATACTAAGATACCCCATGTACCAATACTTGCACCGGCTGAACTATACTTTTTATTCATTGGTAACACATACCATTTACTTACAACACTGTGTACGAGACATTGTACTAACCACCCCCTATGCCCCAGTACTGTGCATTCCACACCTGACCAAACACCTGGTCCCTGTATACCAGGACACCTGCCTGTTTGTATTTTTTCTGTGACACATTGCGCAGGCATACCTGACTGACCATCAAGTTCCTGCACATCAGGACACTTGCCAATCTGTACTTTTCTTTTACATTGTGGCATTTAATTTGGTCAAAGAGGCTTGTTGCCTTGGCATTAAATAAAAATCATTTATTCCCATTTTATGTGTAGTTCCATTCAAGTGTGTAGCGCTGACCTTCAACTACAATTATTTAAGCATTCCTAAGTGTCTGATGTTACAATTTAACCAGAGAAGTAATACTCTAATATACAGATAAGACATGTAGAAGCCATTTTGGAATAAGAATCCATTTTGTATGCCATGTATGCATGAAGGGTGGGTGCACAGGACAGGATGGAGTTAATTCATTGTACAGACCCTGTTATAAGTGCACAGAAAAGCATATGTACATATATGGTAAGGTATGCGATTCCAATGTTTAAACAGAGCTATAGTCTCACTGCAGATAATGAATACCATGTGTTAGACGGAATCTATAAAGGTGACTGTGTGTAGAATAAACGAGCAGAGATAAAGCAGACATGGAGATGCGTGTGGTGCATACAGTTGTGTCCCGTGTCTTATTCTCTACACACATGAACATATGTAGCCTTTAGCAAACAAGACTCTGAGGGTGACCAATAAAGAACTAATTCGCTGGCCATAGCTAGTGAGGAGAATTGACAACATGGAGGTCCCACCGAGATGCCCAGCAGTGTTGACCACAGGGCAGATGTGAGATCGTGCTCTGGGGACAGAGTTGCCAGGACAATTTCCTGGGTGAGTAAACAGAAAAGTTGTGCCCTCCTGGTATCTGTCCCCATTGCAGTTGATGGTCTGTCCTGCTGGAATCAATCCTTGGGTAATTATTGGTCACCCTAAAGGTGTTGTTATTTAAACATGTTATAATCTGTTATATGTTCAGTGAATGATAGGTGAATGTTTAAAGTCTTGTTTGTCTGTTTGTTATGTACCAAACCTGTCCTAATTGTGTTTTTAGAGTAACTTTGATTTAGCCACTGATTTAACTTTAGAAGAGAGCCCTACACAGTGATTTGTTTATGAAATAGAAGAGTGCCATGAAATTCCATTAGATTTAGAAAAGTACATCAGAGAAGGATTGGATACATTTACAGAAATGTGTTTTCATGTATTAGTGTCTGAAGGAACAGAAAGGGAGAGAGACCTTGTCAGGCAGTGTGTTCAGAAATAGGAGGAACGTTACATCCAGTCAATAGTGTTAATAACTGAGGCAGGAAAAGTCAGTGTGTGGATGTGCCTATAGATAAACATTTGATGATATTATTATTGTGCACGAGAATAGTAACCTCTAATAAGAGGGGGGACCATTAGGTCTGATTTTAGTCATAAGGGACTTTGACTAAGCTAGATAAGGGAATGTTATAGCAAAGCTTTATGGGAATCACAAAGCAGGATATTTGATGAATGTTTAAAAAGGCTGACACCCCAGATACTGACTGGTTTAAACCTCACAAAATGAGATATGAGAAGCAGAAGCAGAGGTTAATAAATATAACCTAGATGACACACTGAAAGGTCTGATTGAGAAATGTAATAAACGTGAATAAGAATATAGAAATGACCCCCAGATGCCCACTTACTTAATTATCACTGAAGAGGAAAGTTGTGTTTTATATAACAAACTAGTGTTTTGTTTATTTTGTTTTTCTTTTCTTCTCAAAATGTATATTTCCTTTGTATTGCGAAGCCATGCTGTGATAGAGGTGCTTTGCTGATGACAATGGAATGCAGGATGTCACAGAAAATGGCTGCCGTGCTGTAACTGAATGTTTGCTTGTGAATGAAATGGGCCCATATGTATGTGATAAAAGAGAGTCGAGTGAACTTGAGAAAGTAGAGTTGGTTGGAACAATTGTGTTGATCAGATGTGACGTGTGTGAATGATTGTGCGTAGTGAAGGTGTACTAGGAATTGTGGAGAAGTTGTGCAGGAATTGAAAGGGTTAATGTGAGTGAATTGCCATTTTTTCATGGGGACGCCCATAAATAAAAAATGTGCATTGCAAGATTGGAAAAAGGATTGATGTCGAATGCATTAATAACAAAATGCTTTATTTGTTATTTTCTAGGAAAATGGATATTGTTTCTGTAACTTGTGAGATCAAGAGCCATATTGTAATTCTAAAGGAAACAGTAATTATATTTGATTGCTGCAGAAGGGATTAATAATAGTAAAAGTGATGTAAAATTTCCCTAACAAAATGTTTTATCAGTTCATGATTTCTTTAAACTGTTGAATGATGCATGCTTACAAATTAAAATGTTAATGGTTTTAGACGACCAACAAAAACATAATTTTACAAATCTAAGAATATAGGTAGAATAGGGGCTGTTGTTTAGATATGACTGGACTTAATTAATCAAAAGCAGCCATAGGAATGCATATTGCCAATACAGTTGCGCAGGTCAAGTAAGCTTTAAATGAAAAGAAAAAAAAAAAAAATCCAATAATCCACTCCAGATGATCCAAGTTCTGGAGTGTAAGGGAATGTGATAATAAACCCGTTATAGAAGAGAAATTATCCTCAGTTTTATAATATCATGAGAAACTGTTAAAATAGACATAGATTAACGGATTGATGGATTGATAGGTACTTTCACCCTTGGAAATATCAGAATGTTGAAACTAATTTTGTTTACAGGAATGTAACTAGAATTACACTGACACTACTTAAAACATGCCAGGACGTTTTTTTGTATGCTTCTAACTGATTTGGTTAAGATACTCAGATCAATATTAAAGATTAGGATTAAGTAAGATAAACAGATACAATTTTTTTGGTTCAAAGCTCCAACCCAACCTAACCAAAAGAGTATGTCTGGACCCCAAGGGGGGGGGGGGGGGGCGGCGAGGGAAAAAGTCATACAAAAAGTGCCTGTACTAAAGATATTTAAACAATTGAGAGGATTTTTAGGTCTTATTGTATATTGTATTATACTTAAAAGGTGATAGACAGCAGGAATTTAAAAGTACTGTAACTTAGTTCTTGTATTAACTCTGCTACATTACAGCAGTTAGTTAAGATTGAATCCAGATGTCACTTTGTTTCTCATGTATTCAAGAGGAGGGAGAAGTACTGTGGGGGATGATGCTGGCATTTTGTTAAAAGTTGCAGTTACAGGTTCCTCAGAAGTATAACTTGGAAAGACTTGTGCACGACTTCGGGTGATGGATGGATGGTTGAGCACCACCTCTGTCTGCCACGTGCACTATTCTCAGTCTGAGCCCAAATACTTCATGGAAGCACTCATGAGTTTAGAGATGCTATGGTAAAAATAGCCAAGAAGCACTGCATAGCCCCAGACTTCAGTTGGGCTGCATAAGCCTACCCCTAATCGTTGCACAGCCCAGAAGAAGAAAGAAAGGAGTACCTCACAAATGTTATTCCTTCCAGAAACGAAAGATTGATTTTATGTAGTTCGTTAAGTGTTGGATATGTTCTGTGCTCAGACCCGTTGTCAAATTGACTATGTTTTTGAATGATAGCAAACACAATAGAAACACAATAGAAACACAATAGAAACAATATGAATAATAGGAAAAAGGAAAATAAATGACAGAAGTAATTCGTACATGTGAAGTACTTGAGGTAATAGAGAGTGACAAAGGTACACATTTTATTAAAGACATTTTTAGAATGTATCTTGGAGAATCTGAGAATAAATAGGACCCAAAGCAATGATAGAGTGTAAAGACTGAATTATACAGTCAAATTGAACTATGAAAAGTTTGTTAGAATGTTTATTTTTTAATATGATTGTTAGTCAAGAACAGTCCCAGTGTGAAACGTAGGATGAGAGCTTATGGAATACTATTTGGTAAAACTGCTAGAACAAGATGTGATTTCCTACAAGTGTTACAATATGAGCATAGTAACTTGATTCAATATGTGATGCATATATAATAGAAACTTAGCAAAGTCCACCTCCAGGAGTTCTCTTATGTTCTATATCCCAATTCAATTGCAGCACCTAGAAACTGCAACCAGGTGATTGGGTCATGATAAAGAAGAATCTAAGGAGAAGTCCTAGGACCCAGTGACAAGGTCCTTATCAAGTTCTCCTAACTACTCTAATGGCAGTAAAGGCGGCAGAAAAGAAAATTTGGATTCGCCTCACACTGCAAGATCATTACATAAGGGGAGTTGGAGTAATTTGAAGTTATGACTAGATATATATGTTGCTAGGCCTTAAGCCAGACAGAGGCTTGTGAGGATATAGTGTATACTATGATTTGTTCTTGTTATAGTTTTGTTTCTAGTTTTATCAATATCCAGACCTAGTGTAAAGAATGGTCACTATATAGAAGCTTTAGCCAGACTATTTAATACTGTTATAGATGAAATATTTGATGTGTTTGAAATAATTACGAATTAATTGAAATTCCAGGTGAAGGTTTTGGGACAGTTTAGGCTGATCCTTGAGTATCTCACAGCTACACAGGGAAGTATGTGTAAAATAGTGAGACCTGTTTGCTGTAATTATATAGCTGATAATTTATCTGACCCAATATATGTACACTTAGAGAAAATTAAGAAATTGAATGACAAGTTTAGGAAGATACATAATGATCCAGAGTATAATATTGATAGTAATGGATAATTTACACGGTTGAATATGTCAAGTTGGTTCAAGGGAACAGAGGAATAGTTTTCAGGTTTTTTCATGTTAATAGCTAAAGGATTGAAATTACTAGTCATCTACATGATTGTCAGGATAGATATACGACTAATAAGGAAAATACTTACACTTGATTACTGTTCTAGGTTTAAAGCGTCTAAAGAAATGTCAAAGACAACTATGATCCTGCTACATGGACATACCCAGAACTTTTGAGCAATTTGAAGGACAAGAGAACCATTGCTTTGCAGAGATTTATGTGAACAATGTATGGAAATAATTGAAGGCTTTTACAAGAATATGGATGAAAAGAAGATACAGGACTATAGGAACTGAGGGACTCCTCACCTATGTGGTCTTGAATGGGCTCTGCCCCATGCAGCTACCTCATTAGGAGGGATAACTTGTTGTGTGAAGTAGGGACCAGATACATAGGGGGTGGGCCATGGCTAGGTAAGCTAGAAAGATAATAGTATGTAAAATTTGAATCGAAAGGAGGGAATATGTAGAAGCCATTTTGGAATAAGAATCCATTTTGTATGCCATGTATGCATGAAGGGTGGGTGCACAGGACAGGATGGAGTTAATTCATTGTACAGACCCTGTTATAAGTGCACAGAAAAGCATATGTACATATATGGTAAGGTATGCGATTCCAATGTTTAAACAGAGCTATAGTCTCACTGCAGATAATGAATACCATGTGTTAGACGGAATCTATAAAGGTGACTGTGTGTAGAATAAACGAGCAGAGATAAAGCAGACATGGAGATGCGTGTGGTGCATACAGTTGTGTCCCGTGTCTTATTCTCTACACACATGAACTTATGTAGCCTGTAGCAAACAAGACTCTAAGGGTGACCAATAAAGAACTAATTCGCTGGCCATAGCTAGTGAGGAGAATTGACAGACACTAGGAACAGTGGGCCTGATTCACAGCCGGACGCTCTGACAAGAGCACTCGCTCTGAATCAGGGCCCTCCTCCATGAAAATGGAGCGGCCTCCTGGCCTCTCGCATTGCTGTGGGTGACCACCCAAATCATATGCGAGCGGCCAAAAAGATGGTCGCGATGGTCTTGACAATCGTGACCATCAGACTTGCGACAGGGTCTCCCTGCCGCAAGCCATGGAGTGATTTTGGCTCTATCAGAGCTAAAATCACTCCCACTGACATCACTAGTGATGTCAGTGGGGCCGGCTTCAGACAGTAGGCATTCCCATTGGAACACCTCCGTCTGGCAGGCACGCCCCCAGCACGCCCACCAAAGGGGTCGTGCTGCCAATCAACATCGATAGCATGCCCCCTTTGGTGCGAGACACGGAGCGATGGTGAGCCCGTCGCTTGCCGGGTCTCGCGCATGCGCACGACGGAGCTCCCTCCATCATGCGCATGCACAGTGGGGAACATCGACCCGCTTGCGAGCGTAATGCCGTTCACGAGCGGGTCTGAATGACCCCCAGTATGTTGATTTAAAATATTTTATTTTTTTGTGGAACAATAAATATAAGTGATTTATGACACAGGAAATATTTTAAATTGTGGGTTATTAAGCCTTGATTACGTTATTAAAACTAAGTACACAGACAGTAGCCATAGGTTTTACTATATTTTTAAACACATATTCTTTCTTCGTTACACTTACTATATTTTAAACATTTCACCATTGATTACATTGTAAATTACTCTTTTTAAAGTATACCAATAAAGATTTATTATATTTTATTATTACGATCTTTAGTGCACCCACACAGATACTTTCTTTGTCTTGGGTTGGTATATATATATTGATATATATATATATATATATATATATATAACAATCCACCAACTGCCGGCACTCCCTTCGATCAGACAATAGCTCCGGTGCACAGTTCCAGAGTAATCATACACAAAATCCAGCAAAAAGAACGGCACTCAGAGTCTTAATACTTGCAGACATATACCATGTATTGTCAGTCTACACATGTTTCGGGGATACAACCCCTTCGTCAGGACCACATACAACAAATAACATACATTACAAAAACCCCTTAAATTCCCCCCTATCTCCATACCTAAGCTCCACTCACCCGCAACGTCCACGTGTCCAGCCATCGGGTTTCCGCTGCCACACTTCCGGGCCATGCAGGGGTGTGTTGCCATGGTAGTGCATCGCTTGCGTTCCATAGCCCTCACTCTCCTGCGTTCCACCGGATGCTGCCACATGAACTCCCCAGGACCGATAGACAAGTGGCGCCAGGTGACAAGAGCCTATATGTACACAATGAGACAACATGGAAAACATGAAATCAAAACAGTACAATAAGATACATCAAATACAACCACTCTGGTGGGAGTAGTATAAACTTCTCTTAAGACAAAAATCTTACACCCTGAATGTTCCCAAATATCATGGTAACGCAGAATTTGCACAAACAAGAACAATATAATAAATGCAGAACTACATGATGCTATTCCAATTAATTTTATCATTAAGTCCTTTTGGACTAATAGTATCCAATCGAATAATCCATTGTGCTTCTCTCTTAAGGAGTCTCCTAGCTCTATCCCCTCCTCTCAATGAAGGAGGTATATGATCAATCATAAAGTACCTGAGTGTTGACAACAAATGGCCCCTTTCCTTGAAGTGTTTCGCCACAGGTTGATCAATAACTCTGCCATTTAGTGATAACCGAATGGCCGAGCGGTGAGCTGCCATATGTTCACTAAACTTTCTCGTAGTCTGACCAACATAATTCAGACCACATGGGCATACAATTATGTAAACCACATGAGTGCTACTACACGTTAGAACATGCCGGATATCAAAGATTTTGTTATTATGAGGGTGTTTGAATGACTTACATGGTATCATAAAAGAACATGTAGTGCAATTCATACATTTATTACAGCCCGGTGGCTTATAATAAACATTGGGTGGTTTCGGAACACCCCTCCCCGTGATGTCTGTCTTCACCAGTCTATCTCTCAAATTCCTACCTCTCTTAAATGCTGCCAGAGGTCGCACATTTTTAAATGCTGGTAAATCATTGTCAGATGTTACAATCGGCCACAATGCTTTAGTGGCTCTTTTAATGATAGGACTGGCTACTGTGTAATTACTAGTCCATGGGATGAACCGATTCTCAACCCTTTTAGAAGGATTCAAAAGCATTTCTCTAGACATATCTAGTACTCTAGATTTTTGTACCTGCAACTTCCTCAAGTCATATCCACGGTCCATAAATCTCTGGATCAAATCATCCAGCAATCCCAGGAGATTATCTCTGTCACTCGTGATGCGCGCAAAACGCATCATCTGTGACAGAGGTAAGCCCTGTTTCAAGGTCACTGGATGGTGACTAGAAGCCATCAAAAAAGTATTCCTATCTGTTTCCTTTCTGTAGACCTCTATCTCAATCAACTCGTTCTTAATCATGATTTTTACATCAAGAAAATGAATTTCCTTGCAGTCAAATACATACGTAAATTTAATGGGGGATTCTGACTCATCAATCCTACTCATTAAATTTTCAAAGGAATCCACCCCCCCGGTCCATAGAAGAAACACATCGTCTATGTATCGGGTATACCAAAGAATTTGTCGCATGATATTAGGGTTGTCAAAAAATAATCTTTTTTCCTCAGCAAACATAAAAAACATAAAAACATTAGCATACGAGGGTGCCACAGATGACCCCATGGCACAACCTCGTAGCTGTAAATATATTTCACCATCGAATAGGAAATAATTCCTATTCAAGATTAGTTCTAATAGTGTAAGGAACAAATCATGGTCAAACACAGATGTAGATAAATAACATGCAAGGAAATTCGTCAAGGCTAATAGTCCATCTCTATGCGGTATAACCGTATAGAGACTACGGACATCTAGACAACACAAGAGCGTACCCTCCGGTACTTTACCCAAATCAATAAATTTTTTTAGAAGAGAAGTAGTATCTTTTAAGAAAGGTCCTTGTAGAGGAAGCAATGGCTGCAGAATAACATCCAGCAATTGTGATGTAGTTTGATATAGGGAGTCACGAGCCGATATTATCAGTCTCCCTGGTGGTCTAGTACTATTTTTAAGCATCTTAGGCAAGGTGTATAGAACCGGCGTAAGAGGATACTGTACACAAAGGGCATTAAATATCTTTTGGGAAATCTTCTTTTCCTCCTTCGCTACAGATAAAATCCCAAAAAGTTATTTTTGATATTCAAAAGTGGGGTCCTTCTTGAGCTTTTTATTCACTTCCCCCTCAGCAAATTGCGACATAGGCCCTCATTCAGAGCCGGACGCTATTTGCGCTCGCTCGTTCATAAAAAGGGGGTGGCTATTCAAATGAACCGTTCGCTCTTTGTGGTCTGTTGCCGTCTCCATGTCTGAACGAGCGAGCAAAACATACGCTCGTTTATTTGATAAAAATGCCCCCTGGCCGCTCGCATCATACATCATGTCCGCTATATATTAGATTAATCGAGTACATCGAACAGCGTATGAACTGCTCGCTATTCTTGTGGTTGGTTTTTCCTACCACAATTTTGCGAGCAGTTCTGACTATAAAAAAAACCCAGTGACGTGGTCAATGACGCTGCTGTATTAATTATGCACACCCATAAAACGCCCGTTTTGACCTTTAAGCACGCCTGCGTTCGGATCTCCACTCCCCATTTTCAAACACCTTCCCCTGTTACCACCCACATACGCCTCATTCTGTCACTCAAAATAGCAGGCATTCGCTATATTGCGAGCACATGAATTTCAGCCGCACTGACTGGTTCGCGCATGCGTATAACGATCCGTACGCATGCGCAGATGTGCGAACATCGCTCGGAACGAGCGTACTGCCGCTAGCGAGTGGCTCTGAATGAGGGCCATAATTTCCATCCGGTAGTCACCAATATCCTGGATCACTATAGACCCGCCTTTATCGGCGGGCCTAATAATGATGTCCTCATACCCTTCCTACTTTCTCAGGGCCTGAGTTTCATCACGAGAAAGATTAAACTTAAGTTTCACAGGAGCTTTATTAAATTTGATGACCGCATCATCCAAAAGACGCCCGAATGTTTTTAATAATGCATTCGACGATATAGGATCAAAAGAGGATCTAACCGCAGAGGTATGGAAAATGTCAACAGCTGATCTATCTGTTGTAACGTCTCCCGTTGGAAAAATTCTTTAAGTCGCAACTTCCGTGCAAAACGATGTGCATCCAACTTCCAACCAAAACAATCGAATGCATTAGTTGGAACAAAACTTAGGCCCTCATTCAGACCCACTCGCAAGCGGGCGCACGTACGTTAGGCGTACGTACAAAATTATTTAAATTCAATGGCTCGCTCGTATTTTCGTTCGCATCTAAAATTCCTCCCTAAACTCAGGCGACCCCTCCTCTAACTAACGAGCATGCGAAATAGCGAGCGTACATCCCCGAAATGGCTTGAAGGGAACGCACGCACAAGTGAAACCGGAAGTGGCCTTGTCAGATGTCGATTACCTGCTCCTTTATTCTGCCTACCTCCCTCAATCGTATCATGCCAATCAATGTATCAATTAGCTCATTTTATTTTTTTTTCAACACAATGCAAGAAACTTTACTCTTGTCCGTGTTTGTGTTTACCCGCAGAATACGTACGGATGGAACATTCGCTTTTATTGTTCAAAAAACATGTGAACCACAATTACACAATTGTTCTATTGCTGTGGATCCCCGCATATTTTCCGGGGTTCATTTCTTTATTTAAATTTGCAAACGCATGTCACTGCATCAAGCCTATCATAACTCTCCAGAGATTTCTGGCCCTGTTGAACACATGACTCATACACTAACCAATAAAATTGCTCCTGTTAATTTCCAAAATACATTAGCCAATCAGAAATTTGGGCCACACTTTATCAAAAATGTTTTGTATGAAAAACTCCATTGCCATCATGAGAGCCTCTGCATTCACCAGGCGCGAGCTGCTGGTGCTTACGGAGGTGATGGATAGGCGGATCACCAGCCAGCCTCCACCCATCACCAACCGGCAGAAGCGCTCCGCGTATGCGGAGGCACGGTCCCGCCTGCGGTCGATGGGTTCACGCCGCAACATCGGGCAGCTTGAGCGGAGGTGGTCAGACCTGCAACGGCGAACGCCCCGCTTGCTGGCATGCTTTCGCATGCAGATCCTTGAAAGTAAGTGTTATGTATTGTGGTTTTCATGTTTGTGTTTGTGGGGCAAACTGCGTGTGCATGTTTTCCTGTCTGTCCTATTAATTATTTGTCCTCATATCTGCGTGTGCATGTTTTCCTGTCTGTCCTATTAATTATTTGTCCTCATATCTGCGTGTGCATGTTTTCCCTCTATTTCTGTTTTTTTCATTCTACTCCTTTTTGCATGTTTTTTGTTGCTGGTTTTTTTTTTTTAATTTGGGCCCCGGATTTGCCCAGAAACTAACCTCAATTTGTTTTACATATTTTAGGAGGACAGCCAAGACTACGCCGTCACCGTCCGGCCAGACGGCGTTCCCGGCCACTATCCCCAACCCCCAGCCAACACTCCACCCCAAATATTTCCCCTATACCCCACTCCTCCCCAGCCTTCCCAGACCCTCTCCCGGAACTGTCGGGCCTCCTTCCCCTCCGTCCCACTTCCCCCTCTCCTCCACCCACCCCTCTTCCAATTACCCCCTCCCCGGAGTCCATCATTACCCCTCCCCGTTCTTTGGGGAATGAAGGCTCCTCCGAGGAGGAACATGGATGGACTTCCGGAGCTCCCGTTTTGGCTCCCGGTATGTTTTTCTTTCTCATTTTTTTTAACCACAAACTGTTTGTATGTAATCATGTGTCGTGCCTTTATTCGTGCTTGTTTGGTTTACTTTTGTTGATTTAGCAGTTTGCCTTTACCTCTTCCTGCTGATTTCAACATACACATATCACACCTGTGTGAATTTGTACATAGGCCTTGTATTTTTGCCAGCACCCCCTTTTTGTTTTTTTGTTTTTTTTTCGGTTTAGGAGTGATTTCGTTGTGTTTTTGTTTTTTTAATGTGGATTCCCTATTGTTTTATTAATCCACACACTTTTCTCACCCACAGAGGAACAGAGGCGTCGTCAAGAGGTGGAGGATTGTGTTGGCCAGATGCGGCAACATGTAATTGGCCTTCTTGTGGCCCTTGACCGGCTGTCTGGCATCCTTCGCCAGTAGTTTTTTGTTTTTGTTTCGTTTTGTAAATAAATTTGGTAGTTCTAATATACGTTCTGGCTCATTCTTTTTTTCTAAAACACAAATAGTTTTCCCTGACATAAGTAGACTGTTCCTGCACGAATTTCCATTTTTTAAAAGTTAGATTGTACTTTGTATTTGTATGTTAAACAGCCACAAGAAACACATAACAGTAACAATGTCATTTCCCTTTTTGGGTGTAGTGTCAATTAGATATTTCGCCAGTTTACAGGTTCCTAGTTGGTGTGCAAGCTGCTTAGGCCAAACTTCAAAATCCAAAGGTTTGGACAGGCTTCCTTTTGGTGTGGGTTGGGAATCTGCAAACATATTTCAGTTTACATCAACTGGTGTCAGTACTGGATTACCCCTTAGTCAATTGTAAGGTGTGTTAACCTGGTTACACTTGCTGTTAACGTCCAAAAAAAGGAAGACCATTTCACTCTCCAAACATTTATGCACAACTTAAATGAGAAATCAAAGTGGTCAGTCCCAAAACCAAAAAACACTGATAATCTCAAATCCAACACATACAAATAAAATATTTAATTTAAAAAAACAATCAAGAACTGGTTGACGAAGGACCATGCCAACATGATTCCACAAACATGGCGTTGCGATATGGGTTACAGAATATATGGCCAAAATCACCAGATCCAGGTTTGGTAAGGGTAGCAGGAAGTAGTGAGCGTTGGAGTGGCAAAGATTATGTGAACAAACAGAAGATGGTGAAAAAATAAAAATAAATTAGATGTTCGCAAACAAACACAAACACATTAGGTATAAACACTGTAGTTTGGGTCAAACTTACCTAAAAAATCTGGCCACCACATCATCGCGTATGGCCCCCCCACATACTGACCTCCGACCAACCTCGGGGGGGCCATCCTCAGGTAAGGCATCCTCTGGCTGCATTGGGACACCACTCCTTATGGCGATGTTGTGAAATATCCCACACAGGACCACAATTTTCGACACCATATCCGGCAAATACATGAGCTCGCCACCAGAGTGGTGGAGGCATCTGAATCGGCCTTTTAAAAGGCCGATACAGTGCTCCACCACTTGCCTGGTGGCTGTAAGTGCGGAATTATACTCACTTTGTGGGCCTGGTGTGGGAGCCAAATAAGGAGTGAGCAGCCAGGACATGCAAGGGTATCCACTGTCTCCTGTGAAAAATAAGAGACAACATCAGGAACACTGTGTATCAAGCTTAACATTGTTATGTACTAAAGGTCTCCACTTACCCAGAAGCCACGCATCACCAGCTTGTAGGTTGGTTAATTTCTGCCATATCCCTGATTGCCGGATGACGAAGGAGTCATGTGCACTTCCTGGTAACTTAGCATTCAGGGACAGGATCTGGAGGGAGGAATCACATACCACCATTACATTCAGGGAGTGATAGTGTTTCCTGTTTCTAAATATTGCCTCCAGCCGTGCTGGAGGCTGAAGTGGTATGTGAGTACCATCCACAACCCCTATGATGTGTGGGAAGCCAGCTATTTGGTAAAAATTGGCCTTGGCCACACTAAGGGCACCCATATCCAAAGGCATTTTAATAAAATGATGGAGGTGCTTGAAAAGTGCCTCCATCACTGCCCTCAGGATCCGGGAAAAGGAGGATTGGGAGATGCCCGCCACTATTCCAACCGTTGTTTGAAACGATCCTGAGGCACAGAAATGTAACACCGCCATAAATTGCGTCAGTGGTGGTATTGCTGTTGGACTGTCAATTTGCTGCTCAAGATCACTTTCTATTAATGAGAGATTGTCTATGATGATTTTGGGAGGTAGACGGTAGCGTCTTAAAACCTCATCATCGGGCATTCCAAAAAGGGTGACATGTGTTCGAAATATCTGGGGCCTTGCATGCCTACGATGCCTACGCCTGGGATGAGATTGAGGTTGGTCGGCTTCCGGGAGCATGGCCAGAACAATCCTCCCCAGATCAACCTGAAATTCCAAAATGTTAAAGTAAGGCTTTTGACCCACCACAAAACTATATTAAAACAACTTAGCTTGATGATAGCATCCATTGCTGCTTACATGCCGGGGTATTGTCATGATACGTCCAAACTGAAAATAAACAACAAAATTACTTGACACATTTCACTCTGTGCATTTTTGTGGATACATTTTGTGCTAGACCAAAGTTCAAATATGCCAAACACCCATTTAGCAAAACCGCAAAGCGACATTTAACACAGTACATCAAAACGGGTCGAAATGTTGGCTTAAAAATGCGAAAGCTAAACCATCAAAAAGTTAGAATGATTATTAAGCTGTTTAAAATGTGCTAATTAGTTCGCTAATACAAGTCACAAGAGTAACTACTAAAAATGCGCTAATTAGTTCGCTAATACAAGTCCCAAGAGTAACTACTAAAAATGCGCTAATTAGTTCGCTAATACAAGTCCCAAGAGTAACTACTAAAAATGCGCTAATTAGTTCGCTAATACAAGTCCCAAGAGTAACTACTAAAAATGCGCTAATTAGTTCGCTAATACAAGTCTCAAGAGTAACTACTAAAAATGCGCTAATTAGTTCGCTAATACAAGTCCCAAGAGTAACTACTAAAAATGCGCTAATTAGTTCGCTAATACAAGTCACAAGAGTAACTACTAAAAATGCGCTAATTAGTTCGCTAATACAAGATAAAAAATGGACTTACCAAGAGCAAATATCTAAGATGCAAAATCAAAAGGTCTTTGGGGTCGAAAAAAAACTAAATCTAAAATAGAATAAATTAGGTATCCAAAAATTACAAAATATATGAAACACAATGAAACAACAATTGAACAAAAGTTAGACTTCACAAAACTTACCAAATCAACAAACGAGGTCCCAAAAATATAAACCAACAAAGATAACGGAAAAAAAAACGCAAATCTAACCAACAAACGATTCTCCAACCTCCAACTCCTTTCTACACAATCAATACACTCCAGCCAAGATAACCTCCAACAATCCAAAAACGCCACCTCGACTTGAGACACACCAAGCCATAAATAGTGTTTCGTTTCCCGCACAAATTAAGGAGGGATCATAGGAACGCACAATCAATGATGCGGCCGCAAAATAAGGACGCATGTATAAATACGTCACGAAAACACATTCAAATTCTGGTGTATTTCTTGTTTGGACCGCAGACATGGCGACAGACCAGGGAAAAAATGCCCAAGAGTCAGGCGGTAAGTCTTTCATGCATTTTCTATCAACGATTAATTTGAACCATAAGATGAGGCAAGTTGTGATTTTGTGAATTCTGTAAATTTACACAAATAGGTGAGGAGGATGACATGGAAGAGGCTGCTGGGCCCAGTATTCCGGCCAAAGCGGCCAAAAAAAAAAGGCAGCCACATTTCACAAGAAAGGAGATGGAGGTTTTGATCCAGAAGTGTGTGGACATCCTGCCACAGGCAGACAGGAATATGAGTCTAAGCCAGAAGTGGAGAATGTGGGAAGAGGTAGCCGTTGCTGTCAATATGGTGGGTGATTATGTCCGTCTAGCCCGGGATGTCAAACGGCGGTAAGTAAACCCTTGCCCCCCCTAAAAACAAACCCCATTTTAAACCAAAGGATAATGGCTTCCATTTTTCCCCACAGATGGGGCGACTTCAAATATCGCCTAAAGCAAAAACTCGCGGACAGGGCTAGGCATGCAAGGGGGACAGGTGGGGGTCCCACCCCTGTGTCATTGGAGTTGACCGATTTAGAAGAGCTGGCACAGGGGTGTGTGCAGCCTGTGGAGGTGTTTGGCGTGTCCAACATGGATACGGACATGCCAGACTTTGCGGCTCCTCATGTTGGCCCAGGTAAGTATTGTGATGTCACCAACTCTGAAATGCTATTGTGCCAATATGTAGATTCTAATGTGACTCTTTTCTCATTTTTCAAACAGAAACACAGGCGGATGAGTCTGCTCCAGAGGGAAGCCTTGGCCGCAGAATTTCTGCTGGCTCTGCAGGGGAGGAACCAGTACATCCGGCTGAGGACCCTGCAGAAGCCAGTCCAGGGCGTGCCCCCTCGCAGGCAGTGGGCCTCCTCACAGAACTCAATTTCAAATCGGATTTCCATACGGAGATTCTGCAGAGGATGGACGCCAGTCTGCTACGGGTGGCTGAGGCCCTGGAGCAAAATGCTGCGGCCAACGTGACCATTGGTCAGGCCCTGGCGGAAAATACCAGGGCCAACATCCGCATTGCCGATGCCCTGGAGCAGCTCGTTCGCCAGCACATGGTGGAGCCGACCTCCCTTCCTGCCGGAACATCAGGATCCTCCACCTCTGGCACAACATCAGCCAATCCTCCAAATGTGCCTAGCCCTGTGCCTAGTCCAGAGGCCACAACATCTGCCTCTGGACAGGCCAGCCCGATGGCATCCCGGACCCGGTCTGGCGCCCACCCTTCCCCATCCAAACGGGCGAAAAAACGGTGACAGCAATGGCGACTTTTCCCACACTCCTTCTGTGCTTGGCTCATATTCCTTTCTGGTCAAAACTTCCCTCTCCTTTCTTGTGAAATGTTTTTAAGTTATTTTTGTACGTTTATGTTATCAGTTATTGTTTTTTTTTTTTTGATAAAAAGTATCTTTGGCAGAAAAACTAAAAAAAAATATTATGCCAATTGGTTTGTGTTTAAACAATAAATTTATGACAAAAATCTGACATTGTATTGTGACATTATTGGACAAATGGGTTACATTTAATCCTGGCCCTAAAGGCAAAAAAGGACACCAAAAACCATTTCAATTGTCTAAAAAAAAGGCCTCTTGAAGGAACGTTTAAAAAAACACATAACGATGCAAATTGCACATTAAAAAAAAAAAGGGGGAGCTAATTAAAACATGATGACATTATTGTCACAATAGGCCATAAACAACAAATTGAGGCCAAAAAAACCCCCCAAAAATGTACGCCAATTGATTGTGTAATCCTGACATTAGCAGGTATGATTTCCACCTGCGTACGGTTTTGTGCTATCCCAATAAACTGCTTTCCAAACACATACCAAGCCGGTTTTCAATACAACACTAATTGCTTTTGTGACCACCCGCGATTAATCGCTGCAACATCGTGGAGTCCCGGGACGGAGGAGAAGGCCATCGCCAATGTGGTCGAGTAATCCAGACCCTAAACTGTGCGAGCATTTTGAAGGGAAAGAGGATGTTCCAGTGACGTATGTGACGGTCCGAACACATTTTACGCTCGCATCTGCTAATGTATGTACGTCCCCAAAACGCCTCGCCACGCCTGCGTTTTTCCATCTCCACCCCCGTCAACACCCAAAAACGCCCTGTTCTGTCAATCACATTTGACATGTCACTTCCTGTATGCTATTTTAGGAACGACAGATAAAAAGCTCGCAATCTGCCGTACGCACATGCGCAGTGTAACACCGACGCATGCGTGGTTAGTCAACATCGGAACGCAACGAGCGTACTGCTGTTTGCGAGTGGCTCTGAATGAGGGCCTTAGTCCCTTACTCAAAACCTGAATTTCCATTTGGGTTAAAGATCTCTGTGAAAGGTTGAAAATTAAACTCTTCTCCTTGTCGTCACCTTCCTTCCTCCTTTGGCACCCCCTTTGGTTTTGCTATCCCCTGCGGGTGGGGGTTTGGCGTAAACATTTACGCTCTCTAATCCACCTTGATCCAAAGGGACCGTTTGGGTAGATGTTTGATCCTCCGATTCTGAGATGACAAAATCACTATCCGTATTGCTATTGGACGTGTTACCGTCGCGGGAGGGACCACTGGCTTTTTTCTGCCACGGTCTACGCCTAGCTGTATTCATCCGTTGGAATTGTGGGTTCTCACCTCCTGATAGCCACCTATACACATGATTGTCCTCATAGTCCGAGTCCACTTTGTATTTCTTATTCTTCTTAAATTTAATTAAATTATTCTTGTACGCAGTGCACTGTGCTTCTATTTTATTCAGCGAATTATGACTGGTATCCTCATCCAGGGTTTTGTTGTAATCTCTTTCAAAAGCGGCAATTTTATTCCTAGTCACAGATAACTCCCTGTTAGATTCTTCGATGACTGCCACCATCAAGTCAAAAGCACATTTATTTAAAATGCCGATCCATTTGCGGACAAACTCAGGATTATGCCGCCCAATTGTCGGTACAAGTTTATACTACTCCCACCAGAGTGGTTGTATTTGATGTATCTTATTGTACTGTTTTGATTTCATGTTTTCTTTGTTGTCTCATTGTGTATATATAGGCTCTTGTCACCTGGCACCACTTGTCTATCGGTCCTGGGGAGTTCACGCGGCAGCATCCGGTGGAACGCAGGAGAGTGAGGGCTATGGAACGCAAACGATGCGCTACCATGGCAACACACCCCTGCATGGCCCGGAAGTGTGGCAGCGGAAACCCGATGGCTGGACACGTGGACGTTGCGGGTGAGTGGAGCTCAGGTATGGAGATAGGGGGGTATTTAAGGGGTTTTTGTAATGTATGTTATTTGTTGTATGTGGTCCTCACGAAGGGGTTGTATCCCCGAAACACGTGTAGACTGACAATACACGGTATATGTCTGCAAGTATTAAGACTCTGAGTGCCGTTCTTTTTGCTGGATTTTGTATATATATATATATATATATATATATAATATGTATATATATATATATTAGGGGTGAGCGGGGTTCGGATTTCTGAAATCCGAACCCCCCCGATCCGAGGCCGATCCGAGTCAGGCTCGACTTTTCCCGCCTGACTCGGATCTGAAATCGAGGCAAAACGTCATCATCCCGCGTTCCGGGACTCACGGGTTTTGGATCCTATGTAAGGTACCCGCGTCGGCGCCTTTTTCTCACTCGGCTGTGGACAGTGAAGAGGGTGGGTGGGAGTTAGGGCTGGCTGGGCTGTGTAGTGTAGTGCAGTGCAGTGTAGTGCTGCGCTGTGCTGCGCTGTGCTGCTGTTGTCCATAGGGGCTGTGTCCACTCCTTCAAAGTCCATAGGGGCTGGCTGGACTGTGTTGTGCAGTCAGTTGTCCATAGGGGCTGTGACCACTCCAAAGTCCTGTGCAGTGTCCCAGTCCTAAAGGGGTGCTGTAGTGTTGTCCAGGGGTTGCTCTGTCCTTCAGGGGTGCTCCCCCAAGTGCAAAAAAATAAATATTTTTTCTGTGTTTGTGAATTGTGTGCACTGTGGCAGCACATGCATCAACAAAGGAGCAGCGCCAAGCGTGCTCCTATGTCCCATTAGTAAAGGGCCGGCTGGCTTGTCCGTTAAAGGGTGCTGTAACCCCCATAGTACACTCCAAACAAAATAAAAAAATATATTCTGTGTTTGTGAATTGTGTGCGCAGTAGCCGCACGTGCATCAACAAAGTAGTGCCAAGCGTGCACCTTTCTCATAAGTAAAGGGCCGGCTGGATTGACCATTAAAGGGTGCTGTAACCCCCAAAGTGCATGCCAAACAAAATAAAAAAATATTTTCTGTGTTTATGAATTGTGTGCACAGTAGCCGCACGTGCATCAACAAAGGAGCAGCGCCAAGCGTGCGCCTGTGTCATTAGTAAAGAGCCAGCTGGATTGACCGTTAAAGGGTGCTGTAACCCCCAAAGTACACTCCAAACAAAATAAAAAATATTTTCTGTGTTTGTGAATTGTGTGCACTGTGGCTGCACGTGCATCAACAAAGGAGCAGCGCCAAGCGTGCGCCTGTGTCCCATAAGTAAAGAGCCGGCTGGCTCATTTCTTAAAGGGTGATGTAACCCACAAAGTGCACTACTCTCCAGCAAAAATAAAAAAATATTTTCTGTGTTTGTGTGCACCTTAGCCGCATTTATATATCAATATAACATAAATGGAGGACCAAACTTTCTCCGATAAAAATAAAATAGGGAAAGATCAAGAACCACTTCCTCCTAGTGCTGTTGCTGCTGCTGGGAGTTGTTCATCATCCCAGAGAGGAAGTAGGAACACCACTACTTTTACTAAACAATTGACCCTCCAACAGTCCCTAGGGAGGAGGATGAAGTACGACAGCAGTCATCCTGAAGCAAAACATAACTGAGGCCTTGACTGCTATGTTGGTGTTAGATGTGCGTCCGGTATCCACCATTAGTGCAGTGGGATTTAGACAATTGATGGAGGTAGTGTGTCCCTGGTTCCAAATCCCGTCTAGATTCCACCTGCATTCTCAAAGCAGCAGCGACAAGCGTGCGTCTATCTGTTAAAGGGTGGTGTAACTCTCAAAGTGTGCTCCACAAACAATAAAAAATTAATTCTTTTTATTTTCTCTTTGTGAAATGTGTGGGCTGTAGCCGCACCTGCATCCTCAAAGCAGCAGTGACAAGCGTGCGTCTGTCTGTTAAAGGGTGGTGTAACCCCCAAAGAGCGCTCCAACAAAATAATATAATCTTCTTTTTTTCTGTGTTTGTGTGTGAAATGTATGCGCAGAAGCCGCATCTGCATCCTCAAAGCAGCAGCGACAAGCGTGCATCTGTCTGTTAAACGATTACATCAGTGACAGTATCCAAGTAGGCATGTCAGACAGTCAGTAACCTGTACTGGCAGGAAAAAGAGGCAATTTGGAGGCCCTGTACAAACTGTCTATATTTTACCTGAGTTGCCCCCCCTCTAGTGTGTACTCCGAAAGAATGTTTAGTGCAGCCGGGAACCTTGTCAGCAAAAGGTGTAGGAGGTTGCTTCCAGAAAATGTGGAGAAGATGATGTTCATAAAAATGGATTATCAACTCTTCCAGGGAGACCAGCCTCCAGAACGTACAGAGGGATCTGTGGTGGTGGATTCCAGCGGGGTCAAGTTAATAGTCTGTGAGGATGAGGATGTACACAACACTGAAGAGGGTGAGGAATCTGTGGATGAGGACGATGAGGACGACATATTGCCTCCATAGAGCCAGTTTGTGCAGGGACAGATTAATTTCCAGCTTGTTTTGTGGGGGCCTAAATGAACCAATCATTTCAGCCACAGTCGTGTGGCAGACCCTGGCACTGAAATGATTGGTTTGTTAAAGTGTGCATGTCCTGTTTATACAACATAAGGGTGGGTGGGAGGAAGGCCCAAGGACAATTCCATCTTGTACCTCTATTTTTTCTTTGCATTATGTACTGTTTGGGGCCTAGTTTTTCAAACTGCCATCCTATCTGCCACTGCAGTGCCACTCCTAGATGGGCCACGTGTTTGTGCCACCCACTCTTGTCGCTTAGCATAGCCTTTTGGACATAAAAACATTATTGTGAGGTGTGAGGTGTTCAGAATAGACTGGAAATGAGCGGACATTAAGGTTATTGAGGTTAATTATAGCATAGGAGCAGAAAAACCAACACATTCTGTGATTTTAGCTGTTTTTATTCTTTTTTAAAAAAAAAATACAGATCCAAAACACAAAACCCAGAACCCAAAACACGGAAGGGTGGTTTTGGCAAAACCAATCCAGATCCAAAACATGAAGAAAGATCCAGATCCAAAAGCAAAACACAAAACACGAAAAGTGGCCAGTGCACACCCCTAATATATATATATATATATATATATATATATATAATATGTGTGTGTGTAGATATGTGTATGTGTATATATATATATATATATATATACATATATATATATATATATATATATATATGAAACATGTGTAAAAAAAAGAAAATGAAATCCAAACATATAGTAGCCGTAGCTGCAACAAAAAATTAAATGACATATTCCAAGGACTGACTACAACTCTTCTAGTAAATCATCTTTGCCACTCTTATGAATGTCTACAGGTGGCTGGCAACACCCCATAACACTATTTTATGAACCCCCATTATCACATTCCCTTGTTTGACCCACTTTGCTCTAGACAGTCACTGAATAACTCATCCTGTCCTCATAGATTGCAGTCAGATGACTTAAAACTAAGGATTAATGCTTTATAACCTTACAGCAGTTACATAATAATAACTAAGTACAGTCTCTGATAACCATTCCTGTGATTCTTACATGATTGTACTCACTGTACCCTCCCTTGGTTTGTCCCACCTCTCCAGTGGTTCCCCTTCTCTCATCAGCCTCTATTTCACCATACTCCTTTCCCCATTTCCTCCCACTCTTTATTCCTCTCTCTGTTTCCACCCCACCCTCCTCATTTGCTGCTACTATAACATCTTCTCCTCACTCTGGGCACACCTCCATTCCCCTATAAGCTCTGCATCTGCCTAATGTTTTATCCCCACTCTCTCCCCGTTACACTCCTGATCCATCTAAGTACACTGTCAAACCTGCCAACCTCATACTCATTCCCCCTTCCTTTTCTCCTGTGCCCTCTGGAATGGTAGATCAATTTGTATGAAATTCACCTTTATCCATGAGTACCACTCCAGTCCTTTTGAGGTCACTCTATCTGCCTCTTCCACTCAAATGAACTTTATGTCATGGTCATCTACAACAGCCCTGGTCCCTCCTCCCACTTATTTGATCTCACCCAATAAACCTCCTTTCCCTCCCATTCTAGAATTACTCACTTGACCTAGTCTTTTCCTCCTAATTTCAACCTCCATTACTCAGACTGAATGTTCTTTTCTTTGGCATTTCCCTTCCACCTTCACCCCACCCCTCACAAGGCTAAAAGGTTATGCTCACCAAGTGCGAAACTTTGTTGCTCTCTACCTACTTTCTTCTTCTCTTAAGTGGAGACCCTCCTTTCTCCCATCTCCACTCTCTCCTGCCCTAAGCATGTTATCTCCATTTTGAACTCTACCCACATATCACAAATGGTTCGGGGCTACATACCCCTTTGTCAAGGTAAGTGGAGACTTACCTTGACAAAGGGGCATGTAGCCCTGAGACATTGGTGATATGTGTTGGGTACACATTAAATTGCTTTATCTCAGTCTCCAAGTGCCGCTGATTTTATCCATCTACATTTACACTACAGCAGGAACTGGAGTGCATTGTAGATTGTACAGCAGAGTGCCAGTCCAATGGATTTATATATATATATATATATATATATATATATAATCTTCTGGAGTCCACGGTTAAACAAAAATATTGGTGGTGGGATTATATGCTAAGGGGCACCATCCAAAATCTTGCCTAGGGCACCAAAATGGCTAGGGCCGGCCCTGTGCATACCCAACACATAGGGGGGAAGAGGAATTAATTTGTAAAGGCTGCTCATTTTCCACAACAAATCACATTTTCATTAGAGATGTGTGCCGACCCCCTTTGTTTTGGTTTTGTATCTGGTTTTGGATCTTTTTCCTAGGTGCTTTGTTTTGCAGTGTTGGTTTTGGATCATCTGGATCTGGATTTTTTCTTAAAATATCATAAAAACAACTAAAATCACATAAAATGGGCCTGTTTTTGTTCCTACCATGTTATTACCCTGAATACATTTATTTCGAGTAATTTCCAATCAATTTTGACCACCTCACAATAATATTTTTTTCATCTAGTTAAGGCCAAAAGGTTGCATCCAGCTAGCTGGCTGACTAAGCTAAGTGACACAGTGGGCGGCACTAACATGTGGCAGTTCAGCTTCCAAATTCCAACATGGATACAGTGTGTTATACAGTGTTAATACAACAATAGTGCACTTATTGTGACATCATTGTCAGCAGTGCAGGGTCCTGGTGTGTTCCCGGTGGAACGGAATAAGGTTCCTGGATACAGAAAGTTAATTAAGCCACACAAACCAGTATCTTGAAAAAAGATATAATTTATTACAACAAATGACAAGATATAAAAGAATAATAGTTACATTTCTTCAGAATATAAATGGTTACACGATCCAGCAGCCTCGTCTCTCAGAATGGAGAGCTGGAATAAACAATATCCTGGCCACCAGCTGCAGTCTCTGGTCCAGGCTTAGGGCAGGCAACTGGAATCTCCTTTGTTCTTTGTTTATATAGTATCCAACTTGCATACCCATCTAACTCTCACTAATATGGGCATAAACATATTTCAAACTACTTTATTGGTTAACTACTGATAAGAACTTTCTAAAACTTAATGCAAGCATACATCGCAGTAGACAATGCCTTGTGGATTTATGGCCTGTCTGCTTTCCACATTCCTGTACCATTTCATGCCTGATACACCACTTCATGTCTGATACACATATAAGAACCATGAATAGAAATGGCTGTCAGTAGCCATTTTGCTATCCCAATACAGTCCACCCTTGGGCTTATGGTTTGGAACACATGTATATCATGTTCTCATAGGAATCTTTCCTCCTAATCGGAATCAATTTTACAGAATCCAGCGTGTTCCAACATTTCCCTGCACAAAGAAATAATACCTTGACCCCAAGATACATACATATTATGATCATAGGGCCTCATTCAGACCCACTCGCAAGCGGCTGTCCGCTCGCAAGTGGGTCTATGGTGTGCACTGCGCATGCGCACGACGGAGGGAGCTCCGTCGTGTGCATGCGCCAGATGCGAGGAGCGAAGGACTTTCCTTCGCTCGTTGTGTCTGATCAAAGGGGGCGTACTGTCGATGTTGATTGACAGCATGCCCCCTTTGGTGGGCGTGCCGGCCAGACAGAGGCATTCTCAAGACCATCGCGACCATCATCCTGCACGCTCGTATGTGCTGTGGGTGGTGACCCACAGCTATACGAGCGTCCAGGAGGATGCTCCATTTTTATGGGGGACAGCCCTCATTCAGAGCGAGCGCTCTGCTCAGAGCATCCAGCTCTGAATGAGGGCCATAATTCCATAAATAAGCATATGCAGTAAACCAGTGAACCACCCCCCTATTCCTGAACAGGGTTGAACCACCGTAACCAACTGTCCTCATGATGCTGTTTTAAAGGCTGCACTGCTCTCTTGATTAGCAAATGATGCAGAATCTGTTTGGTATTAACTTGATTCACATCTGTAAAGAATGTAGGGGGTATCAAACGTCCCAATGTACATTTACCAAATCCCCCATAGGGCAACCATTTGTATGCCTTTCTCCCACAAAGGGAATACACATCATCTGGAAAAATATATGGAATGTTAGCCACCACAGTGTATACATTGGCCTAAATATCTCTGCTCTTATCAGGATCAGGTGTTAATTGCATCATGTTTGGGGTATCACTACAATTACGTATCATTTTTAACAGAGCCCGCATTTCTCTAGCAATATTAATCAATTGAGCTCCTACATCCCGTATTTAAAATATCTTCCTACCCACCATGCACTCAAACATAAACAATCCCATTTTATTATCTAATAAAACAGTATATAATACATATGATTATATCAAACATATCAGTATTAATATCAGTAAAATAAAACTCAGTTCAGTTCAGTTTAATGAAATCTCGAAAAAGTCTTGAGAATATTGGTGAGTGTGGATCCAACCAATATAAGGCACAAGTTCAGTTTTGCACAATGCACATAGATGTATGTAATGGTTGTGCTGTCAGATCTTATAACTCTGTTGTCCTCCTGGACTCTCTCTCCTGTATAAAATATCACTCTCAGTCCATCGTCATCTCAGGCACGCCTCCAGCGGCGTTCTCTCATCTCCTGCTCCAATCATCAACCTGTTGGCTTAAACAAATAAACAATGTGAGAGAAACTATAACAACAAAACAAAATAAGCATTTACTTATCCTGCTGCAAATGTCTCTTACACCTGTCTCTATTTCTCTTCCTACTAAACATTTCTTCACAACAATCTTATCATAAGTGTTTGTGTCTGTGCACCAGATATCGTACTTTAAAAGTTCAAACTTTTACCACCCTCCGGTTATCAAAATATATATACTGTATACAGCCTGCTCTAAAAACCCAACATTGTATATATATATAAAAACATTCCTATTTCCTAAACAAAACATCCATTCATTCAATCATACTGATGTCAGTTTTGTGAATGGTATGAAGGCATTTGGTATGGAATGCCGGCTGCAGCATGACCGGCAGTTTGAGTCCCGGCTTCGGCAGCCTGACAAAACAGCAGAGCCCGGCAGCGGAAGACAGACAATGCTGGAAATACTGATCGTCTAAAGGTAAGTATAAACTATTCTATTCTAACCCCCTAACCCTAACCCTCCTAAGGGGTGCCTAACCCTAACCTCCCCCCAAGTGCCTAACCCTAACCCCCCTTCCCCGCTGCCTAAACCTAAATCCCAGAGAGGGGTGCCTAACCCTAAGACCCAGGGGTGGGTGCCTAACCCTAACCCTCCCTCCCCCTAGCCTAACCCTTACCCTCCCAGGGGGGTGCCTAACCCTAAATCCCCCCTGGGTGGCCTAAACCTAACCCTCCCCACCACTGCTGTCAGCTTGCGGCGCCCAGCATCCCTTCGATTGGGACGCCGGGCGCTGGTGTGCCGGCATCAGGAAAATGACAGGCGTCTGGATTATAGATGCCTGTCATTTAACCCTAGCTGGGATTAAGGATTCTAGATGCCGGTGGTTGGAATTGCGACCGCCGGCATCTTAAATGTATCCGGTATGAAGCATGGAAAACCCAATATACTCCAAGTTGTTTCTGTAAAATGGGTGTCTTTGTCTGCTTGTATCTTCTCGGACATCCCATAATATCAACAAATCAGTCTGTGTCACATGTTCAGGATAGTCTCCTATCTTGCATCACTCTGCTTGAGACAACTTCACTCCTGAATAACAGTGTTTTGCAGCTGTTCAGTATTGCCAAACTTGTGCAGTTATTTCACAGTATATTAGGCCTTTTTCAGTAGCAAGCAAGGTAGGCCACATTTCCAGCTGTTAGCAAATGTAACAGGTTTTTGCAATGTCTCTGACCATGGTTTGGATATAAGGAATGCCTTTGATTTGAGCTTGCTTGAATGCATTGTCATCTCTGTCATGGCTTAACAGTTCTCCTATCATCATCAGTGCTGTCTTTGCAGTGAATTGCACACCAAGTTCTGTGCTCAGTTCACTTGTGCGCACACCATTGAAGCTGTAGGGGTGTGTATCAGCATGTCCCACATCGTTCTTACAGCTTTGGGCAGCAGCGCATATAGACTTTGTGTCAAATGTCCATTTCTCAGTGTGAAGACTTACAGTCTTGTCAGTGACTTGGAAAACAGTCATAGATGCAACAAGTTTGCTAGCCCCTTCTTCTGGAGGTCGGCTGTCAGCTTGTAAAGAAAGCTGCTTTGCTTCAGCAAAAATCCACAACAATCCTGTGTGGGTGCAGGCAGTACCATAGTCCATGAACCAATAATACTCTCTGTCTTGGAAATCTTCCCACCACCGTGGAGCTGTGATCATAAAGAAATCCAGTATGGACAGTTCAAACATTGGTTTAAATTTCACTCGGCCAGCAAGTAGCACTTTGATATCCTTAATCAGCATGAGAGTTTCTGATGTTGTCGTTAGCAACTGTGTGTCTTTCAGCTGCTTCAAAACCTTTGGCTGGTAAGGCTTTGTAAGCAAATACACTGGTATATGAATTTCATTACCAAACACAAAATCTGCAACTTTGTCACAAAACAAATCCACAATCAGTGTGTCTGTACTGCATGTATGCCCCTTGTAGTTGGTCAGTGTGTATCCACCAACCCCTCCTTCACAATGAGCAAGTAAACCATGAACATCCATGGCAATGGATGTTTCATCAGAAAACACAACTTGTTTACATTTTGCACATTCAAACTCAACAATGACACGTTGATCATGCCATGTAAAAGTAATGTTCTCATGGGGGTAGTCTTCAGTCTCAGGGGCATGGTCTTTATCAGCAATCCTGCCCATGTCCCACCCTTTGGCTTTGGGCAATGCCCATGTCTCATTGGGCAAGGCAAAAGGCATCATCACCACCGTTTCACTTAGCAACAAACACATCCTGTTTTGCTTTCATATCACAATGTATGGCAAGAGGGACAGTCCTGAGCATGTCAGACATATCATCATTCAACTCATGAGTACCAGAAATCAATGGCATGTTATCAGAAACCTCATTTACATTCAATTTTGACTCTGATTTCTGGACATATTTGCTGAAATAATAGGTTTCAACAATTTGGTCACATGTTGTGAAATCAGACATTTGCATTATACAATGACCCCTCTGATCACTCACATTTTCTGTTTCAAGTTCTTTCTGAAACACTTCTCTTTGAATTTCAAGCTCACTAATTTCTACACTTTCTGTGTGTAATAAATCAGCACATATTTCTGCGCTAGCTGACATCTCAACTCTTACTTGTGAGGATTCACTCCCCCTCCCTTGGGAATTCATGGGACAATGTGAATTCAGGCTTACTCTCTCTGTCTGTGAGATAGACTTTATCAATGCATTCCTCTGAACAGATTTTACACTTCTTTCAACATATATTGGTCTATGCAAAATTTCACTATTTTTACTCTTATCAATAACAGGCAGTGAAAAAAAAACATTATGCTTTTTCTGGAAATCAGCCAGCTGAAATCCCAATTCATCTTTCAACATATTTACTTATTTCTTAAAAATCTTAACATGCATTGTTCTTGTTTGTTTTAACAACACAAACACAAAGACAGTTAACAGACAACATACAGTATACACTCTGTGACTGATCAGGTCACACCTCCCTCATTCACTTATGAGACAGAGGATTTTTTACATGGGTTTGCACAACCCTGCATTTGCACAACACTACGTTTGCACAGCAATGCTAAAACAATCGACTACACATTCCAAGCAGGTTTATGACTATTAACTCTCTGTATCCCACTTCTGACACCACTTTAATATTCCCGGTGGAACGGAATAAGGTTTTTGGATACAGAAGGTTAATTAAGCCACACAAACCAGTATCTTGAAAAAATATATAATTTATTACAGCAAATGACAAGATATAAAATAATAATAATTACTTAGCTTCAGAATATAAATAGTTACATGATCCAGTAGCCTTGTCTCTCAGAATGGAGAGCTGGAATGAACAATATCCTGGCCACCAGCTGCAGTCTCTGGTCCAGGCTTAGGCCAGGCCCAGGAATCTCCTTTGTTCTTTGTTTATATAGTATCCTACTTGCATACCCATCTAACTCTTACTAATATGGGCATAAACATACTTCAAACTACTTTATTGGTTAACTACTGATAAGATCTTTCTAAAACTTAACGCAAGCATACATCACAGTAGACAATGCCTTGTGGATTTATGGCCCGTCTGCTTTCCACATTCCTGTACCCCTTCATGTCTGATACACACACAATAACCATGAATCGAAATGGCTGTCAGTAGCCATTTTGCTATCCCAATACATGGTGGTGTCCTCAATGCAAGAATGGAAGGAGTTGCCAGCTGTGGTGCTGGCAGTGTCTTCGGGGTACAGGTGGTGTCAGCAGAGTGGGGGTGCCAGCAGTATCTTCAGTGCAGGTTTGTTGCCTGTGTCGGCAGTGCAGGGGTTGCTGATGGTGTCCTCAGTACATGGATTGGCAGTGCTGCGGTGCTGGCAGTGTCCTCAGTGAATTGTACAGGCGATGTCGGCAGTGCCACTGGTGTCTTCAGTGCAGGTTTGCTGGCTGTGCTTGAAGTGCGGGGGTTGCTAACGGTGTCCTTATCATATTATCTTCATCATCAATGTCCCAGTCATTTTAAAATACTACACTATGGGCCTCATTTATTAACGAGTTTTATCACCAAAACAAGTGATACATTTCACTGTGAATGTTAAATGGTGCTCCAGCCAATCAGCTCCCATCTGTCATCTGTTAGAAAAGTGACAGTTGGGAGCTGATTGGCTGGAGCAACATTTATCATACACAGTGACATTTGTCACTCGGTTAGATGATAAAACTCATTAATAAATGGGTGCCTTTGATTGTTTCCTTTTGTTCTCATCATTTTGAGGTAAATATAAGTACACAAAGGGCCTGGATGGAATTGCACAGCCGCACATAAGCGCACACAAGCGACTGTGCAATTCTGTCCAATTAAAATGCGAATGCAGAAGGAGGTGTCACACACCTCCTTGCTGCATTTGTGTGATCTCAGCTCTGCGACCGAGGCTGCAACCTGGTGTCACCATCAGAACAGTAGCAATCGATGGTTGCCGATATTCCTTAGGCCAGGCTGCGGGATCTAAAGCTTCCCACAGCCTGGCCAGGTTCTGGCAGCTTGCAAGGCTAGAAAATCTGTGTGCACCCATACAGACTCTATACTCATCCCTCCCGGAAATGTTTCCGGGTATGCTGCCAGGGAACATCCCTGCTACACCTCTAAAACACTGCAACCTGTTAGTCAGGCTGTGGCCAGGAGGCACTGCAAGCGGACTCGCAGTCAGAGGGCTGCATATGCTCAGTTCACCTCCTGCGCATGCGCAGTACTCACACGTTAGGAGATGTGCGCTAACTATCAAATTAGCATACATCTCTGAATCAGGCCCAAAGAGCTCAATTCCAAGGGAGTGATATACAGTATGTGGGACTATACATACTGTAAGCCTCCATAAAATAAACATAAATTAAGTATGATTCCAGAAGTTTATAGTTTCCTTTAAAAAATAGAAACATTGGTTAACATCAGTTAACATCGATGATTCAGAACCAATGTTTAGGTCTAAACAATGTTTTGTAATTAATGCTAAAAACATTGGTACATGTTACAGTGTGTATATTAAAATCAATTATAATAATTCCTTATACAATTAGAATCAAATATATAAATGAAATGTGATAATTATCCCAGAGCTTAGAAGTTTACACAGAACTGGTTATTCCAGCATATCAATAGAGGTAACAGAAACCAGCTCACAATACAATCTAATTAGCATTTGTTTACCCTAGCTAAGAGCCACAGTTTCCTGCCTAAGGCTCTAGATAATACAATAAGGTTTGGGATGCCTTTGTTTTTTGTACGACACCTTGCAGGTGGGACACTGGGAAAATCAAAACACACAGCTGACTCACTGTTGGGACAGGATTGAAACACCCCCTTTTTGAACACACCTATCAGGTAATAGGATTCCTAAAGAGACACAGGAAGGGTCTCTCACAGATGCAGGCACACACACTTGGAGAAACACACATTCTGGCAAGGACACACCAGGGAGACACAGGCAGAGCAGACTCCCCCACCCAGAAGGCCAGAATGTAACTTCATTTCCCAGGGGAGGCCTGGCGATATCTACTCATAAGTAAACTGTACATTAGATAGCCTATTTGGGTATTTGTAACAAGTTTGTATTAAACTGTTTTTAGCTTATATAGATAGTTTGAATATTGTGGTTCATAGTGGAATCTTTGTTAATGGCCAGGTTATCAAGCTGTAATGCTTTGAATATGCCTTGAATGGTTAGTGGATTTGTAGCAAGTTTGTCTCAATCCGTAGTAGACAATATGTAAAAGTTTGTAGTTTGGTAAGGGAATTCATAAGTCTGTGTTAGCATACAGTGGATGCTATGGTATAGTCTTTGTCTATTCACATGTGTTTAATGGAGACTGTAGTTTGTTCATACGATCCACCATGTGCTTTAACAATAGCACTGTCTGAGAGAGATAGGTTTAGTGTCTGTTGTATTCTTGTGGTCTGACTGTATCATTGTGTAGTTAAGATTAAGATGGAAATTGGGTAAAATATTGCAATCTGTAGATATATAATTGTTTGATATCAGTTGGTGATGAAGGAACCCGTAATTCGGTAGTGGTCAATTAAGCTACTGGTTGTGGTTCCATGGGAGTTGCGGATTGCTAGCCATATTGTGATAGTATTGTGAAGTTATGTATTATCATAGTTTGGGGATTTAAAGATGGCTACTTCCATGTGGTGTGAACAAAGGAATTCCATGTGCTCCACGTTTCCCCATTGAATCATGTGATTGATTCAATGGAAGTTGTGAATTACTAGTCTTGTGATCATAGTTATAATTCTACCCAGTTTTGGTGCAAGTTTTCTTACTTTCAAAATGGAGTGTATTATGGGAATTTTCAATGTGAGTTTTCATAATGGAGTTTGCCTAGGGATCATGAGGCTTGCAAACAAAGGAAAAACATGTGCTTTGGCCCTTCCCCCTCCCCACAGTCTAGTGGGTACTGGATGAGGTCTGTTGTAGGATGGTATTGTTGTATATTGGAATCAGCTTGTGTTGTACATGTTGGAATATTAAATGATGCAGTGTTTGCCTGATGTGTTGGCATATGATATTCAGCTTGCATATTTAATTAACCATGGCATTATGGGAGATTTCAATTAGGGTTTTTCTGACATTCAAAATGGAGTTTGTGTTCAGAGACCATGCGGTTTGAACAATAGGATAAGGGCTTCAACAACCCCCACACATCTCACACAGCAGCCATTTTCTCTCTCTCTCTCATCTTTGTATCGTCTATATTGTATTTTAACAAGCATTGATTTTATGAAGATTGATTTGATGAATATAAAACCATATTACTTATAACACTTTGTGTGCATCGTTGTCTTTATGAAAGGAAATTATCAAAATGATAGTTATATGAAAAATAGAATAATTTGCTTTAGATATATTGGGATTAAACAAGCTGGCAATGGCCTGTGTGTACAAAATGAAAGGAGGAGAAAACACCCTTCATCAGTACAGTACTTTCAATGTTGTCTTTTTATGTCCTATCCTTAGTGCACACACTCCAAGCAGCTCTCCCCCTACCCCCATCCCTGATAACAGCATCACTGACTCTGTGTGCCACCCTCCCCCACCATAGCAGTGTAATAGCAGCAGCTCACCTCCTCCTTTCCCTCTATGAACACAGCAGTGGTGGGTCTGTGGGCAAATTAAGGTATGTGGGTGTTCCTGGGCAATAAATGCAGACGGGCCCTATCAATAAAAGTATGTGTATGATTTTGTGTGTGTATGTATATATATATATATATATATATATATATATATATCTAGCAACTGGCATACTGTGTATAATTTACTGTAATAACAAAGTGGAAAACAAAACTTTGAGATACATTACTGGTCAATGAATGGACAATAAAACCATGGAAAATTAGCACTATTTCGGGAGGAAGGGAGGGATCGAAAGTACAAGAGTGTCTCAATACACATATGGCAACATTAATGAGTAGTAACAAAACACAGGGAGAGGGCTAATGAAAACGTGATTTGTTGTCTGTGTAAAATGTGCAGCCTTTACAAATGAATTCCTCCTACCTCCCCCTCTGTGTTGAGACAAACAATGGGCAGGGTTATTCTGAAAAAGGACATGAACACACTGTAAATTACTGATGGCCAGTTATGAATTATACTGTAAATCTAGAACCGGTACTGTATATGAAATATGGAGCCATATATCCAAGCGTTATTTTCTATGTTTATCTAAAATGTGATTTTATGGCTTATGCTGGCCATAAACCTGCACGACCAGCATACGATACGATTCACCTCACGATTCCCCGGAGTTCCCTGCAGTCCAAGGGGTATGATTTGGTGTTTTATTGTACACTCAATCTGTCCTATGATCGATCGTGTGCCTCGCACGCTCATCTGGAAAATTTAATTAAATTAACATGAATGGGCGCACGAAGCATCACATGCACTATATTTATGGTACGATCTGCACATGATACGATAGATAATATGGGCTCATACGATCAAATTTAGGAGCTGCAGAAGTGTTCATAGGATCGTATCCAAGTTAAAAAATGCACGATTTCTACAGGATTGAACATCGAAAATCAAGAAATTGGGCATAAATCGCATAGGTATATGGCCAGCTTAAGTATATGAAATATGGAGCCATATTTTCAAGAGAAAATTTCTACACTAAGAAATCATTACACACACGCTGTCCTCACTGACTGAGATCCCCACATAGTGTACACGGTGTTTACACCCTCTAAATGAAATATGATATTAGTCTAAAAAGTTTTATTGTTATTACAATATTATTAATATTCTTATATTATTATATTATATCAATTTATTTTTGAGCAAAAAAAAATGTTTACACTGGGATTCAAACCCTAGCTGCTAAGTGTGATGTGCAGTGACTTTACTACTATGCCATAAGTCCTACAGGTGGATTCTGTAGTTTTTTTACCTTGTAGTGAAAAGGAACTGAACCTGACAGCTTCTGTTATTATAAGGGCACAGTCTTGCCCTTATATTAAGGCTGCGTCTAAAATACTGCAATAGTCCTATAGAGAATTCCGGATGGGGGTGGCATGGTGTTTACGGGGCTACACCCAGGGCTGGTGCAAGGTTCCTCAGCACCCTAGGCTGAACTTTTGCCTACTGTCCCCCTCCCCCCATACCCACCTTCCAGCCCCTTAGGTGAAACGCCCCTCCAAACAAAAATATTTAAAAAAACACTATTCATGGCATTTCTGGGACCCCCATGCAAGATGCAGCATAGGGGGAGACACAGGCAGGAGATTATAGATATATAGATAGATAAATATATATTTCTATATAGATAGATAGATATATAGATATAGATATATATATATATATATATATATATATATATATAATTTGTGTATTTCTAGATATATATGGAGGGATTGGGTAAGTACCTTCCCTCGGGGTGATGATGTTGTTAAGTGTGCTTGAGTTTGGCTTCCCACCCGACTCTGTAGTAGCTGGTCAGGTTCACAGTTCACTTCTCTCGCTGGCTGTGGGTAATTTGCAAGCCCACTGTGGCTGCTGCTGGTCAGAGTCCCATGGGAAGAGAGATGATCTCTGCTCCCACTGGTAAGTGGTTTCCCGCAGCACCCTGGATTGTGTGACCACGGCCTCCACACAGAAGATAGAGTAGGCTGATGTTGGTAATTGAAAGCACAGTCCTTTCTGAGGAGGCGGCGGCTGCCATTGTCCACCTCAGCACCCGTGGCCCTCCAACAAGTACCTGTTTCGGGGGTGTTTCTCAGTGCTAGTGGCCATATGTTGGCAGATTATTTTTCTCCCAAGTAGCCTCAGTGGGCCACCCCCTCAGGTCCCAGCATCCTTACGTAACTTCCTAAAGCTGCCTAAAGGAAGCGCCAGCCCTATCTATACCTCCAAAGCTATTGGAGGTACTGAGCTGAAATTTGGCATGGACATTGATGCTGCATGCCAAATTTCAGGGCATAAACATAAAAAATGGGGATTTGGGAGTAATCTCTTTTCCAACTGTCACATTTTTGTGACACTCTCAGAAAGGACCACTTTTCAGCTATAGTCTTTGGGGGATTTTTGGGAAGGCAAAACTCAGGGTAGGTGGCGAATTTAGGTACAGACAAGTAATAGGTCCCTTGCGCACTGGATAAGTGATACTAGTTGTTGCGGGGTGTGCCACGAGTAGAACAGAGGTGCCTCATCCCCTTAGGTTTGCAAATAGAAGGGAGAGGTTACCACGCTCAACCCCTGGAAGGTGTATTGAATGCTTGTGTGTCTATAGATCAGACTGGTGTACAGGTTATAATGCAGTATATTAATACAATACAATATGGACTTTATGTGTCAAGAATAAAGTCACAGTGTTACATGCAAATATTCAAACACAAAAGTGAATGTGGCGAATTTAGACTTGGGGTTTTGTTTATTAGGTAGCTATTGTTCCAGTGAACGTGCTTTTGGGGTTTAGGTAAATTAGAACGTTACTGTTTTTAAACTATTACCTCAAGAATACACTATTGAATTTATAGGAAAGCAGGTGTACTCACTGTGGCTTCACTTGAGTGCACAAAGATGGCCGTTATTTGCGGGCTTTAGCTGTGGTGGGCTCTGGGGAAAAAAGCGCGTTAGCTGCAGTGGGACCTGGGGGAAAGGTACGGGGGGTAATTGGCGATAGCTGCAGCCAAGAGATGGGAACAGTAGTGGGCCTTAGTGGTGGTGGTGGCGTTTGTGGGGCCCCCACAGATTTGTTGCCCAGGGCCCCCCACAGACCTTAATTTGGCCTTCGGTGAGGGGAGCACACAGAGCCACTGCTGCTGTGTTCATAGAGGGGGAAAGAGGAGGAGAGCTGCTGCTGTAAAGGTGCATATACACGTAGCGATTTAAAAGGATGTTCTAAACAATATCGATATCGTACCATTATCTATCAAATCATCCTTTTTTAATGGACCCTACCAACTTACCTACAACCAGCAATGTGCAGGCAAATATGGGTGATAGCGATATCGCCCATCGTCCCTGCATGCTGGACAACCTGCTCGATATGATTGCTGATTGTGGGTCACTATAGTTCCTGGCAAGTTAGTGGTGTGTTGGATGATCTATATAGATCATCCAACACACCAGGGAGTGTGCAGTATGATCTGCCAGTGATATCGTATTGCTGGCAGATCGCTATGTGTGTTTGCACCATTACACTGCTGTGGTTGGGGGAGTGGGGCACACAGAGCCAGTGATGCTGTTATCAGGGATCGGGGGAGGGTGAGAGCTGCTTTGAGTGTGTGCACTAAGAATAGGACATAAAAAGACAACATTGCAAGTACTGTACTGTTTTTAACGTTGATTACAAAACATTGTTCAGACCTAAACATTGGTTCTGGAACATCGATGATAACCGATGTTAACCAATGTTTCTATTTTTTATTGTACCTGTAGGTGCTTAAACACATATTACACCAATAAACTTCTGAAATCATACTTATGTTACATTTATTTTATGAAGGTTTACATTATGTATAGTCCCACATATATCACTTCCTCAGAATGGTGCTTTTTGTGCTTGATTCAGAGATGTACGATAACCCAATGGATCTCTGATGGTGGGAGGACTGCGCATGTCTGAATGCAGTGTCTCCCGGCCGCAGCCTGATTGACAGGCTGTGTAATTTTGGATGCAGAGAGGGGGTGTTCCCTGGCAGGGGGATGGTAGGCATCCTCATTCAAACAAGTCTTAGGGGGTCATTCAGACCCGGTCGTTAGCGCCTATGCGCTTGGACTGGGTCGATGGCCTCCCACAGAGCATGCGCATGACGGCACCGGCGCCGTCGTGCACATGCGTGAGGCCCACTACGACTGACAGCACCGGTCGTAGCGGGTCTTGAACCAAAGGCGGCGAGCTGTTGATGTTGACTGACAGCTCACCCCATTTGGAAGGCGGGCCGAGGGGGTGGCAGCCCAAATGGGGGCATTCCCATGGGAATGCCTACCATTTGGGGGCGGCCCCACTGACATCACTAGTGATGTCAGTGGAGAGCTTCCGGCTCAGATAGAGCCGAAAGCTCTCCGGGGCTTACGACAAGGGAGACCCTACCCTAGGTTCTCGTCGTAAGCCCCGATGGTCGCGATGGTCTTGACCATCGCAACCATCACCTTAGGCAGTCGTAAGGCTGTGGGTTACCACCGCAAAGGAGGACGTCTTGAAAATTCAAGACGTCCTCCCCTCATTCAGACCGACCGAACGCTCTGTGCGACCGGCTCTGAATGAGGTCCTTTAGTGTTTTTTTATTTTCCGGACTTACTAATAAAAATACAGGTCCTGTTTTTTATCTGTAATATTTTTTATAAAAAAGCTGTTTGAAGCAGTATTATGCTATGTACTGTACCTCTATTAACTTTTATGTTAGTACATGAAATATCATCTGGAAATCATCTGTTGGAGTTGCAATAAAGGATTTTATTGAAATCTACTGTATGCTGTTGAATCCTCTTTATGTGAGGAAAATTATAAGGTAACCTTAAAACCGGAAGGGGTAATAAGAGGTGTTTGCTTTAAATATATCAAGAGGTGTGCACCTTGAACATCAGGTGGATGGTACTGTTCTATCAACATCTACTTTTCAGATATAAATAATCCCTCACATTGGGTGGATCAACAATCATTTAAAAATACTACGCTATGGGTCTCATTTATTAACGAGTGTTATCACCAGAATGAATGATACATTTCACTGTGTATGATAAATGGTGCTCCAGCCAATCAGCTCCCAACTGTCAACTGTTAAAAAAAAAAAAGTTGGGAGCTGATTGGCTGGAGCAACATTTATCATACACAGTGACATTTATCACTTGTTTTGGTGATAAAACTAGTTAATAAATGGGTGCCTTCAATTGTTTCCTTTTGTTCTCATCATTTTGAGGTAAATATAAGGACACAAAGGGCCTGGATGGAATTGCAGAGCCGCACATAAGCGCACACAAGCGACTGTGCAATTCTGTCCATTTAAAATGCAAATGCAGAAGGAGGTGTCGCACACCTCCTTGATGCATTTGCATGATGTCAGCTCTGCAACCAAGGCCACAGCCTGGTGTCACCATCAGAACAATTGCGACTGATGGTTGCCAATGTCCCTTAGGACAGGCTGCGGGAGCTAAAGCTTCCCACAGCCTGGCCGGGTCCTGGCAGCTTGCGAGGCCAGAAAGTCTGCGTGCACCCATAAAGACTCTGCCCTCATTGCTTCTGAAAAATGGGGGCAACATGCCCCTGTTTCCGGGAACACTGCCAGGGAACATCCCCGCTCCACCTCCAAAACACTGCAACCTGTCAATCAGGCTGTGGCTGGGAGACACTGCAAGTGGACTCGCAGTCAGAGGGCTGCACATACTCAGTACACCTCCTGCACATGCGCAGTCCTCCTACCACCAGAGATGTGCACTAACCATTTGGCCCAATGAGAGCCATTCCGAGGGAGTGTTATATGTGGGAGTGATATATGTGAGACTACACATACTGTAAGCCTCCATAAAATAAACATAATAGACCATAAGTATGATTTCAGAAGTTTATTAGTGTATTATATGTTTAAGCAACTATGGGCCTGATTCAGAGCCACTCGTAAGCAGCAGCTCGTTCGCTCCGAGCGATGTTTGCCCAACTGCGCATGCGTACGGATCGTTATACGCATGCGCGAACCAGTCAGTGTGGCCGAAATTCATGTGCTCGCAAAATAGCGAATGCCTGCTAATTTGAGTGACAGGATGAGGCGTATGTGGGTGGTAACAGGGGAAGGTGCTTGAAAACGGGGAGTGGAGATCCGATCGCAGGCGTGCTTAAAGGTCAAAACGGGCGTTTTATGGGCGTGCATATTTAAGACAGCAGCATCATTGACCACGTCACTGGGTTTTTTTTAAGCCAGAACTGCTCGCAAAATTGTGGTAGCAAAAACCAACCACAAGAATAGCGAGCAGCTCATACCCTGTTTGATGTACTCGATTAATCTAATAAATAGCGGACATGACGTAGGATGCGAGCAGCCAGGGGGCGTAGTTTCCAAAAAAACGACCGCAAGTTTTGTTCGCTCGTTCAGACCTAGAGGCGTGAACAGACCGCAAACAGCGAACGGTTCATTTGAATAGCCACCCCTATTTTCAGGACGAGCGAGCGCTAATTGCATCCGGCTCTGAATCAGGCCCTATGGCCCTCATTCAGAGCCACTCGCTAGCGGCAGTACGCTCGTTCCGAGCGATGTTCGCACATCTGCGCATGCGTACGGATCGTTATACGCATGCGCGAACCAGTCAGTGCGGCCGAAATTCATGTGCTCGCAATATAGCGAATGCCTGCTATTTTGAGTGACAGAATGAGGCGTATGTGGGTGGTAACAGGGGAAGGTGCTTGAAAATGGGGAGTGGAGATCCGATCGCAGGCGTGCTTAAAGGTCAAAACGGGCGTTTTAAGGGAGTGGATAATTAATACAGCAGCGTCATTGACCACGTCACTTGTTTTTTTTTAACTCAGAACTGCTCGCAAAATAGCGGTTGAAAAAACCAACCACAAGAATAGCGAGCAGTTCATACGCTGTTCGATGTACTCGATTAATCTAATAAATAGCGGACATGACGTATGGTGCGAGCGGCCAGGGGGCATTTTCAACAAATAAACGAGCGTATGTTTTGCACGCTCGTTCAGACTTAGAGGTGTGAACAGACTGCAATTTGCGAACGGATCATTTGAATAGCCACCCCTTGTTTTTGAACGAACGACCGCAAATAGCGAACGGCTCTGAATCAGGCCCAATATGTACAGTAGTTTACTTTAAAAAATAGAAACATTGGTTAACATCAGTTAACATCGATGTTTCAGAACCAATGTTTAGGTTTAAACAATGCTTTGTAATTGATGTTAAAAACATTGGCACAGTACTTTCAATGTTGTCCTTTTATGTCCTATTCTTATTGCACACACTCCAAGCAGCTCTCCTCCTACCCCCATCCCCAATAACAGCATCACTGGCTCCATGTGCCCCCTTCCCCCACCCATAGCAGTGTAACAGCAGCAGCTCACCTCCTCCTTTCCCCTCTATGAACACAGCAGTGGTGGCTCTGTGTGCCCCCCTCACCCAGGGCCAAATTAAGGTCTGTGGGGGCCCCTATCAATAAAAGTTTATATATATATATATTAGGGGTGTGCACCGGCCACTTTTCGTGTTTTGTGTTTTGGTTTTGGATCTGGATCTTTCTTCGTGTTTTGGATCTGGATTGGTTTTGCCAAAACCACCCTTCCGTGTTTTGGGTTCTGGGTTTTGTGTTTTGGATCTGTATTTTTTTTTTAAAAAGCATAAAAACAGCTAAAATCACAGAATTTGTTGGTTTCTCTGCTCCTATGCTATTATTAACCTCAATAACCTTAATTTCCACTCATTTCCAGTCTATTCTGAACACCTCACACCTCACAATAGTGTTTTCATGTCCAAAAGGTTGCACCGAGGTAGCTGGATGACTATGCTAAGCGACACGAGTGGGCGGCACAAACACGTGACCCATCTAGGAGTGACACTGCAGTGGCAGACAGGATGGCAGTTAGAAAAACTAGGCCCCAAACTGTACATAATGCAAAGAAAAAAAAGAAGTGCAAGATGGAATTGTCCTTGGGCCCTCCCACCCACCCTTGTGTTGTATAAACAGGACATGCACACTTTAACAAATCAATCATTTCAGCGCCAGGGTCTGCCACACAACTGTGGCTGAAATGATTGGTTCGTTTGGGCCCCCACAAAACAAGCTGGCAATTAATGTGTCCCTGCACAAACTGGCTCTACGGAGGCAAGATGTCATCCTCATCCTCCTCATCCACCGATTCCTCACCCTCTTCAGTGTGTACATCCTCATCCTCACAAAGTATTAACTTGTCCCCACTTGAATCCACCACCACAGGTCCCTCTGTACCTTCTGGAGGCTGGTCTCCCTGGAAGAGCTGATAAATCATTTTGATGAACATCATCTTCTCCACATTCTGTGGAAGCAACCTCCTACGCCTTTCGCTGACAAGGTTCCCGGCTGCACTAAACACTCTTTCGGAGTACACACTGGAGGGGGGGCAACTCAGGTAAAATAGAGCCAGCTTGTACAGGGGCCTCCAAATTGCCTCTTTTTCCTGCCAGTACAGGTATGGACTGTCTGACATGCCTACTTGGATGCTGTCACCGATGTAATCCTCCACCATTCTGTCAATGGTGACAGTATCATATGCAGTGACAGTAGACATGTCAGAAATTGTTGCCAGGTCCTTCAGTCCGGACCAGATGTCCAAACTTGGTCCTGCCTGCCCTGCATCACCGCCAGCGGGTTGCTTAGGATACCTAAGTTTTTTCCTGGCAGCCCCAGTTGCGGGAGAAAATGAAGAAGGAGCCGTTGACGTGTCACATTCCACTTCAGCTGACAGTGTGTTCACCAGCAGGTCTTTGCACCTCTGCAGGCTTGTGTCGGCCGGAAAGAGAGACACCACATAGGCTTTAAACCTAGGATCAAGCACGGTGGCCAAAATGTAGTGGTCTGATTTCAACAGATTGACCACCCTGGAATCCTGGCAAAGCGAATGAAGGGCTTCATCCACAAGTCCCACATGCCGAGCGGAATCGCTCCGTCTTAGCTCCTCCTTCACTTTCTCCAGCTGCTTCTGCAAAAGCCTGATGAGGGGAATGACCTGACTCAAGCTGGCTGTGTCTGAACTGACTTCACGTGTGGCAAGTTCGAAGGGCTGGAGAACCTTGCACAACACGGAAATCATTCTCCACTGCGCTTGAGTCAGGTGCATACCCCCTCCTTTGCCTATGTCATAGGTGGATGTATAGGCTTGTATGGCCTTTTGCTGCTCCTCCATCCTCTGAAGCATATAGAGGGTTGAGTTCCACCGCGTCACAACCTCTTGCTTCAGGTGATGGCGGGGCAGGTTCAAGAGTGTTTGCTGGCGCTCCAGTCTTCGGCACGCAGTCGCTGAATGGCGAAAGTGGCCCGAAATTTTTCGGGCCACCCAAAGCGTCTCCTGCACGCCCCTGTCGCTTTTCAGAAAATTCTGCACCACCAAGTTTATTGTGTGAGCAAAACATGGGACGTGCTGGAATTTGCCCAGATGTAATGCCCGCACAATATTGGTGGCGTTGTCAGATATCACAAATCCCCAGGAGAGTCTAAGTGGGGTAAGCCACTGGGCGATGATTCCCTCAGTTTCTCTAAGAGGTTGTCGGCGGTGTGCCTCTTACTGAAACCGGTGATACACAGCGTAGCCTGCCTTGTAACGAGCTGGCGTTTCTGAGATGCTGCTACTGGTGACGCTGCTGCTGTTGCTGCGTAAGGTGATACATCTACCCAGTGGGCTGTCACAGTCATATAGTCCTTAGTCTGCCCTGTTCCACTTGTCCACATGTCCATGGTTAAGTGGACATTGTGTACAACGGCATTTTTCAGGACACTGAGGACACTTTTTCTGACGTTTCTGTACAGTCTCGGTATCGCCTGCCTAGTGAAGTGGAATCTAGACGGGATTTGGAACCGGGGACACACTACCTCCATCAATTGTCTAAATCCCACTGCACTAATGGCGGATACCGGACGCACGTCTAACACCAACATAGCAGTCAAGGCCTCAGTTATACGTTTTGCTTCAGGATGGCTGCTGTCGTACTTCATCCTCCTCGCTAAGGACTGTTGGAGGGTCAATTGTTTAGTAAAAGTAGTGGTGTTCCTACTTCCTCTCTGGGATGATGAATGACTCCCAGCAGCAGCAACAGCAGCAGCGGCAGCAGTAGGCGTAGCAATGCAGGATCCTCCAGAGGAATCCCGGATAGGAGAGTCAGTCATGCCAGTGACATGGCCTGCAGGACTACTTCCGATCCTGACTAAGGAGGAAATTGACGAGGAGGGAGTTGACGGTGTGGTTTGCAGGCGCTTGGATACAACAGGACAACGGGATTTAGGTGTCCCTGGACTGCTTACGGTCTTAGCCAAAGTTTATGAACTTGACAGTAACTTTTTATGAACGCGCTGCAGGTGCCGTATAAGGGAGGATGTTCCTAGGTGGTTGACGTCCCTACCCCTACTTATTTCACCTTTACATATGGTACATATGGCAAGACAGTTGTTGTCCGGATTTGGATAGAAATATTGCCAGACCAAAGAGGTGGAATGTTTGGTCTTCTGCCCAGGCATGACCGTGATGGGCTTTTTCATCCCACGGACAACAACTGTCTCCCCCGAAGCCTGATTTAAACAAACCACATCACCATCAGAATCCTCCTCGCCAACTTCCTCCTCAGCGCCAGCTACACCAGTATCCTCATCCTGTTGTACTTCAACAGTGACATCTTCAATTTGCATATCAGCAAGTGGACTGTGGGTGCTCCTTTCAGCACTTGCAGGGGGCGTGCAAATGGTGGAAAGAGCCACCTCTTCCCGTCCAGTGCTGGGAAGGTCAGGCATCGCAACCACCACCACACTTGGACTCTCCTTGGGGATTTGTGATATCTTCTTAGAAAGCACAGTTCTTCGCTGTGCTTTTGCCAGCTTAACTCTTTTGATTTTTTTAGTGGAGGAAGGGCTTCCATCGTCATGTGAAGCTGAACCACTAGTCATGAACATACTAGGGATCGACCTTAGCCGTTCCTTGCCACTCCGTGTCGTAAATGGCATATTGGCAAGTTTACGTTTCTCTTCAGCTGATTTAAAATGTCTTTTTTCAAGGTTCATTTCCCTGAACTTTGCCATTTGGGATTGTATGTGCCCTCTACTATGAAATTGGGCATCGGCCTTGGCAGACGACGTTGATGGCATGTTATCGTCTATGTCATGACTAGTGGCAGCAGCTTCAGCACTAGGAGGAAGTGGTTCTTGATCTTTCTCTATTTTATTTTTATCGGAGAAAGTTTGGTCCTCCATTTATGTTATATCGATTTGATATATACGTGCGGCTAAACACAGAAAATAATTTTTTTTTGGTTTGGACTGGAGTGTACTTTGGGGGTTACAGCACCCTTTAACGGTCAAGCCAGCCGGTCCTTTACTTATGACACAGGCGCACGCTCTGCGCAACTACTTTGTTGATGCACGTGCGGCTACTGCGCACACAATTCACAAACACAGAAAATAATTTTTTTTTTGGTTTGGACTGGAGTGTACTTTCGGGGGTTACAGCACCCTTAACGGTCAAGCCAGCTGGCCCTTTACTTATGACACAGGCGCACGCTTGGCACTACTTTGTTGATGCACGTGCGGCTACTGCGCACACAATTCACAAACACAGAAAATAATTTTATTTTTGGTTTGGACTGGAGTGTACTTTCGGGGGTTACAGCACCCTTAACGGTCAAGCCAGCCGGCCCTTTACTTATGACACAGGCGCACGCTTGGCACTACTTTGTTGATGGACGTGCGGCTACTGCGCACACAATTCACAAACACAGAAAATAATTTTTTTTTGGTTTGGACTGGAGTGTACTTTCGGGGGTTACAGCACCCTTTAACGGTCAAGCCAGCCGGCCCTTTACTTATGACACAGGCGCACGCTTGGCACTACTTTGTTGATGCACGTGCGGCTACTGCGCACACAATTCACAAACACAGAAAATAATTTTTTTTTTGGTTTGGACTGGAGTGTAACTTTGGGGGTTACAGCACCCTTTAACGGTCAAGCCAGCCGGCCCTTTACTTATGACACAGGCGCACGCTTGGCACTACTTTGTTGATGCACGTGCGGCTACTGCGCACACAATTCACAAACACAGAAAATAATTTTTTTTTGGTTTGGACTGGAGTGTACTTTCGGGGGTTACAGCACCCTTTAATGGTCAAGCCAGCTGGCCCTTTACTTATGACACAGGCGCACGCTTGGCACTACTTTGTTGATGCACGTGCGGGCTACTGCGCACACAATTCACAAACACAGAAAATAATTTTTTTTTGTTTGGACTGGAGTGTACTTTCGGGGGTTACAGCACCCTTTAACGGTCAAGCCAGCCGGCCCTTTACTTATGACACAGGCGCACGCTTGGCACTACTTTGTTGATGCACGTGCGGCTACTGCGCACAACAATTCACAAACACAGAAAATAATTTTTTTTTTGGTTTGGACTGGAGTGTACTTTGGGGGTTACAGCACCCTTTAACGGTCAAGCCAGCCGGCCCTTTACTTATGACACAGGCGCACGCTTGGCACTACTTTGTTGATGCACGTGCGGTCTACTGCGCACTACAATTCACAAACACAGAAAATAATTTTTTTTTGGTTTGGACTGGAGTGTACTTTCGGGGGTTACAGCACCCTTTAACGGTCAAGCCAGCCGGCCCTTTACTTATGACACAGGCGCACGCTTGGCACTACTTTGTTGATGCACGTGCGGCTACTGCGCACACAATTCACAAACACAGAAAATAATTTTTTTTTGGTTTGGACTGGAGTGTACTTTCGGGGGTTACAGCACCCTTTAACGGTCAAGCCAGCCGGCCCTTTACTTATGACACAGCGCACGCTTGGCACTACTTTGTTGATGCACTTGCGGCTACGGCGCACACAATTCACAAACACAGAAAATAATTTTTTTTTTGGTTTGGACTGGAGTGTTACTTTGGGGGTTACAGCACCCTTTAACGGTCAAGCCAGCCGGCCCTTTACTTATGACACAGGCGCACGCTTGGCACTACTTTGTTGATGCACGTGCGGCTACTGCGCACACAATTCACAAACACAGAAAATAATTTTTTTTTGGTTTGGACTGGAGTGTACTTTCGGGGGTTACAGCACCCTTTAACGGTCAAGCCAGCCGGCCCTTTACTTATGACACAGGCGCACGCTTGGCACTACTTTGTTGATGCACGTGCGGCTACTGCGCACACAATTCACAAACACAGAAAATAATTTTTTTTTTGGTTTGGACTGGAGTGTACTTTGGGGGTTACAGCACCCTTTAAACGGTCAAGCAGCCGGCCCTTTACTTATGACACAGGCGCACGCTTGGCACTACTTTGTTGATGCACGTGCGGCTACTGCGCACACAATTCACAAACACAGAAAATAATTTTTTTTTTGGTTTGGACTGGAGTGTAGTTTGGGGGTTACAGCACCCTTTAACAGTCAAGCCAGCCGGCCCTTTACTTATGACACAGGCGCACGCTTGGCACTACTTTGTTGATGCACCTGCGGCTACTGCGCACAACAATTCACAAACACAGAAAATAATTTTTTTTGGGTTTGGACTGGAGTGTACTTTGGGGGTTACAGCACCCTTTAATGGTCAAGCAGCCAGCCCTTTACTAATGACACAGGCGCACGCTTGGCACTACTTTGTTGATGCACGTGCGGCTACTGCGCACACAATTCACAAACACAGAAAATAATTTTTTTTTTGGTTTGGACTGGAGTGTACTTTCGGGGGTTACAGCACCCTTTAACGGTCAAGCCAGCCGGCCCTTTACTTATGACACAGGCGCACGCTTGGCACTACTTTGTTGATGCACGTGCGGCTACTGCGCACACAATTCACAAACACAGAAAATAATTTTTTTTTTGGTTTGGACTGGAGTGTACTTTGGGGGTTACAGCACCCTTTAACGGTCAAGCCAGCCAGCCCTTTACTTATGACACAGGCGCACGCTTGGCACTACTTTGTTGATGCACGTGCGGCTACTGCGCACACAATTCACAAACACAGAAAATAATTTTTTTTTTGGTTTGGACTGGAGTGTACTTTCGGGGGTTACAGCACCCTTAACGGTCAAGCCAGCCGGCCCTTTACTTATGACACAGGCGCACGCTTGGCACTACTTTGTTGATGCACGTGCGGCTACTGCGCACACAATTCACAAACACAGAAAATAATTTTTTTTTTGGTTTGGACTGGAGTGTACTTTCGGGGGTTACAGCACCCTTTAACGGTCAAGCCAGCCGGCCCTTTACTTATGACACAGGCGCACGCTTGGCACTACTTTGTTGATGCACGTGCAGCTACTGCGCACACAATTCACAAACACAGAAAATATATTATTTTTTTAGCACTTGGGGGGAGCACCCCTGATGGACAGAGCACCCCCTGGACAACACTACAGCACCCCTTTAGGTCTGGGACACTGCACAGGACTTTGGAGTGGACACAGCCCCTATGGAGAACTGACTGCACAACACAGTCCAGCCAGCCCCTATGGACTTTGAAGTAGTGGACACAGCCCCTATTAACAACAGCAGCACAGCACAACACAGCCAGCCCCTATGGACTTTGAAGTAGTGGACAACAGCAGCACTACACTACACTACACTACACTACACTACACTACACAGCCCTAACTCCCACCCTCCCTCTTCACTGTCCACAGCCGAGTGAGAAAATGGCGCCGACGCGGGTACCTTATATAGGATCCAAAACCCGCGAGACTCGGAAGGCGGGATGATGACGTTTTGCCTCGATTTCAGATCCGAGTCAGGCGGGAAAAGTCGAGCCTGACTCGGATCGGACTCGGATCGGGGGGGCTTCGGGGGGGTTCGGATTTCAGAAATCCGAACCCGCTCACCCCTAATATATATATATATATATATATGCTCGGATCACCCAACCTGCCCCGGATCCCTCACCAGAGGCAAAACCTTGCTATCCCACTGTCGGGTTGTGAGGTTTTGCATTGTCACGGCTCTCAACCAATCAGCGTTAAGCCCATTTAATATGCACACAGGAAGCAAAAGAAGATAGCACCTGCCATCCCCTGCTGCCTGACACCACCTGCACTCCCCGCTGCCGACAGCACTGGCTCTAAAAATGGCAGCATCCCCTGCTGCCGACACCACCACTGCCGACACTGATGGCACCCCAGAACTGCTGCCCCACGTACAGAGGACACCGTCAGTGACCCCCACACTGCCAACACTGCAGGAACTCCCACACTGAGGACACCACCAGCCCCCCTGCACTACTGACACTGCTAGCTCCCCCACTCTGCTGGCACCGCTGGAACACTGCATTGAGAATACCCCTGCACTGCCGACACAGTCAGCAAACCTGCACTGAGTACACTGCTGGCACCCTGCCAATATCGCCGGCACCCTTCACTGCCAGCACTGCAACACTGCCATTCCACGTACTGAGTGCACCATCAGCATCCCTTGCACTGCCGACACAGCCAGCTACCCTGCACTAAAGACATGACTGGCACTGCCGACATCACCAGTACCCTTCACTGAGGACTGCAGCACTGCCATTCCATGTACTGAGGACATCTTCAGCAATCCCTGCACTTCCGACACAGCCAGCAAACCTGCCCTAAAGACACCCGTGAACTGCCGACACAGCCAGCAAACCTGCACTGAGGACACCGCTGGCACCCCCCGCTCTGCCAATATTGCTAGCACCCTTCACTGAGTACACTTCCGGCACCGCAACACTGTCATTCAACGTTACTGAGGGCACCGTCAGCAATCCCTGCACTGCTGACACAGCCAGCTAGCCTGTACTAAAGACACTGCTGGCAGTCCCGCACTGCTGACATCCCTGGTACCCTTCATTGACAATACTGCCAGCACCGCAGCACTGCCATTCCCATGTACTGAGGACACCGTCAGCAACCCCTACACTGCCGACACAGCCGGCAACCCTGCACTAAAAACACGACTGGCACTGCCGACATTGCCAATACCCTTCACTGAGGACACTGCCAGCACTGCAACACTGCCATTCCATGTACTGAGGATACCATCAGCAACCCATGCACTACCGACATGGCCAGCAAACCTTGCACTAAAGGCACTGCTGGCACCCCCCGCTCTGCTTACATTGCCAGTACCCCGGCCACTAAGGACACTGCCAGCAACCCTGCTCTGCTGACAAAGCTGTCACAGTAAGTACACTATTGGTGTATCCAACCCACTCTGTATAACACACTGTATCCATGTTGAAAATTGTAAGCTGAACTGCCACGTTAGTGCCGCCCACTGTGTCACTTAGCTTAGTCTGCCATTTAGGTGGATGCAACCTTTTGGCCTTAACTAGATGAAAAAAATAATATTGTGAGGTGGTCAAAATTGATTGGAAATGACTGGAAATAAATGGTGTTGAGGTTAATAATACTGTAGGAACAAAAGTAGGCCCATTGTATGTGATTTTAACTGTTTTTTTTATGATATTTTAAGAAAAAACCAGATCCAAAACCAAAAAGAAAATACCAAGGAAAAAGATCCAAAACCAGATCCAGATGCAAAACCAGGGGAGATCCAGATACAGAACCAAAACATGAGGGTCGGCGCACATCTTTAATATGTATATATAGGAGTAATGTCCAATTTTTAGATGTAGATATACAGTTGTCTGGAACAAGTTTGACTACTGCATTATACGTCAAAAATACTGAAACACCCTACTACAGCATGATAGCTTTCACCCTTTACCATTACGTAAAGGTTTACCCTTCTCACAATTTTTAAGGGTTAAACGCATCACTTCTGATGATACTAAATTGGAATCTGCTCTCAATGAAATGTTGGAAAAATTTGTCCAACGTGGATATGCCCGTCATGAATTAGAGAAGATTAAAATGAGAGTGTCCAACATGACTAGGGCATAGGTAATGACCTCTAATAAAACCACTGAGATTAACAAAGAGAATAAAAGATTCCCTTGGGTAAATAGATACACTACTAATAGTAGGGCCATAGCTAAAAAAGCCAAACGATGGTGGCCTATTATTAATACTGATCAAGAATTACCGGCATTGATGGGCACACAAATCATGCCATGTTATACTAGAAGTCGCAGAATTGGAGACAGAATAATTAAACTTGACATTACGGATATGTCTGTCAGTAAACCCACTCACTTTTTGAGCCACCGAATAGGTTGTTACAGATGTTTAGGGTGTGTAACATGTAGATCTTTGTTAGTGGGTGATTCATTCTCCCATCCTCATTCTGGGAAACGTTACAAAATTAAACATGCATTAACGTGTACATCCACATTTGTTATTTATATGTTGTCTTGCCCGTGTGGCCTTTGTTACGTGGGGAAGACGGAGAGGAAATTTAAAGAGCGGATGGCTCTTCACCGTAGTGCTATTAGACAGGCTATTGAAACTGGTCATTCGGACCAACCTGTTGCCAGGCATTGGGTAGCAGCTAAACATGGGGTAGCTACAGTAAAAGCGATATTGATTGACCATGTCCCGCCCCTGAGACTTGGGGGGAACAGGAGTAAAATCTTATAACAAGTAGAGAGCAAATGAATACATATATTAAACACGATATCCCCCAAGGGTTTAAATGAAACACTTGGATTGCAGTGTTTTTTATAAATACTGGCTTGTATCTAAATCACTCTATATCCCTATGATCTATGATATGCTGCTTGACTTCCAATATATTTGGGATCTTATTTGTTTGATTATTTATAGTGGTTTCTTTTTACTCTGTGCTCCTCTATATATTGAAAGCCTAGGGTGTGTGTATAGTTATTTTTGTTTACCCTCTGCATTTTGGCTCTATTCTTTGTCTGTACGGCATTATCACTGTATGAAGTCATAATCCGTATGGGATGCTATTTGATTACTATATAATGCCTATGGATTGACCCTTTTCTGCCATGTTAAGTACATGATAAATGTTTGCTATTGTTGTTTTTTAATTGTTGTCTTTTAATGAATGTTCTATTATTACTTACCTTGTACGTAGGGTTGCTAAGCAACCTTATGTTATTGACACGTGACCGCTTACACTGCGGTCGCTGGGTGGTGACGTCACACGGATGCGATGCAGATTTTCAGCGCGCTCCGGACGACGGCGTCTCCTGGCATTCTGCAGGTGAGTTGGTTTACATGCTGATTGGTGATGGTATATGTATATGTTTGTCACCCCTGTTTGTATCTTGTCCCTGATGACGGGGTAGCTCCCGAAACGTCAGCTGAATAAAGGACTTTTATTACTCACTTCATCACAGACTCCTGAGTGCCGCCTAGTTTGGTATCATATGTACGGGTTTTCTACCCCAGGATGGCATCGGAGCATTCGTATATATACAGTGCATCTGGAAAGTTTTCACAATGCTTCACTTTTTCCACATTTTGTTAGATAACATCCTTATTCCAAAATGGAATCAATTCATTTTTGTCCTCAAAATTCTACACACAATACCCCATAATGACAATGGGTAAAAAGTTTTCTTGAGATTTTTGCAAATTTAAAAAAAAACAAAACTAAAAGATCACATGTATATAAGTATTCACAACCTTTGCTCAATACTTTGTTGATGCGCCTTTGGCAGCAATTACAGCCTCAAGTCTTTTTAAATATGATGGCACAAGCTTGGCACACTTATCTTTGGGCAGTTTCGCCCATTCCTTTTTGCAGCACTTCTCAAGCTCCATCAGGTTGGATGGGAAGCATCAGTGCATAGCCATTTTCAGATCTCTCAAGAGATGTTCAATTGGATTTAAGTCAGGGCTCTGGCTGGGCCACTCAAGGACATTCACAGAGTTGTCCTGAAGCCACTCCTTTGATATCTTGGCTGTGTGCGTAGGGTCGTTGTCCTGCTGAAAGATGAACCGTCGCCCTAGTCTGAGGTCAAGTGTGCTCTGGAGCAGGTTTTCATCCAGGATGTCTCTGTACATTGCTGCATTAATTTTTCCTCTATCCTGACTAGTCTCCCAGTTCCTGCCACTGAAAAATACCCCCACAGCATGATGCTGCCACCACCATGCTTCACTGTAGGGATGGTATTGGCCTGATGATCAGTAGTGCCTGGTTTCAGCCAAACATAATGACTGGCATTCACACCAAAGAGTTCAATATTTGTCTCATCATGGTCTAAGAGTGCTTCAGGTGCATTTTGGCAAACTCCAGGCAGCCTGCCATGTGTTTTTTACTAAGGAGTGGCTTCCATCTGCCCACTCTACCAAACAGGCTTGATTGGTGGATTGCTGCAGAGATGGTTGTCCTCCTTGGAGGTTCTCCTCTCTCCACAGAGGAATGCTGTAGCTCTGAAAGAGTGACTATTGGGTTCTCGGTCACCTCCCTGACTAGGGCCATTCTCCCCTGATTGCTCAGTTTAGACAGCCAGCCAACTCTTGAAAGAGTCCTGGTGGTTCCGAACTTCTTCCATTTATGGATGATAGAGACAACTGTGCTCATTGGGACCTTCAAAGCAGCAGATATTTTTCTATACCCTTCCCCAGATTTGTGCCTCGAGACAATCCTGTCTCGGAGGTCTATAGACAATTCCTTGGACTTCATGCTTGGTTTGTGCTCTGACATGCACTGTCAAGTGTGGGACCTTATATAGATAGGTGTATGCCTTCAAACATCCTCATATGGGAAGAGTACTAAAAATCAAATACAGTCTCACCTACACAAGTGACTTTGTCATATATATGCTGACTTGCCCGTGTTCTCTAGTTTATATTGGTCTTACAATGAGATAATTTCGAGAACGGATGGTGAATCACCGCAGCTCGGTTTGACTGGCATTAACAATGGGGATGACCAATAAACCAGTGGCTAAACACTTTCTTGCTAAGGGACACTCACGTGCATCTTTGATATGTATGGTCATTGATTGGCAGCCACCACTGATAAGAGGCAGTGATAGAGAATTGGCTCTGAAATGCCGTGGGGCAAAATGGATTTTTGATTTGGGTACCGTTGCTCCCAAGGGCCTAAATGAACAAATTTAATTTAATGTGTATTTGTAATTGAAAAGCTTGGTCACCAGACATGTGTTTATTTATTATTTATTTATTTATTAATGTTTTTGTTTTTTTGGGGGTTGGCTAATTTTTTATTAAATATGTGTATGTATATTGTTATGTATGTGCATTGGTATACCTGCGGGTGAGAGCCCTGTATTGATCTAATGAGACATGTATTTACAATTTTTCTTGGTTCATATTGTTAATAGGGTGGTCACATAGCGCTGACAGCTGCACGATTAGAGGGCTAGTGTACTTGTTGTGACACACAGCAATGTTTATATGTTGCTAGACAACACCTGACGCTGATGCCTGTGGTGTTGTTGTGCCCTGGCATGTATGGTAACATAGTAGGTAGTTGTCCTATGTTACCTTATAATGTTGAGATGCAGCCCTGCAGAGATTTGTTGTTTAATATGAGACTTGGTTTTGTCTCTGCCTAAGGGGTGTGGCCAGACGTGTGTGTGTGTCAGCATGGTGTTAGTATGGAGATCTTGATTACTAGGCTCTCACCTGCTATGTATTACCTCTGCTATTTAGGAAATGGTGTTAGATGTCTGTGTTACACTCCTGTCTTGATGGCTTGAGCATTATGTGACAATTCTGAACCTTGACAAAAGTCTCTCATGGGACCGAAACATCAGATCTAGCCTTTTATATAACACTGGTGGTATGTAATTAAAAGGATGTTTTTTTGCAATGGTGAGTGCCCTCACAGTTTGTGATTTTTTGGATACAAGTGGACCTCCAGCTTTTTTCTGATGGTGTGATTGAGGTTGCACCCCTAAATACGGTATTGCTGCAGTGAGTGCGGGCCATATTATATATGTATAGGCATACACAGAAATAGGACGGCACTCCAGCTTACTACATCCAAATAAAGCAGACACTTCAACTGTGTGATCACTTTTCAACGTTTCAGAGCATTGCTCTTTTGTCAAGATCTTGATAAAAGAGCAATGCTCTGAAACGTTGACAAGTGATCATGTAGTTGAAGTGTCTGCTTTATTTGGATGTAGTAAGCTGGATTGCCGTCCTATTTCTGTGTACGCCTCTATTGTGACTGGGGAAGGGCACCTGGCAACGCTGAGGATCAATTTGTGGAGTGCCGAAATTACGTAATTCATATTATATATATATAAAAATATATATATAGCAACTGACATACTATTTATACTTCACTGTAATAGCAAGGTGGAAAACAAAACATTATTCTTCCATCTACATTACTGGGCAAATAATGTACAATATAACCATGGAAAATTAATACTGTTTTGGGAGGAAGGGAAGGACTGAAAGTACAAAAGTGTCTCTAGACACAAAGCGCAACATTAATGAGCACTAACAAAGCACAGGGGGAGGGCGAATGAAAACTTGATTTGTTGTCTGTGGAAAATGTACAGCCTTTATAAATGAATTCCTCCTCCCTCCCCCTCTGTGTTGAGGCAAACAATGGGCAGGGTTAATCTGAAAAAGTACAAGAACATACTGTAAATTACTGATGGACAGTTTTTGAATTATAATGTATATCTAGAACCAGTACTACATATGAAGTATGGAGCCACATTTACAAGCATTATTTTCTATGTTTATCTAAAATGTGATTTTATGGCTCAGTATATGAAATATGGAGCCATATTTTCAAGGTGAAATTTCTACATTAAAGGTGCATACACACACAACGATTTTTTGAAAGATTATCATTAACGATATCGTTTATCGTTCAATCATTGAAAAAATCATTCACTTTCTGAGTTAAAATGATGAACAATTATCGTTCATGCGCAATCATGTTTGCAGTTTGTAGTTCAGTCAGACTGACCAACTGAACGATTTTTGTTAAAGGAATATGCAAAAATCATTTGTAGTTCAAAAAAATTGTTCATTACACTTTAAAAAATCTGACAGACAATGTGACAGAAAATCGTTCATAAAATAATTCATAAAATCATTGGTAACAAAATCGTTGTGTGTGTAAGCAGCTTAAGAAATCACTACACACACATGCTGTCATCACTGACTCAGGTTCCCACATAGTGTACACGGTGTTCACACCCTCTAAATGAAATATATTATTCTAAAAAGTTTTATTGTTATGACAATATATTATTGATATTATAATATAATTGAATTATATAACTTTATTTTTGGAGCAAAAAAAATGTTTACACTGGGATTCAAGCCCTAACTTTCAAGTGTGATGTGCAGTGACTTTACCACTATGCCACAATACCAGTGGATGGGAAGTACAGAATCTGTCTTTTCAGGAACTGATGACAGTTTCCTAGTGACAGTTTTTTTGGTGCTAGTACAGTGTTTCAGCGGCTAGTACAGTGACTTAGCCGCAAAAGTATATTGCACCTTAACATAAACACTCATCAACACTCCTCATTGCCCTCTATTAAAATCCAAAGGAGACCACTACTGTATCTTTGCTACATAGCTGGAACACTATTAAGTGCTACATTACATGATACACTGGCCACCCAGTGGTGGAAGTAAGAATTGCACCTTTGCTGCACTGCTGACAGCACGGCACAACAACATATGAGAATTGATGTCATGCCAAATTGAGAGCCATGGCACAATTTTCAGAAAGGTGTATGTGGACACATCTGTACACTTGCACGGCAGCAGGCACCTCACCTCAGCCATCTTACAAGTAGTGTGGACTGCACTCACTGCAGTCTGCACTACACTTATTGATTGGCAGGCAGGGGGGATTTCTGTGTACTCAGAAACCCCCCCTGTGTGCATGCCTGGGGTGAAAAAGATACAGAATAGGTGGAAAAATTGTTCAGAATATGCTGTTTGAAATTTTAATTATGTTTAATAAATAAACATTTAATGGGATAACAGTGTAAGTGAGAAAAACTGTTGAAACTTTTATGTCAGAGATTTGAATTTCTGTTAGTGGGGAGCTGCTTTTCTCTTAGCAGTGTCTCTATGATGCTATTAAAGTGACAGTTGTAAGTACTTCAGGCATACAGTTATGCTGGGAGGTGTGTGATCATTGGGAAATAATGCACAGATGTGATTTAGGGCCTGATTCAGCAAGGAAAGCAAATGTGAATTTGCAAGCACTTGGCTGATGTTTTCGCACTGCGCATGTGCGAACAAGCCAATGTGGTCGGGTAAGGGTACGCAGACTACACGCAGTGTGTATTCAGACTCTTCCAATATTGATTGACAGAAAGTGCCATTTGTGGGTGCTAACGGGGTGGATGGATGAGCTCAGACATGCCAGTGTGTTTGAACACCATTGCAGGGGCATGCAAAAATTAGCCACTGCAAGGTCTTATGCAGCCTAAACTCTCACTGCGTGCAGGAAGTTGGTCAAATACTGAGTGTTAATGTGTTCGATGGTTCTGAATGTTACCAATGTTCATGCTATCTTGTGGACTACACAGGTGGTGAGTAAAGGGAGATGGGCGGCATTATATATCGCTGGGTGTCTGCATCTTGTGCTCTGGTTTCTGTGCAAATGCATTGATTAGGATATTTTCTCAGTTGCTGGGTGTGTGAGTTCTCTCACTGCGGTCCTTGCTGAATCAGGCCGTTAGTGTATCCAATCATGATAGTGGGTATACTGACATTCTACAATACCATTAAATATATGTATATAATACTGTGTGTGTGTGTGTACATATATATATATATATATGTGTCAGGTCCATAAATATTGGGACATTGACAGAATTTTCATATTTTGGCCTCTATTCACCACCACAATGGCTTTGAAATGAAACAAACAAGATGTGATTTAACTGCAGACTTTCAGATTTAATTTGAGGGTAATTACATCCAAATCAGGTGAATGGTGTAGGAATTACAATGGTTTCTATGTGTGCCTCTCACATTTTAAGGGGACAAAAGCAATGGGACAAACTAAACAATCCTAAATCTAACTTTCACTTTTTAATACTTTGTTGCAAATCCTTTGCAGGCAATTACAGCCTGAAGTCTGGAATGCATAGACATCACTAGACGCTGGGTTTCATCCCTAGAGATGCTCTGCCAGGCCTCTACTGCAAATGTCTTCAGTTCCTGCATGTTCTTTGGGCATTTTCCCTTCAGTTTTGTCTTCATCAAGTGAAATGCATGCTCAATCGGATTCAGGTCAAGGGATTGACTTGGCCATTGCATAACATTCCACTTTTTAGCCTTAAAAAACTCTTTGGTTGCTTTTGCAGTATGCTTTGGGTCATTGTCCATCTGCACTGTGAAGCGCCGTCCAATGAGTTCTGAAGCATTTGACTGAATATGAGCATATAATATTGCCCGAAACACTTCAGAATTCATTCTGCTGCTTTTGTCAGCAGTCACATCATCTACCAGTTCAATTGGCAGTCATTCATGCCCACGCCATGACACTACCACCACCATGCTTCACTGATGAGGTGGTATGTTTTGGATCATGAGCAGTTCCTTTCCTTCTCCATACTCTTCTCTTCCCATCACTCTGGTACAAGTTGATCTTTGTCTCATCTGTCCATAGGATGTTGTTCCAGAACTGTATTTGCTTTTTTAGATGTTGTTTGGCAAACTCTAATCTGGTTTTCCTGTTTTTGTGGCTCACCAATGGTTTGCATCTTGTGGTGAACCCTCTATATTCACTCTTGTGAAGTCTTCTCTTGATTGTTGACTTTGACACATATACATCTACCTCCTGGAGAGTGTTCTTGATTTGGCCAACTGTTGTGAAGAGGTTTTTCTTTACCAGGGAAATAATTCTTTTGTCATCCACCACAGTTGTTTTCCGTGGTCTTCCGGGTCTTTTAGTGTTGTTGAGCTCTCGGGTGCATTCTTTCTTTTTAAGAATGTTCCAAACAGTTGATTTGGCCACACCTAATGTTTTTGCTATCTCTCTGATGGGTTTATTTTGATTTTTCAGCCTAATGATGGCTTGCTTCACTGATATTGACAGCTCTTTGGATCTCCTATTGAGAGTCGACAGCAACTGATTCCAAATGCAAATCTCACACCTAGAATCAACTCCAGACCTTTTACCTGCTTAATTGATAATTAAATAACAAGGAAATAGCCCACACCTGTCCATGAAATAGCTTTTGAGTTGATAGTCTCATTAAAAAGTGGGAGGCACATATAGAAACCGTTGTAATTCCTACACCGTTCACCCGATTTGGATGTAATTACCCTCAAATTAAATCTGAAAGTCTTCAGTTAAAGCACATCTTGTTTGCTTTATTTCAAAACCATTGTGGTGGTGAAAAGAGACCAAAATCTGAAAATTCTATCAATGTCCCAATATTTATGGACCTGACTGTGTGTATATATGTGTGTATATATATATATATATATATATATATATATATATATATACATACTAGAGATGAGCGGGTTCGTATCTCAGAAATCTGAACCCACCTGCATTTTGGGGATCCGAGGCAATCTGAATGCAGCATAGATCTCCCTGCCTGCCCAGGATCCCTCACCCAAGGCAAAACATTGCAACCCTGCTGTCAGGTCACAAGGTTTTGTTTTAAGAGGGCTTAACACTGATTGGCTGAGAGAGACATCTGTCATGGCTCTCAGACAATCAGCATTAAGCCTATTGAAAATGCACAGAGAGATCGAAAAATAAGATGGTGCCCGCCATCCCCCACCACCTGACACCGCTGGCACCCCTGCTGCTGACAGCGCCGGCACCCCCACTGGCAGCATCCCCCACTGCCGACACCACAGGTGCCAACACTCCTGCACTGCTGCCCCATGTATTGAGGACACCACCAGCACCCCTGCACTGCCAACACTGTCAGCACACATGCACTGAGGAAACCGCTGGCACCCCTGCTCTGCCAAAACTGCTGGCTCCCTGCATTGAGAACACTCCTGTACTGCTGACACAGTCAGCAAACCTGCAATGAGGATACCGCTGGCACCCCCGATCTGCTGACACCGCCAGCACCCTGCATTGAGAAACACCCCTGCACTGCCGACACAGTCAGCAAACCTGCACTGAGAACACCGCTTGCACCCCAGCTCTGCGGCATAGAAAGCAAACCTGCACTAAGACACCGCTGGCACTCCCGCACTGCCATTCCATGTACTGAGGACACCTCCAGCAACCCCCCGCACTGCCAATATAGAATGTAAACCTGCACTAAAGTCACCGCTGGCACCCCCTCACTGCCATTCCATGTACTGAGGACACCGTCAGCAACCCTACTCTACTGACACTGCTGTCACAGTAAGTGCACTATTGGTGTATCCAGCCCACACTGTATAACACACTATGGGCCAAATGTAATAGGTAGTCAGTTTTAGTAACAGTACAAACTCGCACTTTCTCGCACTTTTAAAAAGTGCGAGTTTGTACTGAAACTCGCAAATTTAATAGCCTGTGAACTTTTCAGCTCGAGGCTACTGCATTTGCGAGTACAGGCGAGTTTAGGACAATGTAAACTGACACCTTTTAATGCGAGTAGCATTAAAAGGTGCGAGTTTTAGAGAAGCCATCACAGATCAGTGAGATCCGTGATGGCTTCTGTGTGTGTGTAAAAAAAAAAAAAATGTGCACCACCTCCCCAAAAGCATAACCAACCCCGGGCTTTATAAAGCCTGTTCTGGTTCTAAAAATACAGGGGCCAAAATGCGTAGGGGGCCCCTGTATATTAAGAACCAGCACAGGGCTTTGTTGTGCAGGTACTGGTTCTGGAAAATCAGGGGAAAAAACTAGTAGGGGTCCCCTGAAAATTCCTGAACCAGCACTGAACTCTTTCTAGCAGGGGGATAATGCCACAGCCAGGGAAAACCTTTCACCGGTTTCCCCGGCCAAAGCATTATCCCTGACTGCTAGTCAGTCCAGGCCAGGGATCCCTTGGGAGTTGGGTACCCCCCCAATAAAGGGGTACCCCTCTCCAGGGCACCCCAGGCCTAGACTGATAGCCCGGGGCTTTCCCCGGCACCCTAGGGCGGTGGGTGCCGGGTCGATAGTGTAAAGTGTAAAATTAAATTTTCCATATTGTCTTTATTTGTAGAACCACAAGTACCAGCAAGCCTCCCCTGCATTCTGGTATTTGGAGAACCACAAATACCAGCATGCGTGGCATTACGGGTCTGCTGGCACTTGTAGTTCCACAACTAAAGAAATATGTAAATAAATCATTTTTTGGGGGAAAAAGAAGCAACAAAGAACCAGCAGTCATGTTTAGTCGATTAATTGTGAATGTCACATATGAAAAATTGTGTCCAATAGTCAGCAGCAACAGCCCGCCTGATGACCATTTCAAGCCAAACCTAAATAGTTTTCCTCAGGTGCTAGCGTCACATGCCTGACAGTGATAGGTGTTATGACACTTGGGCTGAGCTGTGCATCAGTGCAACCAAGGGATAAAGTGGGCCAGAACAGGGCAGAACTGCATTCCATCACTTCTATTTGGAGGCAGAACCAGTTCAGCCTCCTATGACCCACCTCAGCCCCGGCATCATAGGGGGGGACCATTTGCCAGGTGCCCACTGAGATTTTGTTACCAGCAGGCACCCGGCTCCATCCTCCCAGTGCCACTATGTGAGAGATGTCATGACATCACTCCCATAGGAGCTGTGCTTTAAGGAAGTCTTTTTGTATTGTTTTTTTTGTGTAAATGACGTCATATTTGGAACACTTCATAAGGGGCACCACTAAAATGGGCATTGTATAAGAGGCACTCCAGCTGTGGGCATTACATGTAAGAGGCACTACGATTGTGGGCATTGTTTAAGGGGCACTACTACAGTGGGATTTATGTGTATTAGGGACACTACTACTGTGGGCATACATGAATAAGGTACACTGCTATATGGTGCAAATAGAATCAGTAGTGAATCAAGATTATGCTACCGTGTGGCATAATTTTAATTGGGAATACTTTTTTGGATACTACATCCCTTGTTTTGGCATGTACCTATGCCACGCTCTGTCCCTTTTTTAAAAAAAGTACTGAGGGGGGTGAGTTGCACCATTTCTCTAGGACCACTTTAAGCACTGAGTTTGTCTTTCTACCCAACCGACACATATCTGAAAAGAAGCAAAGAGCTGTTGGTAAGCAAATCGTCAGCTCAAGTGGCAAGCGATGGCTTCTCTTTTAGTTTCTCCAGCAAGTGCATCTGCCGAGATAACACTAAACTTTCCCAAAAGACCCACTTGTGATGCAGATGTGACATCTAGTTGAGAATAAAAGAATTGCTTACAATTAATGAGACCTCTACGATGACTCCATCTGACATGGTCACCATTCAAAGAGTGGTTGAGAACTATTTTAAATTTAGGCATGTTAGACAGTCCGTTTGACTACTGGCAAGAAAAAAAGGCAATTTGAAGGCCCTTGCACAAACTGGCTTAGATTTAGTTGAGCTGCCCAACCTCCAGTGTGTACTCAGAAAAAGTTTTCAGCACAGCAAGTAAATTTGTCAGCGATCGACGTAAGAGGCTACTTTATCAAAATGTGGACAAGATGATGTCCATCAAAATGAACAAATTCTATGCCAATTACATCCAAAAATTACAGAGGCACCTGAAATACTTATGGATTCCAGCAGGGACAAATTAATATTGTTTGAAGATTATGTACACACTGATGAGGGTGAGGAATCAGTTGATGATGATGATAACATCTTGCCTCTGTAAAGCCAGTTTGTGCATGTAGAGATAATTGTCAGCAATGTCAGCTGCCCATTGGTAGCTTGTTTTGTGGGGCCCCAACAAACTAATCATTTCATGATTGAGTATATTGTTAAAGAAGATGGCAGGTGCTTGAAACTAACAGAGAGAAGGGAGCTAGCTGACTCTGGACTACTTGTTGGTACTTTTTAAGCCAAATTTTCTTTATTTTGAAAATACTTTTTGGATGGATGCACTGCAGATGATGTAACAGGGAGGAGGTTACTAGATGGTTATGGTTCCTAACTCTACTTACTCTGGCTTTACAAAGGGTATAGATAGCTTGACTATTGTCTGGACTAGGTAGAAATAATACACACATGAGAAGAAATTGATTTTTTTGTCTTATGCCCAGACATGACAATGGGCTTTTTCTTATCATAGGCAATGACTTTTTATTCCACTGGTGCCTTATACAAACAACATCCTCAGCAACAACATCCTTATTAGCGCAAACTACACAAATATCCTCCTCATCCTGGTGCACTTCCACATAAAGCATCCTCGATATCTATAGTGGCAAAGAACTATAAATAAATATAGAGAGGGTGCTGTAATGAGTTGTAACCCAAAGCAGCTGCTTAATAGAGATAGTTAGTCTCTAAGGGTAGCAAACAAAAATGAACAGTAGCATCGCTTGAGAATCTGGTACAATTTATTTGAACACAAATAATCATAAAAATGTTAAAACATGCAGGACAAAAAGTCCAAAATATATCAGCACATTATAACTGAAATAGCAAAAAATAAAATGCAATGCACCCTGATGCACCAATAAAAAGACATAAAGTCCAAGCACTACTGTGGAGTACGTGGATGATAAATGTCCTGCCAGGGATAATGTTAGTGTTACCGGCTGATGTATAGTCTCTGGATGTGTCCCAAATTAGCGATGGTCCCACACTGAGGTACACTCCATTGCAGATTGGACACAGTCTTTGAGACAGATGATTTGGCCAGTCATACAGTGATGAGGATAGAATCCCAACTCCAAATGATGTCATGAGGAACTCACAGGTGCTTGTGTTTTATGTCAGGTGCCAAAATTCAGTTGTCAATAGATGCAGGATGACTCCACCAACGCGTTTCACTGCTAATGTGCCGCTTTGTCAAGGTGTCTGTATGGCTTCCAATCCCTCTTTAAATAGTGCCTTCCATTTGTGTCAACTACTCGCTGGTGCACTCAATTTATCAATTAAATCATAAAACAACACATCATGTGTAATATATAAAATGAAAACTAATAGGAGGCAAACCTTTCAATAATGTTCAGTAAAAATAATATTAATAAGTACTTACTTAATTAAAAAAAAGCTATTCATCCTTCATCCCTTCATAATTAGACGGGTTTGATCACACCCATCAACAAGGAAGTCCAAGTGGAATGCAGCAGCAGCTGGCACTGCGCTCCACACTGGCGTCAATCGCCAGCTGCGTGTGGCTCCGTAAGTCACGTGATCTTTACTCTTGGATCACATGTACTACCTGGACATAATGTTAGAGCACAACCATGTGCAATGCTGCATTCCACGTGACTGCTATCATATATTCAAAATATCTAATGTATTTGAAAACATGTCCTAAAGGAGAAAAAAAAATTGTATGTGTTCTTGAATGGCAATCGCTTGAAGGTAACTGACTGCTGAATATTGGGGAAGAAAAAAGTACCATATGAATAATAAATAAGACATATTAAGAATATTATAAAACAATCGAATACATACAGTATATATGTAATAAATAATGACAATATTGGTGATAAAAAGCCCTAACTGGATAACATGTAAGAAAACTAATATAAATAAATAAAGGGAAAGACCTTAGCCTTTCCTTGCCACTTTGTGTGGTGAAAGGCATATTGCTAATTTTAGATATTTCTGCGGCTAACTGCCCCTTGGATGTTTTTTTCTTTACCACTGTAAAATACTGTTTTATGATATTAGATGCCCTGACTGAAGCCCTGCATGCCCCTGGGTATCAACTTTAGTAAATGATGTAGATCAACTAGTATCGTCATGACTGTTGGCACTGGCAGAAACTCCAGCACTAGTATGTGGTTCCTGCTCTTCTCTTAACTGAACATTTTCCATAACAACAAACACAAATGAAGTGGGGTACAGCACACACATCAATTTGTACTCAATTTAAATATTACACTGCAGTATCAATGACTTAAAGTGTCACAATATTTTTTTTAATACACTGCGCTACCACTTAGTGTCACAATAATTTTTATTAAAAATACACTGCATTTCCACTTATAGTATCACAATATTTTTTACAAATACTCTGCGCTACCACTTAGTGTCACAATATATTTTATGAATAATACACTGCGCTGCAACTTACAGTGTCACAATATTTTTTAATAAATACACTGCGATTCCACTTAGTGTCTCATTATTTTTTATGAATGAAACACTGTGCTCTTTCTTACAGTGTCACGATATTTTTCATGAATAATACACTACTCTTTCCCTTACAGTGTCACAATATTTTTCATGAATAATACACTGCTCTATCCATTACAGTGTCACAATTTTTTTATGAATAATAAACTGTATTTCCACTTACAGTGTCACAATATTTTTTATGAATACACTGCGCTACCACTTACAGTGTCACAATACTTGTATGGTATTGCTGACCAACAGTGTCACAATACTTGGATAAACAATATTACATTGCAATATTACTGAGTGACAGCATCACTCGTAATACTTTACAAATTATGCACTGCAGTATGATGAATCTACAGCATTACTAGCAATATGGCCAGCAGCATTACAGTGCTTTGGATACACTACCACTAACAGCATACAGCATCACAAACATGTTTTACTTTTTGAACTATTTATGTTAAAAAAAAAACTTTTAGTTACTTTTTTTTTACAGCCTGAGGATGCACAGCACTCTGGATGGACAGCCCAAACCTGGACAGCATGCCCCTTGATGGACAGTACAGCAGTAGGCATAAAATATACTTACTATGGAGTGTGTGTCTCTTGTGGTTTTTTAACTATTTTTGCAGCAAGGGTATGGGTGTCAGAGCATGTAGTTCCACTGTAAAAAACAATAGTTCCATTCTATTTTCCACACTATTACACCAGCACCCAATGGCCAGAGGTGCTCGAGAGATGGAGGGACCCTTTATTGGGGGGGCCTCCACCTCCCCTGAGATCCATTGTTTGGGCTGACTGGCTTTGAGTGATAATGCTTTGGCAGGTGCGACCCAGTGAAAGAGTCCATTGGCTCTGGCATTACACCCTGGCTGGATTTAAGCCTAATGCTGGTTTGACAAATGTTTTAAACCAGGACTAACTCAGCAGCCAAGTGCTGGTTGCTAAAATACGAAAGGAACCTGACAAATTCCCCCCCCCCCCCCCCGTATTTTTAGGAACCAGGACTGGCTGAGACAACTGGGGCTGGTTAGACTTTTTTTTAAAGGGGACTTACATCATTTAAAAAAATAATAAATAACACTTTTGGTAGTTTACATGCAGAAACATACACAAATCACACTGATCTATGTATGTTTCTGCCATACTCGCTGCTTAGGAGGTGGTCTTTTTGAAACTTTCTTGGTAAATTCCAGAGTTGTATCGTTTTCACTGAAAGTACTTTTCAGTTTGGTTGATGGTGTATTCAATAGAGTTTGCATTCTCACCCGAGTTTATCAGCAGAAATAGAGACATCTCTCCCGATTATGTCTTTAGTAATTTTGCGAGTTGAAAAAAATGCCTAAACACACCTGAGATTGCAGTCTTGACCAAACAAGAATCTTAGTAAATTTACACCTTAAAATATTTTTAGGAAGCTGTTCAGAGGAGTGTGTGCAGTGATTAGGACCTGCAGCACCACCTCTGGTGCAGGCCCAGTGCCTGGGTTGCATTGGAGCTAATAAGGTATTTAAGCTGGTGCTGCCACTAGTTTGTGGCTCTGCTAACTACTTCATTATTTCTCTACCTAATGATATTATGATAACATTCATAACCATAATTATATTTCATTGAGTTTGGTACATTCTTAAAAAGCACCTTTGAAATGTAATGTTTGCATTGGTTTGTGCCTCAAGCACACAGTGGTTGGATTCCATTAATCAGACATTTTGTAATATTAGCATTAATATTAGAATTAATGTTTCCAACAGTGTCCGCTGCATTATACTAACATTAATGGCTGTGAGACTGCTGTAACATTTACGCAAATGGCGATTCAATTGAAGCAACTGTCTCATTTGTGTGTCCATTCATTCCACATGACAAACATCAAATAGATAAATAATTGCATTTTTTGTACTGGTTGGTGTGCTTTGTTTTGCTCACCTGCATTTATAAGCCCTGTGGCTCCAGTACATGCAGGAATGAGCCATTAAAAAAAAAAAATAACTGTATTGTTGTACTGTTTGGTGTACTTTGTTTTGCTCTCATGCATATATAAGCTTTGTGGCTCTAGTCTACACAGGAATATGGCTATGCCATCAAAAAATAAATTATTGTATTGTTTTTACTGTTTTGTGTGCTTTGTTTTGCTCCCGTGCATATATAAGCCCTGTGTCTCTTATCCATTCAGGAATAGCGCTGCCCCATCAAATAAAAATAATAATTGTATTCTTTGCACTTTTTTGTGTGCTTTGCTTTTCTCACATGTATATATAAGCCCTGTGGCTCCAGTCCAAGCAGGAACACAGATGCACCATAAAAAAAATATATATTTTGTTTATACTGTTTGGTGCACTTTGTTTTGCCCACATGCATATATAAGTCATGCAGTGATCTGCACATTCAAAAAATGGTTAACAAACTTTTTAGAGAAGAGCAACCAAATACTGTCACTGCAGCTGCTGCCACCAGTAATGGTGACAACGCTAGTCCTTCAACATCATAAAGCCAATGCTCAAGTGCATAGAGAGTCCTTAAGGGCATCTAAAATAAGAAAAAACACATCTAATAAATGGAAAGCGTGGTGCAGAAAAACATTAAATTAGCAACATGACATTCACCACATGCAGTGGCAAGGAAAAATTGAGGCCTTGGCCTTTATTTATAAGTGAAGGTTCTATGAGTGTCAGTGAGGCATCTTCCTCTGCCTCTCATGATGATGCAAGACCTTATCACTCAGAGTGTAAAAAGGTGTAAATAGAAATGAAAACCACTAAGGCAGTAGAACAAACTGTTTTCAGAAACAGAAATGTCACAAATCCCTGTGGAGAGTCTAAGTATGTCCACAAGTGTGATGTTTGAGGCTGGCCTATCTGATACTGTTGTACTTGCAGATAAGTTGCCTTTCACCATTTTTGCTACCTTTGCAAATGTGTGGATGAGCAACACAAATATAGCTGATGACCTAGAAATTGAGGGTGCCACCAAGGAAGTGTAAGAGGATGAGGGGGATATTTGCATAGCTAATGCCGGCGCTAATGAGCATGTTGTGAATGATGATGTTGTTTGTGTAAGTCAGGCACCAGTGGAAGCAACTTTTGGCTATGACAAGAGGAAGGCCATTGTCATGCCTGGGCATAGGACCAATAAATGTACCTCTTATCTGTGGAATAATTTTTACCCAAATCCTGACAACAATTATCAAGCCATCTATAGCATTTGTAAAACCATGTTAGGCTGTGATTGCAAGGTAAGACATTAGTACACCCACTATGTCTTAACGAGTGATGGCAATGCGATCGCAAGCCAGTCTAATGATGCCACATTTCTCATTGCAGCAGATGTCATCTCCAGGAAGTGTATGCAATATCAATAACATCGAATGCCATCGGAGCTGCTCACAGCACTTGAGGTTGACCATACTACACTGCAATCACTGCGATCGCTGCAGTGTGAAATACAACCAGGTGACATGTACAATGATACTACATGTTAATTATGCATGCCTATGAAACATGGTTAGAATGCACAGGCACACATGCATTCACACATCCACACCCCCATTTTCATTGTCCTTCTCCTGTCACCACCCACAAATGGCTCGTCCTGTCACTCACTCTTGCAGGCCATCTGAGCTTAATGTGCGATCGCTTCCTGTTTGCAGTGACTGGCTTACACACCCACACTGGTACTTATACGCATGTGCCTATAGCGAAAAATGGACAGCTGCAAGTGAATGCAGCCTTGCAAGCGGCTTTGAATTGGTCCCGGTTTTCCTGGGACCAAATTCCATCTTGGTTCCATTTTACCCAAAAAAACATTCCTCGGCAGTACAAGGACGTTAATAATTGGCCAACACAATGCCAATTATAATTGGCAAGGACGTTAATAATTGGCCAACCCCCTGTCCACCTCACCACAGAAACTGTATGTGGACAAGTGGTAGTGAAAAACTAAAGATTACATGACCATGACAGCCCACTGGGTAGGTGATTTTGTCAGCTTATTCAGAGGAAGGCTACTCTGTGTATTACCAACTTCACTAAGAGGCATTTTACTGACAACCTCTTAAAAAACTAAGATGCTGTCTGTGGCCCAAAAAAGTTTGGGACAATTTCACCATTCAGCCACAGCATGCAGGAGATTGCAGCAGCTGCTTGAACAGTTGAATTTGCCTTGTCACCAACTGAAGTTATAGGTAGTAACCAGATGGAATTCCACCCTTTTTATGCTTCAGCAGATGGCACCCCTCACTCAGAACTGTACCCCCACACTCAGCACAGCACCCCTCATACCATAGATTACACCACAGTACCCATCTTTCCTCCCCCAGAACAGCACCCCTCACCTAGCATAGCACATATCACATCACCCCTCTCCCAGCATTACAACCCTCACCCAATACAGATCACAGCACAGCATCCATCAACCAACACCCCTTTCCAGCACAGCACCCCTCTCTGCTAACCAAGCACAGCATCCATCTCCCAGCACAGCACCCCTCACAGCAAAGATTCAGCCCTCACCCAGCACACCTCACACAGATTACAGTACAGCATCCATCATCCCTGAACCAACACCCCTCTCCAAGCACAGCACATGTCACACAGCACAGCACAAATTTCGGCACAGCACCAATCACCCCTCACTCAGCACAGCACCCCTACAGCCCAGATCACAGCACTCATCACTAACCCCACCCCACCTGCTGCAAATAAGTTTGCAGGGAACCCATGTAGGCTATTGCAGCACTACTCAGTAGAATTATAGCCAATGGTTGTATCTTGTTGTTGCTCCCTACCTCCTTCCATACTGGAGACCATCATAATTACTAGCCCACATGCTAGCTCCCTTCTTACCAATATGGATGATGGAGTCCACCCATGCCCATAGCAGTGTCTTATGCAGCTGGGCCCCTACTCCCAAATGAGTTCAGACACTGCTAGCTTGAGTCAGGTGATTCCAATAATTAGGGTTTTGGAAAATGAGCTTGATAAATTTAAGGAGAAGATTCTACTTAGTAAGTCAGACTTCTTTGTTTGCTTCACCAGGATCCAAGGGTTGCAAATATCTTCTAATCGGATTACTATATTTTGGCAATTGTGCGTGATAATAGGTTTACGTCATACAGTCAGGTGCATAAATATTGGGACATTGACAGAATTTTCATATTATGTGCCTCCCACTTTTTAAGGGGCCAAAAGTAATGGGACAAACTAAACAATACTAAATCTAACTTTCACTTTTTAATACTTTGTTGCAAATCCTTTGCAGGCAATTACAGCCTGAAGTCTGGAATGCATATACATCACCAGATGCTGGGTTTCATCCCTGGTGATGCTCTGCCAGGCCTCTACTGCAAATGTATTCAGTTCCTGCTTGTTCTTGGGGCATTTTCCCTTTAGTTTTGTCTTCATCAAGTGAAATGCATGCTCAGTCAGATTCAGGTCAGGGGATTGACTTGGCCATTGCATAACATTCCACTTTTTAGCTTTAAAAAACTTTTGGTTGCTTTTGCAGTATGCTTAGGGTCATTGTCCATCTGCACTGTGAAGCACCGTCCAATGAGTTCTGAAGCATTTGACTGAATATGAGCATATAATATTGCCCGAAACATTTCAGAATTCATTCTGCTGTTTTTGTCAGCAGTCACATCATCAATAAATACAAGGGAACCAGTTACATTGGCAGCCATACATGCCCACACCATGACACTACCACCACCATGTTTCACTGATGAGGTGGCATGTTTTGGATAATGAGCAGTTATCCTTTCCTTCTCTATACTCTTCTCTTCCCATCACTCTGGTACAAGTTGATCTTTGTCTCATCTGTCCATAGGATGTTGTTCCAGAACTGTAATGGCTTTTTTAGATGTTGTTTGGGAAACTCTAATCTGGTCTTCCTGTTGTTGTGGCTCACCAATGGTTTACATCTTGTGGTGTACCCTCTATATTAACTCTTGTAAAGTCTTCTCTTGATTGTTGACTTTGACACATATACACCTACCTCCAGGAGAGTGTTCTTGATTTGCCCAACTGTTGTGAAGGGGTTTTTCTTCACCAGGGAAATAATTCTTCTGTCATCCACCACAGTTGTTTTCCATGGTCTTCAGGGTCTTTTGGTGTTGCTGAGCTCTCCGGTGCATTCTTTCTTTTTAAGAATGTTCCAAACAATTGATTTGGCCACAACTAATGTTTTTGCTATCTCTCTGATGGGTTTGTTTTGATTTTTCAGCCTAATGATGGCTTGCCTCACTGATAGGGACAGCTCTTTGGATCTCATATTGAGTGTCGACAGCAACTGATTCCAAATGCAAATGTCACACCTAGAATCAACTCAAGACCTTTTACCTGCTAAATTGATAATGAAATAGCAAGGGAATAGCCCACACCTGTCCATGAAATAGCTTTTGAGTTGATAGTCACATTACTTTTGGCCCCGTAAAAAGTGGGAGGCACATATAGAAACCGTTGTAATTCCTACACTGTTCACCTGATTTGGATGTAATTACCCTAAAATTAAATCTGAAAGTCTGCAGTTAAAGCACATCTTGTTTGTTTAATTTCAAAGCAATTGTGGTGGTGAATAGAGGCCAAAATATGAAAATTCTGTAAATGTCCCAATATTTATGCACCTGACTGTATGTTGTGTATTTCTTTAAAACTGACCCAGATCTTAAGAGATGCAAAGAGCTCCTGGTGAGCAAGGTGGTTTGACATCTTTTTCAGTTTCTCAGGCAGCTGCCATGAAACAACTGAGCTTTCCCAAAAGACTATAGAACTTAAATGGTTTGGTTATCCGCACAGGAGCTCCATATATTTAATGTAAATATCTTCCCCTTTTAATTTAAACTTAATATCCACTTGATTTTTTATTTTCTATGGGGAGGTACACCTAAGAATAAATTATGTCATACACAAGGAAAAGGAAAAACAAATGTTCTTATATAGGGCACACACAGATTATATCTTTCTAATACTGACATACTGTATCAGGATATAAATCTGGCTAAAGTAATAAAATTTAACTTTTATTAGATAAATTATAACGGTGAAATATAAGAAACTAGTGTCTATAAAATGATGTAAAAAAAAATATGACTATATACCTCTGTTGCGTATTTGTTTGCAATTTATTCTTCAATAAATATAGTATTATTTGTTTATAATCTAATTGACCGCTATGTTGGATATACATTTTTCATTGTTGTACATATAAAGCCTAGTGGCATACAATTAGACTTACTTAATTATCACTATTGAGGGTTATATTGATAATGAGTCCAGATATATAACTGACTGTAAGATTGTACATAACCTCTGGGGAGAAGTAAATATAAATATGAAGTGTAATGCTTTGACTCTAAAATATTATTACCACCAACCTTTGAATTATACACTGCTCAAAAACATAAAGGGAACACTAAAATAACACATCCTAGATCTGAATGAATGAAATATTCTTATTAAATACTTTGTTCTTTACATAGTTGAATGTGCTGACACCAAAATCACACAAAAATTATAATTGGAAATCAAATTTATTAACCCATGGAGGTCTGGTTTTGGACCCACACTCAAAATGAAAGTGGAAAAACACACTACAGGCTGCTCCAACTTTGATGTAATGTCTTTAAAACAAGTCAAACTGAGGCTCACTAGTGTGTGTGGCCTCCACGTCCCTACAATGCCTGGGCATGCTCCTGATGAGATGGCGGGTGGACTCCTAAGGGATCTCCTCTCAGACCTGGACTAAAGCATCTGCCAACTCCTGTACAGTCTGTGGTGCAACGTGGCATTGGTGGATGGAGCGAGACATGACGTCCCAGATGTGCACAATTGGATTCAGGTCTGGGGAACAGGCGGGCCAGTTCATAGAATCAATGCCTTCGTCTTGCAGGAACTGCTCACATACTCGAGCCACATGAGGTCTAGCATTGTCTTGCATTAGGAGGAACCCAGGGCCAACCGCACCAGCATATGGTCTCACAAGGGGTCTGAGGATCTCATCTCGGTACCTAATGGCAGTCAGGCTACCTCTAGCAAGCACATGGAGGGCTGTATGGCCCCCCCAAAGAAATGCCACCCCACACCATTACTGACCCACTGCCAAACTGGTCATGCTGGAGGATGTTGCAGGCAGCAGAACGTTCTCCTTGATGTCTCCAGACTCTGTCACGTCTGTCACATGTGCTCAGTGTGAACCTGCTTTCATCTGTGAAGAGCACAGGGTGCCAGTGATGAATTTGCCAATCTTGGTGTCTCTGGCAAATGCCAAATGTCCTGCACGGTGTTGGGCTGTAAGCACAACCCCCACCTGTTGACGTCGGGCCCTCATACCACCCTCATGGAGTCTTTTTCTGACTGTTTGAGCAGACACATGCACATTTGTGGCCTGCTGGAGGTCATTTTGCAGGGCTCTGGCAGTGCTCCTCCTGTTTCTCCTTGCTCAAAGGCGGAGGTAGCGGTCCTGCTGCTGGGTTGTTGCCCTCCTAAGGCCTCCTCCACGTCTCCTGATGTACTGGCCTGTCTCTTGGTAGCTCCTCCATGCTCTGGACACTACGCTGACAGACACAGCAAACCTTCTTGCCACAGCTCCCATTGATGTGCCATCCTGGATGAGTTGCACTACCTGAGCCACTTGTGTGGGTTGTAGACTCCGTCTCATGTTAACTCTAGAGTGAAAGCACCGCCAGCATTCAAAAGTGACCAAAACATCAGCCAAAAAGCATAGGAACTGAGAAGTGGTCTGTGGTCACCACCTGCTGAACCACTCCTTTATTTGGGGTGTCTTGCTAATTGCCTATAATTTCCACCTCTTGTCTACTCAATTTGCACAACAGCATGAGAAATTGATTGTCAATCAATGTTGCTTCGTAAGTGGACAGTTTGATTTCACAGAAGTGTGAATGACTTGGAGTTACATTGTGTTGTTTAAGTGTTCCCTTTATTTTTTTGAGCAGTGTATATTAATCTAATTTCCTTGAGGATATATCTGTGGGAGTCAATATTACAGTTCTCCCCTTAATAAAGTAGGAGAATATAATGATGTTTTATTAATTTCTACATTCCCAATGTGTCAGAATAATCTGAGGATTCCCTTAGAAAATATATGAGTTTTGTAGTGAATGAACTCGCTCTGATATCAATGTCACTATGTATGACTTTCCCAAAAGACCCAGTGGTGATACAGAGAAGTCAATTTGTGACATCTGGTCGGGACTAAAAGAAATGTAGAAAATTAGTTACACCGCTACCACAACTCCATCTGATTGGGTCACCATCCAAAGAATAGTGGATGAATATTTTCATTACACCAGAAACATAGGCATAACACAGAGTTCAATTGACTAGCTGAAAGACATGCACGTGGATTTTGCACACTTTTAAAAAAATAGTCCTATTTTGTACTTTGATGAGTTTGCAAAAAAATAATAATGGTACAATAAATATTATGTTTATGTGGTTTCCTAAGTAACATTTCCATGTTTGCAAATAACACAGGCCATTGTTTATACAGTACTAAGCAGATTTGGAGAAAAGGTGTTTAAAATCAGTATAAAATCACATTATGTCATTTTACTAATTATTTATCTAACAATACAAAGGTTATCGTGATGACATTACTCACTCTTTTTGGGTGGAGCATCAGAGTCATGTACATCGGTAACTTGCACAACTTCTGTTGGAAAAATGCCATGTTGTGGCTCCTTATATTACAGCCATTCCTGTGATAATGGGGAACCTGCCCCCAGTCTGCCAAATGAGTGACTTTTGCCTACACTTACTCTGGAGGCATACCAGCCAAACATAACTTCATAGGTTTCCATAACTTCTCTCACAAGGACCACATACTCCTCAAAGGAGAATGGCATTTTGTGGCCACTCTTAGGGGTAAATTTACTAAGAATTGAGTTTGGTCTACTTTGGACAACATTAAAGTCGATCAGGTTTGTACAAACTCGCACAAGTTTTTTTTTGTTAAACTTGCAAATTTACTAAGAAGTGTGTTTGTTTAAATTGAGTTTATTGATGGTGTTAGACTTCATGTTTTTTTGTGAGTTTGCACCCAAACATGCCACTAAACTCATATGATATGTATTTGTTAAACTCCAACAAGTGTAAACTCGCGTGAGAATGGAAGTGAGAATGCACTCATGAGGCTGGAAACCTGTGTTTATTGGTTGAATTTGTCACATGTCCTGAATTTGTCATATGTCCTGAATCACCAAGCATATATAAACAGGCCAAACTGCTGGAACATTGTAGGGTTGTCAGTTTGGAGTTTGAAGAGGGAGAGTGTACAGTAGGAGCTTGTGAAATTTTATGGAAGAGACATATAGTGCTTGCTTGTTGGTGTGTGTAATTTGTCTTGTGTTTTTCCTGGTTGTTTGTGAGTTTTGTGAGTAGGCAGACTATGCCTACGGGACGTGAAGGCCATGAAAAGAGTGAGGTGGAAGAAGTGGCTGGGTCTCAAGCCCAATTGAGCTCAGATGACAGCATTAATGATGCACCCAGGCAGAGGAGGAAGACTAAGGTCCAAATGTAATAGGGTTTCAGTTGTAGTAACAGTACAAACTCGCACTTTCTCGCACTTTTAAAAAGTGCGAGTTTGTACTGAAACTCGCAAATTCAATAGCCTGCGAACTTTTCAGCTCGAGGCTACTGCATTTGCGAGTTTAGGCGAGTTTAGGACTTTGTAAACTGACACCTTTTAATGCGAGTAGCATTAAAAGGTGCGAGTTTAGAGAAGCCATCACAGATCAGTGAGATCCGTGATGGCTTCTGTGTGTGTTTAAAAAAAAAAAAACGTGCACCCCCTCCCCAAAAGCATAATCAGGGTCCAGAAGTCTATGGGACACACAGGCTGGCCGCATTCAGCCAAACAGGGAGCTGCTCCGATGGAGATGCTCCCTGATTAGCTGGCAGCCCCTTCACTGATGGGGCACACGTGTGCCCCGGTCATTTATGCGGAGCAAAGGTATGTGTACACACATACCTTTGCTCAGTCCGCATGGATCGGGTTTTTTGCGTTTTTTTTTTAACCCCTGGATTGCCTACTTGCAGAAGAGGACGTGATCGACGCATAGGAGAGGTGAGTATGGATTTTTTTTTCAGGTACACCCCTATGGATTACTTCGGATACTAGGTGAGTATGTGTGAACGTGAGTGTGCATGTATGTTTTATTAAAATTATACTTTCACGGTGTATGTTTGTTTATTTACGTATTTCTTTAGTTGTGGAACTACAAGTGCCAGCGGGCCCGTAATGCCCCGCATGCTGGTATTTGTGGTTCTCCAAATACCAGCATGCAGGGGAGGCTTGCTGGTACTTGTGGTTCTACAACTAAAGACAATATGGAAACTTTAATTTTACACTTTACACTAACACTATCAACCCAGGCTATCAGTCTAGGCCTGGGGTGCCTGGAGAGGGGGTCCCATTTATTGGGGGGGTCCTCAACTCTCCAGGGATCCCCGGCCAGGACTGACTAGCGGTCAGGGATAATGCTTTGGCTGGGAAAACCGGTGAAAGGTTTTCCCTGGCTGTGCCATTATCCCCCCGCTAAACAGAGTTTGGAGCTGATTCAGGAATTTTCAGGGGACCCCTACTCATTTTGTCCCCTGATTTTCCAGAACCAGGACCAGCTCAACAAAGCCCTGTGCTGGTTCTTAATATATAGGGGCCCCCTACACATTTTGGCCCCTGTATTTTTAGAACCAGAACAGGCTTTATAAAGCCCGGGGCTGGTTATGCTTTTGGGGAGGGGGTGCTTGTCATTTTTTTTTATTTAAAAACATTTTACATATGTACATGTTTTTGTGTGTACTTATCTCATGGATATGTGCATGTTTCTGTGTTAATCTAACCTGCTCAGGATCTACTCGCTAGCCTGAAGCAGGTCTATTATTTGGGGACTTTTGGTAATCTTTTTTTTTGTGAGTCTGAAACAGACACTCTATTACATTGGGCGAGTTGATTGTTTTCACTGTGAAAACATCTGGATGCGAGTTTGAGAATAGAGAGTTTTAGTAACTCTGAAAAATGCGAGTTTTAGTGAACAGACACCCTATTACATTGGAGAGTTGTGAAAAATTATGAGTTTAGCACCAAACTCGCAATTTACCAAAACAGACACCCTATTACATTTGGCCCTAAGACTTTATTTACTTTTGAGGAGGACATGGCCCTCGTGCAGACAGTGATGAAGTTGCACCATCTCCTTTTTGGTTGCAAGTCTGCCAGCACAACATAAGAGTGCCTTCTGGAGTGCTGTTGCGATTGCTGTCAATGCAGATCGGACCATTAAACGCACCATGGATAAATAAAAAAAAAATGTTTTTCTGATATAAAATGGAAAGTGAAGGACAAGATGGCTGAGAGGCAAACGCAGGCAAACAAACTGGTGGTGGATCTCCATACCAGCCAGACTACCTGGACTATGAGTTACCAGTTCAGGCTTTGATCCCACCAGAGGTCATAACCCATACCAATGTGCATGAATACAGATGCCCCAAAGCTGCATGATATTTTTTTTTAGAAAAAGAAAATAAAATATTTTTGGTGCCCGTACTCAATACAATATAATAATATTAAGATTGTAGTATAGTTTGCAGCAAACTCAACAAACTCTGTGTATGTTTGTAAATATAAACCAACAAAAAAACACCCCAATAGTTTGCGCTACCTCTCCATATAAAAAAAAATGTATATAGTAAAATAAATAAGATATTTTATTGTGTATATGAGTAAAAATAGTAAAAAACACAAATATACATAATGAAATAAAAAATATATATTTTTTTATTTTTTATTTTTTTTAATTCACTATAAGGTATTTTCTTAATGTTAAAATTATCCATGTTAAACAAGGTTGTTGTTGCAGGGGGGAGTGGGGGGGCTTACATGTGAAGGGCAGCTGGTTAAGTGTTATTTTTTTAGTTATTTTCAGTTGAATAAGTATCTGGATAATCCTCACCTTTGCTTACCCAGATTACCTGTATTTTATTTGAGTCATTTGGGCGTACAGTTTAGGATCTGGCTTGCCTTACTCAAGAGCTACACAAAAAAGAAGTAGTATGTTGGTGCACTGGTCGAGAATTAAATAGTAATTCTTAAAAATTAACTTTTATTAATAATTAGTTAAAATATCCCCTCTAGAGATTCATGAATGGCAAAATATTAAAATGATAGATTAAAGAAAGAAATAAAGTTTAAAATAATATGCCAAGGGCTCCGTCACCCCACCGCAGACTTATGATCTTCCTTTACAAATGTTTACTGTTATGTCTATGAATAAATAAACCTTTATATCTGAATATTTTTGTGTGAATAAATATTATCTGATTCAAATATTATTAAATTCTTTTATTTGTGTCCTCTAAATATAAATTACTGTAATCACCATCTGCTTCAAGTTGATATTAATGGATACTTATCAGTACAATACTGCCAGATAAGTGATGGCAATCCTGCTGTTATTAAATTATTTCAAAAAATAACAGTCTAAGTTCACTCTGCGGAATAAATAACAAAATATCAATCTGTCTCTATTACTCACATAATTACATAGTTGATATATCAATCAGTAGTGTCACTATTAATTCGTGTTTCTGATATTTATTTTATTTCGCTCTTATGATATCAGAGTGCAATCAAATGCACATTTATCTATTTATGACATACTCTACTGAAAATTGTGGACTGATATCAATTATCTCAAGTAGTGTGCACTATATCTCCTCTTATTATCAACACGTTGATTCCAGTTAATATCACTGTATCCAACTGTATTGACTTACAATGTTTCACATATAAAGAATTTTTTTAATTATTCACACTTAAGCTATGAAGCAGCACATAGACAGACAGTGTTTATCAATACTGTGGGACCTCAAATAAGCACATGTATTCTTTCAATGATCATAACCACCGCAAAGTGTTGAATCAGGCTTATTTAACACATGTGAAATTTATTAGATGAAATCGGAATTAATTAATTTTCCACACAATAATTCCAACAAGCACTACTCTGTCCAAATATATCTCTTAGTAATCCTTCATATATAAGCAGGTTTATAAATTGATTGTGGTCACATTCAATACTACAAGATAACGTATATGTTCATAGAAACACATTAAATCGATACTATGTGGACGATATAGATCTTCAAATTGCGTCCATATTATGCTGCTAATAGGTGCTATAGATATTCAAACAAAGCACATATCTACAGGGCACATTATACTAATAGTTATAAGTGCCACAGTTTAGTATATATAGTGTTTGTAGTGATGTGACACCTCCATCAATTTAATATATACGCTGCCTAATATACCTCATATAATGATCTTGGAAACTATAGAGCTGTCTTTGTCTCACTATCTATTTTTTAATAGTGAGGCTGTCACTCATTAATTCATAAATGAGGACACTCCCATTAATTGGTATTGAATGGTACAGATCAACATATATACTAGTAAGGAATATTGGTTCAATGCTTGTCAATGCTACTAAATGCCAAACAGCGTCTGTGTTTTTTTCTTTTCAATGCACATTAACTTAGTGCTCCTAAACGTCACAGCGGCATATGCACATTAGCAAGGCACATTACATTAGTGCTCACGAGTGCCACAATATAGAGCATGTAGTGCTTATAGTAATATCAGGCATAAATAGACATAGTTTTATAGTAATCGGAGATTGCTGCTCAAACTGCGGATAACGGCTAAGCCAAAATCGGCATTGTTTTAAACATAAAGTAAGGTGAACGGGGCCCTCAGCATAGACCCGATGCGCATTTCGCCTATGGCTTTATCAAGGAATAGTTATTATTTGAAATAATTTAATAACAGCAGGATTGCCATCACTTATCTGGCAGTATTGTACTGATAAGTATCCATTAATATCAACTTGAAGCAGATGGTGATTACAGTACATTATATTTAGAGGACACAAATAAAAGAATTTAATAATATTTGAATCAGATAATATTTATTCACACAAAAATATTCAGATATAAAGGTTTATTTATTCATAGACATAACAGTAAACATTTGTAAAGGAAGATCATAGGTCTGCGGTGGGGTGACGGAGCCCTTGGCATATTATTTTAAACTTTATTTCTTTCTTTAATCTATCATTTTAATATTTTGCCATTCATGAATCTCTAGAGGGGATATTTTAACTAATTATTAATAAAAGTTAATTTTTAAGAATTACTATTTAATTCTCGACCAGTGCACCAACATACTACTTCTTTTTTGTGTAGCTCTGTTGTATGTATAATTAATAGTAGTAGGTAGCACCCCCCTGATATATTAATTCAAATAGAATACTTAATATATATTTATAAGGTGGTTGTCGAGTCAAATCTGTGCGGTGTTTGTGTTTTTTCTCTAAATCTTGCCTTCCTCAAGGCCTGAAATGTTTATGTTATTTGTGCATTGTATGCTTAAACCACCCATGAAACATTTCGGTTATACTTTATGTAAACACATAGGGGCTGACTACTGTCAGTTTTAAGATGTAAAGATGTTGTTCCTCCAATACCATTCTTTTTTTAATTTAAATGTGGCATTTGTAGGTTTTATTGGTCAGTGTAATTGTTTGTTTTGGTCTAACTCTTTACTTTTAAGGGATTTCAAGAATAGAAAATGGTTTAGCTAATGATTGCTGATATTTTCTAAAGTTGCTGGTTTTTCATTTTTCATAATAAACATAACATATTAACACACATCAGTCAATGGTTTGCTCCTCTTAAGCCTCATAATTCTGTTTTCCTGGACATCCTAGCCTGGCCTTGTCAGGGTGGTGTCATTAATCCATGTTTTTTTGTTTGTCTGTATATGCTGGTAAAATATGTATTTTTCAGTCAAATCTATTTTTTGGCCAAAAATTACACTCATCAGGTCTGTGTCTTGTTGTATTTCCACATTTTCTTGTCTACCATGTATTTCCCATTTGGAATCCATGTAAACATTATCAATTTTTTTTTAAATGTATGGAAATCAAACATTACTTCATATTTATTAGCAATCTAATTTTTGACAGAATATGTATGGTTTCAGAGTCTATATTTATTATATGTTCCCAAAAAATGCAAGATTAAAATGCAAGATTAATTTTTGTTTGCATTATCAATTATTCACAGCACAATGTACAGCAGGCCAGAGGAATAAGGCCAGGTTGCAAGAATCCCCTGATTCTGAAGATGCAGGTATTAAAATATAACAAAACTCTGTCCTTCCTCCCAATGTGTCCCTACATTTGTTTTATTATACATGTTTGTTTCAAAGGACCCTCTCGGACTCAACCATGAACAGGCCACAGGAAGCATGCAAGGCTGCTTGAGGCCTCAGATTTAGAATATGCTGGTAACTGAATATTACATGACTTTGTCCTTCCTAAAAATCTGGACATACATTTTTTGGATTAAATAAATTGTCTCCAAAGGTCCCTCTAGGACACAGCCATCCAGAAGCCACAGGAAAAAGACAAGGGTGCGTGAGGCCTCTGAATATGTTGATGCAGGTACATAAATGCTCAAAATTTTTCACCTGCCTCCAAATGTGTCCCTTCACTTGTAACCACATTGATTAACTTTTCGAAGGTACCTCCAAAACACAATCCACAGCAGCACATCAAAATTGGACAAGTGTATGTGATGGGTCTTTAACAAAGGAAGCAGGTACATGCATGTTCTATGACTTTGTCCAGATTCAAAGATGTGTACTTTTAGTTCTTAGGTTTTTTTTAAGTTTCTAAAAAGGATCCTCCAGGACACAGGCCTCAGCAGGTTATCACAGATTGACACTGGGTGCGAGATGGCGCTGATTCAGATGATGCAGGTACATAAATGTTCCCAATCTTTGGGCTCCTTCCACATGTGTACCTACAATTGTCATGATTAAAATGTTGATTAACAAGGAGCCAGCAGGACACAGGCCACAGCAACACTGCAAAGCATTCAAGGGTCCATGATGTGTCTTATTCAAAGGATTCAGGATACATACATCTTACAATACTTGGCCCAGCATACAAGATGTATACTTACATTTGCTAGTGCTGTATTGTTTTTTGCCAAGTAGCCTCCAGGATACAGGAACAAGCAGGTCATCATAAACGGACAAGGGGGCATGAGACCTCAGACAGTGAAGATGCAGGTACATAAATGTGCTTAGTCTTTGTGTCACATCCACATGTGTACCTACAATTGTAATGACAAAATTGTTGTTTAAAAAGGAGCCAACAGGACACAGGCCATAGCAACACTGCAAAAATGTTAAAGGGTCTGTGACGTATCTTATTCTAAGGATGTAGGTACATGCATCTTACAATACTTGGCCCTGTATACAAGATGTGTACTTACCGTTGTTACAGATGTTTTGTTTTTGTACAAATAGCCTTTAGGACAAAGGCACCAGCTGCACACCAATAGCCATCAGGGGGGGCATGAGGCCTCAGATATAGAAAAAGCAGGTACCAGCAGCACATCAATAGCCATCAGGGGGGTGTGAGGTCTCCGATACAGAAGAAGCAGGTACCTAAATGTGCAAAGTCTTGGGGCAGTCTCCAATTGTGGGCCTACAATTGTAATGTTAAATATGTTATTTTGCAAGGATCCACAAGGACACACTCCACAACAGTACAGCAAAAGCATTACAGGGGACATGAGGGGTCTGATTCCAAAGATACAGGTACTTACATGGTACAATACTTTGGCATGCATATAAGATGTCTGCTTACCTATTTTTTAGATCTAATGTTTTGCTCCAAGTAGCCTCCAGGACACAGTCACCAGCAGACTGGGCAAGCCGACATGGGTGCATGAGGCCTCAGATTCTGATGATACAGGTAAATAAATGACCCAAGTTTTGTTTCAGTCTCCATATGTTTGCCTCAAATTCATATCTGCAAGAACACAGGCCATAGCAGCACAGCAAAGGATTTGTAGGGTCAGAATAATTTTCATGAAGCAAATGGAAGTTTTCAAACATTTTTGGGACACTTATTACAGTAACAGAATCAAGCATTTCATGATCTTAATGAGACCTTTGGTACCCATATTTTAGCTAGTATCCCTGACACTAATGAAAGTACTTCTGGTGCCAGCACATTCCAGACCAATACAACTGTCACTTCTCCACCCTGAAGATCTATCTGCACAAGAGGTGGTTCCGAACCTGGCCATGGCGGAAAGGTTGGGCCAAGGGATAGTTTATAAATAGCTACAAAGATGTTATTCTATATTTGTAATAATGTGTTAATATACCTTTCTATTTTCCTTAAATTGCAAAAAAAAAACCACTTTTTAACTATTGTTATTTCCATATTTGCCTTGCAAATACTAACTATACATATTTTTTCGAAATTTATTTGTACATTGCCAAATTTTCCAGGGTACACTGTGTTTGTATATTATAAACAAACCAACTATTTGCACTAACAAATAAAACAAAGATATGTGTTTGAGCACAGACTAAATTTTCTTTATATGACAATGAGGCATAGCGCCCTCCATAACATTTAAGCTGGTATTTTGACCTTAACAGCACACCTGGGCTAGTATTGGAAGTAGGCTAAAGAACCATCCTATCTTCATATGCTAACTAAAAGGACTAGTGGGTGAGTTTTATTAAAGTAATGTGTTTAATTATGAACAACCAATTTACTTTGCAGTTTAGAACAGTGATTGTTTAAACTGATGTTGCTCATAGCAACCAATCTAACATAAAAACAAGGCACCGAGCACCATCTTATCTTTAAAACCAACCAAACAGATTGTTGGATATGGACAACATCAATATCCAAACTTCTGTAAACAGATAAAGTAGTATCCAAAAAAATTAGTATGTGTGAAATGTTTAGTAATAACACTTTGCAAATTAACTACAACCATGGGAAGTTGACAGTAATCATGCACATAGTGTCACCTGACGATGCTGGGTGGGGGACTGCAGTAGAGTTTTTTTTATAGTGCACTTTCCAGCTTATGTAGCCCACATAGACTTATAGTAGTTTTCAACATGTGTTTTTATTGTGGCAAATACAAAAACAAAATATGCCTATGTATCCTGCATTTACCTTAATTGTTGCTTTTTAATTTATAAAAAAACTATTAAATGTATTTGATTAGATTAAAAAAGGAAAATTATTGATTTTTAAATCCTAACAAAAATAAAATATAAAAAATGTCTTAACATACCAGACCCAATGGATCTAAATGGGTATAAAGTTAGAACTATCATGTAGAAACCTAAAAAAAAACATATTGCCCTTTTTCCCAAGAAGAAGAATACAACATCTTCTGATGCTAAAAACTACAGTTTGTGTATGTGGTGTCCAGGGCCCACAGTAATAGCTTTGTTTATTTATCTTTCAGTGCACAGCCATGTCTGGAAGCTTCTACTACGCACATGTGCAGTGCCATCTTCCTACTTCGTACGCTTCACGTTTGCAAGGTGTCTTCTCCTAAATGGCAGGGATATAACTGTGTGGGACAGCAGTTACCACAGGTGCTGTGAATTGCCAGTAGGACATAGGCATGATTTTCAGAATACAATTTCTTAGCTTAACACACACTTGTACTGGCCCAAAAAGAAATATAAACCCAATTTAGGATACATAGGGCTCTATTTATTAACATTATTTTTACTAAAATAAAGTGAAAAAGGGTGTTTTCACACCCTTTTCACATTATTTTAGTTTCACCTGTATTTATTACAGGGCAATTGGAGTAGAATTAGTAAAATTCTACTCCAACCCCCAGTATCACTTATTTTTAGTAAAGCAGATCGCATTTCCCATAATTGTAATGGGAAATGTGATCTGTGTGCAAGTTACTAAAAATAAATTGTAAAAAAATACCGGGGGAAGCCCTGTGATAATAATGCCACCTGGAGGTGGCGTTATCCAGGGTCTCCCCCGGTTACCGGGCTCCCACTCTGCTCTAACGGGGAGAGCAGAGGCAGGAGCCGGTACCAGTAATCAGCTATGTGGTCTAAATAGACCGCAAGCTGATTGCTGTAAAAAAAAAGAAAAAAAAAATGAAACATTTTTTTTTTTACTTACCTGAATCCAGGGACCGGTGATCGGGCCTCCGGTGATGGCTCCTCTCCGGTCAGCTGGTCTTCCACAGTGCACTGAGGCCCGGTCATCAGGTGATCGGGCCTCAGTGCAGTATGGGAGATCACCTTTTCGGGAAGCCCGGAGAAGACCACCGGAGGCCAGGAGGATGCAGGTAAGTGTAATGAAGGGAGGGGGGGTCGCGGGGGGGGGGGGAGGGGGGTCGCGGGGGTCCGCAATCATGGGGGGGCGGGGCTTAGTGCTGGGGGGCAGGGCTTAGCATCGGTGGGGGGGTAATAGCGGTGGTCGGTCGGCGCATGCGCAGGCTCTTAGTCGCGGTATTTTTTCCGAAAATACCGCGACTAGAGAGCGGATGGGATCCGCAGGGACAGAGCTTTATCGCAAGCTCTGTCCCTGCAAGGGATTTATAGTAAATCCCTGTGATATTGCCTGAATTCGCAATGCGAATTCACTCGGTAATATCACACTACAATCCGCATTCAATATGCGGATTGTAGTAAATAGAGTCCATAGCCCCCAAAATACCATTTTTAAATTAAAATGTGATTTGTGGACATCCAAATTGAAGATTCCTTAAATAATTTGTGCTCACTACTAATAAATGTCAGGCCACAAAATAAGCCACAAATTAAAATAAAATTAAAGGTGAAAATAGTGTTGCCAAACTAAAAAATGTCAGGAGAGAAAAGTATGACTTCCTTAGGTAAAACCCACAGTATGTACACTGCTTAAATTTGGTGCACCAAAAATAAAAAAACAGTGGTAACAGACATGTGCAAAACCAAATGCTGAGTAAATACACAACCTTACATACATAACTATGTACTGCACAATCAAAGGAAGGACCTGCTTGGCTAGGAAGTAACACAGCAGGTGGAGGCCCACATGTAAAGGTGCGCACACACACACAACGATTATTAGAACGATATCACTATAACAATGTCGCTATAGTTAAATCGTTTTTAAAAATCATTGGTTTTTTGTTCAAAAACGATGAACGAAAATCATTCATGCGCGCGCCCATTTGTAGTTTGTAGTTTTCGTTCATCGTTCATTCTGACCATCCAACAGAATGATTTTCGTTCAGAAAATCGTTCATGTTTGACAGAATGAATGAAGAGCGATAAACGACGGACCCTCCCACAACACTCCCCGCTGAACTCCAGTTATTACCGTGCTTGGACTGCAGAAGCACTCAATCTTCCCGCGGAGTCCCCGAGCAGCAATTTAATAAGGTAAGTACCCATCTCCCCCTGCCACCACTGTCCACCAATGTTTAGAGGCTCATATGGCACTATTTTAAAAGTAGGGATGAGTTTGTATTGGATTCTTAAATCTCTGCATTGGGGGGGTTGTTTAATTGTTTGGGCTGTAAAAATGTGTGCATTGGGGTGGGGGTGCAGGGGTTGTAAAGGATTATTATGGGGGGTATTCAATTTGGATGCAAAAAGTCAGAATCTGTGATAAATTTTCGCAGATGACATCATTTTCGCATGTTTCAATTATCCCTGTATTCAATTTCAAAGAATCTTTGCAGGTTTGAAAAGTCTTTGAAAAAAAACGGGGATAAGTTTTCATCATCTTTTACATGGTGAAAAAAAGTGAAGAATTGGGGTATAGGGGTGCCGGCTTTCAAAAATTAGCCTGCACCCCTGCTAATGTCATTTAAAAATTAACTGTGTCGAAAAAAAAAATAGTTAAAATCTGGACACTCCCAAAAAAATTAACTTTAATTTTGAGTTTTAAAAAAAAAGTGTTTTTAAATATTAATAAATCAGCGGAATAGCCTCAGGGGGGGTCCACATGTATGCGGCATGTGTTTTCTACAATGCAGATGCTAGCGGCAAGTGCATTTTTGCAAAATTTAGAAAAAACATTTTAGGGACTTAGAAAATGCTTACCCCCATTTACATGTACGCCACATTTGATGGTACCACTTAAAAAATCGGAAAAAATAACCTAAGTCCTCTTCTGCATCACTTCTTCAATGTCGGGATAAAACACCTTGTGTGGCTATTTAAAAACCCGACTTTCCTTTGCAGGCAAAAACAGGGGTATCCATAGTGATCCCCCATGTCTGGACATCTTTAGGGGGGTCCTACAATTATTTCCCAAAAAAATAAATTTTTTTGCGCCGATCCTAATTCACCGGGTCCTGTTTTTGTTCATTTAAAATTGAATTTGTGGATAAAGCGAGCCCACGCCCGATATTTTATCCCCAGAAATGCTCCAATGTGGAGGGAAAAGTCCAGCACAGACTTTTCGCTCCCATATTGAATACAGCTCTAAATCTCTGCATTGCGGGGGTGGGTGGGGTAGTTTAATTGTTTGGGCTGTAAAAATGTGTGCATTGGTGTGGGGGGTGCGGGGGTTGTAGAGGATTAATAAATCTATGCATTGCGGGGGTGTGGTGAAACGAGAGTCAATGAATTTTCAACCAATGCAGGGGTGAGGGAATAGAATCAGGCAGCAAAGGGGGAGTGTTCATGTGCAGGGGAAATACCTAGGCCATGTACTTTAAGGCTGCTGCTCTGCAGGGGGAATAGGTGTGACATGTAATGTTGGGAAAATTCTGTGCATAGTGAATAGGGTTGCTATGCAATGTATTGACGGGAAGTTGTTCTATGATCTTCTGTGTGGATTTGTGGGTGTGTTTTTTTTAGGGATGAGTGGGGTCAGATTTCTGAATTCTGAACCCCCCCGAGCCCCCCTGATCCAAGCCGGGAACAGAGTCTGGCTCGGGTTTTCCCGCCTGACTCAGAACTGAATTTAAGGCAAAACATCATCATCCTGCCTTCTGGATCTCACGGGTTTTGGATTCTATAAAAGGTCCCAGCATCTGTGCCATTTCTCACTCTGGCTATGGACAGTGAAGAGGGAGGGTGGGAGCTAGAGCTGGCTGGGCTGTGTTGTGCTGCTGTTGTCCATAGGGGCTGTGTCCACTCAGTCCATAGGGGCTGACTGGGCTGTGTTATCCTGCTATTGTCCATAGGGGCTGGCTGGGTTGTGTTGTGCTGCTGTCATAGGGGCTGGCTGGGCTGTGTTGTGCAGTCAGTTGTCCATAGGGGCTGTGTCCACTCCAGAGTCTATAGGGGCTGGCTGGACTGTGTTGTGCAGTGTCCCATAAAGGATGTAGTACTAAAGGGGTGTTGTAGTGTTGTCCAGGGGGTGATCTGTTTATCAGGGGTGCTCCCCCAAAGTGCACTCCAAAAAAAAAAAATGTCTGTGTTTGTCAATTGTGTGCGCAGTAGCCGGACGTGCATCAACAAAGTAGCGCCAAGCATGCACCTGTGTCATAAATCAAGGGCCGGCTTTCTTGTCCATTAAAGGGTGCTGTAACCCCCAAAGTGCAATCCAAAAAAAATATATATATATTTTCTGTGTTTGTGAATTGTGTGTACTGTGGCTGCACGTGCATCAACAAAGGAGCAGCGCCAAGTGTGCGCCTGTGTCCCATAAGTAAAGGGCCAGCTGGCTCATCTCTTAAAGGGTGGTGTAACCCCAAAAGTGCAATCCAACAAAAATAAAAAATTATTTTCTGTGTTTGTGAATTGTGTGCACTGTGGCTGCATGTGCATCAACAAAGGAGCAGCGACAAGCGTGCGCCTGTGTCCCATAAGTATGTTAAAGGGTGGTGTAACCCCCACAGTGCGGTCCACAAAAAATAAACAATTCTTCTTTTATTAATGTGTTTGTGTGTGAAATGTATGCGCAGTAGCAGCACGTGCATCAAATAAGTAGCAGTGCCAAGCGTGCGCCTGTCATAAATCAAGGTCCAGCTGGCTCGTCTGTTGAAGGGTGGTGTAACCCCAAAATGCTCCAAAAAATAAACAAATATTTTTTTTCTGTGATTGTGACTTGGGTGTGCTGTAGACGCATGTGCATCAACACAATAGCAGCCCCAAGTGTGCGCCTGTGTCTTAATGGCTGGTTTGGACATCTGGTCCGGACTGAAGGCATGCCAACAATTTCTGACATGTCTACTGTCACTGTGTATGATACTGTCACCATTGATAGAATGGTGGATATTTACATTGGTGACAGCATCCAAGTAGGGATGTCAGACAGCCCATACCTGTACTGGCAGGAAAAAGGGGCAATTTGGAGGCCCCTGTACAAACTGGCTCTATTTTACCTGAGTTGCCCCCCCTCCAGTGTGTACTCTGAAAGAGTGTTTAGTGCAGTCGGGAACCTTGTCAGCGAAAGGCGTAGGAGGTTGCTTCCACAAAATGTGTGAGAAGATGATGTTCATAAAAATGAATGATTAATTTTTCCAGGGAGATTAGCCTCCAGAACATACAGAGGGACCTGTGGTGGTGGATTCCAGCGGGGACAAATTAATACTCTGTGAGGATGAGGATGTACACAACACTGAAGAGGGTGAAGAATCAGTGGATGAGTAGGATGAGAACAACATCTTGCCTCCGTAGAGCCAGTTTGTGCAGGGACAGATTAATTGCCAGCTTGTTTTGTGGGGGCCCAAACGAACCAATCATTTCAGCCACAGTCATGTGGCAGACCCTGGTGCTGAAATGATTGGTTTGTTAAAGTGTGCATGTCCTGTTTATGCAACATAAGGGTGGCTGGGAGGGCCCAAGGACAATTCCATCTTGCACCTTTTTTTTTTCTTTGCATTATGTACTGTTTGGGGCCTAGTTTTTCAAACTGCCATCCTGTCTGCCACTGCAGTGTCACTCCTAGATGGGCCACGTGTTTGTGCCACCCACTCATGTCACTTAGCATAGTCATCCAGTTACCTTGGTGCAACCTTTTGGACTAAAAACAATATTGTGAGATGTGAGGTATTCAGAATAGACTGACAATGAGTGTAAATTAATGTTATTGAGGTTAATAATAGAATAGGAGCAGAAAAACCAACAAATTCTGTGATTTTAGCTGTTTTTATGCTTTTTTAAAAAAAAATACAGATCCAATACACAAAACCCAGAACCTAAAACTCGGAAGAGTGGTTTTGGCAAAACCAATCCAGATCCAAAACCAAAAAACACAAAACACGAAAAGTGGCCGGTGCACACCCCTAGTTTTTTTATATTTTTTTAAGATTTTCAAAATGATGTTTGATATGTTTGGTTTATAGGCCTTTTCAATTTGAGTGGACCTGCAATATTTTTTCAAAAACAAAACTTACCCTACATCGGCTGTTTTGTAGTAGCAAAAGTATTGTCTGCGAGTCCGCTTTTTGCATTATTCAAGCTGAAATTATGGATAAACGTGCCCATGCAAAACTTGAACAGGTGGAAAGTACTGTCTGATTTGGTAAAATCAGCATGACACCCCCAAAATATGGTTTCACATGTTGTTTATTTTTGGTACCCCCCAATTTAGCTTGCTGAAGGTTTTTTTATTTGTGGAAGGGGCTCAATAGCTGCTAAATAGTTTTTTTGTATATGTGCTGCAGATTCGTATTCATGGTTTTTTTAAACCAGAAATTAACTTAGCACAGAAAATCCTGCAATCCAAAAAACACTTGGCCCATACTTGGGGACCCCCCCACAGTCAATTTAGCTAGTTTTTAACTTTGTCCACTACTTTTTTTTAAAAGGCTCTAAATGTAAAACATTTTTTGTGGTGTTTAAAAGAGTTGTTATTAATTTAAGTGCCACAGTTGACCTTTGGGTTACTTTCTGAAGGTTGCACGGGGGTTTCCGCAACGTTGCACCCCAAAACACCAATTCAACACTTGTTGCCACCCGCTATTCATAGGGTAAACTTTTCCACCTATTATATTGCATTGTCCTTCAAATTGAATAGGGATTAAAGGCGTAAACTGGGAAAATGTCGTTATGGGAGGTGAAATATTGTGTTTATGCATTTTTTTTACTTCAAATGAAATATGTCCCTAAATTTAGCATGCACTGTAGAAGTGCAAGTACCTGCATGGATGTAAAGCCCTGCATGGTCAAACTGTTGGTTCACCAAGTACCACCATGCGGCCTTGCCTTGCTGGTATGTGTAGTTCCACTGCAATAGAAAAATTAACACCACAAACTTGCAACAGACATTACACAATGAATGCACCACCCAGAGCAAAGGGGTGGTAGGGATAGTGCCAGGCTACCTGTCTGGGCCAGGGGTGCACTGGAGAGGGGGAGCCCTTCACTTGGGGGTTCCACTGCTCCCCCAAGATTCCTTGCCTGGGTTTACTAGCAGTCAGGGATTATGTAGTGGCTGGGGGGCATGGTGACAGTGCTCCCCTGGCTGCAGCATCAGGCCCCCCTTAGCCAAAGTCTGTTGCTGCTTATAGAAAATACAGGGTAAACGTACAAATTTTTGGAACCTGTATTTCAACAAACACTGGATCAAAGCCTTTTGATGGTTGTGTTGCATAGGGGGGACCCCAACGTCATTTGTCCCCCCTAGTTGGAGAACGGACCCCACATTCTAAATTCACACATGTGCAAAGGAATGCATTTGTTTTTAAAATTAATTGTGTCTCCAAAAGCATCTTCACATCCACTTTAATAATCTTTTTGTGTATATTCTCCATACAGCAATGGCTGCTAACAGAGAGTTGTACAGAGAGAATGAGTGCCTGTGGAACCTCAAAATGAAGTCCTTCTCAGATCGGCAAAAGAAAAAGCTGGCATATGAGAAATTGGTCACATATGCACAAGGCCGTGATGCAAAGGCAGTCTTAGCAAAAAATAAACGATTTCCGAACTGCTTTTACAAGGGAACACAACAAGTACATGCATTCCGGAGTTGGGACAGATGAGGTACAGAAACCAACGCTATGGTATTATGATCTATTCAGCTTCATCTTGGATAAAGAGCCAGAGATGCCGTCAGTGAGTTCACTGGACGAGGATGTGGAGGTTCCTCCAGAGGAATTGGAGAGTCAATAAAGCGTATGTTTTTTAATTTGTTAATAGTGTTAACAAGGGGAAAATTATTTATGATTGTTGGAATAATGTAAGGACCATATGTAATATGTACTTGAAAAGTCTGCGTTTCGCTTTTCAAACCACATCTGCGTTTTTGGAGGAATCAAGTATGGGGTGCACCTTTGCTTTTATCATGTATTCAATATGGATCGAGACAAAAGGCTATGTTTTATTGTGTTTTTTAGTATAAACTTCAAATATGTGGTGAAAATGATCGTGGGACCCCCTAAAGCTGTTTAGACATGGGGGATTATTATGGCTAACCCAGTTTTAATGTGTTGAAGGAAGTATTGTTTTGGTAAATGGTCCTAGGTGCCTAAATGTGTTTTGTAAAAATAGAGTCAAAGAGCAAAATTTTCAAAATGTTGGTGTGATGGCGGTTTCTATTCTATTCTACACCCTGGCGGTTTGGTGGGGGTTTCTATTCTATTCTAAACCCCGGGGGTTTGGTGGTAGTTTTGCAGTGGTTTTGATAGCCCTGTTCTATTCTATTCTAAAATTTGTTTTGACTGTGGTTTGGCTGCGGTTTTGCTATCTGCAGACTTACTAAGTCAAAAACCCGCTGCAAAACTGCCATCAAATTTTTTTTAGAATAGAATAGAACAGGGCTGTCATTTAGAAACTGCAGCAAAACCGCCACCAAACCCACAGGGTTTAGAATAGAATAGAAACCTATTCTAAACACCGGCGGTTTGGTGGCGAATAGAAACTGCCGCTTAGTACATTTTGCCCATAATGTATTTTTTAAATTTAAAAACTGTGAAATTGAAACTAATTTTAAATGAAAACATATTTTGTATATTTGTTTCTCCTAGTTTCCTGCTATGGAAGTTGATGTTAGCTCTCCAACCAGTGAGCTCATTGACTGTGGTGAGAGCAATGTGGTGCAAACAACACCACAAGCACCTTGCCAAGAAGCCTCTCATCCACCGGCAAAGAGGAGGAGGCTGGGTGGCAAGACTGCTGCAAAATCCTCATGGTCAGGACAGACAGAGGAAAAGGATGAATTTATAAACTAGCAAAGGAGGTATTGCATAGAAACACTGATGAGTTTGCAGTGTTCAGGCAAAATATCGCTAACGACATGCGGAAACTGAAGTCCCAGGCACAGCTGTACTTTCAATGGGTCATATATGAGGCGGCGCGGCGTGGGTTAGTCAACTCAATACACTCGAGGAAAACAAGATGCTAAGCCCATATAGTGGCCACAAGCTACCACTCCCATCATATCCATCATTTGCTCCCCTTCGGATGCTTCACCCAAATCCTCTGTATCCATATCAGTCCCACTATGAGTCGGCTTCCACTGCTCCCCCCTTCCCAACAACCTGGGCCATCCACGAGTGCTGTTGACTCACTTTGGCACAGTACTCATGCAGTACTTCATCCTGATGAAGAGTATTGATTTTTTTTTTTTCTTAAATTTAAATTTGCACATTTTTTTTATGCTAAGTTTCATATTTTTATCACTCCTCTATCTCCAGCTCTTTATTTAAGATGATGTCTGAAAAGATCATAATATCATAAAGTTGGTTTCTTACCCTCATTTATCCCTGCTCTGGGATGTTTGAGTTCATGTATTTGGTTGTGTTTCCCTTGTATAGTGGCCAGAAATTGTTTATTTTTGCTTCACAAAGCTATGTCTTCTTTTCATATTGCGGTTCATGCCATATATGACCAATTTCTCATGTGCCTGCTTCTACCAATCTGAGAAGGACGTATGTTAAGGGCACTCATCTCTGTAGATTTCTGTGAATCCTGTCCAGAATTCAAGTTACTATAGTATGCATTAATGCCATTATAAAACAAAAAAATGTAAAAAACACTTGTCTATCTTTTTTACAAACTCCCAACAATTGTTAGAGAAACATTACTTGAATGGGATGCAATCGGGAAACCGGCTGTCTTAAACCCAACAGCCGGCTTCCCAACTGCTTTATCCCGGCAAGGGTTAAATGACAGGCGTCTATATCTAGACGCCTGTCATTTTCCCGATGCCGGGAGATAGGTGCCCGGCATCCCGATCGAAGGGATGCCGGGCGCCGTGAGTGGACGGCCGCGTGGGGGAGGGTTAGGTTTAGGGCACCTGGGGGGGACATTAGGTTAGGCACCCCCACGGGAGGGTTAGGGTTAGGCTGGGGAAAGGGAGGGCTAGGGATAGGCACCCCCAGAGGGGACTTAGGGTTAGGCACCCCCCCGGGGGACTTTGGTTTAGGCAGCGGGGAAGGGGGGGTTAGGCAATTACAGGGGGGATTAGGTTTAGGCACTTGGGGGGGAGGTTAGGGTTAGGCATCCCTAAGGATGGTTAGGGTTAGGGGGTTAGGTTAGGTTAGTTTTTACTTACCTGTGGACAATCGGGATTTTCAGCGATGTCGGGCTTCTGCTGCCGGGATCTCTGTTTCTGTCGGCCTACTGCGGCCGGGATTCGAACTTCCAGCCAGAGGGATGGTGGAATCTCATTCCGATTCCCTTGAAATGACTCCAAATTTCTATGGTTAATTTTAAATGTATTTTTAAAATTAAAAAACAAAATAATCAAAAATGAGGAAAATTCACTATCCAAAATTACACTGTTTACAAAGCTAGCCATGGCACCCAAGGTACCAAGTTAACACATTAGATGGTGCTAACACATGGTACCAAGGTAACACATTAAATGGTGTTAACACATGGTACCAAGGTAACACATTAAACGGTGCTAACACATGGTACCAAGGTTACACATGGTACCAAGGTAACACATGATACCAAGGTAACACATTAAACAGTGCTAACACATGGTACCAAGGTAACACATTAAATGATGCTAACACGTGGTACTAAGGTAACACTTCATATGGTGCTTACACATGGTACTAAGGTAACACATTCAACGGTGGTAACACATTATATGGTGCTAACACATGGTACCAAGGTAACACATTAAACAGTGCTAACACATGGTACCAAGGTAACACATTAAATGGTGGTAACACATTATACGGTGCTAACACATGGTACTAAGGTAACACATTAAACGGTGCTAACAAATGGTACCAAGGTAAAACATTATATGGTGCTAACACATGGTACCAAGGTAACACATTATATGGTGCTAACACATGGTACCAAGGTAACACATTAAACGGTGCTAACACATGGTACCAAGGTAACACATTATATGGTGCTAACACATGATACCAAGGTAACACATTAAACAGTGCTAACACATGGTACCAAGGTAACACATTAAATGATGCTAACACGTGGTACTAAGGTAACACTTCATATGGTGCTTACACATGGTACTAAGGTAACACATTCAACGGTGGTAACACATTATATGGTGCTAACACATGGTACCAAGGTAACACATTAAACAGTGCTAACACATGGTACCAAGGTAACACATTAAATGGTGGTAACACATTATACGGTGCTAACACATGGTACTAAGGTAACACATTAAACGGTGCTAACACATGGTACCAAGGTAAAACATTATATGGTGCTAACACATGGTACCAAGGTAACACATTATATGGTGCTAACACATGGTACCAAGGTAACACATTAAACGGTGCTAACACATGGTACCAAGGTAACACATTATATGGTGCTAACACATGGTACCAAGGTAACACATTATATGGTGCTAACACATGGTACCAAGGTAACACATTAAACGGTGTTAACACATGGTACCAAGGTAACACATTCAATGGTGGTAACACATTATATGGTGCTAATACATGGTACCAAGGTAACACATTATATGGTGCTAACACATGGTACTAAGGTAACACATTAAATGGTGCTAACACATGGTACCAAGGTAACACATTATATGGTGCTAACACATGGTACCAAGGTATCACATTAAATGGTGCTTACGCATGGTACAAAGGTTACACATTATATGGTGCTAACACATGGTACCAAGGTAACACATTATATGGTGCTAACACAAGGTACCAAGGTAACACATTAAATGGTGCTAACACATGGTACCAAGGTAACACATTATATGGTGCTAACACATGGTACCAAGGTAACACATTAAATGGTGCTAACACATGGTACCAAGGTAACACATTAAATGGTGCTAACACATGGTACTAAGGTAACACATGCTACCAACATAGCACATTAAACGGTGCTAACACATGGTACTAAGGTAACACATTATATGGTGCTTACACATGGTACTAAGGTAACACATTCAATGGTCTTAACACATTATACGGTGCTAACACATGGTACCAAGGTAACACATTAAACAGTGTTAAAATTTGGATAAATTAAAATTTGTGGATGTGATTGTGAAAATGTTATGAGTAAATAGCACATATATGTATAATGTAGATAAGTTTTAAAATTGACATTGTAAAAATGACATGACAACATCTTATATTGTGAATGGAAAACTAGATTTATTGACATTTGCAATAAACGGTAAAAAAGATGACACTGTATTTTTTCAATTAATGTTTTTCGTTAACTAATATGACCTTCTTGCCAGGGAATGGCACTTTCACCATTAAAAAAAGATACATATCTCTCGTATCTGTCTGCCAGCAGGAGTACTTGATGATGGAACTGAGAGCCGAGACACAGAGGTCAGATTTTCAGATATTTGTTCAGTTCCTTCCAGTGCTGGCGAAATCAACGCATTTAAGGTCTTGCGCCTTAATAAATTATGCAATGCACAGGATGCTAAAACCATGGAATTAATTTTGTCTATTTGGAGGTTGATAGCCGTATGAAAAATATGAAACCGGTTAGAAAGCAGGCCAGAAACATGCTCCACGCATCTGCGTCCCCTGGATAGGCAATAGTTAAATATTCTCTGATCATGAGTCAGAGTTCTTTGGGGAAAGGGCTTTAACAAGTGCTGCCCTAAGGCAAAGGCCTCATCAGCACAAACAGGAACCCAATTCCATGAGCGCACTGATCCTGGGGGGGCAGATGGAGGGTCTTGTTAGAAAGCCGTTCAGCAAACTTTGTGTTTTTAAATGAACCGCCATCTGAAGACCTTCCATTTTTCCCCACATTGACAAATATAAATTCCAAATGAACATTCATTACTGCCATTAGAACAATACTAAAAAAAAACCTTATAGTTTAATATAAGGATCCAGATCTGCTGGGGGGGGGGTGATCCGGATATGTTTCCCATCTATGGCTCCACCGCAATTTGGGAAATTCCATTTCAGGGAAAAATCCGAAGCAACAGCCTGCCATTCTGCTTCCGAAACTGAGATTGAATAAAAAATAAAGTTTAAATAAAAAAAGGAAACAAAATCACTATTCACTTGGTAAAGGTGAAAAACGCCTTATTATTATATAAACACTTGAAAATACATGATGTCAATGTAATTAATAAGAACACAATAGAGGTTAGTGTTGTCATTATGAGACCCAAACATCATTAAATGTGTTTTACCAAAATTACCCAGATGCAAATAAGGTGGGGGGGGGACATTTACGCATACAGGTAGGGAGTATTTATTTATGGACAGTGGAAAATTTAAAAATACACCCGACAGAGCAGAACATTGGATAAACTATTAGGGCACAATAGCCACTGGGGTCACCATTAAGGCACGCACAGAGAATTAAATAGTAAATTAATATGGAATTAAATTTTGAATAGGATTTTATTAAATATTTAAAAAAACACCACCAATATGCAATGAGATTTCACTTCACAATGTAAAGCCTGTTTTATCCCCTGGGTGTTCTCTGCATCCACCTTGGTTGGCAGAAAGAGCATAGCACATGCCAGTTGCCCCCCCACCCACCCCTGGTGTGGGACGCTGGCCTCTGAAGTGACCTGAGTCTAAAGATGCCTCCAAATGCTTCAGAAGCTAGTGTTCACCATGATGCAGTGCATGTGTGATGTCACCAACATCAGGAGGCTGCTCCATGTGCATGCTGGATCTACTTACATTTAGTCACAGCAAGGCAGCATCAGTGGAAGTGGCTACCAAGTAAAGGTAAGTTCTGTGCTGGAACTGGGACAACAACCAGTCTGGGGGCACTGCATAAGAGGTGAGCCTGGGAGACTACTTAAGCCTTTGGGCACTACATAGGGTCACTACTTTTGGCTGGGGGCACTGCATAAGGGCAAAGTCAAACTACAGGGGATAATGCATAAAGGGGAAAACTACAGGGGGCAATGCATAAAGGGGAAAACTACAGGGGGCAATGCATAAAGGAGAAAACTACAGGGGGCACTACATAATGGGCACTTTTGCATGAGAGCCAGTGGGGGAGCAGCCTAAGACCTGTCAGGCTGGAATGGTAAGGGAGATACCCCTTTTCCTTGTGCACAAATAATTTGCCAAGGCCCCCACCTGGCTACTCTTTCCTGGCACCCGTTTGGGCCAAAAATTAGTGGGACAACAATGGAAAACATTTCAATAATCCAAAATGGGTTTAGCTAAAACAGGTGAAAATGACATCATCGTTACGAAATTATACACATTACTCCAAATTGAATCCAAAAAAAAAAGATGCACAAAAAAAAAGATTTTTAGACTAATGCTCTTTTTAAACAAAACAATTAACCTTTGCTCTTCAAAGTTTGACCCTCAAACTGTTGTGGAACTACATATCCAAGGATCCCTGACATAGTATTAGCACGTTGTTATAACAGAATGTTGTAAGGTCATGCTGGGATGTTTAGTTCCACATCAGCTAGAGCCCCAAAAGGTTGAAAAGATCTACATTAAACCATGTTATTTAAGCTCAACATTTAAAAACCTTGAAACATTGTTATTAGAACTATGCAAATACTTCGTAAAAACTACATAGAGTAATACCTTAAAATAATCAGGCTTTAATGCCTTGTATATAGCCATACAGGTCTCGGGAATAATCAGTCCTAAAGCCTGGGGGGAAATCAGCATCCCAAACTTTAGATCGTCCAGTTATCTTCCTGTCACTAGGTAGCGAAGGGTAGCGACAAGCCTTTCCTCAGCAGATATAGACCTCTGCATGGCTGTATCCTGCCTCTGGATGATGGGGTAACAAGCCGCAATAATTCCTGGAAAGTCTGGTCGTCCATATGCAAGAAATTCCTGAAATCAGGATTATTCTCACGTATCTCCATTAAGAGGGGCATATGCGACATGGTCTCCCTCCGCAACAGCCACTCCTTTGTCCAACAGGAACGAGGCCATCTCCTCCTCCTCTCAGTCCTCCTCCTGCCAGACAACATGACAACTCCAGCATAAGCCACCAGAAGACTGACTTATGGGATCCATCAAAGAAGCACAAAGAACGCACTTTGTTAATGAGCAAGCCAGAAACAAAGCCAAACAAAATAGCTATGCCACAATATTTAGCAGGTATAAACCACACCAAACTAGCCACAGAGCATAAATGCAGACTTTTAAAATGGCCGACACCTTTTTTATTCTGTCAGGATTGCCTCTCCAACCAAACCTTATCCGTTTACAAAATTGCCAAACCTTTTTAAAAAAAAATGACCAATGAGATGATTTTGTAGGCATGCCTCATTTACATTCAAACGATTTTGTTCATCATTTGCCAAATTTGTTCAGTTTGTAAGTCAAAAACGATTTTAATAAACGATTTTCGTTCAACATTTCAAAAGAAAATCTGAACGAAAATCGTTGACAAAAATTGTTCATACTAGAAATCACTACGTGTGTATGCAGCTTAAGACATACCTGTACAGGAGTAAGTTGTGTATTTTTCCTTAAACAAATTAGAGTAAGTTAGTTAACCAAATGAAGAAGCACATAGCAAACAAACACAATGTACTTTACAATTAACTAACTCCTTCTGAAGATAAATTAGAGAATCACAATGGTTGCTATAGGCAACATCCTATTTTAATGACACTTGATTTTAAAAAAGGGGGAACAAGTCAAAAACACAGACAGTACTGTTGTGGTAAAGGATACTTACATCTGAAATGTCGTCTGATGACCTGCCACAGAAATGATCTGCCTCCAACTATCTGTTGTCAAATTGTTACCAGATACAACAGAGTCCCCTGTCTGCTCACTGTCTAAAGCCAAATCAGCTGGGATTGGCTGCTGCAAAAAAAAACTACGCAATAGACAGCAGCTGAATAAAATATCTGAAACTTTAGCAACAGAATATAACAAAAGACCACCAGATTTATCCAGACATCGTAAATGAGATTTAAGCAGACCAAATGTACACTCTATTACAGATCTAGTGGACTTATGTGCTCGATTATAATTATGCTCAGCAGGAGAAACTGGAAGTGCCAATGGAGTCAGAAGCCAACTAAGAAACCCATACCCAGCATCATCTGTAAATAAATAAAAAATATTCACTACTGTTCAAAAGTTTGGGTGGGGTCACACAGACAATTTCGTGTTTTACATGAAAACTGACTTTTATTCATCAAATGAGTTGCAAAATTAATAGAACATATAGTCAAGACATTGGCAAGGTTAGATATAATGATTTTTATTTGAAAATAACAATTTTTTATCCTTCAAATTTTGCTTTCATCAAAGAGTGATAATTTTGCAGCAATTACAGCATTGCAGACCTTTGGCATTCTAACTGTTAATTTCACCCCACACTTTCTGAAGCACCTCCCACAATTTGAATTGTCTTGATGGGCACTTCTTGCATACCATACGGTCAAGCTGCTCCCACAACAGCTCAATGGGGTTGAGATCTGGTGACTGCACAGGCCACTCCATTATAGACAGAATACCAGCTGCCTGCTTCTTCTCTAAATAGTTCTTGCATAGTTTGGAGGAATGCTTTGGGTCATTTTCCTGTTGGAGGAGGAAATTGGCTCCAATCAAGCGCTGTCCACAGGTATGACATGGTGTTGTAAAATGGAGTGTTAGCCTTCCTTATTCCAAATCCCTTTTACCTTGTACAAATCTCCCACTTTACCAGCACCAATGCAGCCCCAGACCATCACATTACCTTCACCATGCTTGACAAATGCCATCAGGCACTCTTCCAGTATCTTTTCACTCACAAATGTTCTTCTGTGTGATCCAAACACCTCAAACTTCAATTTCTCTATCCAAAACACTTTTTTCCAATCTTCCTCTGTCCAATGTCTATGTTATTTTGCCAATTTTAATATTTTCCTTTTATTGGCCAGTCTCAGATATGGCTTTTTCTTTGCCATTCTGCCTTGAAGGTCAGCATCCCAGAGTCACCTCTTCATTGTAGACATTGACACTGGTGTTTTGCAGGTACCATCTAATGAAGCTGCCAGTTGAGGACTTGTGAGGCGTCTATTTCTCAAACTAGAGACTCTAATGTACTTGTCTTCTTGCACAGTTGTGCACTGTTTGCCTGTTTGTGCTGTTTTCTAAAGGGAGTAGTACACACCGTTGTATGAAATGTTCAGTTTCTTGGCAATTTCTCGCATGAAATAGCCTTCATTTCCAAGAACAAGAATAGACTGTCGAGTTTCACATGAAAGTTCTCTTTTTCTGGCCATTTAGAGAGTGTAATCGAACTCACAAATGTGATGCTCTAGAAACTCAACAAGCTCAAAGGAAGGCCAGTTTTATAGCTTCTCTAATGAGCAAACCTGTTTTCAGATGTGGTAACATAATTGCACAAGGGTTTTCAAGGGTATTCTAATCATCCATTAGTCTTCGAACATGCTTAGCAAACACAATGTACCATTAGAACACTGGAGTGATGGTTGCTGGAAATGGGCCTCTATACACCTATGTAGATATTCCTTTAAAAAACAGAAGTTTACAGCTAGTATAGTCATGTACAACATGAACAATGTATAGAGTGTATTTCTGATTAATTTACTGTTAACTTCATTGAAAACAATAGTGCTTTTCTTTCAAAAATAAGGACATTTCTAAGTGACCCCAAACTTTTGAATGGTATTGTGTTTAATAAACATATCTAAGCATGCATAACAATACTAAAGTGACAATATCTAAGGTACTGACCCAGCAACCATTCCTTCAGCATTTGTCCGGCATCACAATGATCATGAAGGGATGATTGACTCAGGATGAAGGCATCATGACATAAGCCAGGGTAGCTGACTACAACAATCATAATTTTAATTTTTGCATCACACACCACCTGTACATTTGTATAATGGGCATGGTGCCTATTAAGGTATACATGTGCCCTGGGCCTAGGTGGTCTCAGCTCAATGTGTGTGCAGTTAATAGCACCCAAGACATTTGGCATGCCTGCAATACCAAAAAAGCTACCCTGACTGCATGCCACTTTGTCTTATGGCTAGGGAAGCAGATGCAGGAATTCATTGTGGCTGAAATGATGCCAGTACCTGGGTGAGGTATCTGGAGAATGTGGAATGGAATATACAGAGAACTCTACCAGTAACAGACTGAAAATTACCAATAGCCAGAAAGTGCAACACAGCCAGAAGCTTATGCAGGCCTGAGAGTGGGAATGTGCTGATTCAGGGTCTAGGTCCAGTTTGACTTGTTCATACAGATGGAATATGTTGTTATGGTTCAGCCGGAACATCTGTCTGACCTCGCCATCAGCCAATGCATTCAGGTTCAAACGACTCCTAAAAAAAAGTGCCCTGCAGAGGCTTTGGGGTACCGGCATTACCTCCAGAGCTTGCTCAGTTTCTTGCTCCTGGTTGCTTTCAGCCTGTTGTTAGAGCCCCATAAATCCCAGCCACACCATATTCATAGCAGTGCTGCAGAACTCTGCCATTTTAACTACAGACAAATGTATGCTGCAGCCACAGCCGGCCCTAGCCAATTTGGTGCCCTAGGCAAAATTTTGACTGGTGCCCCCTAGCAGATAATCCTACAAGCAATCTAAGTGTTTATACGTGGATATAGTTATATTGAAAGCCATCGATATACCGCCGCTGGAATCCTGCTGCTAGGCATAATGCCAATGTTGATATCCCGAAGGAGATCAGATTACCGGTATTGGCATCACGAAGCCCGGACTCCCAAATGTCCAGACCCGGGTAAGTATGCTAGTTTATATATATATAAAATCCATGGGTGGCACTCCCAATAAGGTAAACGGTGTAGCAGGTGCCCTCCTTTCAGAAAGACAACCGAGTTGTCTCCCCATGTAGAATCCCCATAGGCAGCCCTCTGCGCAAATATAAGACAACAAACAGGATTGTGATTAACTCACACACCGACATTTCGGGGTCCTTTATTGCCCTGTTTTCAAGGTAACCAACACATACAGACAAACAACAAATTTATACTCACATAACACCTCGTGTAGTTCCGCGCCCTCAGGGGCTCCATGTCCGGGTCACCACATGATGACGTCACGCCGCCCGACCACCACGTGAGCATCTCAACCAGACGCATCAGTGCCGGAAGGATGGGAGATGCCCACATCCGGAGTCCCAGTAACCATGGACACCCGTGAAGTAACGAGACTTGAAATACAGATTAACATACAAAAATGGCATCAAACATATGTCATATAAATACATATATCATTCGAATAAATATATCAAAGCACCCATAAATATACCAGTGCTATAGGAAAAAAACAAATAAATAGAATCACCAGGATGGGGGTAAAGTATTGGCCCTATAGGCATCTTATAACAGGTGAATATAGCATAATCAAGTAATGTAAAAAAATCACCATAATACATTAGTTAGTACAGCCTACTACCAGCTACAGCTCCTGTAGTCAGAAGAATTTTAATTATACTAGATAATTTATGATACACAGAGATTGTAATGATATGAATCATAACACGGACCATCCATATATATATATATTTATATATATATAACAGAAAAACATCAACATTGCAAAAAAAGGGCTATTAAACTAATTCAAAGAAAACAATGAAGCCCAAGATGCTCATTCAGACCCCTCGGTGCTAGTGCATCTAGTCTGAAAATCCTGCTTTATTCACACTGAAGCAGCATCCGAGACCCATCCCCACCACATTGAGGTTTAGGTACGTGGTCAATAATCATATAGCATAGCATCGTAAGATTGTGTCCACACCTCACAAAATGATGCGCCACCGGTTGGTCACTGTCACCCGCTATAAGAGCAGCACGAATGGCCGATCAATGTAGCGCCATCCTTTCAGGAAGAGTTCTCTCCGTTTTACCCACATATATTTATGCACAAGGACACGTAATCATGTATACGATAAAGTTGGTAGTGCATGTAACACGGTGGCGAATAAAAAACTTGCGACCACTATATGGATGACTAAATAAATTACCCACTTTTAAAGATCGACACGTAAGACAATTCAAACATCTATAGCATCCTAATTTTGGACGTAAAAAACTTTGGGATAATGATTTCTCAATACCATTCATGTCCGTCTTCACTAGCCAATCGCAAAGATTACGTCTGCGAGTATAACAAGGCATGATACGAACATCATGAAGATTTAAATCTGGATCTGTACCTACTGTCAAAGCTGAATAATTGGCTGAGACAAGTTCAGTTTAATATTTAATTGCGGCGACGCCATCTTGCGACTGGCCGCAAGACGCCATCTTGAAAATGAGATCGCAAGACGCCATTTTGCGAATGGCCACCTAAGCGCCATTTTAGATAAACTCACATTTTAGTACATGTGGCGATAATACTAATAGCACCATGCGATTGCATTTTTCATCATTTCCCATACGCACATTAATACATACAATAGCGCTGTTAACTAGTCGCAGATTAGCGAATGCATAAGACTTTGTATGAAACCACTGTTGTATTAGCTTTATGCGCACGCATCTGCCCCAAGTTAACTAGCGTCCTTATATCAAACCCTCAATACCCACACATTACATATCCACACATAAGGTTCAATAAGCTCTAAAGTGTATGATTTAAGTTGGTTCAGTTAGTTTAAATGCTGAGAAATAAAGATATTTGATAACTAAGGTATTATACATGCTAAACCAGTCATGTTTGGAGTTGAACTGATGCGTACTCTTTTCACAGTATTCCGGTGTTATCGGTGGGGAGATCGCATCATGCATTCCCGAGTTATAGATCGCAGAAACCTACAAGCAACAAAATTTATATTTTAGGAACAAACTGTTAGGACATTGCAGGAGGCGTGAAGAGGAAGACCCCCAGCTGTTAGAGGCAGGGAGAGTCTGTTTGAACTAGCCTGTTAAATGTGCTGTAACAGATGCTTCGCCCTTGGGAACCAATGACACAAGCAACAAACTTCCCTTTTGTCCTTTTTATTCTGGGGGGGTATAAATATGAGTGCACGAATGCTGGTTCTCAGTCTTCGTGCTGAATGCTGATTGACGAGGGGTCTCTTGTTGATGCCTATCTCTGGGTCCGGAAGCGCCTGCATATGTATACTGTACTTGAGTCTGTATAATTTCCTTTTGCACCTAAATTGTGTCTTGATCAATTGCGTGAAACTGTCTGAACTTTTACCTGAATATCACTTTTTGCTTTGGAACCACAGATTCCATGTCTAAGTCTTTATTTATGGTGTGACTGCGTATGCAAACTAGCGTCATCCTTAGAGGTTTTTAGGAAGGATTTTAGAAGGTATAGGCAGGGGTATATAGAGGTTCTGATCCAGTATCGTTACTACAATTGGCCAGAGAGATTGGACAGAATTTCTAATATGATTGCTATTGGGATGAAAATGATTGATCCATGGTAGCCTATGACCCTTATTTTCTTTGGGCTTACTAGATTTCAAAAGTCGTGTTCTAGGAATGGCCAAAGCTTTATTTTTGGCCTGAGATAAAATCTCTTCCGCATATCCTCTCTCTCGAAATTTGGTATGCATACTATCAATCTGTTTCAATGCAGTATCTTCATTACTACAAATACGACGCACACGAATAAACTGCGAGAAAGGTAGACCATATTTCAAAGGCCTGGGATGACAGCTCCCATAGTGTAAAAGTGTGTTCCTATCAGTAGGTTTATGGAACAATTCCGTGTCTAACTTGTCAAAATAAGGGTCATAGGCTACCATGGATCAATCATTTTCATCCCAATAGCAATCATATTAGAAATTCTGTCCAATCTCTCTGGCCAATTGTAGGTACAGATCCAGATTTAAATCTTCATGATACTCGTATCATGCCTTGTTATACTTGCCGACATAATCTTCGCGATTGGCTAGTGAAGATGGACATGAATGGTATTGAGAAATCATTATCCCAAAGTTTTTTACGTCCAAAATTAGGATGCTATAGATGTTTGAATTGTCTTACGTGTCGATCTGTAACAGTGGCTAATTACTTTAGTCATCCATATAGTGGTCGCAAGTTTTTTATTCACCACCATGTTACATGCACTACCAACTTTATCGTATACATGATTACGTGTCCTTGTGCATTAATATATGTGGGAAAAACGGAGAGAACTCTTCGTGAAAGGATGGCGCTACACCGATCGGCCATTCGTGCTGCTCTTTTTGCGGGTGACAGTGACCAACCGGTGGCGCATCATTTTGTGAGGTGTGGACACAATCTTATGATGCTATGCTATATGATTATTGACCACGTACCTAAACCTCAATGTGGTGGGGATAGGTCTCGGATGCTGCTCCAGTGTGAATCACGCTGAATTTTCAGACTGGATGCTCTAGCACTGAGTGGTCTGAATGAGCATCTTGGGCTTCATTGTTTTCTTTGAATTAGCTTAATAGCCCTTTTTTTGCAATGTTGATTTTTTTCTGATATATATATATATATATATATATATATATGGATAGTCCGTGTAATGATTCATATCATTACAATCTCTGTGTATCATAAATTATCTAGTATAATTAAAATTCTTCTGACTGAAGGAGGTGTAGTTTGTAGTAGGCTGTACTAACTAGTGTATTATGGTGTTTTTTTTACATTACTTGATGATGCTATATTCACCTGTTATAAGATGCCTATAGGGCCGATACTTTACCCCCATCCAGGTGACTCTATTAATATGCTTTTTACCCATAGCACTGGTATATTTATGGGTGCTTTGATATATTTATTCGAATGATATATGTATTTATATGACATATGTTTGATGCCATTTTTGTATTTTTATCTGTATTTCTAGTCTTGCTACTTCACGGGTGTCCATGGTTACAGGGATGCTAGATGTGGGCGTCTCCCATCTTTCCGGCACTGATGCGTCTGGTTGAGACGCTCACATGGTGGTCGGGCGTCATGACGTCATCATGTGGTGACCCGGACATGGAGCCGCTGATTGCGCGAAACTACACGAGGTGTTATGTGAGTATAAATTTGTTGTTTGTCTGTATGTGTTGGGTACCTTGAAAACGGGGCAATAAAGGACCCTGAAACGTTGGTGTGTGAGTTAATCACAATCCTGTTTGTTGTCTTATATTTGAGCGGAGTGCCGCCATTGGGGATTCTATATATACACAGTCATATATACACACACACACCTCCCTCCGCGGCATTCAAGTAATGAAATACTGCAAAACACAGGATTGATCCAATGTTTCGAAGTATTTTACTCCATCGTCATCAGGGAGTAAAATAGAGTAAAATACATTGATACGTTGGAGCAATCCTGTGTGTTTCAGTATTTCATTACCTGAGTGCCGGCGAGGGAGGAGTATATTGTGGATTTAATGCAGTGTGGTTCTGTCGGAAGGCCCCAGGGCCTGTATTTAATTATTTATACTGTGAACGCCGCTACCCGAAAGTTTATATATATATATATATATATATATATATATATATATATCTTTGTATTTATATGCCGGTATTGTGATCCTTTGTAAGCACCTGGAGTACTGCACCATTGGGAGTATAATAATATATATATATATATATATATGGTAGGAAGGTGCGCACTCAAGGCATATGTTCAATAACAAGATGACAAGTAGCGTTAAGGTAACGTTTCAGTTCCTAGAGGAACTTTTATCTTGATAATATATATAAAACTTTGCTAGGAAACTGTGGATATTGACTGCAACAAAAGGTTAATTGTACATACTAAGATGTGGGATTATTTTATGTATCATTCATTTATTGTAAATTGGATTTATTAAGCTGACTAAGTGTAAGTGATCTATAAAATAAATACCATATTGTTTTTATAAGGTTGCCGTATATTATGTCAGTAATCTAATAAAAGGACTATCTCACATATGATTGTTACCATAAAAATATACTATATATGTATATATATATATATATATATATATATATATATATTAGGGGTGTGCAGGATATAAAACTATGCTGCCTGGCTTACTTTTCCTGCTTGACACACTGCACGTTCCTCTCTTCATTGAACAAATCTCAATTCTTTCAATCTTCGTGTTTAGGGGCCGGGCTGCGGCTGTGCCCTCCCTTCCTCCTGCCTTCTCCTTCCCTGCAGCCTGTCGCTGAGCCACAGGCTACAGCTTCACAAGCTATTGGACAGCTGAGCCGTCGCTCAGCTGCCCAGCACTTCAACTGTGGAGCCGGCGGCCATCAATGTGTGCATGCGCGCTGCGCAGCGCTGGATCTTTGGTGGGTGGCCTGAGGATATTATACCACCAGAAGAAGCTTCCAGGATCTGGCAATGGGGGGGCAGCATTATGCAGAGTGGGAGGGAGGGTTGCGGAGGGAGGGAGGGATGGGGAGAGCATGGCAGCAGCAAAGCCCTGGAATGACCCATGGGCATTCCAGTTGCCCTAGGCATTTGCTTAGAATGCCACTCTGTGTCATAAATGGCACATTGGCAAGTTTACGTTTCTCCTCAGATGATTTAAATGTTTATTTTTTTAAGGTCAGCTTCACATGACGATGGAAGCCCTCGTCCCTCTAAAAAAATCAAATGAGTTAAGCTGGCAAAAGCACAGCGAAGAACTGTGCATTCTAAGAAGATATCACAAATCCCCAAGGAGAATCCAAGTGTGGTGGCGGTTGCAATGCCTGATCTTCGCAACACTGGACAGGAAGAGGTGGCTCTTTCCACTATTTGCATGCCCTCTGCAAGTGCTGAAAGGTGCACCCACAGTCAACATGCTGATATGCAAATTGAAGATGTCACTGTTGAAGTACAACAGGATGAGGATACTGGTGTAGCTGGCTCTGAGGAGGAAGTTGGCGAGGAGAATTCTGATGGTGATGTGGTTTGTTTAATTAGGCTCCGGGGGTGACAGTTGTTGTCCGTGGGATGAAAAAGCCCATTAAGGTCATGCCTGGGCAGAAGACCATACATTCCACCTCTTTGTTCTGGCAATATTTCTGTACAAATCCGGACAACAACTGTCTTGCCATATGTAAAGGTGAAATAAGAAGGGGTAGGGATGTTAACCACCTAGGAACATCCTCCCTTATATGTCACCTTCAGCATGTTCATAAAAAGTTACTGTCAAGTTCAGAAACTTTGGCTAAGACCGTAAGCAGTCCAGGGACACCTAAATCCCTCCATCCTGTTGTGTCCAAGCACCTGCAAACCACACAGTCAACTCCCTCCACGTCAATTTCCTTCTTAGTCAGGATCGGAAGTAGTCCTGTAGGCTATGTCACTGGCATGACTGACTATTCTATCCGGGATTCCTCCGGATGATCCTGCATTGCTACGCCTACTGCTGCCACTGCTGCTGTTGCTGCTGGGAGTCATTCATCATCCCAGAGAGGAAGAAGGAATACCACTACTTTTACTAAACAATTGACCCTCCAACAGTCCTTAGCGAGGAGGATGAAGTACGACAGCAGTCATCCTGAAGCAAAACGTATAACTGAGGCCTTGACTGATATGTTGTTGTTAGACGTGCATCCAGTATCCGCCATTAGTGCAGTGGGATTTAGACAATTGATGGAGGTAGTGTGTCCCCGGTTCCTAATCCCATCTAGATTCCACTTCACTAGGCTGGTGATACCGAGACTGTACAGAAATGTCAGAAAAAGTGTCCTCAGTGTCCTGAAAAATGCGGTTGTACACAATGTCCACTTAACCATGGACATGTGGACAAGTGGAACAGG